>CADEHL010001271.1:0-1200000 GCA_902827135.1 Harpagifer antarcticus | reverse complement strand
CTGAAGCTCTGATCATTTGGTTGGTATTTACTAGGAAGATATAATGTGTGTTAGAGTTGAAATAATTGTCTTTATGCCTTTCCTACCTTTAATACACTCATCTCTTTGCTGTTACCTTAAGACGTGGGAACATTATTTTCCAGTGTGATGTTCTTATCATGGAGGAGGTCAATGTGAATGATGGGTGTACAAAATGCAAGACTTTGACACTGCAGACTGTCGTAAAACCTGCATTTAGTTTAAGTTGAGAGACATATTGTGGTTGATTAAAAGCATGCTGTAGTTGCTAAGTGCGCATTTCATATTGCAAAATGGAATATTGAAGGAAAACCAAATCTGTGTTAGATGATTTATGTAATGTATTGCCTGCTTGATACTCTACACTAATTAGAACATTTGCACATTATGCTGTTTAAAAACATATTCCAGCTGGTATTATGTTACTTTCTAAGTGTAATTGCATTTACAAGTTAGTCGTCTATAAACGTACTTTCAGGGCGAGATTGTTTATCAGAAATGTACAGCTGTCGAGAGGTTTTTGAGCAAATGTACATACCTGAATCTCACTACTCTAAATGTCCAAGAGTAGATAAAAACATATACATGTGTCCTAAATCATAATATTTTACCAATTTGGAAGACTTTCCTTTGAATTAAAGACATCCTCTAAGTCAGTGGTTCTCAACTTTTTTCAATAATGTGCCCCCTTTGAAAACAATATTCAGCCAAGTACCCCCTGATCAGCGCAACAACTATTTGTTAGGGGGAAAAGCCTATATAAAGAGGTACGGTACAGCGCTGCACCATCAGTGTCTGATTTATCATAACAACAACCTTGTAACTGAGAAACACTTAAATGCTACATTTCAAATGTTACAATCCATTCACTAAATTCATGGCAACCCATTTTAACATCATGCAATAACACTAAGACGACATTAGTTGCTTTGAACTGATCAGCAGTCGAGAGTGTTGACGTCACGAGTTCAGCCCTGGCCCTGGCCTGATAGAAACCGATTTTATGGAGCCGGAAAAAGAGGGAAAAAGTACCCGCTAGCCGGTGCTACGCTATATGGAAAGGACACCAAAAACTGGCCTGGCCGCTTGAGGATGCTTGAGGACGATTAAGGACGTTTAAAACGGGACTACCCGCTGCAGTGGAAATGCGCCATAACTAAGACATTTCCAATATTGTCTAATTCTGACCCCATGGTCAGAATTTGTATATTGCCTTGTATTTAGTGAAGTTAAGAGGTACACTTCCTTATCATTTCATAAATACTGAAACTAAAATAAAATAAAAGCATAATCTTTTCTATCAAAAACTGATCATATATAAATATATTTTTTCCCGCTGAAATGTCCTTTCCGTCCTGTTCATCACAAATCGCTTTGGTTTCCCTTATCCTAGAAAGTCCCAGAAAGATACGCTTAAAGGTGGGTAGGTAAGAATGGAGAAACCAGCTCGAGTGCGCTAGAATTTGAAAGTACGCAGCCGAAAAAAAATCTGCCCCTTCCTTCAGACTTCCTCACAGAGCCCCTCCTCCAACACACACGAACGCGCACATGACCAATGAGGGCACGAGATAAGTTTGAGCACAGATGGAAGGCTGACAGGCAGGTAGGCCATCCAGTTACTTTAGCCGGGCTCAGATGATTGGTGAAACACTTGAAACAACTAAAGGATAAGTTAAACAAGAAAGTAGAAAGAAAGGGAGGTCATAGAAAACTATTTCTGCTAAAAAGTGAGCACTGATGAGTCAGAGATAAATATTTTTAGACTTTTATTCATGTCCTTTAGTTATTCATGTTGTTTTATCTTGCTTTTAAATGAGTGTTTTTAACTGCTATTTCATAATATGTTTCTTATTGCTCTTAAGGTCTTATTAGTGTAAAGCACTTTGAATTGCCTTGTGCTGAAATGTGCCGTATAAATAAACATACCTTTCCTTGCCTTATGACTCACAGGTAAGGAACCATTGATCTAAGTAACAATTTATATTTTTAGACTTAGATATTTCTTGTTAGAATTGAAACACAATTAGACAGGGGTTATGTTTCCGTGTTATCTTTGCTCATCTGTCAATACAAGTCAAGGCATTCAGAGGTATTTGAAATATGTGTTAATGGCTCTGCAGAAAGGCGGCACCCAGCAGTCACTCTCTGCTCGTTCTTATGCTTTGTGAGTATTTCTGTAAACCTCTATTCACACTACCACATCCAGCCTCTGTCTTTAGAAAACCCCTCTGTCCTATAGGACCCTCCCAGCAGGCAGTATCTCTCTGGGGCTCTTTCACCCCGTCAGCCCATCAGAGAGTGTGCCTCCATCTGTTCTCCGCTGTGGTCCGGCTCCATCAGGAGGACGGGACCCCTCAGACTTGGGAACCCTTTTAATCAATGGCAGAGATTACAGTAGTCACGACCAGCTGGCGCCTGCTCGACACCGATGTCTTTGGAGTGCATGCAGGGGCCGGTTCCCCCCTCGAAGCCTCCCTGCTACGAGGAGGCAAAGCCCACCAGCGGACTGCAGTCAACACTGAGCCTGTGATTGACGGCGCTGTTGTTGCAGAGTTCCCCCTCACAAAGATGTCTTACAGTGGCTTGTAAATGCAAAGTCGTGAACTTGTGTTTACCTTCGCATGGTGATTTGTATATGCTGCTGCAGGCTGGGCTATTTGAGTATAGAATAGGGCTCCACAATTACCCAAAACGTTATCAAAATGCAATATTGGCTTGGCAATTTTAAAAGCGCAGGTATCGGAATAGTTGTTAAATGCTAAATCTGTGTAAACAAATCTAATTTTGAATGAAGTTTACAGAGATGTTGCAGCCTATCAATTGTATTCTACAGGCTTAAAGGTCGGTTATGTTGATTTTCAGGTTCATATTTTGTATTTTATGCTTCTACTGTGACATATTCATCTCTTTTCACCCTCTGTCTGAAACCAGAGCCCAGTCTGTTCTGAGTGGTTAGCTGCCCGGCTCTGTTGTGATTGGTCAACTGCTAGAGATGACCCGCCCCTTAGCATTCAATGTGTTGGAGTGCTAGCGTGTGCAGAACATTGACATGCTCAAAAACCTATACACACAACAGGAGAGGGAAAACCCCAAAAAGTAGAATAGAGTCCGTTTAAGAAGAGAAGTTTGATACAGAGCCTTTTTAAAAAGTCTTGTTCTTTTGATATATTATTCCAATGATAATGAGAATTATGATTTTAAATACATACAGTAAAGATTCACAACTAGTTCCTTTTCAATCATGCAGCCCTAGCTTCTCTTGTTTTTGTAGCTTCTGTTGGAGACAAGATCAACAACACAACGTATTAATACAGTGATTTATGAATCGATGCTGCTTTCACTTCCCTCTTGTTTCCCTCTCGCTAGCTCCCTGTTGACAGGCTTTCAATACTTCCCAGCCATGCATAATAACACTCATAAGAGAGAGAGAGATCTTTATATCTTAATGTTATCTTCCAGCAGAGATTTGTAAAATATTCTCGCTCATATTGGGTAAAACCTCCGAGGTTGCCAGGGAAGTGTTGATAGAATTTGTTTCCCGCAGCAGCTGCTCTCCTGAACTCAGAACTCTTTACAACATCTCTGCTGGGCTCCATCAGACCAGGCACTGTGAGTCTGTGAGGGTTTTTCAAACCCACTTGTTTACGTTCATTCAGAACACAAATTCATTTTTAATGATGTCTTGATGGGAACCATTGATTTCACATGAGTACGATTTTGGATCTGTTTATTTTGCACTTTTGTGTCTATTACAGGATATGCTGTTGCTACACGGACAGTTTACCATTGAAGTAATTTGATGTTACAGTCTACAGTAGGATTAGTTTGAGCTGAGTTTGTTTTTGTGAACTTTTCAGTATGCTATAAAAACATTTTCCTTAACCTGCTTCAATCAATTTTATATTCACATTGCATCAAAAGACTACTGTATGTTACGGATATGGGCGGTGTTGGCGAAGTCCATAGGAACTTGGCTTGGCAACTGGAAGGTCACCAGTTCAAGTCCCGGAAAGACCAAGTGCTACCGAGGTGTCCCTGAGCAAGGCACCGTTCCCTACACTGCTCCCCGGGTGCCGTACATAATGGCAGCCCACTGCTCCTAACACTAGGATGGGTCGAATGCAGAGAAACCGTTTCGTTACATAGAACCTGTACTACGTAATGACAATAAGTTCAATCTTTTAATTGAACTATTCATATCTTAGACTGCACTGTAACTTTTATCCATGTATTTCTTCTTTTAATGTTTATTTTATTAGCTTTTCTTTTTAATGACTGATTTTAAATGCCATTTTTTTAATGTCTTTCATTTGTTGTAAAGCACTTTGAATTGCCTTGTGTTGAAAAGTGCTCTATAAATAAACTTGCCTTGCCTTCAATACACAGTTTACGTTTCACTTTCTTTAACCTTGCAAGTTACATGCTGCATTATTTGGATAAATGGGTTCTCAGCCGGAAATATTAACCTCCTCAAGTTGGAAAAGCAATCTGATTATACGAGCAGCCATTGAATGCACCACTGCCCTTGGAGCCTTTCTAGTAGAGATATACTGTTTTTGTTCACTCTCAGTGTTGCCATCAGTATTATTCTCAGCCATTAAAATGTGTAAAAAATAAGCGTCTCCGTGCTATCTGCTGAGCGATAGACGGAGACACAACTAGTAATTAACTGGTGATCAAAGCATTATGAGCAGATGGTGAACAACACAAAGAGAGTAAATTCAGCGGGCCAGACACAAGACTGTCAAAAACTGTTGTTAGGCTTTGTTTAGTGGACTGTACTCTGTCTTTAAAGTGCATATTTAAGTATACTTTCATTTTGCTAATCTGTAAATATGTTCCCAATAAGACTGATGACTGTGGTGTAAGGTGAAACTACAGTTAAACCTCAAAAGTATCCCTTCAGATTGTCAAAATTACCAAATTGATTGATGTGTTTTTCATTCAACATCAATACACATTTGAGTAGCCGGATCAGTACAGAGTGTTGTAAAATTAAAATCTACATAAACTAAGTGACTTTCCACGTTCCTCTTAAAGTCGCCCTTGGACGACTCATCAGACGAAAGCTGCAAAGGGAGTTTCTGGTGGAGGAAACAAGCATCGAGGTGAAAGAGCTTCTTGTCTGCAGTCAGGTACGAGCTGTTATGAATGTGCATGTTATATCCTCCGCCAGGTGAAGGCACAAGCTACCGGCTGTTAGCGGGAGTTTTCGTTGGCCCTGTACAAAGCTGCAGATTCAGAAAGGGCTTGGCTTCACCCCCCAAATTATGATAGAGAGACTCCAGGTGATGCTTTGAATTTTTAAGGGATGTTTGTTTTCTCTGGCATGAACGTATAGAGAGGCTGTTTCTGTAAAGCCGGTTCAGTTTGCTCTGCGATTCCTGGCAAGAAAAGGATGTCAGGCATTTTTTTATTCGTGTTAATTACACTCTGTACCTTTGGTGTACGGTAGGGGACCTGTCAGGACATTAGATGAAGATTGACAGCACCATATTACAGGATTCATGACCTCTACATCAAAGGTAACTGTGCTGCTGCCGACACTGACTTACACATTATTGTATCAATGTTGTCTTGTTTGTCAACCAATGAGAAAGCAGCACACTTTGAGAGGATTTCATGTCATAAAGCTGTGGCAAGATGAACATGCTAGGTAATCAAAAATGAGCTGGTTGCCAATTAACCTCCCGTCTGTTAAGATGTGTTGTGTGATAATGTGATTAAACACATTACATTAAGAAGATGGCATGGCACCAAAAAATGATGGGCCGGAGAGAAGTCAAGGCTTCCTCTGTTTGGTGCTGACATGCAGATTCCCAAATATATTGTCCAATCAGATCAGCAGGAATCAGTTAATGTTGTTGCCCAATTTGCTAATTTGATCGACAATCCATTGAATGCATATAGTCGGTCAGCAATTTTGGATACAGCTCAGCTTGGCTTACTTACTGAATAAGAGAGTACAGGGTATATGCAGGAATCCTGAAGTCAAATGTAATACATTTTAAGACCTTTTTTATGACCCTTTCCACACATTTTAAGACCTCATCGCCACTTCCAGTTCTAACCGGTTACATTGGCGACACACTTTACCTCACATTTACTATATACAGTATTGATTGTAAGATAGCTCAACTAAACAGCTTGTGATAACTCCTTATCATAATTCAGATAAAACAAAGCACAAGAGAATGAATTGTGTGACCAACCCAATGCAATGCAAGGTCTATTAGAAACAGAAACCTTTAGAAAGTAGTATTTGATTTAGGCATTGTTCCCAAGAGATGCAGACTTGCATTTCCCCAAAACGATGTTGTTTAGCAACCGGCGTAAACGGACCTTCACGCTATCAAGCAGTGAGCGTGCGATGTCCTGTTCAGATGACGTCAGACCCAACGGGATGCCATCAATAAACTACACAGAATCACACTACACACCTACGCCATGACTACATTCAGGCAGACTGTAGAATACAACCTCTTGGACATTTATATACTTATTGAAAACAAGATACAAAATGTAATACCTTGGAAAATGCTTTTTAATAGCCTTCATTTTCGCTAAATTGATTTATCAACTTTTAATACTTTTTAAGACCCCGCGGACCCCCTGGAGTATCTTCATAATTGTAAAATACACTATAGATTTCTTTCTGACTAAAAGAAGAAAATCTTGATCGTGACTCAAGCCTCTTTCATCATTGCTTCTCAATTATTTCAGTAAGTGTTCTAGTGTACTACTTAGGTCTTAAGTTCTAGCCTTCACTCCTAATTGTCACAAAGAGCATTTTACTCTGTTGTATAAAGATAATCGCTGAGATATGGGAACATCTTTATTATGTTTTGAAAAGTGGATGAAGAAACACGAGAAGCCAAACGATCATCCTACACATTGGACATTGTGACCAAGATTTTCTTTGATTGATCTAAAAGGGAAACCAAGTGGTTTTTGAGCAAAAATAATTTGTCATGTAATTTCTTAATGTATTAATTTGTAGAATACTGATAAATAAAAAATAAAATCAATCGGTGCATTCCTACTTTAATGGTTGACACAGCATCTTCTAAATGGGGTGGAAATCCCAGTGCGGTATTTAACTCTTGAATTAATAGAATTATACATGGATTTAATTACTTGGCCATCACACTGTGTGATTAATGCCGTCTTCATGCCCTTAACTGTGAACCATAAAATCCCACAGGAACTGGACACTGCAGACTCCTGTGTGCATGAACTAAGTAACTAAAGTTACTATCATAAATATTTAATCAAGGAAATTGCTTTCAGTCATAAATACATCATTTAAACGGGGGACGACTGGAACGGAGCCAGACCTCCAGCTACAGAGCAACACGATATGCATCACCTCGTAAAAGGCACCAATTAACCGGGCCCTCGTATATCAGTCCCTAGTCACTTACAAAGTCATTGCCTTCCTTCCTGCCCTCATTATCATCACATACAGTAGGCACCCACTAGAGTGCACTTCACAGTGGTCGAGGGGAAGGCGAGGTATTGTTTTTTTGTCAGCGAGGGGTTTCTTCCTGTGTTCTCCAGGGGCCCCAGGGGCGGAGTATATGTAATTTGGCAAGGCAATGGGGGAGAGCCCAGCAAGTCATGGACTGTGAATTTGTATAACCATATAGAAATGTTTTTCTCTCTAAAGCCTTCACTCTGTCCTTTATGTCTTTTCTTTTGCGCTGATAAATGGTCATTTTTCAGACACATCCTTTGCATTGGAAGCGTTGGTCTTTTACATGCCTGCTTCCATGAGCACCTCTATAAACTATTGTTATGACTGCGCCACATGTTTAAAATCTAAAAGTAGAAATGTTTCCACTTTGCTCTGCCAGCCATTTAGTTTAATTACATTACTTGAATTACGCTCTGATTAGTAATTCAATGTTTGAATTCCTTTGAATGCCTGATTTAGAGTTTTGTGGGAGCGATTTTCATATTTCTAAAACCTCCTTATGAGCACACTCACAGCGAGGTGCACCCCTTTAATCTGAAAATCCAGATGAGTGAAAGAAAAGAGAGGTAAGAGGAACATTACCAGCAGACTCATGCTGGTACATTTGACTGTGATTGGTAAAATGTTCCTCCACACTGTCAGCTCTCATCTGCAGTATTTATGTCTGTCCCCATGCGAGAAATGATCTGTGACTGAAAAAAAAAGAGACAATTGTGTCTGTATTTTCTCCCTCACAGTCAATTGTGGACAAACATATAATTTTTTGCATTTCCTGCTCTAATACATTGCACTGTTTGCCAATTCAGGAGATAACAAATAGGCCATTTCCTCAGTGGTTCACCTCCTCTCACTAGGTCGCCTCATTGCATGCTTACATGGCACTTGAGACATGCTACCATTGATTAGGCTAATTGCCTGCCCAACCCTAACCTGCCCTCCTACTCCCAAACATTCCTCTGTTACCTCGCTCTTCCATTTGTCTTTGTGTAATGAAATCCCAAAGGATCCACAAGCTGTAGCACCCCTCTGCAGGAGCTATTGAATAGAGTGACACAAATGATGCTGCACTCTTATCTCTGGCCCTGTTAATCCCAGACCTCTTCCACTCTGCAGCCACTAATGTTATAACCCTGAATCAATGAGACGAGCGCTGGGATTTAACTGTGAGTGGATGGAGGTGAACGGAGGGAGAAAAGAAGTGTAAACAGACTGAAGGAGGAGTAATTGTGTGAGCAAGCTGCATTTCATTTGTCTGCATTCCTCCTGCTAATCTTATCGCTAATGTGATGCTAATACTAGACCTTTGTGAGGAGGCACTTGAATTGTAAAGGACGTTTTGACTGTAGCATCAGGAGCAGTGTGACTGTACACCATTTCAAATATATACTTTTCAATTTAACTTTCTGGCACTAGAGCCAGACAATTGTTTGCCCATTGTTCACAATAATGACAGCTGATTTTACCCCTTAAAATGTGGAGTAATTTCCAAAACAAAAGGTCCTTGACAGGCAGTAAGAAACAAAGCAGGTTTCTCCTTTACCCATTGATTGTATTGGCTCAATAACAACTATCATATAATACTACTAAAGCCTCTCTGCAAAAAAAAGAAAAGAAAATGAATCCAGCAATGTGGTAACTATTTCTTCACCAAGTAGTGATAAGATTTAACATTTCAGTTTGACTTTATACTTAATTTCCTCAGCGGTGGATCTTGTTGAAAGTATAAGGACAACCTGACCCTCCCCTGTTCTCATTAATGATCCATACATGTCCTTCAGGAACAGTTAGCCCTTTTCCTCTATAAGCAATATCCCTGATTAGATGATAACAATGATGATTGTAATGGACTCTCTTCACTTCGCTAATTACTTTGTGGCATTAATATACAATAGCGAGCTCTCACAATCAGCAGTGTGAGCCAGGCAGAAACTACTAATTGGATTTGTAAAATCCATCGCTGCTGTTTTTTTGTATTCTGCAGAAGCAGGAAAGATTGGATTCACTTCACCAACTCAGACACATTACTCTCAACACAAACAAGATTATGTAATGACGAGGATTAACATAGCTACCATAATCCGCACCAACAGTAAATCAGGGAACAAATGGAAACCAGAGCATGCGGTGGGAGTGGGTAATATAGTTTCTAGTTCACTGGGCTGTAGTGGCTTTCTGTGTTATGTGAATGCACACCATGAACCACCAATGCAACCTCTGCTTTCTCCCAGCAGGAAGACCCCCGTTCTGAACTCGAGTGCAAAGCATGATGAATGGTACTGTAGCACGTAAACGGCATCATTTCTCTGCCTGCATAAGCAGAAAAACAAGCTTAGCCCAGCACTTTGAAAATTAGCTTTAGCATCAGGAGGATGCGGCTCCAGATTTTGTTTTTCTATTAAAGGGCCCATGTCATGGCCATTTCTACTGATCATAATTCCATTGTTGAGGTCTACTAGAATAGATTTATATTGTGCAATTTTACAAGCTCACATTGGTTTCTCATACAGCATCCCTGTATAGTATGTGTATTCACTCTCTGTCCTAAACGGCTTGTTGGAGCTCCTGCACCCCCCCCCCCCCCCTCCCTGTGAGTCCACTGTGCTCTGATTGATCAGCTCGCCCACTCTGTTCTGATGAGTCTACCACGTTACAGCGGAACATCAGTGATTATGTGTTACAATGGCGTTAGCAACCAGAAAATGACACCAGTAAAGACAAACAGATGAGATGCTGCGTGGGGTCTGGGTGCCGTTTGGCGGGACGTTGCGCGGCTCGCTGCTGTGAGGAGCGGACAGTGTGAGCTGGGTTCATTTCCTGCTTGCTGCGTGGGCACCCCAACCCCCCCCGCACCCCAAAACGCGGCGCACCTACAGTGTAAGCGCACCACAGTTTCACCGCTGCAAGGCTCCACTAGACCCCCCCCCCCCCCCCAGCACGTCACAGTTTTTGCCGCTGAGAGAGTGTGTGTGTGTGAGGAGCTCCACGGATTGGTCCATTTGAGCCAATGGGTCCATTTAGGTATGGGCACGTCACCATACCCTGGAAGAAAACAATGGAAAAAGAGAAATCTCCAACGAGACGTTCTGGGGCAGCATAGACAGGTCTTTTCTGTGTTAGAGTGTTACTCGCAACATTGTGTACTTTGAAGGTTTGTGACTCTGCAGACCGTTTACATGCATAACAACCTTCATAACAACAAGGGGACGGGTAATAACCGGAAAAGCATGACATGGGACCTTTAACTGTTAAGCCCCAAGGTCCCCCTCGACGGGTACCTTTTCTTTTTTTTTCACGACACTGTGTCTCAGGGCATCTTAATATTTAAGAACCTATTAATGTGTTATACCAGATTAACGGGAAGAATCTCAGCTAACTGACGATACAAACCATTTTTACCAAAACAAAACACAAGTCTCATAAGAAGCATCTAAATGACCCCCTGAGCGAAAAATGCTAACGCACTTTGGCACAGAACTCAAGATAAAAGATACCCTTATTACTCATCGTAGCTGCACATACAATACATCCGATTAAAGCTGAGGTTCCACAGATTATTTAGGTATATATATCACCACTGAGTGATCCGAACTCCCGACAGGGGAAGCAAACACAGACATCACAACACGTACCTTTACGTAGCTTTTACGGAAGATCGTCTCACCTTAGCTGTCAATCTGATCAAAATACGTGTTCAATGGCATTAAAACAAGAAAAAACGTGGCTGAATCGGTTAATCCATAGGTTGATAATGTTTCTGTGGAATAACTTTTTTTATTTATAATCCATAATTCCATTTTTATGTAAAAATCGGAGAGTAAAAGTTAGCTGCTAATGGTAGCCACCAGAGTTATCGCAGCTTCCGGTTTTGGCTATGCGTCAGTCTCACACACACACATTACCAAATAAGGAGTATGTGGGAGTTCCCCTCGATTCCATTGGCTCTGACGGTTAGAAAGAGATGTCAATCAGCAAAAATCGAGCAAGGGGGGCCAGAGATAGGTCAAATCCACCCAAATGACCCCAGAAGTGTTTTTTTGTTGCTAAATCTCTCTAAAAAGGTGACATTTCACTTGTTTTGCATCAATCTTGATACAGGGTACTTATGTTGTAGTTTGGATTCCTAAAGCTTTTAGTCTACCATCCCATCATTCAAGGCTGGTTTTCACTATAAGTAATTTTTTTTTTTTTGGACGGACTCAATAATTTACATTTTTTTACTGTGTTCAATCTGAATTTACTTTAAAATAAAAACATCTATTTATTCTGACACACAACCTTGCTTTGAGAAAAAAGATTATTAATTTAACCCTTTTAGAAGAGAAGATAGGGTCATTGTTCTGGGAATGTTATTTTCAAGCCTGAAACCTGAAAAACAGACTAGGGGCTTAACAGGTTCATTGATACTGTGAGTATTTTTCTCTGATGGCAGAATAAGCCTTGCAGAATTGCAAGGCTTGATGAATTCAATGGGGGCCAGTGGTCAAGAGGTGTTTATTTCACAGGCCCCTTCCCCTACTGACAGGCTTTTCAAATCTGGACATGATGTAGAGCCCTGACCTGGGGACATTACGCCTCTGGAGTGAAAATATAGCTCTTCCTTTTGAAATTCAGCAGACCAGCAAACGCAGGAAGCCGTGAAGCGGCTAACCTCTCTGTCTTGTGTTACAGTTCAGAAAAAAGGGGGCTTTAGATAAAGTGTCATCAAACGCGGCACAAAGAGTCCGAGATTACAGCGGTACAAATCAGGTCAAGCTTGCCTGACAGAAAAGGGAGTGTCCATATCTCATCCTCAACCTCCTGCAAACTAAGGTGATTTATGTGACAGTAGCCAACAGCACAAAGAAGAGGTCACTGAAGGAAGAAAGGGTTGACACGACTTCAAAAGTTTAAGTGCTTTGGTGAAGATACTTCCACATGTTTGACCAAAGTGTACAAACATTTGTGGTTGAGAGAAGATGAAGTGTACTGAATTTCATAACTTCACCTACTACATTACATTACATTACATTGCATTTAGCTGACGCTTTTATCCAAAGCGACTTACAATAAGTACATACGACCAGGAAGACACAACCCTGAAGAAAACAGAATCATATAAGTACATCAGGTATCATAGAGCCAAACACTTCAAGTGCTACTCAACTGGCTTTAGATAAGCCAGTCCTTTATTAGTATATAAGTGCCTTGTTAGTAATTCTATCGCTCGAAGTGGAGTCGAAAGAGATGAGTTTTCAGTCTGCGCCTACTATTACTTTAAACACTACCAGGAGGTCAAATTTCACATCTTTCATCTTTTCATCATCGTCATTCATTATATCCAAATGCCTGCGAAACTACAACAACGTTCCCATCAGACTAACCTGCACTTGCTAACTAGCAAATGTTAGCATGCTTATATGCTAAAATAAGTTGGTGAAAATGCAATATCCCTACATGTAGGCATTGTCATTGTTAGCATCTTGACATCCCCAATTTAGTTCAGTACAGCACTAGACTCTGACAGCTGCTGAAATATCCCTGTTATTTAGACTCCATTGATTTGTCTTCTAACGCCCCCGATGAGGTCAATAGTTTGTTTAATGGTTAAAGGTGGGGTAGGTAAGTTTCAGAAACCGGCTCGAGTGCACTAAAATTTGAAAGTACACAGCCGAAAAGAATGCGCCCCTTCCTTCAGACTTCCTTACAGAGCACCTCCTCCAACACACATGAACGGTGAAAGTGGCCGCCTGTTGCTGGCGAGTCATTGAAGTACTGCTGCAATGCACGCCCAATGACGGCATGCCCAATGAGGGCACGAGATACATTTGTGCGTGCACGAGATGGAAGGCTGACAGACAGGGCGGCAATCCAATCCGTTTGGCCGGTTGTACTTTTTACAGTACTACGGCTTCCACAGATGACATTTTTTTATGGATTTTTTGTCAAAGCACTTCAGATATTCATTGCTATCGGGATGTTAAGAGCATTCCATGGAATATAACAACAAGTGTATCTCGAGCCGGTTTCTGAAACTTACCTACCCCACCTTTAAGTTGAAGTCCAAATTCATGAAAAACTATAACAACGTTCCCATCAGGCTCACCTGTACTTGCTAACTAGCAAATGTTAGCAGGCTAACATGCTAAAACAAGGCAGACAATATGGTAATCAATATACCAGAAATGTACTATTGTGACTGTTAGCAGGTTAGCATGCTAACATTATGGCTTTAGCCAGGGTTGCCAACTCTCACGCATCTGGCGTGTGACACATGCTTTCACTCTCAATCTCACGCTCTCACGCTGCCCAAACTATTCTCACGCCAAAAACAAGATGAACCGGCGATCGTTTTTGGTTGGTTATTTACAATGTTGAGTTGACAGCTGCTCAAGCTGTCGATCCGCTCCCTCCCCGCCCCCACCAATCTTAACAACGTTAACAGACAGCAGAGCAGTGGGAGCCGGTTGGTCAATCCCCGACCCGTATTGCGCATGTGCAGATCTGAGATCTAGTAGAAATTATAAAAAGTAAAGGTCTGCTGCTTATTGTTCGATAATATTGTCGGCACTGTTGTATGACCATTTTAGACCACTGACATAATGATAATATATTATAATAATAATTCAAGTACATACTTTCAAACTGCTCACATCCTCATGTAAATGGCAATTTATCGAGGTCAGAAAAATTATCGAGTTCATTTTTATTTATCTTACGATAAGTCAATTAATTGCTTATCGCGACAGGCACACAATAAACAGTGGAAACAAACATGTGTTTGACTTTCATTAGTGAATGAAACTGTGTGCCCTTTATAGTCTGTGTCCAATATTGTGTATTTGTATATATATCCTATATATATGCTAAGGTCCCGCTACTGACACAATAGCAGTCATTTAGTGTATCAAAATCTCACTCCAGCCAGGTACCCAAAGTTGGCAACCGCTCAGTACAGCCTCTATTCTTGTAGACTTGTTAGAAACAAAAAAACTGACGATTCTCAAATAAAAACGACACTATTAAAAAGGTATTAATGGAGGTTACCTAACAGTTATGGTCTGTTTTCTAAGATTAATCAAGTCACTAAACTACGTGTGATTGTTCCCTGTAAATATGTCACAGTAAATCAGCAGCTGATCACAGTCCATCCTGCACTATGCTGTGCCCTCCACTGAAATTACAAACCATGAAAACGTCCCTCTCTTTTTCTTTTCTCAACCTTTCCTCACCTCCATTCCCAGCACACTTGTAATCCAATATCCATTTCAGCATGGAAATGAGAAATAACAGGATTAGGAAACAATTTATATGAATCGCCTCATGTTCACTCGCTGTTTACGCTTTCTCGGGAGGGAAAAGAGGGCTGCGGTCTCCATGGAAACTGTAGTTGGCTAATGGCGGTTGTTTTTCCCCCCACTGCATGACGAGCTGCCTGTTGAGACCGGAGTGACGTTGGCTGTTGGAGTGCCTTTCAATCATTTTGTAAAAAAAGCGAAGTAGGAATCAGGAGAGAGATTATCTTATCTCCGGCTGGTTGGTGTTTTACTCTCGTCAGGTTTCAGTTCATGAGCTTCTTTAGACAGCCAATACAACCCGAGCTATAACTAAATATGTATCTGCTGTCCTTGTCGTTAAATAACAGTAACTTCAAGCTGAAATCGCAGTTTGGTTTTATGATTTTCAAAAGTGCTGTGGCAGTGTTACAATATTGGTTCTGCATTAATGTATCCAGAGAAAGTGCATGCATCTGTATTTTCAACTCATATCTTTCCCTTTTTTTCATTTGCTACACAAATAAAGTTCATTATATAATGTACCAGGCAGATGCAGCTGAGCCCTCAGGAAAATGAGCTGCTCCCTGTTCTGGGCAATATAAGCAGCGGCCTTGAAACTACCTGTCGACATTGATCAGTCACGCGGCGGGCTTTCTCTGAGATGGGACTTGCAGTTATTAGAGCGAGAGGCTGTTGGATGGAGAAGCCTGTCATCCGCTGCCTTTGACAGCTCAGGTAAGCCCTGAGGAAAAACTGCCCCCCGAGCACACATGAGCCCTCGCCATCACTCGAATTTCAAGTCAGCGGGCTGGTGTGATGTATTGGCTCTCACCAGTGTGCTCTGCAGAAGGAATTGTAAGGCTGTTGAGTGCCATAGCTGTGAAAATGAGGACATCAAACCATACTCTAGGCGCAGTTTTTTATAAGGAGGCAATAAGTAATATTTTACAGCTCCTGGTAAGAAATGACGATGTATCTGGTTTGATGGGGTTGTTGTGATCAATAAAGATGCCTCAACATTTATTTTGCACACCCTCAGCTCAACTTGTTCTGTGTTTAAAACCTTCCCGCTCCCATTTCAGATGCTGTTAAATGATACACATTTCAGCCTCATCCTCAAGTCAAATCATACAGCTGCGTTATTATTACTCTATTATTCATGGTGACATATTCACTTTTCACGAGACTGTTTATGTTGGATTTCAGCTCGTAATAGCTTACCCCTCTCTGCTGTGGAAATATGACTTTATAATGTGTATGACTTTATAAATGATAGTCCATAATAGCTCAAGGGTATGCAATGAGTGTGAAGGCTGTTAAACATTCAGTCTGTTGTTGGGATATGATAGAGGGCGTAGATTACAGAAGTGTAATGTCTTTTACAATTTGGTTGACTTTACAGCCAAGGTTTACTGTTAAGTGCTGAAGCTCTGATCATTTGGTTGGTATTTACTAGGAAGATATAATGTGTGTTAGAGTTGAAATAATTGTCTTTATGCCTTTCCTACCTTTAATACACTCATCTCTTTGCTGTTACCTTAAGACGTGGGAACACTATTTTCCAGTGTGATGTTCTTATCATGGAGGAGGTCAATGTGAATGATGGGTGTACAAAATGCAAGACTTTGACACTGCAGACTGTCGTAAAACCTGCATTTAGTTTAAGTTGAGAGACATATTGTGGTTGATTAAATGCATGCTGTAGTTGCTAAGTGTGCATTTCATATTGCAAAATGGAATATTGAAGGAAAACCAAATATGTGTTAGATGATTTATGTAATGTATTGCCTGCTTGATACTCTACACTAATTAGAACATTTGCACATTATGCTGTTTAAAAACATATTCCAGCTGGTATTATGTTACTTTCTAAGTGTAATTGCATTTACAAGTTAGTCGTCTATAAACGTACTTTCAGGGCGAGATTGTTTATCAGAAATGTACAGCTGTCGAGAGGTTTTTGAGCAAAATGTACATACCTGAATCTCACTACTCTAAATGTCCAAGAGTAGATAAAAACATATACATGTGTCTAAATCATAATATTTTACCAATTTGAAGACTTTCCTTTTGAATTAAAGACATCCTCTAAGTCAGTGGTTCTCAAACTTTTTTCAATAATGTGCCCCCTTTGAAACAAATATTCAGCCAAGTACCCCCTGATCAGCGCAACAACTATTTGTTAGGGGGAAAAAGCCTATATAAAGAGGTACGGTACAGCGCTGCACCATCAGTGTCTGATTTATCATAACAACAACCTTGTAACTGAGAAACACTTAAATGCTACATTTCAAATGTTACAATCCATCACTAAATTCATGGCAAACCCATTTTAACATCATGCAATAACACTAAGACGACATTAGTTGCTTTGAACTGATCAGCAGTCGAGAGTGTTGACGTCACGAGTTCAGCCCTGGCCCTGGCCTGATAGAAACACGATTTTATGGAGCCGGAAAAAGAGGGAAAAAGTACCCGCTAGCCGGTGCTACGCTATATGGAAAGGACACCAAAAACTGGCCTGGCCGCTTGAGGATGCTTGAGGACGATTAAGGACGTTTAAACGGGACTACCCGCTGCAGTGGAAATGCGCCATAACTAAGACATTTCCAATATTGTCTAATTCTGACCCCATGGTCAGAATTTGTATATTGCCTTGTATTTAGTGAAGTTAAGAGGTACACTTCCTTATCATTTCATAAATACTGAAACTAAAATAAAATAAAAGCATAATCTTTTCTATCAAAAACTGATCATATATAAATATATTTTTCCCGCTGAAATGTCCTTTCCGTCCTGTTCATCACAAATCGCTTTGGTTTCCCTTATCCTAGAAAGTCCCAGAAAGATACGCTTAAAGGTAGGGTAGGTAAGAATGGAGAAACCAGCTCGAGTGCGCTAGAATTTGAAAGTACGCAGCCGAAAAAAAATCTGCCCCTTCCTTCAGACTTCCTCACAGAGCCCCTCCTCCAACACACACGAACGCGCACATGACCAATGAGGGCACGAGATAAGTTTGAGCACAGATGGAAGGCTGACAGGCAGGTAGGCCATCCAGTTATTTTAGCCGGCTCAGATGATTGGTGAAACACTTGAAACAACTAAAGGATAAGTTAAACAAGAAAGTAGAAAGAAAGGGAGGTCATAGAAAACTATTTCTGCTAAAAAGTGAGCAATGATGAGTCAGAGATAAATATTTTAGACTTTTATTCATGTCCTTTAGTTATTCATGTTGTTTTATCTTTGCTTTTAAATGAGTGTTTTTAAATGCTATTTCATAATATGTTTCTTATTGCTCTTAAGGTCTTATTAGTGTAAGGCACTTTGAATTGCCTTGTGCTGAAATGTGCCGTATAAATAAACATACCTTTCCTTGCCTTATGACTCACAGGTAAGGAACCATTGATCTAAGTAACAATTTATATTTTTAGACTTAGATATTTCTTGTTGGAATTGAAAACACAATTAGACAGTGGTTATGTTTCCGTGTTATCTTTGCTCATCTGTCAATACAAGTCAAGGCATTCAGAGGTATTTGAAATATGTGTTAATGACTCTGCAGAAAGGCGGCACCCAGCAGTCACTCTCTGCTCGTTCTTATGCTTTGTGAGTATTTCTGTAAACCTCTATTCACACTACCCATCCAGCCTCTGTCTTTAGAAACCCCTCTGTCCTATAGACCCTCCCAGCAGGCAGTATCTCTCTGGGGCTCTTTCACCCCGTCAGCCCATCAGAGAGCAGAAACCCAGGGTGTGTGCCTCCATCTGTTCTCCGCTGTGGTCCGGCTCCATCAGGAGGACGGGACCCCTCAGACTTGGGAACCCTTTTAATCAATGGCAGAGATTACAGTAGTCACGACCAGCTGGCGCCTGCTCGACACCGATGTCTTTGGAGTGCATGCAGGGGCCGGTTCCCCCCTCGAAGCCTCCCTGCTACGAGGAGGCAAAGCCCACCAGCGGACTGCAGTCAAACACTGAGCCTGTGATTGACGGCGCTGTTGTTGCAGAGTTCCCCCTCACAAAGATGTCTTACAGTGCTTTGTAAATGCAAAGTCGTGAACTTGTGTTTACCTTCGCATGGTGATTTGTATATGCTGCTGCAGGCTGGGCTATTTGAGTATAGAATAGGGCTCCACAATTACCCAAAACGTTATCAAAATGCAATATTGGCTTGGCAATTTTTAAAGCGCAGGTATCGGAATAGTTGTTAAATGCTAAATCTGTGTAAACAAATCTAATTTTGAATGAAGTTTACAGAGATGTTGCAGCCTATCAATTGTATTCTACAGGCTTAAAGGGGTCGTGTTATGTTGATTTTCAGGTTCATATTTTGTATTTTATGCTTCTACTGTGACATATTCATCTCTTTTCACCCTCTGTCTGAAACCAGAGCCCAGTCTGTTCTGAGTGGTTAGCTGCCCGGCTCTGTTGTGATTGGTCAACTGCTAGAGATGACCCGCCCCTTAGCATTCAATGTGTTGGAGTGCTAGCGTGTGCAGAACATTGACATGCTCAAAAACCTATAACACACAACAGGAGAGGGAAAACCCCAAAAAGTAGAATAGAGTCCGTTTAAGAAGAGAAGTTTGATACAGAGCCTTTTTAAAAAGTCTTGTTTCTTTTGATATATTATTCAATGATAATGAGAATTATGATTTTAAATACATACAGTAAAGATTCACAACTAGTTCCTTTTTCAATCATGCAGCCCTAGCTTCTCTTGTTTTTGTAGCTTCTGTTGGAGACAAGATCAACAACACAACGTATTTAATACAGTGATTTATGAATCGATGCTGCTTTTACTTCCCTCTTGTTTCCCTCTCGCTAGCTCCCTGTTGACAGGCTTTCAATACTTCCCAGCATGCATAATAACACTCATAAGAGAGAGAGAGATCTTTATATCTTAATGTTATCTTTCCAGCAGAGATTTGTAAAATATTCTCGCTCATATTGGGTAAACCTCCGAGGTTGCCAGGGAAGTGTTGATAGAATTTGTTTCCCGCAGCAGCTGCTCTCCTGAACTCAGAACTCTTTACAACATCTCTGCTGGGCTCCATCAGACCAGGCACTGTGAGTCTGTGAGGGTTTTTCAAACCCACTTGTTTACGTTCATTCAGAACACAAATTCATTTTTAATGATGTCTTGATGGGAACCATTGATTTCACATGAGTACGATTTTGGATCTGTTTATTTTGCACTTTTGTGTCTATTACAGGATATGCTGTTGCTACACGGACAGTTTACCATTGAAGTAATTTGATGTTACAGTCTACAGTAGGATTAGTTTGAGCTGAGTTTGTTTTTGTGAACTTTTCAGTATGCTATAAAAACATTTTCCTTAACCTGCTTCAATCAATTTTATATTCACATTGCATCAAAAGACTACTGTATGTTACGGATATGGGCGGTGTTGGCGAAGTCCATAGGAACTTGGCTTGGCAACTGGAAGGTCACCAGTTCAAGTCCCGGAAAGACCAAGTGCTACCGAGGTGTCCCTGAGCAAGGCACCGTTCCCTACACTGCTCCCCGGGTGCCGTACATAATGGCAGCCCACTGCTCCTAACACTAGGATGGGTCGAATGCAGAGAAACCGTTTCGTTACATAGAACCTGTACTACGTAATGACAATAAGTTCAATCTTTTAATTGAACTATTCATATCTTAGACTGCACTGTAACTTTTATCCATGTATTTCTTCTTTTAATGTTTATTTTATTAGCTTTTCTTTTTAATGACTGATTTTAAATGCCATTTTTTTAATGTCTTTCATTTGTTGTAAAGCACTTTGAATTGCCTTGTGTTGAAAAGTGCTCTATAAATAAACTTGCCTTGCCTTCAATACACAGTTTACGTTTCACTTTCTTTAACCTTGCAAGTTACATGCTGCATTATTTGGATAAATGGGTTCTCAGCCGGAAATATTAACCTCCTCAAGTTGGAAAAGCAATCTGATTATACGAGCAGCCATTGAATGCACCACTGCCCTTGGAGCCTTTCTAGTAGAGATATACTGTTTTTGTTCACTCTCAGTGTTGCCATCAGTATTATTCTCAGCCATTAAAATGTGTAAAAAATAAGCGTCTCCGTGCTATCTGCTGAGCGATAGACGGAGACACAACTAGTAATTAACTGGTGATCAAAGCATTATGAGCAGATGGTGAACAACACAAAGAGAGTAAATTCAGCGGGCCAGACACAAGACTGTCAAAAACTGTTGTTAGGCTTTGTTTAGTGGACTGTACTCTGTCTTTAAAGTGCATATTTAAGTATACTTTCATTTTGCTAATCTGTAAATATGTTCCCAATAAGACTGATGACTGTGGTGTAAGGTGAAACTACAGTTAAACCTCAAAAGTATCCCTTCAGATTGTCAAAATTACCAAATTGATTGATGTGTTTTTCATTCAACATCAATACACATTTGAGTAGCCGGATCAGTACAGAGTGTTGTAAAATTAAAATCTACATAAACTAAGTGACTTTCCACGTTCCTCTTAAAGTTGCCCTTGGACGACTCATCAGACGAAAGCTGCAGAGGGAGTTTCTGGTGGAGGAAACAAGCATCGAGGTGAAAGAGCTTCTTGTCTGCAGTCAGGTACGAGCTGTTATGAATGTGCATGTTATATCCTCCGCCAGGTGAAGGCACAAGCTACCGGCTGTTAGCGGGAGTTTTCGTTGGCCCTGTACAAAGCTGCAGATTCAGAAAGGGCTTGGCTTCACCCCCCAAATTATGATAGAGAGACTCCAGGTGATGCTTTGAATTTTTAAGGGATGTTTGTTTTCTCTGGCATGAACGTATAGAGAGGCTGTTTCTGTAAAGCCGGTTCAGTTTGCTCTGCGATTCCTGGCAAGAAAAGGATGTCAGGCATTTTTTTATTTTGTGTTGATTACACTCTGTACCTTTGGTGTACGGTAGGGGACCTGTCAGGACATTAGATGAAGATTGACAGCACCATATTACAGGATTCATGACCTCTACATCAAAGGTAACTGTGCTGCTGCCGACACTGACTTACACATTATTGTATCAATGTTGTCTTGTTTGTCAACCAATGAGAAAGCAGCACACTTTGAGAGGATTTCATGTCATAAAGCTGTGGCAAGATGAACATGCTAGGTAATCAAAAATGAGCTGGTTGCCAATTAACCTCCCGTCTGTTAAGATGTGTTGTATGATAATGTGATTAAACACATTACATTAAGAAGATGGCATGGCACCAAAAAATGATGGGCCGGAGAGAAGTCAAGGCTTCCTCTGTTTGGTGCTGACATGCAGATTCCCAAATATATTGTCCAATCAGATCAGCAGGAATCAGTTAATGTTGTTGCCCAATTTGCTAATTTGATCGACAATCCATTGAATGCATATAGTCGGTCAGCAATTTTGGATACAGCTCAGCTTGGCTTACTTACTGAATAAGAGAGTACAGGGTATATGCAGGAATCCTGAAGTCAAATGTAATACATTTTAAGACCTTTTTATGACCCTTTCCACACATTTTAAGACCTCATCGCCACTTCCAGTTCTAACCGGTTACATTGGCGACACACTTTACCTCACATTTACTATATACAGTATTGATTGTAAGATAGCTCAACTAAACAGCTTGTGATAACTCCTTATCATAATTCAGATAAAACAAAGCACAAGAGAATGAATTGTGTGACCAACCCAACCCAATGCAAGGTCTATTAGAAACAGAAACCTTTAGAAAGTAGTATTTGATTGAGGCATTGTTCCCAAGAGATGCAGACTTGCATTTCCCCAAAACGATGTTGTTTAGCAACCGGCGTAAACGGACCTTCACGCTATCAAGCAGTGAGCGTGCGATGTCCTGTTCAGATGACGTCAAACCCAACGGGATGCCATCAATAAACTACACAGATTCACACTACACACCTACGCCATGACTACATTCAGGCAGACTGTAGAATACAACCTCTTTGGACAATTTATATACTTATTGAAAACAAGATACAAAATGTAATACCTTGGAAAATGCTTTTTAATAGCCTTCATTTTCGCTAAATTGATTTATCAACTTTGAATACTTTTTAAGACCCCGCGGACCCCCTGGAGTATCTTCATAATTGTAAAATACACTATAGATTTCTTTCTGACTAAAAGAAGAAAATCTTGATCGTGACTCAAGCCTCTTTCATCATTGCTTCTCAATTATTTCAGTAAGTGTTCTAGTGTACTACTTAGGTCTTAAGTTCTAGCCTTCACTCCTAATTGTCACAAAGAGCATTTTACTCTGTTGTATAAAGATAATCGCTGAGATATGGGAACATCTTTATTATGTTTTGAAAAGTTGGATGAAGAAACACGAGAAGCCAAACGATCATCCTACACATTGGACATTGTGACCAAGATTTTCTTTGATTGATCTAAAAGGGAAACCAAGTGGTTTTTGAGCAAAAATAATTTGTCATATAATTTCTTAATGTATTAATTTGTAGAATACTGATAAATAAAAAATAAAATCAATCGGTACATTCCTACTTTAATGGTTGACACCGCATCTCCTAAATGGGGTGGAAATCCCAGTGCGGTATTTAACTCTTGAATTAATAGAATTATACATGGATTTAATTACTTGGCCATCACACTGTGTGATTAATGCCGTCTTCATGCCCTTAACTGTGAACCATAAAATCCCACAGGAACTGGACACTGCAGACTCCTGTGTGCATGAACTAAGTAACTAAAGTTACTATCATAAATATTTAATCAAGGAAATTGCTTTCAGTCATAAATACATCATTTAAACGGGGGACGACTGGAACGGAGCCAGACCTCCAGCTACAGAGCAACACGATATGCATCACCTCGTAAAAGGCACCAATTAACCGGGCCCTCGTATATCAGTCCCTAGTCACTTACAAAGTCATTGCCTTCCTTCCTGCCCTCATTATCATCACATACAGTAGGCACCCACTAGAGTGCACTTCACAGTGGTCGAGGGGAAGGCGAGGTATTGTTTTTTTTGTCAGCGAGGGGTTTCTTCCTGTGTTCTCCAGGGGCCCCAGGGGCGGAGAATGGGGCTGTAGATTTCCACATGTCCCAGTGTGACATCTCCATTGTGCGGGGTGAAAACACTCATGCAGCGCGCCGCAGACAGCATTCTGACGAGTATGAATTTTGACAGAGAGACATATATCAAAGCAGCTCCTCTGCATATCACAATGTCCCACCCACCAGCTTCACTGGTTAGAAACAATGAGACGGAAAGTAACAGGCATGTCCCGAGTGTTTGTGATTTTCACTGACTTATGAGGTCACGCAGTATTTGTGTCAAAGGTTGCAGAGGCCCTGTGCTCTGCAGAGGTGCAATGCCTCAGGGTTCCATGTTATTGCTTAGCTGCTTGGATCAATGTTGTGAAATAATAATAAAATTGCACAAAAGAATGAAACATTTACTCAGAAATGGTCAAGATGCTACAGATGAAGATTGTTAAACCACAGCTGATCCCTCATCACAAGAAAATGCATTTGCCTAAACCTGATTTGACCTTTGACATCAATGCATTTCCTATGAACTCCTTTATTACCTGAAGGATTACACTGTTTCTAAAATATGCAGGAATGGATACCTGGAGTTTATTACATTTTATTACCAAAGGATGCAATATCAAAATATCTAAATGCTTTATTTCAAAATGGTTCAGTGAGAATAAATCCTGAAGACTTTGACTACCCATTAATGTTTCATGTCGTGCCACCAGCAGGTCTTAATATGCACCTCATATCTGAAGATGCATTGGGCGGCCAACATGTTGTTATAGATTTGAAAGGGTTTCGGAAGATAAATCCTACGGACTGGTGATTTGATGACATTGCCATCATCGTGTCAAAATGTCTTATTAAACATTTGCAGAACTAGTGAGAGTTTATACATGTTCCCCTCTGTGGTCAATGCTAATTATCAAATATAGGAATGCTAACACACCATACATTTAAACATGGTAAACATTACTCATACTAAAAGGTATGTTAGCATAGATATAAGCCCCACTATAATCTAAAGCATTGCCTCAGATTCCCCTTTTCTACGGAGGTGTGTTTCCAGCGTTGTTTGGGATCTGGTGCCTGAAAGCTAGTGTGTCTCCACTGTATGAACTCGCCACCAAAAACCGGTTCATCTCAAGAAACAAGAGTTTACCCGGCCGAGATTCGCATATGTTAGAGTCTGTGTCAGAGCGACAACAGTCCATAGCATGAATGGAAAGTTATTGCAGCAGCAGCAGCACCAAGGGGCTACAACGCGACCACTATTATTATAATTAAAACACATACAGTCACTTAATATAAACATTTTGGGAGAAAAAAACTCACACAAGTGCAGCTGCTTTGCCCAAGAAGTCAACACAAAATCTAGTTAGGACACATCTGGCTGGTAGATTTGGCTGAAATGCTGGTGTTGTGGTGGCAATGGGAAAATGAGGCGGCTCAGATTGAGACAAACAGCGCTCCAGTGTTTTTATAGCCGATATCTGCTCACAGCAAATGGTGCTTTGCGCCATATCTGCCCCCTACATTATTTACACCTCGTTTTTATTAGGGCAACCTTGACACGTGTGCCCGGTGATCGATGGGAGTGCCTTTTTTTTTACTAGCCCTGAAGGGTAGCTAAAGTGGGACATGGACTTGGGTCGTTCATAAAATAAATAAAAAAAGGAAAAGGGTTAATATAATGATGAGGTTTTTACTGCCTTTGTTTCGATTTTCTTTTTTTCAGAGCACATTTCTGAGGGTAAGTGTGGTGGAACACCCAGAGAGGCTGCTGGGAGTCAAAGACCAACATGTAAATATACCTCTTATTTTAGTAAATGGCTGACCCGTGAGTCAACATAGATCCAATTATTTCTTAATTGTAATCACATGCAAACTAAATCCAGAGCCTTTTACTCATCATCCACGACCACTCTAATCTGCAGTGGGGGTTAAAAGGATATTTCAACAAATCCAGTTACGATTTTTCAAATGTATGAAATTGTTGAACCCATGTGGCTCAATGCAAGAGGTAATATATTACACACATTATGCAACCAGTGCATAGTGCTCTTTTTTAGTTGCCATGATTGACACGTCCATTCAGTAAAAACCAATAGTGCAATCTGAAAAGCTCTCCTCAATAATACATAGTTATATTGGTTGCTGTTGAAATGCTATCCAAATAGATTTGACCTTGCCTCATCTGGGGAACCAAAATGAATTATATATAACCCATACAGACTTCACTTGGCAAATAAGGGGGAATAATACATACTATGAAGCGCTGAGGATGCACTTTTCAAGCTCTTAAGCCATGGAGACATCCACATTGGTGAAATGTCAAAGCTTGAAATCCACAGGAGATACATTCCTGGATTTGTAAAGGGATTTTCTTTGAAGCAGATTCTGGTGAATATTAATGTCCGGAGGAACTGCGATTGTCTGGCTTTGTGCGGCTCAAAATGGTCACGACAGCATGAAGAGAGACGGAACCGGGTGTATTATTAAAGTTATCACCCAAAACAACCTTAAATGAATCTTGAAATACCTCCTGTCCTTACCTGAGGTCTATTTTGCGTCTCTGCATATCATCTATCAGATGTATTCAACTAGTACTAAACCTGGATGTGAGAGAGTAAAGGAAGTAACGGATTGCACTTACTTCATTTGCAGTGTAAAATGTACTCGTTTTTGTAGGATTTATATACAATAAATGTGTACTGTGACTTAGAGTACTGTAGCGTGCATTATAGCAGGTAGTTACTATCAATGGTGGGATGTACATACAGGACTGTCTCAGAAAATTAGAATATTGTGATAAAGTTCTTTATTTTCTGTAATGCAATTAAAAAAACAAAAATGTCATACATTCTGGATTCATTACAAATCAACTGAAATATTGCAAGCCTTTTATTATTTTAATATTGCTGATTATGGCATACAGCTTAAGAAAACTCAAAAATCCTATCTCAAAAAATTAGAATAGTTCCTCAGACCAAGTAAAAAAAAAAGATTTATAACAGCAAAACACAATCAAACATTTGAAAATGTCCATTAATGCACTCAGTACTTGGTTGGGAATCCTTTTGCACGGATTACTGCATCAATGCGGCGTGGCATGGAGGCAATCAGCCTGTGGCATTGCTGAGGTGTTATGGATGCCCAGGATGCTTCAATAGCGGCCTTTAGCTCATTAGCATTGTTGGGTCTGGTGTCTTTCAGCTTCTTCTTCACAATACCCCACATATTCTCTATGGGGTTCAGGTCAGGGGAATTTGCAGGCCAATCGAGGACAGTAATGCCATGGTCAGTACACCAGTTACTGGTGGTTTTGGCACTGTGGGCAGGTGCCAGATCATGCTGGAAAATGAATTCCTCATCTCCATAGAGCTTTTCAGCAGACGGAAGCATGTAGTGCTCTAAAATCTCTTGGTACACAGCTGCATTTACTCTGGGCTTGATGAAACACAGTGGACCAACACCAGCAGCTGACATGGCTCCCCAAACCATCGCTGACTGTGGGAACTTCACACTGGATTTCAAGCAACTTGGATTTTGCTCCTCTCCAGCCTTTCTCCAGACTCTGGCGCCTTGACTTCCAAATGAAATACAAAACTTGCTTTCGTCTGAAAAGAGGACTTTGGACCACTGTGCAACTGTCCAGTGCTTCTTTTCCTCAGCCCAAGTCAGACGCCTCTTCCGTTGTCTTGAGTTCAGAAGTGGCTTGACCATGGGAATACGGCTATTGTAGCCCATTTCCCGGATACGTCTGTGAACAGTGACTTTTGATACCTGGACTCCAGCTTCAGTCCACTGTCTTTGAAGCTCCCCCAAATTCTGGAAGCGACTCTTCTTCACAATGCTGTTAAGGCTGCGGTCATCTCTCTTGGTTGTGCAGCGTTTCCTGCCACATTTCCCCCTTCCAACAGACTTTTTGTGGATGTGCTTTGAAACTGCACTCTGTGAACAGCTTGCTCTTTGAGAAATTTCTTTTTGTGTCTTACCCTCCTGATGGAGGGTGTCAATGACGGTCCTCTGGACAGCAGTCAGATCAGCAGTCTTCCCCATACTTGTGATTTAGTTTACTGAACCAAGCTGAGTGTTTTTCAAGGCTCAGGAAACCCTTGCAGGTGTTTCGAGTTAATTAGACGATTCAAGTGATTCGTTGAACACCCTACTAGTATACTTTTTCATGATATTCTAATATTTAGAGATAGGATATTTGAGTTTTCTTAAGCTGTATGCCATAATCAGCAATATTAAAATAATAAAAGGCTTGCAATATTTCAGTTGATTTGTAATGAATCCAGAATGTATGACATTTTTGTTTTTTTAATTGCATTACAGAAAATAAAGAACTTTATCACAATATTCTAATTTTCTGAGACAGTCCTGTATAGTAAAGTACCTTTCTTAGTTCATACTTTAATACTTTCACACAACATTTAAGAGGGAAATATTAGCTGTTAGTTGCTTTGCCTGTCATACTTTAAATACACATTTTACAAATATGAATACACTAATATTCGACATATGCGCTTGACATTTGTACAAGACACAACCAATGAGAAATAGCTTTTTGTAAGATATCATATAAACGTTGAACAGTGATGATGACAACGGAGTGTTATTATCAACATCCCTATGGAGTTATACACTGGAGACAGATTATGAGCATATGTGAAAAACCTCACGTTTAAACACTGGTTGTACACATTGTCTTAAAGAGATGACTTATATAACATAAACATGTATTAGATCGTAATACTAAGTTTGTCAAATGTCAGCTACCCTCCACTAACCCTCTGTTAAAGGTGGGGTAGGTAATTTTGGAGAAACCTGCTCGAGTGCGCTATAATCTGAAAATACCGAAAATACCAAAATACACAGCCGGAAAAAATCTGCCCCTTCCTTCAGACTTCCTCACAGAGCCCCTCCTCCAACACACACGAACGTGCACATGACCAATGAGGGCACGGGATAAGTTTGTGCACAGATGGAAGGCTGACAGGCAGGTAGGCCATCCAGTTACTTTAGCCGGGCCGGACTTTTTACAGTATTACGGCTTCCACAGATGACATTTTGTTATGGATTTATTGTCAAAGCACTTCAGATATTCATTGCTATCGGGATGTTAAGAGCATTCCATGGAATATAACAAAAAGTGTTTCTCAAACTTACCTACCCCACCTTTAACCGGGCACAGTACAGTGTGAGCCGTGTGATGAAGGTGAAGCTCACTGATGGATTTGACTCCAACACCTCTATCATTTCAATCAGCTGTATTATGTTCTGCCTGCATCTCTTTTAAAGGGGGTCACGGGGTCACGCCGCAGCAAACCATGAAGTCATGACTCCATTTTATTTTCTATCACATCTCCTTTGATTCAGTATTTCTCTCTCACGCTGATGGCTCTCAGTTACAGAGTCTCCACATTAGAACACAGTCTCCTTCAAATGAGTTATTCGCCCATTTTTCTTATTTTTTTTTTTTTACTGAACTTGATAAATAATATAAATGCATGTGCACTGAGGAGAATAAAACTGCAGTAAAGGAAATACATACTTTCTTTCAGCAGCCAATCCTCTTAAGACCATGTCTCCAGGCTTCTACTTAACCCTCCTGTTGTCTTCATGATATCCTTCACAGTAGACATTTGAACATACACAATTGCTGATCACCACTTTCATTGCATTGTGGATGATTTAGTCAACTTTGTAACACCATGGTGTTCCCGGCGTGACCGCCATGAAGAAAAGGAATTAGTAACCATCCGGATCAGATATAACACACACACACACACACACACACACACACACACACACACACACACACACACACACACACATACACACACACACACACACACACACACACACACACACACACACACACACACACACACACACACACACACACACACAGAACAATTTGACACATGTCCCGCTCTTATGTGCCCATCCCCCCACATGGATCACACCTGGCACACGCAATACATGTTCAGTGTCTATTCTTTGTATATGTACTGCAGTGTTTCATGTATGCCAGTACTCTGATACAATATGTACAGTTTGAAAGTGTGTTAAATGACATTTGGTGATGATTAATGGTTTTTGTGTTAATGTCATAGCAGTTAAAACAGGACACCAAAGTAAGGGGGGGGGGGGGGGGGGGAAATGAAGACAATAGGAGGGTTAAAACATATGTATGCAATTGACAGGTTAATTACAAAACAGTGAATGCATTCATAAAGATAATGAATGTACAAGTATACCTTTATGGAGTATCTATTTATCTGTATAGACACATAGGCACAAAGTAAAGGTTATCTATCTGTCATTAATCATTAGTACATGATGTAATATAATAGATTAAAGGTGCCTATTATGCTCGTTTTTAGGTTTGTTGTGCCTCTACTGTGACATGTTGCCATGCTTTAATAACACTATTTATATGTATACACGCTGTTGACAAATCATCACTACTACTGTATAGTGAAGACAATTATTGATTCATTTTCAGGACTTTGTTGCTGCTGTAAGAACAGGAAAAGTAGTTTATTTTATACTAATGCAACATAGATTGAGCATGGCAAGACTCTTACAAATTAATGACAAAAGTAATGTTTTATTGGTGAGAACTTGGAGGGTATTTTCTTGGAAGCAACAAGATGTTGTCCTGGATCCTCTATCCTGAGTCCTGATCTGAGTCCTGGACTTCGAGTCGTGGCTGAACCCGTCTCTGTGGTCCTGCCTGACTCTCATCATACTTCCCTGATGGCTCCCACAGGATCGTTGATATCCTCGTGGATTCATCTTCTTATTATAGACGCATGCATTTCCAAACATTTGGTCTTTCCAAACATTTGGACTACCTATGAAGTAAAATGTATTATCTCTTTGATTTACACACGGCATCTAATGCACGTCTGTCCGTCCTGGGAGAGGGATCCCTCCTCTGTTGCTCTCCCTGAGGTTTCTCCCATGTTCCCTTTAAACTGTGGGTTTTCTCTGGACGTTTTTCCTTGTACGATGTGAGGGTCTAAGGACGGAGGGTCTAAGGACAGAGGCTGTCGTATTGTCATACTGATATTCTGTACAAACTGTGAAGACCACTGAGACAAATGTAACATTTGTGATATTGGGCTTTATAAATAAACATTGATTGATTGATTTTCCTTTTTAAAGCCAAAAAGCCAGCATTGAAAGATATTGTTTTCCTTGCAGCTCTGTGGGCTTTTTCTCCTGATTAACTCTGGATTGTTTGAACAAACCTGCAGGACTTCCTCTGTATATTAACAGTTAGACTTGACAAACAACCAAGTTATTCTTCATCTTTGAAGACTGTGGACTGCATGGATGATATATTTTCTGACAGTAGGAGGTGATAATGTTGTTAGGCAGTAAACAGAATAATTTGTTTCTTTACAAGTAGCTAGCATATATTACAAAACTAAAAACATATACATGTAGTACTTTGATCCATATGACTTGCTGTAAACACTTTAGTACGCTTGTACTAGTGGGCGAAAATCCTTTGCTTCACACAAATTGAAACTAAGACTAGTAAGTGTGAATTTACACAGGAGAAGCAACAGCAACCATGACCGAACAAACAAAGAAAAGCGTGCCATCACCAAAACCTCAACAACACAGTATAGAGAAAAGTCGTTTTCCGCCTTTTTATGAACCAAATGGGACGATAACTGCATTTTGTTGCACAAATCTGTGTTGTACAACTACAAGAGATTCTCCTCGTCCTTGAAGAAAGACATCAGAGTTTCACTGCTTGTGACTGACAAGTGATTTCTCAATTAAAATCAAAGCGAGACACCACAACAACAAACCCTTGCTAAAGATGTTGCCAGAAAATCATCTCAGTGTTTATCAGTTCAATGAAAATAAGATTAGACTAATGAAGAATTAACTGATAACTCATCAAGGCTTGATACGAATAATAAACTAGAAGCAGCGTGATGATTAATTCCACAGTGACAGACAAAGGTCTCTGAAAGTCAAAACCTGTCAGATATACTCCACCACACAGGCTTGTTGCCTTTAAAGGTCCCCTATTATACTCTTGTTCAACAATACATTAAAGGTCTCATACATACAATACATGTCGAAGAAGTGTTTGGCTGAAATACCAAAAACATATCATTTTAGCATGCCATAAACCCCTCTATTTCAGCTCTGTATATTGAAATGCTAATGAGCTGCTGCAGGCCACGCCCCTTTGTAGATGTGTTAAAAAAATCACAATGGTGCTCTAGAAGGAGATTCAGGTGATAAGGTGGGCAGGCGTTTCCTTGGTTGGTGATTGGTTACACAAGCCAGAAAACAGTTCACAGAGTAGCTAAATCTAATCAGTGCATTTTCAGACAGGTTTTTATGGATCAGGACAAAAAGTGAGCAAATCTTTTCTCCTGAAACTTTCAGAGTCTCTTTCCACAGAGGGGACGCATGTTTATGTATAAAAGACATGAAAAAGTGGATTTTGCATAATAGGTGAATTAAAGTGCCTCTGATCATCCGCTGCTGCAGAGGAGGAAATAATGGTTTGTACGCGAGGACGCTGTGCTGCTGCGTGCCTGCACTAATAGCAGGACAGCGGATGAAGAAAAGAGACTTGGATAGAAATTTCAGTGATGTCTTTTCCACTGAGGGATCTGCCGGAGAACTCCATTTGATATAATTGCCTCCATATGTGGAGGGGCTCTTGAGATGCAGTTCTTCTCCCTCCATCAGATACCGGGGTCTAAGAAATAACTCGTCGCCTCTCGCCTCTCCCGGCTCTGGGCCTGTCTTGCTGCCGTGGATAATAACGCTACCATGTGGACCTGGTTCAGGAAAAACACTTCCATATGTTGTGTGCATGCTTCCCTTTCAAGATTTATGAATGAATGAGCTTCAATCGCTCCAGAGTCCATGCGGCCGCTGATGGGCTCGTGTTTGGGATTTCACAATGAAATCCATTCTCTGTTCTGCAGTGTGTTTGTTTGTGGTTTGGCCGGAGCACTTTCTTTAGACGTGGATATAGAGGATTGTAACTAATGTTGTTCCTCTTTTACAATTACGTCGAATATGTGGTCGCACAGTGACCTGGTTTTCATTGTTTGCTGCAGTGGATGTAAAGACATGCACATGGAAACGCCTAAAGAAACTTTAACTTCAAACATGATGATATAACAGTTACCGTTGTCTCTCTGTAACTGTCAGTGTCCTTTCTGTATTATATCTGGAATAATACGCATTACTGGGACACAGTTATGGATCATTCTGATGTTAATGAAGATAGTTTGCTGGAAAAGCGACAACAAGGCTATAAAGAAGCTAACAACAATAAAAAAAGGGTGCAGTATAACCACTTCTTGTTAACTTCCAAATGCACATTGTTAGTCATTGTCTCTCAAATATTGCAGACGGTAGTCAAATTGCTAAAACTTTCCCAAATGTTCACAGTCCCAAGGTTTATTAGAGAACCTCAACATGTTTGTGCCACCTGACGCTACAACGGCAAAGAGTTCATTTTCTTTTAAGGCACAGAAACAAACACCCAAGGGCGACTGTTGACAGGAAATGAGAAGCTAACGGCAGGATTGTTTCTAAAGCCACCCATCGGCACCAGCCTCCATCTCACTGAAACATGTTGTGGCTTCATCACAAAGTCAAGATTGTTCCACCTTTGCTCTTAAATCAAAGAGTCATAATTTACAGGGCTGCTAGAAGTCTCTGTCAGTTAAACATTAATAATACCGTTTGACACTTTTAGTAATTTAAAGAAATGACGGATGCTGTTACAGATAAGGAAGCGTGATATGACATTTAAGAAAACCTTATAAAGGAGCTGACATGAAGTATTTCTGGCCAGCACAAACGTTCTTTAACATTATTAACAAGCAGCGAGGGACCTTTCACTTTAGATTACGCTGTGAAACTTCTTACAAAGCCATGTTTAGTGTAGTACAATTTATGTTTTTACTTTAAGTGTTACTTGATTGTGGGCAAGACACAAATACAAGTTGTTTGGAATAAAAAATGTAAACATTAAAATTGCGGATTGACATCTCTAAAGGTCCTTACACACCAAGCCAATTTCGGCCGTCGATAGATGTCGATAGATATCTGTCCGTCGATGAGCGTCCTGTCGCCCTACTCAGATTGGTGTGTCCCTCCCCGTCGTGTCTTTTCGGCCGTGCCGACACCTTCCACCGCCGATTCAACATGTTGAATTGGGAGGCTGTCGGCCAAAGAAATCACTCTGATTGGCTGTTCAGCTTAGAGAATCAGTGCATGAGAAGCGAAACGGAAGTGAGGGACCCAAACAAACTATTAAGAAGGCAAATCTGAGATTTCATTGAACTCCAGCTCTCGACTCAGGTTGGGGAAAGCCCCGTGAGCTTCTCACTGTAGAGTGAAAATGGAACACATGCTATTTGTTGTTTGTTTATATCACGCAGTCTGTTCTTCCTCTCTCGGTTATCACGCAGTCTGTCTTCCGGTTGTTGCCTCTTTTGAATGACGAATACACACTACCGCCGCCTGCTGGTAAGGACAGTTATTGCCACTCACATTACATTACATTACATTGCATTTAGCTGACGCTTTTATCCAAAGCGACTTACAATAAGTACGTTTGACCAACAAAATACAAACTTGAAGAAAACAGAATCATATAAGTACATCAGGTTTCATAGAGCAAAAACATTTCAAGTGCTACTCAACTGGCTTTAGATAAGCCCGTCCTTTATTAGTATATAAGGGCTTTGTTAATAGTTCTATTGCTCGAAGTGGAGTCGAAAGAGATGAGTTTTCAGTCTGTGCCGGAAGGTGTGTAAGCTTTCTGCTGTCCTGATGTCAATGGGGAGCTCATTCCACCATCTTGGAGCCAGGATAGCAAACCCACGTGTTTTTGCTGATGGGAACTTGGGTCCCCCTCGCAGCAAGGGTGCAGCGAGCCGTTTGGTTGATGCAGAGCGGAGTGCACGTGCTGGGGTGTACAGTTTAACCATGTCCTGGATGTAGGAAGGGCCAGATCCATTCGCAGCATGGTACGCAAGTACCAGTGTCTTGAAGTGGATTCTAGCAGTTACCGGGAGCCAGTGAAGGGAGCGGAGGAGCGGAGTGGTGTGGGAGAATTTAGGAAGGTTGAAGACCAGACGAGCCGCTGCATTCTGGATGAGCTGCAGAGGTCGGATGGCACATGCAGGTAGACCAGCCAGGAGGGAGTTGCAGTAGTCTAGGCGTGAGGTGACGAGAGCCTGGACCAGAACCTGCGTGGCTTTCTGGGTCAGCTGGGGACGAATCCTCCTGATGTTGTAAAGAGTGTATCTGCAGCAGTGGGTTGTAGCAGCGATGTTTGCAGTGAAGGACAGGTTGTTATCTAGGATCACACCCAGGTTCCTTGCAGTCTGAGTTGGGGAAACAACAGAGGTGCCGATGTTGATTGTCAGGTCAAGAGTGGGACAATCTTTTCCCGGAAGGAAAAGCAGTTCAGTCTTGTCAAGGTTGAGCTTGAGGTGATGAGCAGACATCCACTGAGAGATGTCAGCTAGACAAGCAGAGATCACGCATGCGCAGTTCGTACGTGCTTCTTGGCCGTCGGCTGAAGTCTTTGCGGTGTGTTCCAGTGAGACACATGGCCAAGACGTAGAGACGCGAGGCGACACAAAAGTCGTGTTCCGTCGGGACGTGTTCTTTGCTGTCAGTTTGGTGTATAGGCCCCTTAAGACCAATCACAACAGAGACGTCCAGCTAACCAATCAGAGCAGACTCTGGTTTCAGACAGAGGGTGAAAAGAGGTGCTGCAGCACAGGCAGTATGAGAAAAATAAAGAGCATTTTGAACATTAAAGCATGGAGTAGAGACACTAAATACAATTATGAACCTGAAAGTGAGCAGAGTAGGGACTCTTTAAAGGATTGGAAATATTGTGCTTTTCCGAACCAATACAAGTGGTACATAACTGATACTAAAAAATGTGTACCAGGCACATGAAAGTATGTAAGACAACCAAAGACAGACAGTATGCAACACAACCATATTTAAAATATTTTTATCAGATTTTGTTTGATCTGCTCCAAAACTAAATGTCTTCCTTGGCTCATAGCTACACCCTTTTAATCAAGTTTCCTAAAAATCAGGCCAGCAGTTATTTTTCCATAACCCAGCAAATCAACAGACAAAAAAACTAAAATATAATCTACTTGTTGGAGGTAACTACAGATGCCAACTTTTCCTTTTGTAAGTCTTACACTTTTTTCCTTTTTTTACAATTCAATGTTTCTCTTTGCTCATATTTACATCTCAAATAAATGTTTTTGACCCCTCAGGTCTTTAGAGCCAGCTTACCCTAACAACTTGAACCTCGTAGAAAAGGAAGTCCTTCAGTGTCTGACTCTGACCTTTGCTCTTGTGTGTGGACGCTGCTCTGCAGAGTCGTGTTGAACCTCTTGAGGGCAGTGCTCACAGTGCGCTCTGCAGAGGCCTCCACAAGCAGCCGCTTTTTTCTCCTACTGACATTTCCCATCATGCCCACACAGCCTGCATCAGTATTCACAAGCTGAGTGGAGGAGTTCACTGGGGAGAGGGAGGAAAATGAGAGTGAAAGAAGACAACACAGTGCAGGAACACAGTGGAGCATTGAGCCGGGTCATTTAACTCCCTATCTGCACTCTGCTTATTCAGCCACTGCTAACTCCCTATCTGCACTCTGCTTATTCAGCCACTGCTGTTATCTTTTGGCTGGAGTTTCTAGTAGTTCATGAGTACAATACAGTAAATGTAAAAGACTGCTCATTGTGATAAATGGGAGTTGAAGCTTGCAAAAAAAAGGGAGAAAGATAGACAAATAGATCGAGACGAAGAGAAGTGGTCTGATTGCTCGAGCACCATCTTAGCCCCCCAAGCCCAAGGTCTCAGGAAGTTATTAACCCTCCTCAGATACCACAGGATGATGTGTACATGCACGTGTGTGAGTGTGTTTGTGTGTGTGAGTGGGAGTCGGGCGTGGGCAGCCAATCTGTAAGCCCTTCTCCTGAGGCTCTCCCTAAAAGTGGGGTCATCACCCCTTGATCTTGAAATTGAATTCCAATGATTCTGGTTTCCCCCTGTGTAGATCCTCTCCCCTCAGGGCGGCTTCACCTACACACCGTGTAGACCTCCACTGCAGCTTCCTCCTCTCCTCGGTAACATCGGCAAATGGACATCTGGCTAAATTGGACACTTTTTAGTTTGCTGATAAGTAGCTAAAACCTAGCTTTTTCAAATGCACCTTGGCCAATAATAATAATAATAGCAAAAAGATCTGTGTACGTAGCACTTACAGTGGGTTGCTAGAAGGGTAATGTACTTACAGGATACTTTTTGAGTTTGTTTCTTATGGCGGCTGACGGGTGGAAACGAGTTGAAGGAGAAATGTGCTGCAGTTTCTAAAACAATGCAAATAAAAAAAAACACAAATGTTCTTAAACACATGCAGATGAAGAAACATTCATCAACTTGAAAAAACATACACAGGATAAACAAAACACTGCAAACACAAAAGGCGACAAATGCAGAAGCATGCCAGAAGCTTAAAATACAACAGGAACGGGGACACTTAAAAGTGATGCACACACTGGGACCGAAGCACTTGTTGACGTTTGGGGATTATAAAGTTGGCCAACTGTCACTGGAAACTTACCTAAAATGTAAATTGTATCGTCTTCTTTTAACAACTTGATCGCATGAGTCCTTCAAATGTGATTGCAGATCTGCTGTAAGCTAGGTAGCTAACGTAGCTAACCTAGTCATTTAACATATACTGACAAAACACAGGCAGCGCATTTATGGTGAATGTTTTCAAATGCGTTTTTTGTATTTCTAATGGATATGTTTTGGGCTGTTGTAGCATCTGTCGGTCACCGTAGACTCTTCATGGTTGAATGCACTTATCGTTGGTAACTTCCCATAAAAGAATTGAATGTAATGTAAAGGTTAAAAGTTGTGAAAATGGATTATTTGATACCAACAGTACTGACTGTAGTGAAAACATGCTTATAGCCTGTAATTCTCAGCAGACATACACACCCAGCAGCCAATCAAATATCTTATCAGCAAGCCAATGTTTCTGGTACATTTCTTCAGTTGTGCACAAAAGCTCAAAAGCAATTTAATTTAAGCTCAAAGGCAATTTAATAATTTCCAAGATGAGACCAGCAGCAGCGGCCAAACTCCAATTGGAGCGCCTAATTGAGATTCTGGTTTTGGATTTGAATCTTGAGGTGCTCTGCAGACAAAGCGACACATTTGCTGGCTGCCATTCACCGTCGGGGAGGGCGAGGCAGATGTTTTCTGGGTAAATCTGCCAGAGGAGAGAGCCCAGCCAGAGGAGAGAGCCCAGCCAGAGGAGAGAGCCCAGCCAGAGGAGAGAGCCCAGCCAGAGGAGAGAGCCCAGCCAGTGAAGCGAGTGGAGAAATGCGTACAGGAGTGTGGTGCTCACCACAGGCACAGATGCAGCAGAAGTGTTCGCTGCAAGCAGGAGCCACAAGCATAGTTTGACCCATACTGAAGCTCTTTAATGGACAGAGGAGGGGATGCAAGGCGAGATGCATTCATCCAGTTTTTCACAAATACAATGAAGTCAGTGTTAACAGTACAACTACCTTAATATAGAAAATACAACAATGCAGTTATTTCTATATGGAACATAGGGCACCTTTTTACTGCTAACATATTTTTATTCAACATTATGTAAAAACAATTCAACATATTTGCATTATTCACAATATTCAGTCAGCAACCAAAGCATTAAGCATGCTTTTCTGGATCCCTTTGGGAATCCCATTTGGTTAGATACAGATATTTGTTTTAAATGTGCACAAGTGCGATTATGCTATCTTGAGGAATGACACCTGACAAATTGACTTTTTTGTTTCACATATAAAACCCAAACCAGGATCTTTTCACTCACCTTAAACTTCTATACAGAAAGTGATCTGTTAGCAACTTTGGGTTCTAAACACACATTCAATGTATTACCAAATGTGCTATTTCTAAATGGAAATTACCATTCAGTTGCTAACAGACAAACATTAGCATTTGTTTAGAGTCAGGTTGATTGTGACCGGATGACTGTAAGTCCCATATTTACTCTGTGTTAAGCTCTGTGTTGGTCCTCACAGCTCCTGAGGACAATATTTGGCTGTAGGTGCTCCACTATGTTCAGCAGCTTGCAAACATGTGTCTGTCTGCTGTTTGGTAATAAGCAGGTTGTTATAGCAACCATTCTTTCATTTTGTTATTGGGTTGATGCCAAAATCAATGTTGATGACTGAACCAAATCAGTGAAGTTGAAATAAGCTGAAATACAACCGAATTGAACTGAATTGAAATGCCAGATGCAAAACCATTTGGGCTTAGTCAAACCAGTAAAGGGGTCATTTGCCTCCAAATAAATCCAACTTGGTTTTTATCAGCTAAGAAGGACATAAAGAACTTTTGTGTCCTTATGCTCGTAAGTTAAAAGGAGTAATGCCTGTGTGACACTTGGTTATCGTCAAGAACACAACTTTTCTTTGTTTGATGAAGTGAATATCTGAAGGCTCTTTCAACTTGAACTTAAAAGTGAAAGAGACTGTTTGTTTTTCAGCGCTCCTCCTGATCCTCTATATTCCCTCTTGGATTGGAGTCGTGGCCGATGCTCAGGCACAAGCAGTCAGGTTTGATGCAAGAGCTCACATCATTACACCGCTGCGCTTAAAAAGGCGAGCTACAGGCTTAACAAGGGCTTTTTACCTCACCTTTGACATTTAGCATGTCAATGAAGTGCTCGGTAACTCTGCAGCGCCTCTCCTCATTACCCCCTTTGGCAGGAGAGGGCCGCGCTCTTCAGCTCTTTCTTTCTCCTTTCTATCTTGTAATCTTTCTCCCATTTCACTCCGCCTCCCCCTCCCACATTCCCACTCGCTCTCTCTCTCTCTCCAGCAACACATCCATTTCACTCTGCAAAGGACTGCACCTGAAGTCAACTGGAAAGCAGGAGGTCTGTCGGACCAGTAGGGCTCCGTCTGCAGAGTGAGTAGCTCTCCCCTCTCCCCCCCTCACATGTTTCGTATCCTAGGGGCTATAAGGCTCAGCCCCCATTCTTTTCCAACCTGGATAAAGTATGCTCACTGTCAGCACTTTCCTGGCACTCTGTTTATTTTTGCAAGACACAGAGCTGAATAGACTTTAATAAATACCGTGGCCTGAGAGTCAGGGAGCCATCTGAGCTTGTCACAACTTGTAACTTAGCTGGAGCACCAGTTCAGACCCGCCATTGGGTGTTCACTTAACGGATGACTGAGTGCACTGCTCTCTCACCGGAGCCCTTTTTGGAAATTGTTCTGATCAGGGGAATCACTGCCACACACATTTTACTGAGTGTCACATGTGCACAACCACATTTAAACAGTTTAGATGGAGAATCTTACATAGATCAGTCGAGATATACAATCCAATGACTGTCACAGTAAAAGTTGGAAATGTATTGATGTTAATGCAACAAACCTTTAAAACTTCTTGAGTTTTGATACTTTTTGTACTCCAAACATGTTTGAACTCTAGTGCTGCCGATCTATAAAACGTATCTTCAATGCACCAGTCATCATGCATTAGTAAGCATTCAGATACCTCTCTGGTTTGTTTTTGATACCTTGAAGTAGATTCCTGATCAAATCGGACATTCGACAGGTTTACCCGGTTCATAACAGACAGTAAAAGGTTCATTGCTCATAACTACAGCTCAGTGCTGCTTGAAAAATGTTTCATTCTGCTGTGGTTTGAATGGATTGAAATACCTGCAGGGGACAAAGCAGAGAATAAAATACTGCTTTGAAATAGAAAAGTTATTTCTGGAGAATGAGAAACAACATTCACCCCATGCTTTGTATCACTATTACTATTAGTTTGATTTGCTGTATGTATTTTCTCTATGAAAAAGTTGACACCCCTAACTGTTAGGGAATAGTTTGCTCTTCAACCTTCGACACAGTTCATCATTTTCTCCTCTCACCGTCTCCTTTCCCATGGCATAGGTCTACGGCAGGGGTATTCAACTAAAATTCAACGAGGTCCAGTTAGAGAAAATCTCCCCATGCAAAGGTCCGGAACTTCAAAATGTCTAACATGCTTTATGAATGAGTGTGATATTGAAGTAGCTGCAGCTTTATCAACGTCTGCATGTCATCAACAACTGACTGCCAATCAAATAAAGAAAGTACAATTCAAAAACAACAATATTTATTGTCAATTAACATTGAACTATACAGATATACAGTACATACTGTGGATATGTGTAATGTTCCTCTTGGGCTGCATTTAAAAAATAAAATAGAGAAAATATATAAAATAGGTTTTGAAAATGTGTGCATCTTAAAAGTGCTTAATTTTAGATGAATAAAATAAAGTGGAGCAGCAGCTTGAGTTTCCCTTTTTCTTTGTTTCACATCATGACTTAACAGTTTCAGACGATTATAGAACAATATCAGTCTTTACACATCATAACAATTGAACCGTTTTCTCTTTCTTTCCCTCTTATATACAGCCCCTCACTCACTTTAATTCAGTGCGAGAATTGAGCTTGAAATCTGGGCTGAAATGGTGTCAGGGCCATTCTCATACACATGCAGGTGCTCATTGGTTAGCCTCGGTTAGCCTGCCCTGGAACGATATTTATTTTTTGTGAGCTCAGTTCTGACTTGAGAGGGAATGTTTGGTCAAACACTTTGTGTTTTGTCTCATAGTGGCGTTTTGGCACTTTTAATGAGCGCCACGGTCTCTGAACAAATGAGACACACTGGCTCTGTGCTCCCAGTGGGCAGGATGAACATGAATGAGTCCACTCAGGATTAAAAGCTCTGTTCTCACTGTCCACTTTCCTCTTCTTGGAGAGCGCCATGTGTAATTATTTGTCTCTCTCTCTCTGCCGCTAACACGCCTGTTCACTCTCCTCTCCGCTTCTCTCCCTGTATCGCTAATTATTCTCTTCACTCACTTTCCTCTCCGCTTCTCTTTGCCGCGCTCTCATCTCTTCTTCTGTGTTTCTCTCCCTGTATCGGTCACTCGTCTCTTTCGCCCCCTGTCGGCGGCCGTTAAAATAGAATCGCCCCGTCAAAATTGAAATCCCTAATTAATGTATTGATTATAGGTCCGGGTCCGTATAGGTCGGCGTCTGGGTCCGGGTCCGGACCGCGGACCGCCTGTTGCCGACCCCTGGTCTACGGCCCTGGGTATTGCTGCTATCTCTCTTAAGGAGGAGCAGCTTGGGCACATTGTTGTTGCCAGTCTATGACAGCACAAGCCGCCATGAGGTAGTTCACTGTTCAGGGACGTAGGTTCCCTGGCGCACATTCTTTTCTATGGACGAGAGCTCTAGTTAGATTCAGGGTCCATAATTGTTTGGTCTCACTGATGAAGAATGTTGATTATTACACTCCGAACTAGTTAAAACCTCGAGCTGCAGAAGAGTTCTTCAGAATTGGTTTGGCAACCGCTGTGTCAACTCGTGATACACCACCTGTCTTGTCAATTCTCCGGCCTCCAAATAAACCACCAGTGTTTGCCATCAAAGCTCCAGCTCTCCTCGTGCCTCTCTGAGTCCTGTTTCCCCCACACTAACTGCACTGTAAATATGAAACTACCTCAAGATACGCTTAGCAAAAAGTTACAACACATGTCTACAAGTTCCTCTAAAGCTCACTAACTAACAAATGATATCCCATTTGTTTAATCTGCCAATGACGGACCTCAACATTGCCAAACTTCTTTTTTTATTTACTTTATAGTAATCCATACACAAATATGTTAGTGTGCTAAGCTAAACTAACTACCTGTTAGCGGTAGCTTCAGATTTAGATCTGGATCAAACTCTCTGTAAGAAAGGGAATATTGTATTTCCCATAATGTCAAAGATACTTTAACATCTTCGTAAGCAGAAAACAATTAGACAATTATTATCTTTCTGTCTGAGTAACATGAGACTTTAGATCTTGTTGGTTACAGTTTGTTGGTTTTAATTTATATTATGTGAGTGTTACACAGTATCATTGATGTTTAGTTGCTGTTATAATGTCAGAGGTATCTTTAGATGAATTAAGATTGGATTTTCATTCATTTCTTGCCACCTGAAAATCAATGTTGACTGGGAGCAGCTCATTATGTATGCTCAGTGGTGCTTTATTATTCATTGCAAACTATTGGATTGACAACAGCGACGTTAAAGTGGTTTCTTTGGTGATGACTGATGTTTTATAAAAGTACAACACATAAACAAAGTCATAACACAATAGGGTATAAACGTAAATAACAATTCTGATAAACGCATAAATGCATGAATCATTTTCATCCAGTAATTTAATATACATTATTTTGAATTAGGCATAAATTAGTACTTTTACTTTTGATATACTTTACTGTAAGTCATATTTTACTTAACTAAGATTTTGATGGAGGACTTTACCTTGTAATAGCATTTACAATTCAGTACCACTACTTTTACATGGATTTGACACCACTGCTGATATCAAGGAAGTGTTTCAGGAAGTGTTTCAGGATGTGCAGACAGGAAGAGACCGCAGAATAAAAGTGGCTTTGAAACATGAAACAGCATGGAGTAAAGGGGATATGGCTATTTAGTTTATCAGTGGACGGCCCAGCATTTCTTTGTTGCTACTATTGACTCCTCTTCTTCTCGTCGGTGGGTTTCAGGGTTTAACTCGGAGTTGCTGAGAATTCCACAGTGGTTTCATCCGGTGTTAATCTTCAGAGATTTGCATTAGTGTCCAGAGACACCTTTGATCTTTCTAAAGACTTTGATTGGATGTGTGAACGAGGGGGCCACTTTCCCATCATGCCTCGACTGGATTAAAGCAGGGGATGGAGGGAGGGGAAGGGGGGCTTATTTATAATTTTGGAAGTTGTTTTCAGGTCAGTGCAGGCTTTCAGGAGCAATCAGACAAACACATTTCAGTGGCAGTGGCGCAGAGACAGGGGAAGGGGCGGGCGTCCGGTACGATTTCAAACTCAGTGAACTTATGACGACAACGCTCACTGTTTCAGCGGTTTGTCTGAGTCAACTGTGGTCAGATTAATGAAAGTCAGAGAGCACAGGGATCAGGCTGCAGTGGGGAGGGGGAAAACCCTGAAACCATGAGGGGTTTTAGAAAGTTACAACCAGTGTAATCAGATCCTTTACCTAAGCGCAAATACTATGGTCTCAAAGTACTCCACTTACATTTCAAGTAAAAGTTGTGATTTTAAAAAATTCTACTCAAGCAAAAGTACAAAAGTTATAGCTTTAAAATACTACAAAGTACTCCTTCTGCACAGTGACCCATAACAGTATAGTACACACGTATTATCAGCTAAATGTACTTCAAATATCAACAATGAAAGTACTCGTAATGTCAGGGTTGAGAGAGGCAAGCAGGACCCAAATGCAGATTAACTGAAAATACCTTTATTTCAAGCTATAAAACAGAACTCTTCCCCGTGAACAACGTCAAACTACAACAAGGAACTCACAAAGACTAACAGAAAACACAGAACCTAAATACACACAGGACTAATCAAACAAACAAGAGACAGGTGAGGAGGGAGGAGAAAACACAGGGGCACCAGGTGAACACAATCGGGTAATCAGGCAGGAGGGAAAACAGACAGAAAGCAACAGGCAGGAACGGGGGGTGAACACTTTACAAAATAAAACAGGAAACCAAAGACAGAAAAAGACAAGACAAAACACAACACGGACAGATCGTTACACGTAAAGCAGAATAGATCTTTTCAGAGTATTTTATTATTTTGGTTATTATGTTATTCTGTTTTTATATGTGGACCAAATGTAGATAGTGTGTAGATTACAGTAGTAGTACAGTACTTAATTAAACCATATCAGCATATATGAGTTATTATGTGGACTGTGAGTGTAAAAAATACATGTAGAGTACAAAGTATTATAAGAAGTGTAAAGCAGTATATAGAAATACTCATGTGAAAAACAACACTTGAGTAAATGTACTTTGTTACTTTCCACCATGGTTGTAACGAAAAAACTGAATTGAACTAAGTCTAAAACTCGATAATGCACTTTCTTTCACTCAAAAGCACACAAAACGATGTCTGATCCCTCAGAAACGGTATTTTTAACTTGCAGTCACATGTTGTTACCATGGATTTTCACCCTCTGTGGTGTGAAAGCCATCTTTGAGAGCAATCATTAACAGCAGAGCCTCTTTGCTGACTCAAATCCTTTGGGTTTCACCGACAGCTGGTCTCTGCCCCCCCCCCCTTCGTCCATGCTTCACCTTTCAGGAGAAATCAGAGCTCGTAAACATCGTTTCAGTGATGCCTGAAACAAGTTTCCATGCCACATTAATGTGTGCAGCAGCGAGAGCGAGTCTCTGGTGGAACAGCTGCCACCCTGTCTGCTGGCAGCAGCGCCGGGGTACATTTGCCATTAATTTGTCGCACCTGACAGACGACTCTGCTGGGTACCCTCCGTCTACACCACTTTGCTGCTTTGTGCCTGGGAGGGACATATCTTGCCCTTGTGAGAATAAGCCTGAAATATGGTTAGGGAAGAGAATGGTACAAAATAAGAGCCCGGGGCCTGATTCATTTCATGTGTATCTAGGCCAGACCGCATGATATGGTGGAAAGTTAGGACTGCAGGGATAAAGTCCATGGGGTAAAACCCGCAGCACCACCTTTGGATGTAACTGGGACGACTTCCCGACCTTAGCCAAGTCAGAAATAAGAGCCCATCCAGAGAGTTTGAGTCCAAGACCAAATGGAAATGAAACAAAGTCACAAAGTCTTCCTTGAGAATAGTTGTGGAAGAAGTGCTGAGACCTATTTAGGTATAACTAGCAGCACTAAATTGTAACAAAATAACTCTGTTTATAGTTTCATGGTTTTGGATTTATGTTGTTTTAATCTTCCACCTTTTATTTTGAAATGTTTTCCTCCTTGTGTCTTGTCCGGTCCTACTTCCTGTGTTTGCCCCCTGTCTTTAGTTTCCCTGGTGTGTCTGATTGTCTGATTGTGTTCACCTGTTGCCCTTGTGTCTCTGCCTCCCCTGCCCAGCTGTGTCTTATCCTGTGATTACTCTTCTGTGTATTTAGTCTTGTCTTCCCCTGTGCTCCATGTCTGTTTGGCGTCTTTTCATGTCCATGCTAACTGTCATCTCTTCGTGTCCATGTTCCCTGCCTCGCCTATGCTTGTCTATGCTTGTCCTGTCTCCATGCCAGTAGTCTGCTTACAAGCGATTACATATCTTGTCTCAAGCCTGATTCATGCTCCTGAAATTCTTTGTAAGTTTTGTTCCTCACTTGAGCGATTTTCTTTTTGCCTTTTTTGAGCCTTTTTTGTCACCTCGTTAAGAGTGTCGATCTTTCTTTGTATACCTATTTTGGAATACAAGTATATTACTCAAACTTTACCTCTGTCTCCCGGGTCGTGCATTTGAGTCCTTATCGTTGTGTTTCCAAGTTTGTGACAAAAGTACAATTCCTTCATTCAAAAAGGACTTAATGCTTGGCCTCCAAATAAACGTAATGGACCAAAAGTAAAGGTACTCATTGTGCGTAATGGGCCATTTCAAAATCATATAAGCTGGTAAAAGTGGAACTTATTTGAATTACTTTATATATGCAAAGTAATATTAAAGATGTCAGATAAATGTAGTGGAGAAATAAGTACAATATTGGTATCCAAAATGTGTAGTAGAAGTATAAAGTAAAGTACAACAACTTCAAATTTGTACCCAAGTACAGTTTAAGTACATTGTCTTTGTTCCACTCCACCATTACTGAAGAGCATTGTGTCACACTCGTAGGTTTATGTCACGGTTTTAGTGTTGTCTGTCTGGTTATGGGTTTTGTAATGGCGCGTTTCCACTGCAGCGGGTAGCTCGCTTTAAGCGTGCCGAGCCGTGCGGGGCCCGTTTTTGGTTGCATTTCCACTTGGCCTAGTTTTGGCCCGGGGCTACTTTTTCACCTTTTTTCTGGCCCGACTAAATCGTAGTTCTAGGGCCAGGAACAACCAGGCTGAGTCGGGCTGAGTATGCTAAACTAGAGAGAGAATGGCTGGCAAGGGGGCTACAACTACAACAAGATGAACATATTTGACCGTGATTTAATTGTAATGCACGTTTCAAAATGATGCCGAAGTAACAACATACTGATACCGGTTAGTAAAAACCATGAATTAATGCTTTGACAAGTCTGCAGACAGACGGCAGGCGAAAAACCCTTTTAAAATGCGTGCTTTCTAAATGGTGCTTGGCTAAGCTAACGTTATATATGCTCCGACCGTCCACACTCACAACAACGGCCTACAGACATAAATAAACCAGCGACTGTATTCTCCATGACACAGGCAGTCTGTGGTTTATACTTGTTTAACTTTTGTCTAGTTTCTGAACAGATGTGAGGAGCTGTGAGCTCTGAGTGCTAAGAGCTAATGACTGTGTTGTTTTTTGGGGCGCTCATTGAAGATGACGTCACGGCTCCGCCTACACTGCGTTACTATAGTAACTACCCCAGTTCCTAAACTGTAATGGAAGCGCAGCATTAAAGTGAGCCGGGCCTAATAAGGCCTAACCAAACCGAGCGAGGCCTGCAGTGGAAACGCACCATAAGTCTGTTAATTTGGTGTTTTGTCTGGTCCTCCTCCCTGTCGTTAGTTTCCCTGGTGTGTCTGATTGTCTCATTGTGTTCACCTGTTGCCCTTGTGTTTCTCCCTCCCCTGCCCAGCTGTGTCTTGTCCTGTGATTACCCTTCTGTGTATTTAGTCTTCCCCTGTGTTCCATGTCGGTCCATTGTTTCCCTCCATGTTATTCCACGGTCCATGTTCCTTGTGCTGCTCGTTTGTTTTTTGGATATTTTGGATACTGCCTTTTTGACACAGCTTTTAGTATTTAATAAAGCTCGCTTTTTGTTAAATTCTGCATTTGAGTCCTACCTGCTTCACCCCCTCGTAACACATTGGTCATGGACTGTTATGTAATGAATACAACATTACCTTCCATCTTTATGCAGACGACTCACAGATATATTTCTCATTTGACTCTAACACAACTGGTCAATATACAATCCATTAATACAGGTTTTCTTAATTTCTTCTGTGTAACTCCAACAGTTATCTTAGTTGTCTAGACCAGGGGTGCCCAATTCGTCGATCGCGAAGGTAGTGTGGGTAGATCGCATGGCATTGAAAAAAAAAAAAAAAAAAAGTTAGCCTATCATCCATCCTTATTATGGCATTTGCCACTTGATTGCCGTACAGGTAAGCTAGTCTGAAATCTCATATTGTCTAACACGCAGTTCACCGCGCCAGCTGCAAATCACCGGCGAGCTGATTACCTAGTTAGCCTTCCAATTTATACAATTATACTAAAGAAAGGGTATAAGGGGTGCCTCACCTCCTCTGAAGCGCAAATGCGGCACAATAAGTGTAAGCGCGCCACAGTTTCTCTGCCGCTTCGAGGTTCCGGTGCACGCAGTCCAGTAGCCCCCCCCCCCCCGACACACAGGGCCTCACCACACTTTGACTTGGTCATTTTAAAAGTAGCTCCCAAGCGGAAACAGTGTGGGCACCCCTGGTCTAGACCAAGCAGCCACCTCCAGTACAGAGACATGGATATTATTGATTATATTTGAGGACTAGACATTTTCATGCCAGCATATTGTCTGGCCCCTGCAGATTGAACCTGAGGTTAGTCAGCCCTTAAAGGAAGTAGTTGGATCTACATGAGTTTGTTATGGTTTCAGTGAGATGCTTTGTTGCTACAGAGGAAGTACATTCCTGATGAATATGAAAAAGCAGCATGACTGACACACAGAATAATGAATTAGATGCACTTGAAGACAGCCTCGGACAAGCTGCACAAATGTAATGCTTTCATGGAGGAATGACATGTTTCACACCAGAGAGGAGGCTTCAAGGAAAAGAGCTTCTGTTCATCTCTTAAACATGGACCATGATAAAGTATCATTTATATTCAGAACGTTTTATTCCAGTAATCGGTGTAGGAAAATGTGTGAGGAAATCAGGGTGGTGTGTATCTTTATTTGACAGTTTAATGCAGGGGTGGGGAACCTTTTTCCTCTCAAGGGCCATTTCAATTTTTTCAACATCCTCCGAGGGCCGTACAAATTATTAACCTCTGCTTAAAAATCACAGCCCATTCATTTGGCCTTTCTTTCATGCTGTGCAAAGAAAAAGCAACCTCTTAATCCAGATATCTTGCCATGACTCGCGTATGCATGCACGGTTGTGGCATGACCACCAAACAGAAAGATATGGACACATTAGATGTTTACAAAATAATAGTATTTTATATCTGTTTACTTTATTCTCTTGTTTTTTGATAACTATAATGATCAAGATGTGCATTTACCTCACTGGTTGGAGAAAAAGCTTCTTATATTCGTTAGCATAGCTAGCTAACCAGATGCTAATAAAAACAAAGTTATTGACTGTATGATCAGTATGACAGATGAACAGATCGCCACTGGGCTTTCAGCTAAAGACACAGTCACGCAGAAACTGCGGCATGTGTACGACTCCTTATGGTTACTGCAATTTGTGAAGTGCCGGAGCCGCGTTCTGGTGCTCTCCATCAGAACTACACCCCTGTCAGACGAGACATATACCACGTGATGACACGTTAGGCTCGTGTTGTGTTCAAGGACCATGACCGTTGCCAGGAAAAACAGGCACTCGCTTGTTTAATTATTTTGCGGTCCAGATTTCTTTAATTTTTTTTTTTTTAAATGACCTCGAGGGCCATATCAAAATCAGAAAAGGGTTCAAAGTGACCTTTAACATGTCTTCTCTGCCCAATGTTGTTTTATATTACATGAAGGATACAAAATGGAGAAAACCAGTAGACAGTACATTTAAAAAGCTTTTGTTGGACACTTGAAAAACATCTCAATGATCAATCAATTCTTTAAATTGAGTCATGTGTCATTCTACCTCTAAAATGGATGGCAATAAGTTATAGAAAAACAAAAGAATATGTAAATAATATAATAAAACTGCCTTGATGTTGTGTTTTCAAATGGCCATCACTCCAATATAAACTGGTTTAATCTTGATGTGTGTTTCCATAGAAAACCTGTTTTTGGTGTGCAAATGTGCAAGCTGTCAGTTATTTTACAAAACAACATACATCAGATAATATCAAAACAACAACCGATAACCTAAGAGTCATTATTCAACATCTTGTCTCATTTAACAGATCTGGTGCAACACGGTGATACTATGACTATCAATTGTCACTATAAGGTACTCTACCTGTGTATTGTGTCATCTATCTCTGTGTGTGCAGGTGCCAGTATGGTGGAGACAGGTTTGTTTTTGTTGCATATCTTATTTTGAATCTCTTCGTGTTTTGAAAAGGGCAATTAAATTGAATCTGACTGTGATGCATTGTAGCACTTCCGGCTTATATGTCCCCTTAACATATGCAATGATTTACTGTGGCATATATCATTACCTGGAATGACATGAATCATATTTCAAAGTTTATATTTCTCGGCCTTAGCCTTTTCTCCGCTCGCTGACATTAAGATCCGTCTCAGCTCACTGCTAACACGCGGAGACAAACATGAAGGCAGGAAGGAGAAGACTAAACTTGAAGACGTTACAGAAAAGATACGTATGAAGATTAATGGATGCATTTTGTTATTGATGAGCTTGGCATTCACCTCAGTAATGGAGGCAGTGGTGAGTTTGCAGAAGCAGATTGTGAGCTTGCATTTTCGAGTGTTAAACGCTTAAAAATCAATGCCATCGCCCCTTCGAGTGAAGCATTTACTGTAACCCCCCCCACCCTCTGATGTACGGTCAAATTGTAACATTATTATCATGCAAGGAATCCACGAGCAAATGTCAGCAGACGAAGCAAGAGCTCACGGATGGACAATAACATTTGACAAAGAGCCGCGATAAATGAGCTGTGAAGGCCGGGCCTCTCACCTGTCAACATGTGACACTTAAAACAGTAATTTGTTCCGCCCGGGGGCTGTACCTTTCAAGGTATTGAATTTCTCTCTGGAACCAAGATTATTCAACTATCACCTCAAGAGAAAGCAATACCTTTTTAAAGACGGCTTAATGTCACGCCAGAAACTGCACTTTGGAGATGAAAAAAAAGCAAATGGAGACACAAATGAGTCCCTGAAATGTGAGGATTTGTCAGAGTGTAATAAAGATCTACCCCGAGATATGCAGTGAATAACATTTCATAGCTGTCATCGTCGTGCAGCTCATAATGCCTTAATCTTTTATGCATATTTCCCCTTAAACAACATGAACAGGCCCTTCTTTGTCGGGGGTGAATGTCAACATGGCTGTTATCCCGTCAGCTCCCTCTGCCTGAAACCTTAAACCTTAAACACCTGTTCTTTTGTGCGAGCTGGCATTTTACAGCAGGGTCTCTCCGACATGCCTCTCCCCTCGCTCGTCTCTCTCCCTCTTCCCTTTTACATGTCGTCACCCCTTCTCTCCCCCCCTCCCCCTCTTCTCCTTTCACTCGCCATTGTCATCTTCCCCTTCTGTCTCCCCAGCTCCTTTTACCAGATCTCCCCTCTTCCCATCTCCTCGTCTCTTTTAGACTTGTCTTTTCTCTTTCAGGACCCTCTACTCGTTTCCCTCCCCTCATTTCCTCACCCTCACGTTTACTAATGACTCTCACACTGATACTTGACTCACTTCTCGTCTCTCTGGATCTTCCTCATCTTCCTCTTCATTGTCATACCCTCTTTACAATTTCATTTTTTTTTTACCTCAGTCTGACACTCACACATCATCTCATGTATCTCCTCTCTTTCTCACTGTCTTCTTCTTCTTCTTCTTCTTCTTCTTCTTCTTCTTCTTCTTCTTCTTCTTCTTCTTCTTCTTCTTCTTCTTCTTCTTCTTCTTCTTCTTCTTCTTCTTCTTCTTCTCTTCTTCTTCTTCTTCTTCTTCTTCTTCTTCTTCTTCTTCTTCTTCTTCTTCTTCTTCTTCTTCTTCTTCTTCTTCTTCTTTCTTCTTCTTCTTCTTCTTCTTCTTCTTCTTCTTCTTTCTAAAATGGGAAAACTATTTCCTTTTCAAGCTGATTTGATGACACATTTACAACTAGAACACTACCCAAACATGGAAACAAGCTTTTGACTAAAGTATCTATTTTTTTTAAATTGTAAATTCCTTTGTGCCTATTTCATATAATGAAAAACATCCCAAGATTATGTGGACAAGAGTGTACAAAGTGCAGAACTGTGATTACAGTAAAGTCCCTTTTGTGTAAAGTTAATACAAAGATTGTGGTTTTTGGTTACATTTGAATAAACACATTAAAAGTGGAGTAGGCAATTTTGGAGAAACCAGCTCGAGTGCGCTAGAATTTGAAAATACACAGCCGGAAAAAATCTGCCACTTCCTCACAGAGCCCCTCCTCCAACACACACGAACGTGCACATGACCAATGAGGGCACGATGGAAGGCTGACAGGCAGGTAGGCCATCCAGTTATTTTAGCCGGGCCGGCTCAAATGATTGGTCGTGCTTTTTACAGCGCCACGGCTTCCACTGATGATATTTTTTTATGGATTCTTTGTCAAAGCATTTCATGTATTCATTGCTATCGGGATGTTAAGAGCATTCCATGGAATACAACAAAAAGTGTATCTCAAGCCGGTTTCTCAAACTTACCTACCCCACCTTTAATATAAAATCATGTCAAGGCACTGAGGACTTTTTCTGTATAAAACCAGACCAAAAAACATACTCTAACTTTAAGAATGTGCTGTGATTGCCCAGACATATTAAATGGTCTCGATGCGAGCAGATTGGAATCCTTGGCAGAAAATAAATAAAAACATGTATTTATCATGTTACTGTAATTGCGGGTTGTCCATCAGCTTGGTGATTGTTTTTACAAGCAGCTTATTACAAACCATATTCAAGTTTAAGAGCCTTCAAGGGAACAACGCCATTAAGACAGGAGGAAAGTAGGATGTGTGGTACTATAAAAAGCAGACATTGATTTAAGTTAATGGAAGAGTCAAACAAACACAGTCAAACACAAGACTCATGCAACTTGAGAGCATGTCCTACATCCCATACTTACTTGAATCAAAACCAAACATATTTTCCTAAACAAGCATGTCTGTAACCTTATCCCTTACTTTAAATTGAACAGTGATTAACAGTCACGTTTATATTTTTCTTAAACGAACCGAGTCCTTTAAGGTGATTAGCTGTGGCATGTTTAAAGCTGCTGCCATGCTACCGTTTCACTAACGTTAAATGAAGCGGTCAGATATGTCATCCCTGCAAACGTCTGTTTGTTGTTGAGGTGTATTGTGTAATAGAAAACATACAACAACAAAACACAGCCTTAAAAACATGCTTTCTGTAAAAAAAATACGTGGGTTTAATAGAGACAATATACTTGTGTTTCCACTGTGTCCTTCACTGTAGAGCAGACTTGATCCAACCTGAAACGATGTCCTCTCCCAACACAAAGCTGTGTCTTGCATTGAATTGAAACGCTCAGTACTCGTAGCCTCTAACTGAATCTCTGTACCGCAGTTTCTCCCCACATGCCTGCCTTGGTGATGCAAACCAAGCATTTATTTTCCCTGTTTCACGTTCAATGTTTTCCAGTTTTCCAGTATTGTGAAGCAGCTACAAGGACTGTGTTTATCCCTGAGGTTGGCTTAGTTACAGATGCTATTCCTCAATGAAAACAGGTCTACACAACCTGATATAGCTGTTGGAGGAGCTTTCCTCCAAAATAGCAAACTCCCAGCATGTCATGAAGGTAACCTCACCTTTAAACCTGCCATGCTGTCCACCATTGAGTGCTCATGGTTGCTCACTGCAGCTTGTCACACGTCTCTCTACCTCACATTGAACACACATCTATCCTCACATTTCTTTCCTTTCAATCCCTTTTCCAGCTATACGCCGATCGTCTCTCTCTCCTTTGTGCCTCTCTTTCGCATTCACACCTTATGTCTCCCCACTGTCCATCTCCCACACTCCAACATCTCTTCTATCCCCAGTTGTATGGAAGATGAGGTAAAAGGAAGGAAGAAAGAAAGAAACCTTTTAACCCTTCCCTCATCTTATTTTCTTATTTGAAAGCTAGCCTTTGTGGAGCTTGGGGAGCTGCTCCAGTGTCTGCAGCCGCAGCCGGGCTCTTTTCATCGGGAGAGGTTTGAAATCTAACTGACCCCATTCATGCACTGCCAGGCCTCTGCTTGTACGCATGCTACATAATACGAGGCAATGCAGCGACTGGGGAATGTGAGTTATTCAGGGGAGGGGGAGACAACAGTGGAAGAGCACAGAGGGAGTTACAGGGATTTAAAATGCTGAGTTTTACAAGTAGAAACCTTTTAACGTATGTTATCTTGATTGGTGATTGGCTAATGGTTACTCAAGCCAAAACATCGTTATGACATCATCAAGTGGCCAAAATCTGATCAGCTCATTTTCAGACAGGTTTTTATAGAAATGGATCAAAAAGAGAGAGAATCTTTGTTCCTGAAACTCTCAGAGTCTCTTTCCACAGAGACACATGTTGATGAAGAAGAAACATGAAGAAGTGGATTTTGCATAATAGGTGACATTTAAGATCATCATGGGAGGTGTGTGGCGTAGTGGGTTCTGCGTAGGTGTTCGGATCAGGGGGTCACAGGATGTTGTTGTGTCCCTGAGACACTTCACTCCAAATTGCTCCTGTGGCGATTGCCCACAGTATTGAGTATGTAAGTCGCTTTTGATAAAAGCGCCTAACAAGTGACATGTAATGTAATCATCCAGTAACTGTATAGTATCACAGATGAATGTGTGACTTTCAAGATGAAGTTGTAAACTGGCTCTCTAAAATGTTTTATTTTCATGTTGGATACATTTGACTTAGCATGAATGCTGTTGTCTTTTTGGCTTGCACTTTCCCTGTCAGTAACCCAACTAGTCCAAGAGTAGGATGTCTTAAAAGTAATTTTCTCTGGACGGTTCCCTTCTGTATGAAATTTGACAGTAACTGCTATTACCAGTCATGCTTTTATTAACTTGCAATTCAAACTGAAATCCAGTGCATCTCCTGAGAACTACATTTCATTATTTTTTGTGTGATGCATTGTAACCATTCAGAGCAGTCTCTGATGTGAGGATGAAACCCTTATTTTGCTTGCCCGTCTCTCTGTGGTTTCCAGTTTCATGTTAGTATGAGCTGATGTTATGCTGGCGGAAAGACTGCAGTGGTGGTATGAGCAAAGCGGGCGGTAATGACAGTCAAAAATAATGGGCTACATGGGTTGTTCCTCTATCACCTGTCAACGCTACTAACATAATAAAGTTAATAAATTGGCCATCTTCAGTTTCTTTTCATGTGCATGAAAACAAACCTAATAATGCATGTCTTTAATTATGAAGTCTCGCAGTTGGATTTATCTCGAGTGTGACATGTAACACAAATTAGTAATTATAATGGGTACTTAAAACGTTGCTAAATGTACAATGTTTTTTCAACAACATGTATTTTTTATTTTGCCTAGATTAAACCAAATGATCTATTAGCGAGATGTATGACAATGGTTACAAAGGGCAGCAAATGTTTTGGATTGGACAGCCACTATTCTCTTAACTCCTATTATTGCTTTTGACTTCATTTAGACTAGGTCTGTACTGCCTTTGGACTTGTCTTGGACCTGGTCTTGGAATTTACTTGAACTCAATTAAGTAGGTCTTGAATACAGAACGCTTGTGATTTGATTTGCTATTAAATGTGAGTTTATTGCATCTTTCAGCCCTAGTACAGTATATGTTCTATGGAATATGCATCCTATCTGAAGGCTCTCCGAACAACAGAGAGATACAACACTATATTCTCACATCTTCACAGCCTTAAACTAAGAAATGTCCAGAGAGATTTTCCAAAGATCCTTCTCTGTGCTGCAGTAGAAAATGCTGCTTTAACAGCAAAATGAGGGCATTTACTTATCATTACTCGTGTAGAATCATGATTGCAGCCAAGGCTTTATTTTTCGAAACAGCGCTTTAGGCAACTTATAGCTGAACACGCACAGAGAAACAGATTTGGTCATTTTGTTTACACAGCCTGCAATCTCTGCAGACCCTAAATGATTCAGTGATTGTGGGCCTGAGTGCTGAAAGCAGCATGTTGTGGATTTAATTACAGTTGAATCTGATCAATCAGTCACAGAGAGTCAAGAAAAACAAACATTCAACATGAAAATGGGGCCGATTATTACTCTAAATGTCAGAGCAATTTCTTCATCTGAATAAAAACCAGTTCTGCTGATTGTTTGGCAATAAGAGCTACTTAGAATTGAACTCCGGCACTAAAGTGTTGAAAGTGATTATGCATTATAGGCGCATTCACACCGCAGTACTTTTCCCACAAAGGTTCATCAGAACTCTTTAGTTCTCATGAACTAAGTACAGATCGCGTTCACACCAGAATAAGTCTCTGGGGGAGGATTAGGCAAATGAAGCCGCTGACGTCACTTCTTCTTCTTCTGTTTTGGGTTTACTGGCAGGCCGCAAACCACTTCACGGCGTATACTGCCACCCGAAGTCCCCGGCCGGAAGTTCCCGGAGTTGAGGACTACTTCCGAGTAAATCGCCAGAACGCCGACACCTCCTCATCTCCACCGCTCCCATGTTTTCTTTTGTGTTGCCATAAGTTAGTCTCTCTGCGTTTGTGCGCTGGGCTAATGCTAATGCTAATAATGCTAATGCGAGGATGATAAAATGGCGGCTTCACAAAACCTTTTGGGAGTTTTACGGGGCGTGGTTTGTATTCCGCCCAGCCAATCAGACATAGGAACCTTTTTCCTCCACGAAAGTACCTGCTCTCTAGCAGGGGTAAAAGGGGGTAAAAAAGGTTCTGGTCTCTCAGGTCTCTCAGGTCTTCAGGGACTGGTCAGCTTTCTGTCCCCAGAGTCAGAACTAAACATGGTAAAGCAGCGTTCAGTTATTATGCTCCAAATATCTGGAGCAAACTCCCAGAAACCTGCAGGTCCGCTGCAACTCTGCAACTTTTAAATCCAGACTAAAGACTTTTCTTTTTGTCGCTGCTTTTAATTCAAACTGAGCCCTTGTGTTCATCAATAAAGTGGAACTTCTGTGTGAACTATTCATATCTTAAACTGCACTGTAACCTTTTATTCATGTGCTTTTTATTCATGTACTTTTTATTCATGTATTTTTTCTTTTAATGTTTCTTTTAATATCTTTTCTTTTTAATGACTGTTTTTAAATGCCTTTGTCTGAATGTCTTTCATTTTTGTAAAGCATCTTGAATTGCCTTGTGTTGAAAGGTGCTATATAAATAAACTTGCCTTGCCTTGCCTTGCCTTGCCTTGCCTTGCCTTGCTTTGCCTTGCCTTGCCTTGCCTTGCCTTGCCTTGCCTTGCCTTGATGAACTCATTTTTAGTTCCGGCTGTTTTTGGTGTGAACGCGACATTTCGGAACTATATCAGAACTAAAGTGGGAAAAGTACTGCGGTGTGAACACGGCTAATGTAAATTCATTATATTTAGCTACAACAACTTCCTCCAAACTATTACTGTGGCCTGAATATTATACTAAGAGATGACCTTTAAAAACTTGCTGAATGTGTCCCTGTAGCTCTGGCATATGCAATAAGTTCACAGTTATAGAAGAACATATCCTTTTTCTGCTTCCCTCTATAGTCCTACCCTCCACCTCATGCAGCTAAACATGAGTATTGTCATCATGTTTGTTTCTGTTTTTGTCTCCATTTCAGTTGACTGAGCACACACTTCCTTTCAGCAGCACTGCTTTATGCTTACAAGGTTACACATTCACAACTTAGACCCCATTTACACGCAAACACAAACGCATACGAAACGCAAACGTACCAAATACGATATCAAAAAAGTCTTTCGTTCACACGAGACTGCTCGAAAGCACTGGAGACGCTGTAGTACATATGACGGGCCTGTAAGTGGCGCTGTACTTACGCACGAGACCGCTCGAAAGCGCTGGAGACGCTGTAGTACATATGACGGGCCTGTAAGTGGCGCTGTACTTACGCACGAGACCGCTCGAAAGTGCTGGAGACGCTGTCGTACATATGCCGGGGCGCCACAAAATACACCAAAAGCAGCGAAGAAGACCCCCGAGCATGGTTGCCATGGTTGCCGTTCTGTTTTATTCTGTTCTGTTTATGCCCCGCGGTGGATTTAGCAACATGTAGTTCATGTAGTTCTCCATGTCCACTTGTTGCTGATGGTTGATGTAGAGGAGCTGTAGATTTTGCAATAACATCTGTAGCATGGTCAGTAGCAGTAGCTACTGACCATGCTACAGCAGTGAGCAGCAGAGGTGGGGAGAGGCGGGGCTATGGCTTCATCAGGAAAATGATCTATCCACCTTGGGACCCGTTATCGTTTGCGGGGTCCGTTTCTGCGTTTCCGGACGGCGTTGTGTGAACGAACCGGCATTACGAAAGAGAAAAGTAGCGGATACAACCATTTGCGTTCTCGTGTAAACAGCACCTTAATGATAGGGTACACATCTTCACTGGAGAAAATGCAGATCCTTCACATGAAGAGGTGATCATATTCACACTCTACTTAGCATTTCAGCAGAGTACTAATAACGACTAGGACGCATTTAACTATGAGTAACTCTTGTGATCGGGACCTTAACATTTTGTAGAAAAACTTTTTTTGTGAGTGAAATATAATTATGGCAGGTTCACTTCGGGTTTAGCTGTTTTTATATTTAATTTAATTAATGTTTTGTAATATTACTTTCACCTTAATTGCCTGGAATCAAATGTTTTAGATCACACAAAGCCTGTGTCGAAGGTAGAGCCGCAATTACAAGTCGACTAATGGATCATTCGATATATGATTTTTCGCTCCTTTCTATGTTATCTTTGGGTTTCGGACTGTTAAAACAATACATTAGAATATATAACTTAGGAGGGAACTGGGATGGACATTTTTCACTACTTTTTTGCATTAATCTATACGATTAATTGAAGATTAATTGATAATGAGAGTAAATGCAGCCCTCAATGGCAACATGTGTTCTTCCATTTGTGATTTTTAAGTCTTTTGTGTTTCTCGTGAGGCCAATACAGTGAATTTCCTTTAATCCTGCCTCTAGAGACCATTATAGAAACTGCAGTCGCTATTTTAAACTGTTGCTGTTTATTCTGATCACATACTTTGTTGCTTCAGCAATTGTAGTGTTGAATCCCATCTGGATAAACAAGAGCATCCTGAATTAACCTTCACATGAATCACATGACTGTCCCTGGTGTGCAGGACTCACAGAGTGTGTCGGAGTCAACACTGAAAGGATGATTTGAAGTACAGAGCTTCTCAGAATTCACTGTTACACTATTATCATCTGCTCTCTGGCTATACTGCAATATAAGCTTGTATTATGTTAAGACCAAAAGACAAGAAAGAGGCTAGTCTGCTAAGGTGAGAAGAATAGAGACGGATCACGTTTTGTCTCTTCAATGTGTGTCAACCACGGACCTTATTTTCAGCTATTTTCCAAAATCCTATGGAGAAATTGCAATGCTTTTTTGTCGAAGGAACCGGAAGGAGTTTACTTCTGGGTTTTAGGACACGTCACTGTGGCACTCTATAGGAGGAACATTTTGAAAGTACCCACAATATTCTATATTGTTGAGTATGAACCAATCTCTCCTATGGCTGACATTCATCGGACAATAATGACAAGTGTTCATGAAAGACAAGTAGAAACATCCGTAGAAAATTCACAAATTACTCCAAGTACTGTTGTGTTGTCCTTTCAAGCTTTGTTGATGTGTCAAGCTAAAAATAATTAATCAGTAAGAAATCTTAAAATATATTTATCATTTATTAAAAGTAATATTCATTTTGTTCTTTGCTTCTAAATGAGAGCATTTCTATAGAATTATGATATCATTTGAGATTTTGCTTTTCAAAACACTACATTTAACACTTAAATATGTACACATGTTTATGTCATGTGTTAATATTTTTAATGTATCTTATTGTTTACCTAGTATGTATTATTTGAATTTTCTGTGGAACTGCAGGATGGAGCAGAGACATTCATTACAGGGACAATAAAGTAGGTCATATCATACATTTGTAGACACCACTTTAAACTGTGGGCATTTGTGTCATTTTATGGATGAAATATTAATCAATGAATCAAAAACAATGGCTTAGATAATTACTCGTTGTCATTCTGCAAGAGTTTTTTTGTTTATGAACAAAGTATATTGTCTCTCACACAGCGAGGCCACACTGAGTAGATGTGCAAAATGTGCTTGTGTAAATACAGACGAGCCAAATGGTCTGTGTGTTTAGACTCTTCAATGGGACGGCACTGGGGCTTTGGCGGGTTATAATGGGAACACCAGTGTGTGAAATATGTTATGCAAAGGAAGCAGGCGAGTGATGTAGCAAAGGGCCACCGTTTGGCACTAAGCCCAGAGAGTCAGCAATAAAAAGATCGCTAAAGTAAACAAGCTGCTGACAGTTTTTGGCCGCCGCACCAGGAGCAAGAGGCGCCTTCCAAAGTTGGCCGAGTGTGTCCTCAAACACACCTCGCTCTGCAGGCAGGAGGGAGAGATTCCGATTCATTGTTTGGAGCTTTACTTTAAATATGCACATATCATAATTTACAGCATGTTTTTGTGTAGCTAAAGTACAGTGATGTAGGTCATTTCCCCTTGAGGAAAAAAATAGCTTTGGATCTGGATCTTCTATATTGTATCAAGGATTTGAGTAATAATCTTACAGTAGATGTCTGATGAAACATTTCAGCAGAATTGACATGAGGTGTTACATTATTTATATTAAAAAGTATAGATAATATCACATGCGATTGAGATGTAAAACAGAACCTCCTTGTGCTGTACTTGCTATGAGGATTTTCACTGGGGTTAACTTATTGCTGATATGAGCGACCATGTTACTAGATAACCAACCTGTCAATGAAATGTAATTGATTTTAAGAAGAGTTTCACAATTGCTAACCTCCTGCACACAAAGAACACAAGTCAATATGATGAATACATTATAGAAAAATATCTTGACTGTTACTGAAACCACAGAGAAACAACCCCAGGTCAAAGAAGGTGATGTGCTGTAACTCATCATAGTGTTAGCACCTGACGTAAGGTGTGAAACTGGAAACTAGTGTGGTTAGGCATGCATGCAGTTTCCCCTAAACTAATTTTATGAAACATATTTTGTAATCCACAAAGAAAAAGGTTATGTTTCTGTATTCATTGAGTCGGTTCTGATTGGTTAGCTGGCTGGCTCTGTTGTGATTGGTCAACTGCTTAGAGATGTCCCGCCCCTTAGCCTATCAATGTGTTAGAGAGCTAGCCAATAGGAGCACGAGTGTGACAAAGTGATGTCACTATGTTAAGGAAGTAATCAAAGGAGTCCAATGGAGGCGTTTCATGCAGGGGAACACAGTGATTTTAGCCTTTGCAGACCATTTACATGCACAAAAACATATACAACAGGAAAGGGAACACCCCAAAAAGTACCATAGGGCCCCTTTAAGTTTGAAAGTTGAACAGAAATGGATTAAACATTATAACAAAACAACATCTGCCATGCATTCTTATTACTTTGTCTATGATAGAAAGTCACGTTGAGTGGGAGTTCTGGGGTTGAGCTTTGATGTAAATTATTATCCTCGGAGCCCATTCATTTTGCTGGCCTTGGTTCCTTTTCAATTCTCATACACAAATGTCAGAAGAAGTCATTGCTTCTGACAGCTGAAATATTAACAGCAAGTGGTGTGGAAGTTACAAATTATGAATAAAACATAACGTGTCGTGTTTGACAATTCCATCATGGCAAATAAAACCGTGGGCGTGCTGGGCTTCATTCCACTGACAGCATTAATTGAAATGGCAACGTAATTAAAAATCCTATTAATCATGCAGCCCTAATGGACAGAAAACTGTAAAAACTGAGGATTGACCTTCAAAATGGAATTCGTTCTATGCTCAAACGTAACAAAAACAATATATATATAAATATTTCTGGCCTTTCAAATTAATTGGAGAGTTATATTATTTATGCCCGTAGACAAACACGAAAACATTAATTTGGGGTTGAATGGTTTGCGGCCTGGCTGCCAGTTTAATTATAACCAGTCGTTTAAGGATTAGGACATTAATGTCATAAACTGCATGTGAAATGATCCAAATGAGTGCAAAAGGATAAATATTGAAATTAATTGAGGAAAATCCTAAAGTTAGTCAAAAAGAACGAACACAATTTGCCAGAAATTGCTTTCGTGGAAGTGTAATGTCATCGGTAATGCTTAAATTAAAAAAAACAACACACTTTTTAATATTTAATACACATAATTGCATTTTAATAATAAAAATCTAGTCATGCATCACTGAAAACTGCACCTCCATGCCTTTAAAAACAAATAAGAATATTAGCGTTTTATCCCCTCCAGCAGGAACACAGGTAGCGTGTTGATCCATTTAATCGATCACTAGTCGCGTGGGAATAAGTCTAATCCCGTCTTTTCTCCCTGACATCGACCTCTGGGCCCGGCGATGATCCTGTTTCCAGGATGAGCCTGACTCACAAACCAAAGGAGCTCAGCACACATCCCGGGAAAAACTCATCCGGACACATTCAGCCACAATAGCGTCACGCTCGGATTGGCTCTGTGAGCACTGTCATGGCCTTTTGAGCACGAAGAGAGGTTTTGGATGGCAAAGGCTGTGAAATAACAAAGGGAGGGGGGGGGTTGACACTTTGTGGTGTGTTGACTGTCTGTCTTCAACTCTAAAATGCTGCATGCGAAAAGCAGCTGCACTCAACAATACTACTAATGAAAACTTCAATAAAAGGGGACGATATTTGTCATCACTTTACGGATCTTGACACGGATTTGCGTGGCTCACTGCTTGGTGATTGCTCCATTGTCTGCTTGATTCTGCAGATTGGTAGCCAATAGTGGAACCTGGAGGCTAAGTCGTTGTTCACGTCTGCTTAACTCAAGAATCATCCCTTTTATGTCAAAATAGCAGGCCGCCCTCTTTTCCAGCAGACACTTCAGAAAAGCAAACAATCGGGTCCAGGAATAGCAGCGGTATTATTGCGTTCCCAGTTTCTCATAAGGGCCCTCCATTCCTCCTGCCCTCCTCCCAGAGTTTCAATCCAGACCTGAATGAGGCCCGAACAAAGAGGAACTGTCAGTGGTCTGCTAGACGGGGTGGATTAAGCAGAAATGAAGACCTGTCGCAGACTTCAGCCAAATAGACTCCCTGTATCCAAGCGGCAGTGGCAAGGAGCCACATTTCTTTCACGACAGCCCTTTAATGAGCTCTAATTAAATATCTGAGGGCTCAGCAATTGTCCAGGGGTAAGAGTTGGATGGCTGGCCACCTAAGAGCAGAAAAATAAGAAACGGGAGGAATAAACTCCCATGGGATAACCTGCTATGACCACCCTGTCTTTCATTTGTATGTTATGAACAGATAGGATTATCTACTGTGATGCTTATTATAGAGAAAACCAAACTGGTGGAAAGAAAGGTTGGATAAAGTTCACAAGAAACATGATCTACATATTTTTATGTGTTATAAAGAGCACTACGAATTGCCTTGTTGTTCATGGGTGCTACAAATAGACTTGCCTTAACAACGTCTATGGTAATTCATCCAACAGTTGTCCAGACAATTCATTTTGAACTTCAAATGTCAACATGCCTTTAAAGCAAGAGGAAAAGTCAGGTGATCCCCGGAGTCATTAGGATCTGGGAACAATGAACGTCTGTACCAGGATTTGTGCCAATTCATCCAGTAGATGTGTGATTCATCCATTATGTTATTTGTGCAAAATATGGAGGCAATCCATTCTATAGTTGATATATTAGTTGAGATTTTTCTCTATAAACTAAAATGTCAACTTTATGTTGAGCCCCAAAGAAACATCGTTGTTATGAACCGAGACACAGGACGCAGGACCCAAAAGCAGGATTCGGAGACAGTTGTCCAAAAATAGAATGTTCTTTAATCACAAAAACTAAAACGTACTTTCAAAAAATAGAAAGTAGTTAAAAAGCCAAAACTAAGTTGTACAGCAACACAAAAACTCACTTGGCAAAAGGTCTAAATCACAAGGTACGTATCGGGAGTCAAAAGGCCTAGGTGCTCACGACATGAAACATAACGAACTGACAAAGGAACACAGAAACACCAGGGCTATATATATATTATATGATTCTGTTTTTCTTCTGGGCTGTGTCTTCCTGGTCGTATGTACTTATTGTAAGTCGCTTTGGACAAAAGCGTCAGCTAAATGCAATGTAATGTAATGTAATGTAATGTAATATATAGGTGAGGGGGATGGGCACAGGTGAAAACAATCAGGGCAGGGCCAAGAAATCTCACGGGCGGGAAACACACAAAGGCAGGAACTGAAATGACAGGAAAGATTACTTTCAAAATAAAAACAGGAAGTGACAAGATCAAAACACAAAACTAGGGTAAAAACATAACTAAACCTAACATATCTGTCGAGTCACAACAATCGTCCCGATAGTGGTGTAGGTTTCACTGTGAATGTCGTTAAAAACCAAGAACCATGAACATTTCATCGTTATCAATCAAACAGTTGTTGAGTATTTTCTTTCTGGACCAAAGTGGTGAGCAAACCAACCCAATGGCCGTTTCCCAGCCATGTGATTACGATGTCTAAAAACCAAAAACCTAAACCAACATCTCACTTTTTGTTCTCTAAAAGTCTACTGTTTTAAACATTGTTTGGCTTATAAAAGGTGCTTGTAAACTAGATGTGATTAGAAATAAGAAGTGCATCCCTCCTTTAAACATGAGATGTAAGCAAGTAGGCTATGGGTTGTGTTTTCGGTCTACAGTGTCAGCAGTATCAGTTTTTTTAGTTGAACATTCTGTTGCTAATGGTTACCACTTTAGGCAAGGTTCCAACAGCAATTTAACTGCCATTGTTACAGCCACCATTTTGTCAGATCTGTGAGTAAGCAAATCTTTTCTTATTTCGCCCCTTATGCTTATTAAAGCCCTAGGAGCCTTTTTGAAGGTGTTATACTCTTTTGCTTAGTTTGTTTTTTCCTTGTTGATCCGTTTGGATTTGGATTTTCTGTGATCAGTTCACGGTCACTGTGCTAGTCAGTATGCTAGCTACCTGAGGCTAATGTGTTGCTAACATTCTGACTAACTGTAAATTCAGTGTTCGGCTAACTTGTGTACTCATTTTACATTACTTATTGTGCTGTACTTGCTATGAGGATTTTCACTGGGGTTAAGTTATTGCTGATATGAGCGACCATGTTACTAGATAACCAACCTGTCAATGAAATGTAATTGATTTTAAGAAGAGTTTCACAATTGCTAACCTCCTGCGCACAAGGAACACAAGTCAATATGATGAATACATTATAGAAAAATATCTTGACTGTTACTGAAACCACAGAGGAAAAACCCCAGGTCAAAGAAGGTGATGTGCTGTAACTCATCAAACTCAATTTAGTTAAGTGTTAGCACCTGATGTAAGGTGTGAAACTGGAAACTAGTGTGGTTAGGCATGCATGCAGTTTCCCCTAAACTAATTTTGCTCATATAACCCTGGGAAAGATCGAGTTGTCCATCTTGTACTCGAAGAATAACGGGAAAACAAAAACAGGTTAAATGTCTATTATCCTGTAACGCTGAAAAACTTCCTGAGGATCTGGATTACAGGCAAGGGGCGGACTGGCCATTGGGAATACCGGTCGGACAATTCACTACCCTCCCCTCTCCCGTTGACAATTGACTAGCAGTACCGAGTTGGGCCGGTCGAGTTTCCCGGGCTGATTTTTAGTCCCAGTCCGCCCTTGAGTAAATGTGAAGGCCATACGAACACCTTGCTCTGCAGCCTACGATTCATCATTTTGTGTCACATTCCTGTGCATGATCCATGTGAACACCTTCCAGCGAGGGCCATCCCTTCCACCTGGCCGTCTTTTATTCATGGCTTCTTCTCTCTGCACCATTGAGCGGCAAAGGTACCTCTGCTCCAGGAGTATGTGTAGCGTGTGGTACACTTACAAAGGAGGTGATCAAGTATTATCTGTAGTCTTCAAACACATAGTTCAAACTGCTGGAAGAAACGGACTATATCAAGCCAGAGAATAGTAAATAGCACTGGCATAAAGCTCCATAATATTAATAATAATACATTCGATTTATAAAGCGCTTTTCCTGGTGCTCAAAGCACTTACAAGCAAGTAAAACAAAATAACGTAAAAAGTGCTAAGCTAGGTGGAATAAGGGCGAGGGGTTAGTGGATTAGGAGTTGAAGGCAAGAGTGAAAAGGTGAGTTTTGAGGGATTGTTTGAATGATGTGAGAGTGATGGCAGATCTGATGTGTATGTCTGACTCAATTAAGACTTAAAGACAACCAGTAGTGTTGGTATAAGCACGTTTGCAGGACATACAGTCAACCAAGACTATCATACACATTAAACAGCTTTAAGTCAGTATGCAGATCAGTTATTCTCAACACTGTTTTATAGCTAACATCCACACTTAAATGCCAAGGACAAGACTCTGGTCAAGAGATAAGAAAAACAAATAGCATGGACCATGTTTTCATGACCATTCATTGCCCTGGAAGCTAACTACTTAGCACAATAAAGGCTATTTTTAACCAGGTTATAGTTTGTCATATTCAATATCAAAAGGCTTTACGTTTTGATGTATTGTTAACCAACTCTTTTCCAGATATTAATTGTAGATTAAGTTAAAGTTCAATAATGTGGCTCGAGAGGGAACTTTCTAAAGTTTGAGGAAATTAATATATTGCCATCATACAGATTGTCTTTTGGGCTAGACTGCAACTTAAATGAAATTGTGAGTGGACATCTTGCGTTATGCGTTATGGTAAGTAAGGAATCTAGTTATTGACCCATAAAAGTCAGGATATATGTTGGTGTCTGATGCATTGATTTTGACCATTCCTTTTGAAATCTCTTTTGAGGTTTTGGCTCCATTATTACTTTAAAAAACATCTGTCAAAAGAAACCCTTTCACTAACTGGCACCTTGAAAGAACTCTATGTAAAACTGGAACTGCAAACCTTTTTTCGACGTGCCATAATATTGCCTTCTCCTTCGATTACAATTTTCCTTTTCCACAGAGTTGCAATCTAAAACCACTTACCCGCACAAAAGTTATCTCGGTCGGTCCAGCCACTGAGGTGAATCAGCCAATGAGATTATTTCTGCTTGAGCAGCTGAGAAATGTTCCTGATTCTGAACCTCACCAAATAAGCATTGGGCGAAGATAATGTGTTTATAAATGCTGCCTTCTCCTGGCTCTTCAAGTGTATAACGGCACTTATATTCCTTTTAAGGTTGAAATAGACTTGTTTATGGAATGTTTCAAGTCCTCCAGATGATACTTGGAGGAGGGAGGCATAATGTAATGAGAGGAAGAAATAAGGATACAAGACAGAGAGACACAAAGAGAAAGAGACGCCTGCACAACTTGTCTGAACTGAGGATCTGTCTCATGACTTAAACATTCTGGGGGATGAAAAATGCCCACACTGCAGGGATTCTTTCCGCAGCAAAACCTGCAGCTTCAGCAGTGTGAGAGGCATGAATCAATGGAGTATTGTATCAGTGTGTTGTGATCATATTGCTCTGCCTCACGGTCGCTATAAAGCAGCTGTGATCACACTGTGTCGTTATGGAGAAAGTTGTAAAACGATACCTTTGCATCCCAGAGAAACAGCAGAGTAATGGGGTATAATGAGGCACAGTAATATGCTGTGTAATGAAAAATCCTCAGTAGGTATCTCCACTACAGAAGGAGACTTTTTATGGCATCTCCTAAAGTAAAGCCTGGGGCCGTACAGGGTGTTCTCAGAATAAAAATAATGCACTATAATACCTATCAAAGCCACTTAATTCAGAGTCAGGACAGGTGTTATCGGATCAGATATATAAAAAGGGTCAACACCAAGGCTGCTGTTTGTGTCTCTTGTGAAACCAGAGACTTCCAAAGTTAAAGTATAACGCCCCTTCCGAAGTTATATCAACCAGAAGCAAGATATTTTTCTAAATCTTAATAGTTTTGTAGGCCTTAAAAGTTTCTAAAGTTCAGGGGCTTTGGCAGGGGCACTGGTTACTAGTGTTGCCGGACTTTTATGTAACTAAAAACAAAAGATAATCATCACTAGGGGACCTCTCATGTCCTATACTCTACTGTTTTACCTACCCCTCTCTGCTGTAAATAAAACATCAAGGTACGTACTTTTAAAAGCATCAAAAAGAACCTCAAACACTGATATACTGTATAACATTAAACACACTACAACATAGTTTACCCCTCAGGATATACATGACTCAAAGGTCCTTCAGTACACCAAAGGGGGCCTGAGTTTTTTATATTTCCTTTCTCATGATTCAAGATATCTAAACATTCAGAGCTGGAACCAGACGTAGGAAATACTAGTGTACATTCTCCACAACATGTTCAATCAAAGACAAAGTATAGTTCTCCAAAACAGCTCCTTATTAATACCATCCTTCAAAAACACAATTCCCTTAATTGTCGTTTTGAGGATGATGTTGTGACATTTGTATACTCCAAATATTCGCTTCACCTCCAATTCACTTCACTTGACGCCTGCACAAAGACACATTTACTGCTTTTCCTGCTTTTATGCACTCTAGCAGACTCCAGGGTCGGAGTTTCAAATGGAGAACCTACATTAATATAAATTAAATCTAAACATTAATATAAAAAGAGCTCCGAGCTATCTTTAAATGCCCTCTCCCTGCAGTTACAGCGGCAAGGAAATAAACCATATCTAATGAATTCTGGAGAGATGGGGAGCTGTGTGTTATTCTCAGCTGTTATTGCCATAAGAGCCGCAGTAAGGCCGCCAGAGGCTGACTGCCACACTTTACATTAAAATAAATACGAAACAGCAGGGTCGAGCAGTAAGAGACTGCTCTTGTGCCTCAGGGTATAAAAAACATCATCATGTGTCATTTATTTCAAGGACAAAATGGCTTTTTTTCCTCTAAGAAACATGATTTGAATATATAAATCAACATTTCTTGGCACCAGTAATGGACACAAAAAAAAATAGGTATTTATTTTTTACCCAGCAATTTAAATCAACCCTGACCTTCCTCCCTCATCAGTGGAAATGCTCAAGAAAGTTTAGATGTGGTTTTAAAAAAAGATTTTTTCTTTGATTGTACCTGAAGTAGGCTTGCCCCTTAATGACCATGGATTGCCCGGTTTACCTTTCTGTAAATAAGTAAGGTGGAAATCTGTACTGCGTCTGTAACAAGTCAGAGGGTCCATCGCGGCTGTTGCTAACCCTCGACAAAAAAACTGGAATGCAGTGAAGGTCAGATTCCATTAGAGAAGTGTTATACAATCCGGGGTGGGCGGGAGGGCACAGAGGAGGGCTTTCACTCGCTTTCACTCGCTTGCCTTGCTGACTTCAGAAGCACCACAAATTCCTCAAGGGTATTTATCTGTAGCCAGGTGATTTCCAGTCCTGGACATCGTCAGATTGAGTCACAAGGGAAAGGGAAGGGATGTAGGAAAGAAAAGGACCTAGGTGATCATCAGTTAAAAACATAACAAGGAAAGGTTAGGTTACCAAATGTGTACCCAGGTCATTTACTGTACCGGCAGGGTCAGCTTCAGACTATGTCAAGAAGAATAAGAAAGAACAAGGATAAGTGTACCTGCATCAAGATGATCTGGAGTCTTTGGCACATTCTCAGCATGTGGATAAAGAAAGGACAGGAAAAGGAAGGGAAGGGAAGAAAAGGAAATAAGGACATGGAGAGGATTAAAGGATGGGTACACATACAGGGAATGTACATGTTTTCTTGTTTTCTGGATGAACCATTAAAGGGGAAGCAATTTAAATATTCTTACAACCGGTTCACCTGCTTCAGGTGAAGAGAAGGAGAAGAGATAAAGGGAAAGGAACAGAAAGGAATTGCGAGGAAAGGAAAGGAAAGAAAGGAACATTGGTAGGAGGAGAACGTTTAGTTTGTATATTTCAAAGGGTTCACCAGGTTCAGCCATCTTCTGACTGAGTAGGGAAGTAGAGGATGGAGGAAAAGAGAGAGTGCAGGAAGGAGAAGAAAGACTAGTCCATGTCAGGAAAGGAAGAATGCAGTTGAGAAAAGGAAGTACTCTCAAGTGATACTTATTTTGTTCAGTCATTAAATAGTTCAACCATCATGTCATGATCATACATAGTGATGTGTGGCAATTCTCAGGAGGAGGAGAAGGAAATGAGGAATGCAGAGAGGATATCATAGGTTACTGTTTAGTGTCTATATCCAGGTGACTTACAGATGAACCTCTTCAGATTGAGCTGAGAGGGAAAGGAAACAAAGGGAAGGAAAAGAGGAGAAGGTACGGCAAGGAAACGTGTTTTTGAATCAGGTGCGTCATAGTTTATGGGCGCTGTACGCAATATAGGCGTAGTTGTGTTAGTATACTTTAATACGATGTACTTTGTTGAGCCAATATCGGGAAATGGTTTTGTTATGAAATTTAAATAAAACCATTTTTTTGTTTTCCCCCCCAATTTGCGGTGCCCCCCATGGGTTGATGCGCCCTTAGCATTCGCCTATACTGCCTATGCCAAGGGCCGGCCCTGGTCATACTTAACTAAGAAGGAAAGGAGATAAAGGGAAGGAAAAGAGGGGAAAGGTCTGCAAAGGTGATCCATGGGTGGAGAAATTAGTATAAGGAGATAAAAGATTTAGAGAGGAAAGTAATACAGAAAAAGAAAAAGGTTACTGTTTAATATATGTGAATAGGTGAGTTATGGGAGAAACTATTCTCACATTGAACCTAGAAGTAAAGGAAACAAAGGGAACGAAAAGAGGGGAAAGGTATGGAAGGGAAAGTGTTTTAAGGTTTTGTCATCCATAGATTTAAGGAAAGGGAATGGGCATTTTTCTGCAATACAATATACGCCCATAAACCATAATGCCTTTTAACTCAATCACACGCCGTCAACCCAACCCCCACTGCACAAAACACTCTCTCCCTCACTCTCACTCTCTATATCACGCATTTGTGCCGTCCTTGTGACAGCGGACACAATGCTATCTCTGAAGCCTAATCCACAGCAGCATGGGGATACTGGAAGGCTCATGACACAAATTGGACATTTCAACACGGTGTGCAGGAGTGCAAGGACCAGACTTACCCTATCAGAAATCTAAATGACATGTCCTTTTGTGCCAATTCCAGTGTACGCTGTAGGAAATGGAACAGGGGGATTGTGGGAGACATCTATTTTATGTTCTAAACCCTTCAATAAAACTCTCACTCCTTTTATTCCCAGCTCCAGCACCTCCGTGATAACAAAGGAGGTTCTCTGTCTGTGGAGCCCACTGTGCCTCCAGTTTGATGCATTGAGACATTAGCATTTAGATAACCTCTCTGAATATGGGACCGGAGGGAATTGAAAACAGGAACGGAATAAATACAGTGAATAATCAGTAGTTACATTTGGAATTAACATAGGTTTATATTCCATCCTTAAAAAAGAAAAAGCCGGTAACAACAACTGAAACAGCTGGTTTGTTTTGCTCACTGAAGGAGGGAAACGGGTAAAAAAGAGGGTGTTTTATATGCTAGCTGTGGCTAAATTGACTGATGCAGTGATTTAAGTTTCACTTTAATCAAATCACAGATGTTTTGCATCTGTATATTCTAAAAATAACATCCCTGTCTCCTACAATTAAGTTATTACATTGTGTTCTTTGTAATGGTACCCTAATCAACATAACAATTAAAATACATCATAGTTAATGTCTTTTCATCAGTTTTTTCTCTTTAGTTTCCATTTTCAACATGGTCAAAATGCTTTTTCGCTTTCAATAGGAAAGCAGTGGCAAACCGTCAGGGCCTTCAAGGTATTCAGAGAATAACCTGGAACACTCAAATAAAACAAACAAAAAAGCGGCGGCGGCGGGGGGTGTGTGTGTCTACAGAAGGTCCAGTTGTGATAGACACGGTTCGCCACTGTAGGAAAGTGAGAAGAGATGACTGATACATGCTGATTAAAGGTCACCTATCATGCTATGTTTAGGCAATAGCATAGGCCTCAGATATATACAAATATATAAAAAACATGTCTACGAAGTGTTTTGCTCAAAATACCAAACAGATCACCCATTCTAGCCATGCCTCATATCCCTCTATTTCACTTCCTGTTTCAAAAGTGCTGATTTGGGGTATATAGCTTTTAAAAAAAAAATTGATAATAATAAAGGAGGGGTCTGAGCTCATGCGGGACCCGGCAGCTACTGTCTAAACTAAATACTGCCGTGATGAAATGCCATATCATGGATTATCAAGGATCTGAAACAGCATGGAGCTCAAAGGCTTTCTCACTTGCCGGTTATACCACAAGGTGAGTTCCTTTTTACTTCCTGCTTCTTCACACACATGCTCTCCAGTACAGGTTAGCTCTGAGTGTTAGCGATGCTAATGTAAACACCGACCATATTACGTCCAAAACAGTCGGGCATTGTTTCTGATAGCAATGTTTCTGATTGGGCCGTGGGTGTAAAGCCAGCCTACATTTCCGATATTACGTCATATCGGACGCAAATCTGGATCAGCTCCGTTGTAGCCCCGTTTTTAGAGATTTGGGTACGGAGGAAAAGAGAGAGGGTTTTATTTTCTGACGCTGCGTGAGTTCCCTGAAACACCGGGGACACATCTTTATGTATAAGAGACATAACAAAGTGCATTTTGCATGATAGGTCCCCTTTAAATATGATGCTACAGCAACGAGGGAGTTAGCAAAGACTGTTAGCAGAAGGAAGTAGATGCCTTTGTCCAAAATGTCTAACTCACTTACTTATGGTATATCTTGCTGTTTAGTCCAATTATCATGTTACTGTTTTCTTACTTTGATCACATAATTAACAATGGGCGACCGGGCCAAGAACACCGCTAATACCACTTACGCACATTGACAAGCACCAACCGCTGCAGTTTGTTTTTCATTATAATCATACGATTCTTAAAATCCAGCAGGGTTTAAAAGTTCAAACTCTTTTTGAAGGCTATTCCAGGTGAGGGGAGCACAGCACGGTTCAGTTCATGCACTCGGATCAGACAACAAGAGCCACATCTTGTGATCTAAGACTATAACTACATTCAGGTTTGTGTGCAATCAAAGTGCAACAACTAAGATAACCAGCTGCTGGCTGCTTAACGGATGATACGATACCGATATTGTTATCTAGCACGAAAGGAAAAAGAAAATAAATGAGCTTTTTCCCCAAATATTCCTGTTAGATTAGGCAATATACGTGTAGATTGTCCAAATCAAACCGCTATCATTATCTTTCATCAGCAGCTGAATGTCAAATAATATGTAAAACAGTGCAGTGTTAGTTATACAATAAAATGAATCCAATCTTGGGTCTCCATTTGAAAGCTCATATTTTAGTTTTACCTTTTATTCCTGTTCCCCAGAGCAGCATTACCAGATTCAAATTGGTCACTTTAAGTAATCAGCTGAGGAAAAGGTGAGGTATAAAGGTTATCATATGTAATAGAAGACAATTTGGCCCATTTTTGTCATCATTGATAAACGCTGCAATGTCCGTAAAACTGAGGCAAACCATTTGGCTCTGATGTCATGGGTCTCTGGGTTCTGCCCTGATTCATCACTCATAATTCTTCCCCTGTGCTCATGTATTATTTTCACATCCAGGCCTTTTATTTGATTTGAGTCGCCAATCAGAGCGTGATGAAAATGGCTGGAGCCTCACTGAGATCGATTTGAGCTTCATGCTGAGAAAGACATGGCCAAAATATTCTCTTAAAGGCACACTCCACTGATGTCGGCTCAGATTGTGTTGTTCTGTAAAAAGTAGACTTCAAGTTTACTTCAACAAGTTCCCAAAGGTTTGGTTTTTTAGTTTTGAGTGAGAGGAGAAAACTAAAGAAATGCCAAGTCCCTGGAGTTAAGCTTAATTAAAACTGAAGCAAATGTTGCTGTAGTTATTTTCTTTTGATCTCATTGTGCATTTTTCTGAAACTAAATCCACATTTGATCTGAACTGCAGAGAGAAAGGGACATGTTGGTTCAGCAGGGAGACTCTGAGGCAATCAGTATTCCAGTCACCTGCTGCACAACATAAAGAGCATGCTAGCAAGCTGTGGACAAAGACACCCCAACACACAGCCGCCCACCAATGCATATGGAACCACACACACACACACACACACACACACACACACACACACACACACACACACACACACACACACACACACACACACACACACACACACACACACACACACACACACACACACACACACACACACACACACACACACACACACACACACACACACACACACACACACACACACACACACACACACACACACACACATACACCATGCATACATCACTTCAGGGGACATTACATTAACTTACATGCATTTCCTGGAGACTTATCCTAACCTTAACCATAACCAACACATGCCTAACCCTAACCCTAACCCTAACCCTAATCCTAAACCTAACCAAGTCTTCACCCTAAAATTAATGATTCCCCTCATGGGGACCTCCAATTTTCCCCACACGTGACTGTGTAAACAGATTTAGGTCCCCACAAGTATAGTAATGCTAGGCCACACACACACACACATACACACACACACACACACACACACACACACACACACACACACACACACACACACACACACACACACACACACACACACACACACACACACACACACACAGGCTTTCAAAGAGCTTCATTGAAATATATTGCAGGGTCTCAGGCAGGCTGCACCTACAGCAGTTTCTTGGCTTCAGCAGCCGGCATGTTGGAGGGTGGGGGGTGCAGAGAGCCAGCAACAGATGATTAAAGCTCGACAAAAGGTTAGGAGACGGGACAACATGGCTGCAAGTCAATCAGCAGGGAGCAATATGAGCACCCTTCCCAGATTCCAGGTAATGGAGAAGAGGAGTAGAGTGGGAGGGATAATGGGGTGATGTTGCACAACACGATCAACTTTCAAGATCCTTTTGAAGTCCAAATTCACTCCTCAGGAAAAAGAAAATCGCCGGACAACATTAGTGATTAAACGGTATTAGTGGGGTTTCCCCCCTGGAGCACTTGAATAACAACAGGTCAGATGGAGCATTTGCAGCCTGTAGCCATGGCAAGTGGTAGTTAACATTTCAAAGTGTAAGCCCTCCTGATTTCTGTGTGTGTGTGTGTGTGTGTGTGTGTGTGTGTGTGTGTGTGTGTGTGTGTGTGTGTGTGTGTGTGTGTGTGTGTGTGTGTGTGTGTGTGTGTGTGTGTGTGTGTGTGTGAGAAACAATAAAGAAGAGCACAGGCAGACAAAGACTCCACCTGAATGTTAGGTGGTGTTGTGGTGACAGGGGGAGGGAGGGAAGGCGGAGCCCAGAGAAGAAGAATTTCAGAGCTGTCACGTTACAAAAACATTTCGCTGTGTTATCACAAGGGCATTTTGTCAGACGAATCCACTGCCGCTGGATTTATAGTGGAGAGCCAGCTATTACCATTGATAATTGATGGCCTGTGGGTGTGTGTGGATGTGATGGTGAATACGTGGGTGAGGATTCATACATATATGTTTATTAAGTGTGTGTCAGTAGGGGCTGAGTCCACCCCTCCCTCAGTACCAACACACACACCCTCCCCCCCCCTGCCTGTCAGCGGTATGGGCCTCTGATTGGGGGCCCTGGGCTCAGTCGCCACGGAAACTGCACCAAAGCAAACAAAGAGGTGGAAGAGAGCCGAGGGAATAACGGCGACACAAAGGGGCTACCTAGCACGGTGGAAGATTTCAGGAGAGACTCACACAAAGCCGAGCCCGACGCTAAACCGCAAAGACGAGGCGGACGTGGCTCGATGTGTCTCTCATTAACAACAACAACAACAACAACAACAATGCATCTTAACACTGAGATTCAAGATACAAAGGCTTGATTGTCATGTGTACGATAGCTACAGAGTCGTTTTGGAAATGAAAAAAACGTAAATCCCAGATTACTTCAACAGTAAATCACACAGGAAATAGTACAGAAGAAATAGAGACAATGGTGCAAGTACACTGAAAAAACTGAAATGTTGACTACAATGCAGAAATAAGTCAACTATATACATGTAAGATAAGATAAAAAAACGTAAATATTGAATGTAAAACATTATAAAATACTGCAAATTGTAATACTATCTTAATAAATATATACATTGTGCAATTTGCTGCTCACAAGCCTCTGGATTTCAAATTAATTCCTGTCTTTCTCTTTCTCCCACTCTGGAATTGCTTTATTAACATATGCAAATGACAACGTTGGAGACATGATTAGGGAAATTGCACCATTTTTTGTGTGATTTTCCATGCGGAACAGAAATGGAGTCGGTCCAAAGTCATTTCAATTCATCCTCTGCTTATCGCTTTGCATTTTGTCAATCAAACTGCGGCGGCTGACTTTAAACCCATAAAGCTTTGATACCGCTTTAATTCTCATTGAATCTCCGGTAGCAAGCAGCCTTAGAGGATGAATTCCCATCAGCCATAACAATAACAACAAAACAATAAGCTTATTAAGATTAGCTATTGTCAATAAACCGATTATGGCAAATTAATCTCCAGAAACTGCAAATTATATAAAATCCATTAATAAGACTATAACATGAAGCACAGAGAACTTCAAATACTCCGACATTTCCTCAACCAAAGGACCGTAATTCTGCACATGAGAAATAAAAGCAGACATGGGGACATACAGGAAGTCATTGTGCTAAAGCAGGGGATTACACTTTGTTCGGGGCTGTGGTTGGTCCTGTCCACTGAGACTCATTAAGAATGGCCTTGACATTAAGGGCCCTCTCTCTTTCAACCTGTTTGCGGCCGTGATGCTGAGATCAAACAGAGTGCTATAGGTGAGGGCACTCTCAATGGCCTAAAGCTGGTCATTCATCCTTTTTAAAGACAGGAAATCAGGGTAAATGGAGGCCTGGCTCCTCCTTCTCCCCGCTAAAGAGCCCTCAGAAGCTGCAGAGTTTGTGCAGTAAAGAATTTCAAGTGGCCATGGGGCTTTGAGGGGGAGCGCAGAAGCAATAAAACCCAGGATTACTTGTGTCAAAGAAACACACCTGCATTTCATACATTGTCAGTGCCTTTTTCTAATCACTGCGGGCAGAGCTGTAATTAAATTCCCTTTTTTCCAGGGGGAAATTCACCTATGTTTTAGAATCTTTTTCACATGTTCTTACTTGTCTAGAAGGCATGTATCAGTGTTTATGTCTGGGTGGTTGAAATACCACAGAGGGAATAAAAGCCTTTTGTGTAGCTGACACATCCTTGACTTTTTAGCCGAGAAGTCAGTGTGCTTTCTATTCTTTTCTGTCCATGAAGGCACTATTACTCCTCTACATAATAGTGAATTATAGCTACCTTGTGTTGCCATTATTGACACTGGTCATTTGAATGTAAGGGGACAATAGGGGTGTTTGGACTTCCTCATTATACAGTCATTGTTGTGGAAAGGAAATATGTATGTGTCCAATAAGGGTGGTTGCTACCAATGCAGATAATTGTCCATACTGTATTAATAGATTAAGTTGATTTTCTTCTTAAAATTTGACCCCTGTCATGACACAAATCTTAGGATGTTTTGGACAGAATGCAAAGTAATGAAAACTGAAACCAAAGTTAAAAGAAAAGACTAAATAAAGACCACATGAGTCACAGACAGAGTTTAAGTTCCTAGTCAGTTTTGAGTGCAGTCTGACACACTTCAATCACAAAGGCCAATGTTTGCAGGTCAGTGTGAAAGCAAACTGTGGCTCATACTGTATGTTGGCTTCTTTGAGACGAATAAAGACTGACTGCAAAAGCACTCCTGTGATCAAATTTGCATTAATGAAGCAAGACGGAAATTAATTTCACGCTTAATCTGAATGCTCTTTCACAGGAAATCAGTGCTGTCTTTATAAATTAAGCCCTGTCGTGAAAATCCTCTGAAACTCATCAAACAGCATGTTAGACCTCACTAAGCAGAGATCCCTAGAGTAGAAAAAGATGCGAAAGACAGACTGGATATATAGAATACTTTTAATTTGATAGCATTATGGAGCTGTTCCCTAACTTCACTCCTTCCACCTTTGAATTCCATGCCGTCACAGTAACCCATCCTATACAATTAACCATTGTTGTTCTCTACCGTCCACCAGGCGCCTTGGGGGACTTCTTGGAGGAATTAGATAATCTCCTCTCACACATCCCTGAAACTGGCCCTCCCGCTGTACTTCTCGGAGACTTCAACCTCCAGACGGGGAAGATAGACGAACTAACATCTCTGTTAACCGCCTTTGCTTTCTTACTGTCTCCATCCCCACCAACTCATAAAGCTGGCAATGTCCTTGATCTCATATTCTCAAGGAACTGCACTACTTCTAACCTCTCTGTAAACCCGCTCCACACATCTGATCACTTCTTCCTTTCATTCTCTCTACCCCTTTCCAAACATAACAAACTAATCTCTTCTCATCCTGCACCTGTCCACCATAACCTTCGTTCCCTCTCCCCCTCTACCTTTGCCTCATCTGTGCTCTCAGCCCTCCCTTCCTCTGACTCGTTCCAACTCCTACCTCCAAACTCTGCTGCAGAAACTCTCCTCTCTACTCTCTCATCCTCTCTGGACTCTCTCTGTCCTCTCACATCTCGGCAGGCTCGTCAGTCCCCTCCTGCTCCCTGGCTAAATGACACACTGCGTGCTAATAGAACCGTCCTTCGGGCAGCAGAGCGGAAACGGTGGAAATACAAACACCGTGACGACCTCCTAACCTATCAGGCTCTCCTCTCCTCTTTCTCTGCTTCGATCTCTCAGGCAAAGAGCACTTTCTTTCAAGATAAGATCTACTCTTCTTATTCCACTCCCAAAAAACTATTTAACATCTTCTCCACCCTCTTGGACCCTCCCAAAGCCCTCCCCCCTCCTCACTTCTGTCAAGCGACTTTGTTAACCATTTTGAAAAAAAGTTTGATGATATTCGCTCTTCTTTTTCTGACTCACCTTTACTCACCGCTGGGTCACCAGACCCTCCTTTCACCCACACACTAACCTCCTTTTCCCCTCTCTCTCCAAGTGAGGTTCTTACCCTCATTACCTCTGCCCACCCTACCATCTGTCCTCTGGACCCTATCCCTTCAAACCTCCTTCAGACTATCGCTCCTGATATTCTACCATTTCTCACCCATTTCATCAACACTTCTCTAACTTCTGGTCACTTTCCAAATAGTCTTAAGGAGGCAAGAGTAAACCCTCTCCTAAAGAAACCCACTCTCAACCCGTCTGATGTTATAAACTACAGGCCTGTCTCTCTCCTCCCGTTCCTGTCTAAAACACTTGAACGCGCTGTCTTTAAACAACTCTCCTGTTATCTCCATCAGAACAACCTTCTGGATCCACACCAGTCTGGTTTCAAGACAGGTCACACCACAGAAACTGCTCTCATTGCTGTCACTGAGGAACTGCACACTGTCAAAGCAGCATCCCTCTCCTCTGTCATCATCCTGTTGGACCTGTCAGCTGCATTCGACACGGTGAACCATCAGATCCTCCTTCGCACTCTCCAAGAACTTGGAGTTTCAGGCTCTGCACTTTCCCTCCTCACCTCATACCTCAAATACCGTACCTACAGGGTAACTTGGAGAGGGTCCGAGTCCGACCCTTGTCAATTAACTACAGGAGTCCCTCAGGGCTCTGTTCTTGGTCCCCTCCTCTTCTCCCTGTACACAAACTCGCTCGGATCAGTCATTAGCCCGCATGGTTTTTCATACCACTGCTACGCTGACGACACCCAATTAATTCTGTCCTTTCCGCGCTCAGAGACCCAGGTCGTCGCACGCATCTTTGCTTGTCTAGCTGACATCCCTCAGTGGATGTCTGCTCATCACCTCAAGCTCAACCTTGAAAAGACTGAACTGCTTTTACTTCCGGGAAAAGATTGTCCCACTCTTGACCTGACAATCAACATCGGCACCTCTGTTGTTTCCCCGACTCAGACTGCAAGGAATCTGGGTGTGATCCTAGATAACAACCTGTCCTTCACAGCAAACATCGCTGCTACAACCCGTTGCTGCAGATATACGCTGTACAACATCAGGAAGATTCGTCCCCAGCTGACCCAGAAAGCCACGCAGGTTCTGGTCCAGGCTCTCGTCATCTCATGCCTAGACTACTGCAACTCCCTCCTGGCTGGTGTACCTGCATGTGCCATCCGACCTCTGCAGCTCATCCAGAATGCAGCGGCTCGTCTGGTCTTCAACCTTCCAAAATTTTCCCACACCACTCCGCTCCTCCGCTCCCTTCACTGGCTCCCGGTAACTGCTAGAATCCACTTCAAGACACTGGTACTTGCATACCATGCTGTGAATGGATCTGGCCCTTCCTACATCCAGGACATGGTTAAACTGTACACCCCAGCGCGTGCACTACGCTCTGCATCAGCCAAACGACTCGCTGCACCCTCGCTGCGAGGGGGACCCAAGTTCCCATAAGCAAACACACGTGGGTTTGCTATCCTGGCTCCAAAATGGTGGAATGAGCTCTCCATTGACATCAGGACAGCAGATAGCCTGGACATCTTCCGGCGCAGACTGAAAACTCATCTCTTTCGACTCCACTTCGAGCGATAGAATTACTAACAAGGCACTTATATACTAATAAAGGACTGGCTTATCTAAAGCCAGTTGAGTAGCACTTGAAGTGTTTGGCTCTATGATACCTGATGTACTTATATGATTCTGTTTTCTTCAAGGTTTTGTCTTCCTGGTCGAATGTACTTATTGTAAGTCGCTTTGGATAAAAGCGTCAGCTAAATGCAATGTAATGTAATGCATTATGAACCCACAAAAACTAGGGTGTCTCCGGTTAGAATATCTCACTTTGTGTACATGACACTGACTGGACATGATACTGTAAGACAGTGTGTTTTACTGTAAGACACTCTTAACAACCTCACTTGGAAAACTGTACAGGAAAGGGTTAGCAGCAGCACATCTGAAATCCAGCATGATGAGCAATATTCTTAACCAGTTTAGCCCTGAGCCTGTTTTTCAGGTCTCAGGCTCGAAAATGACATTCCCAGAACAAATGACCATATTTTCCCTTCTAAAAGGGTTAAATTAATAATCTTTTTTCTCAAAGTAATGATAAACCTGTGAGTTGGATGTAGAAAAGTCAGAATCAATATAGATGTTTTTTATTTTAAAGAAAATTCAGACTGAACATAGTAAAAAACTGTAAATGATAGTGTCCGTCCAAACATTCTTTTTTACTTATAGTGAAAACTACCCTTGGATGATGGTAAGGTAGACTAAAAGCTTTAGGAATCCAAAGTACAACATATAATAAGTACCCTGTATCAAGATTGATGCAAAACAAAAGTACAACATATAATAAGTACCCTGTATCAAGATTGATGCAAAACAAGTGACATTTGACCTTTTTAGAGTGGTTTAGCAAAAAAAACTCCACCTCTGAGGTGATTTGGGTGGAAATGGGGGTTTTACCATTTCTCTGGAACCCATTGGTCAATTTTGGTGATTGACATCTCTTTCTGACCGTTAGAGCCAATAGAATCGAAGGGCAATCTCCCCACTCACACACATGGTAAAACAAAAAGGTGGGGGCTTTGCCTACGCATTTTGCATGAGAGTGAAGCTGTCTCTAGCTCTGACATCTGGAAACCGAAAAGCAGGGTTATTGCTCATGGATTATCAGAAATCATTCAAAGGGACACAGACACATTGGATTAACCTATAGATTAAATTCAGCATCGTTTTTATCGTTTTAATGCCATTGAAGACCACTTTTGACCAGACTACGAAACAGGTGAGCCATGTTAGCGTGTTTAGCTACCTAGCGCCATATGTTTTGATGTCTGTTCTTTTTATTACCTCAGAGAGTTCGTATAATTGAGTGATAATGAGGGTACCCCTCGATTCTGTGTCTCCTCCCGATGTGAAACGATGGGTTGGGTGTGCAGCAAAGATAAATAAGAAGGTTTTGTGAGTGAATTTCGGTGCAGTCATCTGTTAGCATTTTTCGCTCGTTGCTAATTCAGAAGCTCAGCGTTAGCATTGTGGGGTTTCTTTTGAAAAAAAACTTAAAATTATCAGTTAGATGAGTTTCTTCCCGTTACATGGATATAAAACATTCATAGTTTATTAAATTAACATGCCCTGAGACACTGTTTCCTGCAAGATGTTGCAGGAGGGCCCCGGTACCGGTGTCTCTCGGGCTTAACAGGGTCCATACTGTGCTTTGGGGGTTTTCCCTTTCATGTAGTGTGTTATATACAGTAGGTTTTTGTGCATGTAAATGATCTGCAAAGGCTAAAATCCCTGTGTTCCCCCCAGACGGAGTTTCTCTCCCACACCCCTGCCTGAAACGCCTCCATTAGACTCCTTTGTTTACTTCCATAACACAGTGACATCACTGTGTAACACTTGTGTTTCTATTGGCTAGCGCTCCAACACATTGTACGTAATAGGCTAAGGGGTGGGACATCTCTAAGTAGTTGAACAATCACAACAGAGCCGGCCAGCTAACCAATCAGAGCAGACTGGGCTCTGGTTTCAGACAGAGGGTGAACAGAGGTGCTGCAGCACAGGCAGTATGAGAAAAATAAAGAGCTTTTTGAACATTAAAGCATGGAGACATGTCACAGGAGAGGCACTAAATACTAATATGAACCTAAAAATTAGCAGAATAGGGCCCCTTTAATATGCCCATGTGGAAATATACTGAATATTTAAGCTTTATGAATGCTGGTTAGGGACAACCATTGATCCAATCTACACTTTGAAGTCAGGCCAGTATAAACATTCACACTTAAGACACTTAAGACTCACTTCTTCTCTCAGGCCTTCTAGTTAGAGCGGAGCACGACTCCTGACTTTTCCGTGTGTTTTGTTTTTATATTTGCTGTTGCAATGACTGTCTTTTGTTGTTATTGTACTGTAGTAAAGTGTTTTTATTACATGTACAGCACTTTGGCTCGACCAAACATCGTTTTTAAATGTGCTATATAAATAAAACTTGATTTGATTTGATTTGAACATTGTAATCGAAGTGCATGATTAGGCTCCTACATTTTTCTAAATAATGGCCAATACTCCATCCAGCGGTGCAGGTTCCCCCTTATACAGAGCAGTATCAGTACCGGTATCTGGCCTCAGGGCTCGACATTAGGAGGAGCTGCACAGCCCTCATCGCTCTGTATCCCTCACCCTCTGCCTCTATATCTCTGTTTTTCCCTCTCCTTCTCCCTCTATGAGAGACAGATGTGTGATTGATACCCGCGGTGCCGGGTGATACGCTGTTTCTAATTTTAGCCTCGCTCGCTGGGGAACTCTCGCAGCAACAGGTACATTGGACGCCGAAGCGACAGTCCATCTGTACTGTAAGGCAATGATAAATGATTCTCCATGACAGCCACAGATATGAATAATGTAGCATGTGCTGCTTACAGAAAGGCACACGCAATCTATAGGAGCAGTGTATTTATGTTACTTCTGCACAAGCTCAACAATGTTTACCTTGTTCCTTTTCTGCTTGGCATCTAGATGTTTTGTGTGATGAGAGGAGAACCAGGTGAAGGTAATAATATTCCTTGCAGTGATTATATGAGAATGAAATCAGTCATAAAAAGACTTCAAGGACTCAGAAGAGATAACATAAATGAAGGTAATGTCATGAAGCTCACAGATCTTGTAGTAAGAAATAAACATAAAGCCATGGCATTGAGATATATCGATGTTAAGCTGCAACGTGATCTCACTATAAAGAAAGGGGAAGCCTTTTTCATTGCTTATTGTTACAGAGGTGAAGTTCAGGCAACAAAACAACTTTGTTAGATTAGAAAAATATTATGGTTTGGGTTCAAATAACTACCACAGATGTAACGTCATGAAACTCAGCAACATAGCATTCATGTTACAATATGTCATTAGTTAGTTACAACAACTTAACTTCACCACCAACATTTCTCAGTTTAGCAGATTTTTCACTCTTGCTTTAAGCGACAACAAATTATGCAAATTGGTGTTGAATTGAGTTGGAAGCTTGGTGCCTAATTAGAGGGGAGTGAAAACAGGCTGTTACTAGGTAAGTGATAAACGTATTACAATAAAAATAGTTCCATATTTAATAATAATAATACATTTTATTTCTATAGTGCTTTTCTTGAACCCAAAGACGCTTTACATTTGGGAGGGAGGGTAGACGAACAAAACAAAAACAAAAAACAAAGCCAAAAAGAAACAAAGAAACAAAACAGAACAGCAGTCAGGAGGAAGTTGGTTGAGAGGAGGGGGGGGGGGGGGGGGGCTTATGGATACAGAGTTGAAGAGGTGGGTTTTGAGGTGGTTTTTGAGGCGGGACTGGAACAGGGTGAGGGACTCATTATTTGCAGGTAAAACTTCATACTGTATTCAAGCTGACAAGTGAGATAATTTCTTCACCAGAAGTGCTCAACTATTAGTATGAAGCCACAATGAATGGATCATCTGATCACAGACTCACTGTGAATTGGGTCAATAGTGAACTGCACTCAGATTGAACCTGCAGACATCACACCTGCAGTAGGTCGATGGTGCCTTTGAGCCTGATGGTGTCTCAACAGAAGTACACAATCAATTACAAGGAATTATTTGTTACATTTGGTATTGACTGCAGTGAGGATTTCTGTATGTATGAAACATGCCTCTCTTGTCATATCCGTAAATCATCGCCTGCAGAGACGTCCTTCAATCACAGGGACAAAACATTACTTTTCACACTTTGTTCATGTCACAAAGCCAGGATGAAACTGGGTTATATTAATAATTTGAATCTCATAAAATAACCAGGCCAGCAATCTAGCAGGTACATGTAGGTCGGAGTCCATCTCGGCTCCCGTGTGGTTCTGACCGCCGTTTCCTCCCGACTGTCACTCGTGATTAATCTGCTAATGTCCGCATGCAAATTCTCCAAATAGGCCTCCTCGGTGCCACTATACGCCTAATGGGAGTCAGCGGAGACTGTTTTGCGGAGTCATGCATATGTATGAGCTTGTATATTTAGCAGCCAAGTTGCTTTTGATCAACAGGAGGAGAATGAGTGGGCTGAGATGAATGGTGGTCCAAAGCTGGGGCACATTAGCTGCTGACCACCTGCCTTTCATTTCAAGCAAAAACAACAGATGGGCCAAACAGACGCCACGTTACCACAGTGAAAGCAGGGAGGAGATAGTTGAATGCTTCACTAAGCCAAAACACTGTAAAGAAAACACTGTATAGAAAACACTGTCTACTATGGCAAGAAAAGGATTATATGTTATATTTCAGGATTACGGCAGCTCAAATATCAGACCGTTTCCGTACAAATGTAGCATCTGCAGATATTTGTCAAGAATCAGAATTGTAAATACGTTACATATCCGCTTGATAGATGCTCCTTGATTTAGTACAATAAAGTTAATCTAACAATGTAATTTGACCTCACAAAACAGTTGCAGATCCACCCCTGCCTCGATCGGTTACTTAGTTTGTGTGTTAGTGAGACATTGGATAGATAGGATTCAACAAAGTAACACAAACTAAATAAATGATCATGGCAGCGTTAGAATAGAAGTGCGAAGTGAAATTACTCTATTTTGTCAATGGAGTCTGGTGGCTTTGGCAAGAGTGTTTATCGATATGAAAGCTTTGGTTCCCTGCTATAAAATGATGTCTGTAGGAAAGGTAAAGCAGTGAAAATATTCTAAATAAAGCTTATAGTCTGTTTATAGTCTTCATATCCATTGGAATCCATTCCATTTTTCAGCGTCTTGCTTACATGAACCATTTAGTCTAGTTTCAATATTGTATGTCCTTTTCTTGTTATTTCAAAAAGAATGACTATCATCCAATATTGTTTTTAGCTACATCATAACTAACTTATTAGGCATTCATAACCGTACAATCCTGTTGTAACTTAATGTTATGGCCCAAAACACATCACACCACATAAGTAAAACATGATTCAATGAATTTCCTATAGTGAAGACAGAGGATCTGTCATCTATATCTATATATATTAGAATACAATCTCCCCTTAAATTATTGTTACAGTGGATGAAGGGGGTGGGGGAGGGGTGTCTAAAGTCAAAGATGACTTTTGATTGAGTCACCCACAACAATTCTGCTGGTCTCCCCAGACCCGAACACCAAATAATACACTTTATTTTTCAAGAGACTTTCAGACGTGGCTAAAATGGTCAAAATCAGTTTTGTGGTGTTTATATATCTGTTGTGGAGGATATCATGAAGCCTTGTTCCGATACAAAAAACTAGAGCGTAGTTGTTATATCATTTTAACTTGAAACAGGTCACGGGAGACCCGAACACAACATAAGGGTTCAACTGTCTTAAATAGAATAGAACAAACACGCAAGAGAATACAAGAGTTGAGTGTGATGTTGATAACAAGCTGTGGCAAACAACAACATCTTAAACCCTAAGCACTGTTTTATAAGAAAAGCATTCACTTTAGAATCATCAAGCATTCCTTACTTGCCACAAAGCATTATATACAAGTAGTTTTATTTGTGATAGCACTTTTGCAGTAAGGGAAATAAAGGTAATCCAGCATGAAGGAACGGAATAATTTCCGCTATAAATGCATCGCCGCATTCATTAACTTGAAATAAAAATTTGGCACATATTCTCCATGCTCAAAACAGAAAACAGAAATAAGCTCCAGTGTTTCTGGGGACGCTGGGACACATCTGGTGCCGCTGTGTGCCGGGCGGGTATTTAGCAGATTGTACCAATGAAGACATCTTTCCATTAGAACTAGGAAATTGCTTCTGTCAAGACCACTCAATGGGGCGAGATAGCTCTTGCTTGAAATGGGTCTCAATTTGAAAAAGAGGAATAATCTAATGTGGCATCTTGATAGCATGTATCATGGAAAAGAAAGAGAGGAGATGTCTTGCTGCCAGAAGACTTAGTATTTCTTTGCTGAGTGCAGACGTTCTCCTAATGCGTTTAAATGTGTGGTCGAAGCCGTATGCAGTTTGTTCTGGATCACACTGAGCCAGACCGCCCGCCCGCTATCCACCGATAATTCTGATTTACTCAATAAAATCAAAGCCTGCTCAGCTGCACCATTTTAGGGAAAACTCATTATCACAGTGGAGCGGATTTGGCCTGCACAAGCTCCAATTAGGACCCCTAAATGTTTAATAAGCAACAATCAATGTGCAGAATGAAGTCTCCAACATGGGGCTTCAAACGGAGTCGAAGGAACTGTTACTCTCCGCGGGTTACCTTTACCTTGTGGAGGGAAAAAAACCTTTTGTTTAGCACTCAGGCATTCCTTTGGTAACCATTTTAATGGCCAATGCCTTCTGGTCAAGAGGTGGGCGCTGAATGGACTAATTCTGCAGGATTAGTCCTCTGTGGTGGTGATCCAGCCAGCCAAACAAATGTGACCTTCTGGTGGAGAATCTGTGCGTGCACGACTTTACATTGACTCCATAGGAGGGGGCAGCTCAGTCAAGGGATTAGTGGGAATTGACCATTCAGGCATAGACAGACGTTTTCAGGTTCTTTTTCTTGACTTTGAAAGACTTGTTTAACAACAATTACATCACAGGAGGAGGGGGAACCAGTGGCAACACAAGCAAAATACCAGCCAAATGAGAAGAGAGGAAATTCAAAGAAAGGTAAGCCTATAGGCAGGAGAGCTAAGCAAACTCATAACATCCACAGTTTGTGCTCTGGGGATGTGTTTTCAGTCTCCAGGGGCCTGAAAGAGAGTGCTGGGGATAAAACCACAGAGAGGTGGACATGCTAGAGCTGGGATACACAAAACACAGGCTTCACATGTGTCAGGTGACCCATTGTTCTCAGTTCTGCAGGACTGCACAGCCAAATAAACAGAAAATGTTCCAACGGGAGGCCTGGTGCATGCGCTTAAGTAGCGACTGACAGACGATACTCCAGGAAAGATGCAGTGTCTGCTGCTACGTTTCACTGACTAACACAACATGATGGTGACTCATCCTGTGTGAAGTCCATGAAAGACTCTAGATTGTTTGTTTTAAACACCTTCTGGTGAATCTTTTTCTTGAAGAAATCCTCTCACAAACAATTAGACACACCACGGTTGAAAGATGACTGTGCCATGTGCAATATACACGTTTACACACTATTAATGTTGTCCCTTACTGCTAGCATATTACTGTGTATGTTGACTTAACACATGCTGCAGACATTTTGTTCCATTGTGTACTTCCTTTTAAAGGGGCCCTATTATCCTCATGTTCAGGTTCATATGTGTATGTTGTGTCTCTACTGACATGTATACTTTAATGTTCAAAAAGCTCTTTATTGTTCTCATACTACCTCTTTTCACCCTCTGTCTGAAACCAGAGCCCAGTCTGCTCTGATTTGTTAGCTGGCGGATCTGTTATGATTGGCCAACCGCTTAAAGACGTCCCGCCCCTTAGCGTATCACGTACAATGTGTTGGAGCGCTAGCCAATAGAAACGAGAGTGTTACATAGTGATGTCATTATGTTTTAAACACACTACAGGAAAGGGAAAAGCCCACATGGACCCTTTAATAATATGAGCTTGCCTCGTCTTTATGTAATACGTTTCTCAACTTACCTTTGCCTTCTCTTCTCTGTAACATTGTACGTTTTCCCGCCGTGGGGGAAGAAAGGATTTCTGATTCTGAATCTGAAATGGTTCCTTTAGTGAGTCATTGTGGATCTCTTGCAGTAACTGAAACGCTGGCACTTTTTTAAGATGCTGGAGTGGAACAAATGGGGGCAGGGGTTGATGTGAATGATTGGGGGGAATAAAACTACATTGATTTTGACATCTACGCCTGGTGCATGAGTGCACATTGTATTTCCCTTCTGCAGGGTTCTGCACGACTGAACAGTGCATACCGTGAGTCCCCTGAGCAGCGTGCATGGGGCGACAGTGTTTAAACGTAAACAAACCAATCAATAAACACAGAGGGCCCGAGGTGCTGCTGCTGAGCGACTAATAAACAGAACAACAACGAGGCACAGAAAGAGGGTCTCTGTCAGAATCTCAAAGATCATTAACAGAAGATCCACAGGAAGAGCTGCTCCGACTGTTTGATGGATACGTTCGCTCCAACACGACAGCACGACTTCACAGATATGAGGATGTCAAGATTTATTGTTGCAGAGGGAATATGATTTCACATCAGCGCTTACACTCAAAGATTTCGTTCTAAGACACACAGGAAATTGCTGAAGCGCTCAGACAGCATACCTCCACCGCGGCAAGCATGGTGTGAATGTATTATTTTAATATAAGAAAATGTCAAGCTTTTTTATCTCTAATTAGATTCAGGAGGGGATCAAAACACACACAGTGAGAGAGAAACCCACTCATGTTTGGTACTATGCTTTATAGGGTATACATGTGAAAATAATCCACTCAAACAGACACGACTACAAGCAAGCAATTCCTGAAATAATGCTCAGAACATCAACAAACTCAAATGTTCTGTAATAATCTAAATATCCTACAGTATATGGTGGATACACATGTATGTTAGAGTAAGAGAAAAGCAGTTTTGTAACATGTAATATGGCTGGAAAGTGAGTGCAGCCCACTGACAGATTTAGCTTTAATAAAATAGTCATATATCGCATCTGCAGCTCATGGTCATAAAGAGATATGGGGAAACACATAAAGCGGAGTCATCTTTGAACTGATGCAATAATGTCTAAATGTCTGTCTTTCTCTCTGCTAGCAATGTTTTTCCTGCTGAAAAACGTTAACAGATGACGTGTGATTATTGATGGTTCGACTGGACAGTGTCACATAATCAGAAACATGCTATCTCTTCAGACACGTACGCTTGGCGAGCTTCCCCTTAGTCTGTCTCTCATACTGTTGTACAACATCATAATATTTATCGTGAATCACCAATTAGTCTGTTTTATATTCTAATGTTCTCTGAGTGTTTATCACTTCCAGCGCTTTTTAGATGGACACGAGATAGGCATACAACTCTCAATCAGCACCAAATGTATTCAATATTACAAGCTAAGAAACTACAAACAACAACGACCTATAACAATTATAACTTTGTTTAGGCATACGAAAAAAAGCTTTTATGACAAAGATGAACTGCTGTTGCTGAGCAGATAATACCATTACAGATATAATCTGTTATAGGTATGGTAGGTAATTCACTTCAGAAACACGTGTTATATTCCTTGGAATGCTCTTAACATCCCGATAGCAATGAATACATGAAATGCTTTGACAATAAATACATTAAAAAATATCATCTGTGGAAGCCGTGGCGCTGTAAAAAGCACGACCAATCATGTGAGCCGGCCCGGCTAAAGTAACTGGATGGCCTACCTGCCTGTCAGCCTTCCATCTGTGCACAAACTTATCTCGTGCCCTCATTGGTCAAGTGGCATTCGTGTGTGTTGGAGGAGGGGCTCTGTGAGGAAGTCTGAAGGAAGGGGCAGATTTTTTCGGCTGCGTACTTTCAAATTCTAGTGCACTCGAACTGGTTTCTCCATTCTTACCTACCCTACCTTTAAGTGAAGGAATAGTTGAATAAATCCACAATCTGAAGACTGGTATTATTCCATAATTCTTTATAAAGCAGATATCCGTGCTCCAGATTTGAGTATGCACTCTGTATTAATTATTGCTGTCTGATAACATGGATGCCTTTGATTTAACATGAGTTCCTTCACTCTTCCTCCCCCGTCTCCCCCTCTCTCCTCAGGAACCACAGGGGCCGTTAGCATTATCGGCTTTATGACACGACTGCTAAAGATCACCGGGATCCCTCCGAGCCCCCATTCCTCAGTTTAAGTCCTCCGACCATATTCTAATGCCCTCTCTATTAAAAAGCATTTATGACTGTGGTGACTGAAATGAACTTAACAAGTCTGTCATCGCTGCAGCTTTGTTAGCATCAGTTGAGCCAATCGAATGTGAAATGGCTCGCCGGGTGACGAAACCCCCGACAGTGATCTCTGAGGCGGAGGGATTTGGTCCGGGAAGACAGGTGGTTCCAGTGGAGAGGCAGGAGCTCGGTACAGAGCCTTGGAAAACCCCTCAACTGGAAAATGTGCCGCGTTTCAGACGAGAAGAGGTTTACACTGCAAACTGAGTCATTTAGTCCAGGGCAGGGTCTTAAACCCTAGTGTCGAGCTGATAAGCCTAACAAAGCTTTACAGTTAAAACAAAAAAGATCATTTCAAGAATTCAAACACAGGGCTAAAGTGAGTGAAAAAGTACGAGTCATTGTGTGACATAAATAAGTTATCCCCCCTTCTGATTTCATAAGAGTTGAAGGTTGTTTTCCAATTCAATTGTAGGTCATATTTAGACAATGTCACCTTGAAGTAGGTTCCAATACACCGAGGCTAATTAAGTTATCCTCCAGTTAATGTTGTTTTTCTACATGAACAACATAATGAGAACTCTGGCTTTCTTTGGCCCCGCAGCTACAAATTGCTGCAGTTAACTTTCAACAGATGAAATGTATTTTATTACGTTTGCAAATTGAAGGAAAATGCAAAATATGCAGGTGCATACTTTAACATGGGATATGAATCAAAACTCCGGTTTAGTTTCTTAACTCTGACCGTAAAAATACAGATAGGCTTCACATGGTTCTCTTTTTTATTTATACAGTAGGGAAAAAACCCTGCCTCTCCGCTGAGTGAAGGGTCCAGTTATCTGACGTTCACTCCCTCATGACAGCTGACAGGTGAGAGGAGGATGTGTGAGGGCGAGATATCTTCCAGAGGAAATGCCAGAGAAATCGACCTGTGAGTTTCACTAGGATCAGTGAACACGTTATTATACACACACACACACACACGCACGCACGCACGCACGCACACACACACACACGCACACACACGCACTCACGCACACACACACACACACACACACACACACACACACACACACACACACACACACACCATGTATACATCACTTCAGGGGACATTACATTGACTTACATGCATTTCCTGGAGACTTATCCTAACCTTAACCATAACCAACACATGCCTAACCCTTACCCTTACCCTAAAACTTACCCTTACCAAGTCTTCACCCTAAAATGAATGATTCCCCTTATGGGGACCTCCATTTTGTCCCCATAAGGGAGGCGAGTCCCCACACGTGACTGTGTAGACAGATTTAGGTCCCCACAAGTATAGTAATGCTAGGCCACACACACACACACACACACACACACACACACACACACACACACACACACACACACACACACACGAGTAGGTTATTAACTCAGAGATATGTGTTCATAACACACACTCACACGATACGCTCTCACATACACAAATCAATATTCTGGCTTGCGAGTGCACAAATGATGTTGTGGACGTTAATGAGGAAGGGGCCACGCTCATTAACGCAGCTAATGACGCCAATCATGGCAATATCGCACTGATAGTCCTCGTAACAAGCCATCATGTCACTGAATGCGTCATCAATTAACTGGGATGGGTTTTTACATGGGGAGCTATTCCTGATTCAAGCCAAATAAACCAATCACAAGCAAGAGCAAATAAAAACACCATGTGCGACCCATTAATGTTATTCATTCAATTCCATGGACTTTGAAGCATATTTGAGATAATCAAGCAATATTTACATTTATTTTAGTGTGTGTAGTGGAGGAAAAACCTTGTGGATGCAATTTTAAAAGTTGTTTTAAACCAAACACATTCACTGTACTTTTCAAGTTTCATTAAAAGGAGGATACAAACCCTCATATTTTAAACATGAAGGACATCTCATAAAGATTTTTAGTCTCATGAAACATGTCTGTGTGATGCATCAAATTAAATGTTCACAAAAAAACCTTCAATACTCCAAAATAAGACGTCTGCTTACTTGCAGTTTGAAGCTTTCACTTTAACTTAATGAACCACCAGTATCAAGCAGAGTTAGCTAAGAAACAACATCTTATTATTACCAGTTCCGCCAAAAGTACAACCATGTAAAAGGTCAAATAATTACAATTGTGAACAGCAAATGGTAAATGGACTGTACTTATATAGCGCTATATCCAGTCTTTAAGACCCCTCAAAGCACTTTACATACTACATGTCATTCACCCATTCATACAGAGCAGTGTATCTTACTCTAGGACCTAAAATGCACACGCCGTTGGCCATCGGGAGCAACTCAGGGTTAAGTATCTTGCCCAAGGATACATCGACATGTTGACTACATGGGCTGGGATCGAACCCACAACCTTCTGGTTGAAAGACGACCGCACTCCCTCGCAGCCACAGTCTCAATGTCCTGTAAACAACGTCTAAACCAGGGGTGTCAAACTCAATTTCATTGTGGGCCGCATTAGCATTATGGTTGCACTCAAAGGACCTGTTGTAACTTTTAAGACTATATAAATATACTACATATATAAATATATTATATAAAATAATGTATATTATTGCCTCTGAATTGGATTATTATCGGATAGGGTAATAACTTCATAATTAACTGCGTCTGAAAGCAGAAGTCCAGGGCAAATAATTGCAAGTCTCTTCAGTGGCATGTCACAAAACGAGATGCATTGTGGGACATGTCGTTTATTCTGTAAATCATGTAACCGTATAATAAACGTATTATATTCTTTGCAAGCTCTTGCGGGCCACATAAAATGAAGTTGCGGGCCGGATTTGGCCCCCGGGCCTTGAGTTTGACACCCCTGGTCTAAACCCTTCATTCCAAATGCAAGGTATTACTCCGCCCCTTAACAGCATCAGCTCTTGTGATTTCCATCAGATGTTGGGAGCATGCTGCAGGGATGTGCTCACCTTCAGCCAAAACAGTATCAGCGAGGTCCAACTCTGATGGACGATAAAGCCCGTCTCACAACCAGAGTTCATTCATGAGTTTTTGATTGAGTTTAGTTCAGTGCTTTGTGAAGGCCAGTGGCGATGGAAGCAAACTACTGCCTGAAATATCGATGTTTACTGGGGAATGAAAACATCCCTGCATTTGAACTAAGAAGCCCAAACGATGCTTAACCCTTGTGTTGTGTTCGAAAGCTGTTACCGTTCATGGTGTTCACGGGTACATTTTGACCCATGATTTATCTCAGTCCAAAGCACTCAAAAATAATGACTATCATCCAATATTGTTTCAACTACATCATAAACTAACTTATTAAGCTTTCATAACCGTACAATCCTGTTGTAACTTCATTTTATGGCCCGAAAACACATTACACCACATATTTAAGTATATTTAAGTAAAGTTGTAAATAATTGTTACATTGGATGAAGGGGGTGGGGCTGGGATGTCTAAAGTCAAAGATTAATCTTGATTTGGCCACATTTGACCCCGAGTGACCCCCAACAATTCTGCTGGTCCCCCCAGACCCGAACACCAAATAATAAACTTTTTTTAGAGACTTTCACACGTGGCAAGAATTGTCAAAATCAGTTTGGTAGTGTTTATATATCTGTTGTGGAGGATATCATGAAGCCTTGTTCCGATAAAAAAAACTAGAGCGTAGTTATTATATAATTTGAACGGGTCACGGGAGACCCGAACACAACATAAGGGTTCAAAGGTTCAGTTGCACTGTATTATGATGAGAGGACATTTATTTGACTATAACTAAAAATATAGAGAAAGAGAAATATGAATAACATATATTTGTTGGCGGGAAGAAACATAAATATTAATCAGAAAAGTCTTATTAAAACTTATTTGAATTGCTGGCTTTGGTTTCCAGCTCAGTGGCAGCCTTTAATATCGTTTACCATCCTCCAGCTGATTGCAAATCTGGGATCTGGTTTCCTCTTCTATATCTAAATATTAATAGTCTCCATTACACGAAAATTACTTTCATCTCCGACTCACACGGAGGGATTAGATTTTAATCAAGGCATTAAATATGGCTTTCTATTCCTGCAGATGGAGAGATGGCAGGCAGTCAATTAGATCCTTTCTGTTTGCAGCCTCTGAAACCTGATACACTCTTTGTTATCACACAAGCTGCACGAGCATACACAAGAAGACAAAGAGAAATCTGCCAACATAACGATGAGCTTCTCTCAACGATCAATGCATCAATATAATACACAAAAGAAAATAGAAGACCATTTTGAACATCAAAGCATGTCCCAGTAGAGGCACACAATACAAATAACAAACCTTTGCATAATAAGGACACTTGCAGCAGCCATTAAAACTACAACAGACAGTATATAGATGGATAAATACGTTAAATATAATATGCAATCAAAACAGCTCAATAAAACAATTAGTGCAATTCTAATTGAAAGCATTGCCTATATACAAATACATTAAAATATCAAATATGATGTATTTTGTTTGTCTCTGTTACAGTAGATGCAGTTTAAGCCTTTCTTAAATAATGTTTTAAATGTCTGTATTGCAACTGACTTGGTGTTGCTTTAAGATGATATTTCTCTGCTCACTATCTTGCCTTTTAATATTACATCAAGTTAAATCAAGAGAGTATATTATTCAAGAGATTAAAGATCCTGATCCTCAATAACATGTTATTTCAAAATTGTATATTTTACAGCCCTTAACATGAAGCTTCAAATCATTCTGGGTATTTTAGTAGAAAGTAAAAATACTGCAGGTTTGGGCTGTAATAATGGTAAATGAAGTGTTAAATCTAAGTATAGCAGTCCATTACTCTGCAGCTAATCCTGGCTGAATGTGTTCCACTCTAACCTGCAGACAGACTCCAGGTGAGATCAATACACTCTGATTAGCTGAATGACTCGCAGCAGGGTGCGCTCCTCTCTGAGGGGTATAAACGCCAAACCAAAGTGATGTGTAGCATGTTGTTTGATGCTCTGAACTTCAACATGGCTCAGTTTGCCGTCCTGCTCATGTCTCTCGCTGTTTCAGCAAAACGTTTTCTTAGAGAGACACCAAGTTGTTACCAGCCGGTGCCGAGGAAACCTGACTTTGGGGTGAAGTAAGTTTAGCCTTTTTAGCTTCCTGTTGTTTCTCATGTTATGTCTTTCTGTTGGGGTCAAAGGAACTCTTAATGTAAGTAATGAAAATAATTAGTATTTTAAAGGAATTTGGATAGTTTTATAAAAACATTTAGCTGTTTCCACGTTATATTTGACCAAATACTTGTCCACAATGACCTTATGCTGTGTTTGCCCTCAATGGCACTTCACATGTTGTAAACTGTAGTTCTTTTAGGTGACAGATGGTTTGAGTTAAACGTTTGCCAGGTTCTGGGAAGGTATGCTTGGGAAAGTTTAACTCTACACAAATAATCGTGTACTTAATAAAAAAAAAGGAATACAGTCCTCGTTGTTCCAACTGTGTGGTTTGCCGGCCTTGTCATTTTCTCTGACTTGATTTAATACAATTCGTGAGTTTGGCTAGCTGGGCTTCATTTAAAAAAAGGTTGAAACATCCGGACTTGTCCATTCCTCTGGCTGTGCTTTTTGCCTCTGACTCACCACAATCTCTGACCACTAAAACCGCAGCTCTTAAATATTTCTGCCTGTTATCTCGTCTCCCACAGAACTGCTGCTCGTGCAAGTGAACTCCTGAACCTCGCTCAGCTGCCCAAGTCCTGAGATTGCAGGAACGTAAATGGCGCTAACTACGTCTCCAACACCCGTAACCAGCACATCCCTCAGTACTGCGGCTCGTGCTGGGCTCATGGCAGCACCAGTGCCATGGCAGGTGAGATGTCTCCTCTCTTTCAGCTTGTTAAAGCCAGATTGGAAACTCTTTCTGAATTTCCTTCTGATGGTCTTTAAATGCAAAGAATAGGCAAGTTGTAACTTTTAAAAACTAAAACCACTTCTATCAACGCAACTGTTACTCTGGAATGTCTACGAATTTTACTTTTAACACTTAAAGGTGGGGTAGGCTTGTGGCGTAGTGGGTTGTCCGTAGGTGTTCAGATCAGGGGGTCCAGTGATACCATTTTTAAGTATATGGTCTCAAAACTTTTTTTTTTGTCTTCGAGTATCCAAAGGTTTTTGTTTTTTTTGGTTAAACATTGTTTTTAAAAATTAAGCACTATAGATAACTTACAATTTCAAAAAAGACTTCGACAAAGTTAAAGGTTAAAGAAATGGTTGCACATTTGGGAAATGGCAACTTGTCAACGGATTAGACCAATGACCCTTAAAATGCATGGTGTGTTTTCCTGGTTCTTCTACATGTATATTGCAGACTGAGAGCTATCAAGCATTCATTGCAAATAAACATGAACCCTGTTTAAACATACATGTAAATATGGCTAAGGCTACCACACTCTCCACAAGCCTGGACCTGACCATGCTCTAGTCTTTAAGTGAACACTGTTCTATGATAAGCATTATTGTCTCCGCTTGTGTAGATCGCATCAACATTAAGAGGCGAGGCGCTTGGCCATCGGCTTATCTGTCCGTCCAACACGTGATGAACTGCACTGACGCTGGCACCTGTCACGGAGGAGACCATGGAGGGGTGTGGGAGTACGCTCACAAACACGGGATCCCTGACAAGACCTGCAACAACTACCAGGCGACTGACCAGAGTAAGAACTCCAACAAATGAGTGCAGTTGGTATGAATGTTTCCAGTTCCTCAAAGCCTTTTAAGACTTGGCTTTTTTTTCAGAATGCAAGCCCTTCAATGGTGCAATATTGTGCAGAACTACACTCTGTTGGAAGTCAGTGGGCGCAAGGACATGATGGCAGAAATCTACTCTGGAGGGCCCATCAGGTTGAGCAAAACATCTTTTTAGAAACTGGTTTTGCAGATAATTGTATGAATGCTGCATTTGAAGTGTTCAACGTTTTAGGAAAGCCTTCACTTCAAAAACCCTACTACAGTGTAGTTATGGCTGCACATGCCAAATGACTTTCCTAAAATCTGATAATGTGAATCTGTCTTCCCTCAGCTGTGGAATGATGGCCATGGAGAAACTGGACTTGGACACCGGGGGTCCGTACACCGAGTACATTGAGACGACATCCATCAACCACATTGTGTCAGTGGCAGGCTGGACGGTAGAAAACGGCACTGAGTACTGGATTGTCCGCAACTCCTGGGACGAGCCATGGGTGAGACATAACATTTAAAGGGCTTCAGTTACTTTTGTAAATTGATATGCATGTGATGCACTTAATTTAATATCCAAATAACCTGAGATTTCTCTCTTTAGGGTGCGAAAGGCTGGCTCAAGATTGTGACCAGTGCCTACAAAGGAGGGAGTGGAAGCAAGCACAACCTGGCTTTGGAAGAAGATTGCATGTATGGACACATGATTGTACCCTCAAGCTACCAAGAAAGCCAAGGTGCAACTCAATCCTCATTACAGTAACCCTGTGTATTGTCTTTGTCTGTGGGTCAATTAGTTTGTTCACTGGAATTGTGATTTGTTCAAGCCGGTGAAATAAAATATTACATTTGTGCTTTTTCTGATGTGGAAGAACAGGATGCTTTATTTCCCTCTGGTAGCGTGAAGTTGAAAATGCAAAAGCCTTTGGCATGGCTCACTTGTTGTTGAGGCTCTTATATTTTTACTGCATTTTAAACCATGTCCAAGGAATCTAATACCACAGCAACCTATTGGGAGTTCGTCTAAAACGGTTCCTTGGCTTTAGACGCACAACTCTTCAAAATTCATAGGCAGACATCCGACGCATGGGTCACTTATTCATAATGCCACTCAGTGTTTCACTTAACCATTGGCTCCGAACTTGGAAACCTTTTCAGGTGAAGCCCCAAGGAAACTATTTTCAAAGGATGTAGCCTTAACAAAAGATGTAGTCTCTGCTCAAAACTAGAACAAATATGGCGTTACATTTTTGAAAAAATGACTGACAAATGGGGGATCAGAGGTAAGGGGGTGGGCTCATGACTGCCTACATTTTGGGTTGAACAATTCCTTAAGGATTGCTACACCTGAGATCACATGCCCCACAAACCTAGATATTTAACATTACCGTATATGCACAATGAAAGCGCTCCATTTTTTATATTAAAAAGTTGGAAAATTAATTTGTCTCCTGGGGAAACATTTACAAATGTGTTCAGGGGGACATTTCAGTACTGATTCAGAAATTGTATTCGTGGTTGATGCAAGCCTCGTTTGCTTTTGCCTCTCTGTACATGTCGACGGATACAAGGTCAGGGTGTGGGGTGTGTAAATACAAAACTGTCAAGGCTTTAGAGCCCAACACTGACAGCTATTGTTTCCTGAGACTTAATGACATACAACAGCCCTCCTGTTACCTTGACGCATGAAAGCCTATTGACATTTCTTTGTTCTACATCTCTGAGCTTGATAAACAGACACCTCATATTGACTGATATGCTTTATTAGTTTCAATTCTTTCATGCTACTGGAGTTGCATTCAGTGTAATCACCAGTTATCTACAGTGGCACACGTAACGGTACAATGGCATCCTCCGAGTTTCTGTGCCATTACAAAGAGCCCATTTTCTTGCTGTTCATCTGGGGAACAAAAGAAAACTGAGCACTTAGATATGTGGTTCAGGGGACACAACAATAATACAAATGCATAAACACAAGCTGCTGTGCTCGGCTGCTGATATGGAAATGTTTCCCATTAACTGCACTTCCCATTCAGCATCTCCAGGGAGAACAAAGGATAATCAAACCTTATGCAGCGCTGTTAACTTGAAGCCTGCAAACCTTAAGCTGTGGCGTGTCCGAGCAGAGGCCCACTGTGAAAACAAATATTGAACATGCTTTGGTTGCTCAATAATACGCCATCAAGCAGCCACCCTCGAGCAATCTTTTTCACGTGGAATCAAATCTGCGCTCTGATTAAATTTCCTGCATGTTTTCTCATTTGCATAATCACAAACAGAGCTCTAATGGATGTGAATGAAAACACATGGTAATCTTTGGGACTCAAGAACGAGCCGTCTTTCTGCCGTGATCGGGGAAAGAAAGTAGGATAATGCACGTGAGCCAGCATTCATCTTCATTAGATCAATCGATACGGCAAAATTGATATTTCGGTGATCTCTGCAAACCCATTATGTATTGTTTCGTGATCAATATGTCGCTCTGTAAACATGTAGGAGGGGGTGGGTGTAATATGAAAAAAGTATTATGATCCTGTGGTGGGGCAGGGGTCTGGATTATGAGCTTAAATAGAGTTGGAGGGAATATCCACTTCAGTAATATCTTTGAGAAAGGCATTGTAATGATTTATCCATGGCAGCAGTGTATGCAGGAAGTGTAAACCTTCCCAATGTGTTCACCTCTCCAAGGCCACTTCTGAAATGTGCCTCATGAAATAAGCAACAGATTGAAGGCAGCCACAAACACATTCTGGTATTTCTCAGAGAAATGTGTTCTCCAATTGAGGTAACAGACAATGTCTTATGGTAGTGATTCAAAGCATGCCCAAATAATGCATTTCAATTATTACAATCAGTATGAGCAGATAGGGTTGGAAGAGAAAGGCATCGGATTTCTTCATGCATTTTACACCATCATTAATCTTTCATTTATCTTGTCGAGTTTCACCCCAAATGCATCAAATTGTGTTCTGTTAGCCACGAAACAAGGATCATAGCGCAGATGTATTTCAGATTGTAATCATAATGTATGAAGCAGATTAGCTCGACGGATGGTATGACCCACACATCACCATACCCCTAACTTCAGCAAAAGGCATGCCTGAGCTGATTTGCATTGCATAATACATCTTCCACACAAACATTGTAAATAGTAGTCTCACATTGCTAATGAGCCCACGCTGGAAATTTGATGTGGTGATTAAAAACAAAGTGACTTCCTCAGCCAGCCACTTTTCCTGATGATCCGTGTTTTTCTCGCTGTAAAAAAAACAACACTCACAGAACAATCACTTAGTCCGTGTGATTCCCAAATCGATTTAAAAGCCAGAGCTCCCCTGCTGATGTTATGCATCATTCCCCTGCTAATCTCACTTCCTTGTCCAATATACTCACACAACCTCGAGGCGGCTGCAGAATTAGCTTTAGTTAATGGATGAGTATTAATCCCTCTTAGTCACAACAAAATTAAGAAATAATATGGCCATGAATATTTCAGTTGCTCTGCAGCAACACAGGAATCTGCTCCCACAATCTGCCCTGGCTTGCAAAAAAGGAATTGGCGATTACATGTACATTATTAATGCCTCATCGTCAAATTCATATTTTGCACCAGCTCTGGAGTGGAAATCCAATGAGCAGCCAATACTATTTCAAACTAACTTGCTGAACCTACAGAAAGGCCTCTGAAAGTCATCGGACGTGCTTCTGTTCTGCCTTTATCACTCTGTCTCCTAAAGGTAGCACATTCTTATTAGATCCCTTAAAAATAGATGTGAAGCTTTTCAAGTCAGTGAGTTCTTGCAGCCTCCCCCTGGAAGTTTTAATTAGAATACCAGTCAGTCGTGTTATCATTGTTTCAAGAGGGCCGCTTCCACATTCCTGAGCTGCCCACTTCATCACAGGATCAGAGGAGAGAGAGCGCACTGTTTACTGCCTCATATTCCCCCGAGAACCACAATCTGGATCACTTCTAGCACTGAAGGAGAGTCTGTGCTGCAAGTTGATTGAGAGGATACTTGTGGGGATATATTGCAAATGTAAAGACTAAGAGATTCTCTTTTTGATGTAAACAAAGTGGCAGTTTTACAGATGTATAGAAACCGACATGATGTCTACTGCTCTTTATAGAAACACACCATATCAGAGAGACTGTGATGTTTCACTCACTCGCTTCAATTGAGGCTACATCTAAAGGCAACATGTTCCACTTGATGTTGATATACTTTATTAATCCCTGTGGGGAAATTGTTTCTCTGCATTTGACCCATCCTAGTGTTAGGAGCAGTGTGGTGCCATCTTGAACGGCGCCCGGGGAGCAGTGTAAGGAACGGTGCCTTGTTCAGGGACACCTCAGTAGCACTTGGACTTTCCGGGACTTGAACTGGTGACCTTGCAGTTACCAAGCCAAGTCCCTATCGACTTCGCCACCACCGCCCCACTTTGTCTAAGTAACCTTCAGTACAACGTTTTCCCTAACCCCAACAGATGTGTCTTTTTACAGGAAAGGCAAACATCAAGACATTGAAACAACTTAAATGGTTCCTTGGTAGGAACCTGTCTCTTAAAGATCACTTTATTGCATAGCTTTTCTTACAATAGTGAAGAAATATTAGCATAGACTAAGAATGTGGTAATTCCATATCATGTGTGATGACATAACGTTATAGTAAGTGTTTCTTTATTATATCATTTAATTGTAGGTTGACATAATAGCAAGAACACATATAAAACCATCGAATGTATTTAAGCAAAATGCTCATTTTAATTAATTTATATCAAATCACTGGATTATGATTATGTGTATCACAGTTGTCTAAGGTGCTGCTGGTGCCAACAAAAAGAATAATGGCTGCATAACACTAAACGTAAGCAACAGATTGTTTTTGCAATGTGGGTGAACGGACCCTTTAACAACACGTTATGGACACATGTATGCTGGTGTTTTTATGTAGTCCCACATGTGTACACTGACATGTATTGTATATTATTTGGCTTATGAGTACACTTGATTGCTCTGTGCAGTTGCTGTGAACTCCTCTCTGTAAATGACCAGTGTAGCTTCAGTGAAATCACTGTAATGACATCTGACTGTTATGAGGACATCATGGCTGACTTAATCTTCCAGCCTTCACTACTGTAGGTTTCGTTTGCCACTCATTCAGGAGGAAAGAAGGAAGGCAGGGGTCTTTGGTGTTTATGGACTGACCTGTAACTGCACTCTGCTGCCCCCTATCGAAGAGCAGCTCTGCATGTTGTGTTTACATCAGGACTGATAGGACTGATGTGTTGTTTTGTCTGGATTTTATGAGGTTTTTAATGTCAGGACTCACAGCTTGTCACAGCTAAACTGGAGTTTAATACACCGCGAGACGTCATAAAGTGTTATTTCCGTCTATTAAGTTTACAATTCTGGATGTAAACAGACATTTGATTACAAAAAGGTTATAAACATATACAATGCAATGTCTTTTTTTCTTTCTTTGTGATTTTATTCAAGAAACCTGCCTTTTTATTTACTACCAATCAAATTCAATTTGGTTATTAGTAGTAGTATTAGTATTATTATTAGTATTTGTTCCAGCTGTGGAAACTGTAAACATGAGGATCTGGTTAAAAACCTTGCCTCATACAGTAGGTTACATTTTAACATAATAGGATGCATGAACAGATCCTCCCTGGATTGAGAGGAGGGCTGCTTCATGGAACAAAGGGCCTCTGCTGCCAGCACACAAGGGTTTAAGGTGTGTGAACGCCCGGGTTGGTGCTGATGGTTTTCAGGCACGATGATTAACGATATTGATCCACGAAACACGCAGCATTGTAATGTTTTAGCACCGAGGGGGGAACAAAGAGCCGAGCCGTCCTCATCTAATTGATCGGTACTCGCGCTGAAATAAAGTAATTAGTCTTTGTGCGCGTTATTATTTCTCTGCGCCCAAATCATTAACTATTAACAACTTTTTTTTCCACAAGAAAATGCCCGAATCTCTAGAATGATGATTGATGCAGAGAGAGAGAGAGCCTGCCTGCACGAAAACAAGTCTTTCTAAATGTGGCTTCTGAAGAAAGGGAGCTTGCTTTCCACCTCATCACAAACTTGGTTTTGAAGGCAGAGCGCCCCGCCCTCCTGGTCCTTATAACCAGAAAGCCTGTTCGCAGGACGTTCAAACATAACAGGAACACTGGAGACCGCATCGCTGTGCATGAACCATTCCTGGAGACCAACTCTGGCTACAAAGACTTTAACGGATTACTCTGGTTGTTTATCTTCATATGACCGCGAGCAAACGACCAGAAGTGACCATGGATTTTCTCAATCACAACTATTTGAACGCGCGCAACCCCTACGACTACACTTTTAATTTTTGGAACGACTATCTCGGGCTCACCACGTTGGTGACGAAGAATAACAAACTCAGCATGCCTCAGAATCCCAACTCCATCACAGAGTCCCTGAAAGCCACGCTGGGTTTGGATGACTCCCCGGCGTGTCCGTGCGTAATCTCGGGAGGAGTTGGAGAAAACGGGCACCTGGACTGCTGCTGCCCGTCTGGAAGCCCCCCTCCGACCTCCATCCTGGACCTGAAGGAGCGTTTCTCCATACTGAGCCCCTTCCACAGCCAGTTCGGGGTGCAGCTGCCGGAGAGAGAGGTGGGTTTCGGTGGGAGCTTCGCCGGGTTCGACCTGTTCGGAATGGAGAGGAAGATGCGTAAACCCGCCTCCAGGAGCAAGCAGGAGCCCAAAATCTGCGTCTTCTGCCGAAATAACGGAGCGCCAGAGGAGGTGTACGGCTCCCACGTCCTGAAGACCCCGGATGGGAGGGTGGTGTGCCCGATTCTGAGGGCTTACACCTGCCCCCTGTGCAGTGCCAACGGGGACAATGCCCACACGATAAAATACTGTCCGCTGTCTAAAGACCAGCCATCCCAGCGACCATTAAAGGGAGGGAGGGCTGTGGGGGGTAAGAGGATGAAAATATTCTGAGCAGATATGGCTACAAAGTTAAATTGAATTGCACTGAACAATTTCCAGATGACTGTTTTGATTTCGGCTCTAGCCTTTATCCCAGTTTCATAAACATATTGATTTCCTCTAAGATCTCTTATATTTTTATAGTTATCTTTTATCCACATAGAATAATGTTATGCTTTATACATTGGATTTATTTTTCTTGCTAGTTCATAGTCATTTGAGCGTGTGTGCATATAAATACATGTATCAATAATCACAACGCGTGAATACATTTAAAGAGTATTTTGGTCATGTAGGGAAACACAGTGACATTGGCAAAAGGGATGAATGTCATATTTCTTACCAAGTATTTTTGTACAGTGAGCTAAGCTCGCTGCGATTTTCTTTCTCGTCTTAGAAAACCAAAGTTATGTTTGCCATTAAAGAAGCTCAAGAATGTGTCATTCATGAGTGCATTTGTGCGTCTGAGTGGAGGAGGAACTCTTTGATCCCATCTGCCTGCCTCAAAAACTCCACAACATATTTTCCAACTTGCTCCCCAAAGTTGACATTCAATCTGCGAGGTGGGATGAAAAAAAGAGACAATGTGGCCTCTGTTTAAGGCTCATGTTCTCTAGGGAACATTATAATCAATTGTTGCCAAGCCAAACCTCTTTTCCAATCCTATGTTATGAGAATGTGTTCTGACTTCACAAGCAGTCAGAACTGAGATTTACTACATTTCTTTATGTTTACATTCCCAAATAAGGGCGACACACTGGATTTCCTTTCTCCGTCAGCTCTCTCTTTCTCTCTCTTTCTTTTTGTTTTGATTTGCCCTGACAATGTACCCACCACAGAGAGTCCCATGCACCCTACACTCTGAGCATAGGGGGAACAAGAGCAAATGAATGTTCAATAACATGTGATCCCAGTATTTCTTTTCCTGAAGAATCCAAAAAAGATGCAAAAATGTTGTGAATGTATGATTGAAAGTGTCACTTGCAGGACTGCACATTTATGACAGTTTTGTTAACCAAAGGAAAACAATTGCATTGAAGAAATAAGAGAGATTTGCTGTATTGTATATAAAGTGATGTTTATTCAGTATTTTAACATTACAAGTGACTTCAGAGGGCGCTACCTCAACAGGATTTTGTACTTACATGTCAAATGTCAACAGCAGTTTATTGATATAGTGCTGCCATTTATAATAAGGGTTTTGATAGTATTTTTGATCTTTGTATAACATAATTGTATTTTCATTTTGTTGCATTTAACATTATGGAAGTGAATTTCCAAGAAGCTATAAGCATTGCTCGCCAAAAGGTGATTGTCTGTACATAATGATTATACCCATACTTTTTAAAGTTTAGATGTTCAATGTGACATTCTTGAGAGTGTGTAAGGTATTGAAAAAGGCTGACACAATGTGCCACTTTTAACAGAGGTTTTTTGGATTAAATGAATAATAGAAAAAAAAGAAACACTGTTGAACTTTGTTATTTATATTTTACCACAATTTCCTGTATGCTGCTGTGCAGAATAACAACATATGAATCCACTAGAGAAATAAAAACCTATCAAATATTTGGAGCTATGTGGTCATGTTTGCTCAACATCTGACTGAGAGGGTGTATACACTTTTCCTAAGTTATGTAAGAGTGTAGAATTACTGGTTTATTGACCGTCTGAGCATGCTTTTCTACTGTTTGAATTTAAGCAGGAAAGTCCACTAAAAACACATTTACAGGAATAGCCCAGCTTTCCCTGATAGGCCTTTGACTGACTGCCTCACTGACTTAGTAAAACAGAGAAAGTGTTGAGCCCTCATGCATCAACACATTTCCCAGAGAAAAACTCCCCTCTAACCTTTGCTTTTGGACGAACTGATCCGCTGCTCTGGTATCTCAAAGATTTGTCTCTGAAGGACAAACACAGAGCCACGGTTGTTCGCGGTTGTTTAGGGAGGTCTGCCCACACAAGAATGTCTTGGCTTATGCCTCGCCATTCAAACGGATCATGTTTGCACTGAAGTGGATTGAATAGCTGGCCCTTCTCCGCCTGCCATCTGTGGAATGGCTGCTGCTGCTGCAGACATATTAAGGGGCTCCAAAAACAGGCAGGAAGCTTCTTGTTATCCTGGAAGGAGCTGTACGCAGTCGTGCAGCTGTGACTGCTTTCTTGGTTTCCTACAAATGTCAAATCAATGAGGAAACAATAAATAGAGTAGAACCACGGTGTGTTTGTGAATGGCTGCCTGTCTGCGGCCTGTTCACCACCAACACAACCTCAGACGCCCCTAATTGCTGCTGACGCTGAGCATACAGGGCAAAAACACATCAAGAGCACTGTACATACATTAGCCCCAGGCATTCAGCTGGTGTCATCCACACCTTCGCCCCCCCACCGCTCCTCTGCCTTCATGCATCTCTCCAGCTGAGTCTGCGTCATTAAAAATGGATGACTACTAAGTGCAACAGGGATTTATCTCAGTGAGAACAGTGGTGAAAAAGCCTGGAGGGTTAGCATTTCAAACAGTCAGCTAACAGGTCTTAGTCCCTGTACGCCGCGGCCTCCATTAGCCACACAGCAGACTGGGTCCATAATCTACTTAGCTCACCATTTATGAGATATGTATCTTTCATGATCATATCATATGTTTAAGATGGTCGGTTTTTATGCTGCATACAATTTGTGTGCACAACAGATCTTCCTGCAGAGCTTTAGGGGATGAAGCAGGTTTGTTTTAAGCTTTGTACTGAATGTCCATGTTTTTGCATATTTATACACTTGTATAAATATTAGGGATGACAATGTTTTAATTAATGGGGAGGATTATGCATAAGGTGTTGACTCAGAGTTATCTCCACGAATGAGCAGCAGGATCCCCTCTGACAGGTGATTAGGATTCAGCTAATGCTCCGCAGCCTTGGTTAGTCTTTGCTGTTAATGTGATTTAGAGGATTCATTCATTCACACCGCCCGTCGTTACACTGGATGTTTCCTGTTTAAAGTGTGCACTAGATTAGTGGTGCCCAACATGTTGTACAGATGTACCAGTATAGACCCATTAGGCACTGCTTCATGAAACCAGTCTGATGGATGGCGTGACTTCATGGCACCGCCCGGTAATATTTCACTGCAGAGAAAACACAGCAGCTGATCTGAGTCATCTTGGCTTCGTCTAGATTTAGGTTTGCTTTGGTTTTGTTGTTGTTATTGTCAGATTTGCATTTGTATAATGATTTGTCAATCATTAGGAGTACAATTAAATGGATGTTTCAACCATTTACCTATACCATTAGCTTGTCAAATGGCTCAATGCAGACACTCAATTCAAGCACTTGGCTGATGTAACTGAATACATATATAAATACATTACATATAATACATACATTAAAGTAATATCAACACCATATTTAATCCAATGTGTCTGATGCTTTCCTCTTAAAGACAGATATTTGGATACTAAATCAAAATGTATATATTGGTTGCAGCTTTACCATCAAATATGTATCCGTAGTAAAGGGCCCTCTTGTGAATAACTGCAGTATATAATAAGAGCATTTTGATTAGTCTGAAGCTTCTTCTCGTGACCTTTTAATTTCACATTTCTCATGTAAAAGGTCACAGTAATATAGGTTTGTGTTGTATGCTTTCCTATAGTACACTGTATATAATGATCCTTAAAGGACAAAATGAGTCTACGCCATTTCAAAAGCATTCCTCTTTTTTATCGAGCCCCTAAAGTAATGTTTAAGGCAAGTTATAAGTATTATAAATAAGGAGAATTCATCATGCTTACATGAACTACCTGCAATTATGATATAAAACCTTCTTCATAGTTATAGTAATCCTAGCTGCTGTTGGCTGAAGACATGTCTTTTTTAGATTATCCATGAATACAGAAAAACTAGCTAGACTCAAACTATTGTTGTGTATGTGCTGTATTTGTTGTAATGAAGCGGACTCATTTAAACCGTATGTGTCTGCAGGACAAAGACATATCTCTTCTAAAAGACCCAACAGAACATTAGCATAGCATCCTTCTCTTTCATTGACCCTCATGTCGTGTTGAAGGCTGATAATAAGCCACAGGTCTGCAGAATTCATGGGTCCCGTCCTTTCCCAGAATACACATGTAATGAGGATGCTCCTGTCGCCTAGCAACTCCTGGAGATAACATTGGACAGCAGCTGGGCATGAAAGTCATTCGATAGAGCGAGGTAAAAGAGGATATCATCTCTGGCCTCCACATTAAATGGCTTATTGGTGCTGGTTTGATTTTAAAATTGGAAGGACAAAAAAAAAAAAGGGTTTCGGGCATAATAGACATCCTTTCAGCACCTTACTGCCCCCTGTGGTGACACAATTCATTACAAAAACATTCATACCTGCTCTGACACTTCATACATGCAGTGTTATTAGAAGCCAGCGATGTGGAAGGGATCATAATGACGAGTGTGGTGTTATTGAACTCTCTGTCAACAGCGCTGACCATATCTCAGCGCCGCGACAACAACTGTGTCCCTCCGAGGGCAGATTACAGCTTTGATGCTGTAATTGAAATTTCACAAAGGATTTATTTGAAACCAAAAGCCGTTGCTGTTTAAGTGAGGCGGACAGGTTATTAAGTTTCCTTCACAGCATGATCAGCTTATTTCTCAGGGGCTGTTTCACTATCAGTAGAAATAATCCTCCAAGTCACCGAGGTGTACCCAGAGAAGGCAATGTCAAGTCATCTCAACATTTATTCAGCGTGTATTCTTAAAAAGGTGTTCTGCATTTGAAGCAAATACTCGTCTGTTTGGCTTCAGTCATCGCTCTGGGTATTCTCAGTGTATCCTTTTGTATTGGCATGTTATTGTATAAGTCAATACAATAAAGCAACACAGCAGGAGACTTGTGTTCTGCTTTTATCTGTGCCGCACATTTTCAAACCGTCTTAGAATCAGGAAGAATTTAATTTCCTCCGAAAATTGTTTCCCAGAAAATAATCTTGTAGCAGTTTTCTGCAAAATGTAATTATAAATCCAGATGAAATTATTATTTAACTAATATTATACTGATAAAAAATATGCTTATTTCCTTCACTCTATCAGAGAATCAGAATCAGAATACGTTTTATATGCCGGAGGGGAAATTGGGTTTTGCTCCATTTCAGAATAAAATTTAAATAATAATATTTATTTAAATATAAGAAGTTTAATTGGAAATGTGCAATAAAAAGATAAAATAAAATAGAATTACTATATTTACATAAACATGTGTCGTAAAAGAGATATACAAGTGTTTCTGTGTGCAACCATTGCCTTTCAGCTCGCTCCAGTGTTAGTTCAGCTCCATCACTAATCCCTCTATCAGCAGAGATAATCAGGGCTTCTGAATGTAACAGAGATACACAAACACACATGTCAATAAACTACCCCACTGAAAACCAGACTGTCTTATTGGAGACCAAACATCATTTATTTAAGAAGTAATGTTTTTGATTACGGCCTTGAAGAATATGCTGTTTTATACTTTTGTGAGATTTATGATTAATGATTTTGGCCCGAAGAGAGATTAAGAGATACATTATTTCTTAATCCTGGCCAATCACAGCTCATTATAGGTTTTGAAAAGTTGCAATTACAGTAATAGCTCCAAAGTCCTATATATATCCTAAAAAGGTGTGATAAAGGGGGAAGGGGTTTTATACTGCTTAGTGATGTGACAAGGATAGAATTGAACCCATCGTAGTACCAGGAGTCTAGTACTAGGAGCAGTGGGCAGCTATTGTACAGCGCCCGGGGAGCAATGGGAGTGAGGGGGTAAGGGGGGTGTCTGGTGCCTTACTCAAGGGCACCACGGCAGGGCAGGAGGTGAACTGGGACCTCTCCAAGTAGCAGTCCATACTCCAGGTCTGGTCGGGGACTTGAACCGGCGACCCTACAGTCCAAGCCCCTACTGACTGAGCCACGGCCTCACCAACACTGAGGAACAATAACTCCTTCAATGTGCATATTTTCACAATTTGCTATTGGTATCAACCGCTCATGGATGATGAACAAAGTCAGCAATGCAACTTGTAACAGCCAGTTTTTGTTTTGTAAAAAGGGCCACCTAATCGTGACGTCTGTAGTCAACACCGTATAAAGGACTACAATTCCCACAGCTCTAGACTCTAAAGATAATAATACATGATACTTGTATAGCGCTTTTCTAGACACTCAAAGACGCTTTGACAGAGAATAAAAAACAAAACAGAAAATAGGGGGGGGGTGGTCAGTGGTTGAATGCAGTGTTGAACAGGTAGGTTTTGAGTGGTGTTTTGAATGCGGTGAGGGAGGAAGAATCTCTGATGGATTGGGGTAGTGAGTTCCCGAGGGTGGGTGCAGCAACGGAGAAGGCTCTGTCGCCCCAGGACTTGAGGTTGGTCCGGGTGGGGGGGGACAGGAGGTTGACAACCTGTCTGAAAGACGCCGTCGAGGCACAGTTTTTAACCGTTTGAGTTACCGTTAACGTTATACGAGCCTATACATAAAAAGAAAGAAAGGATGGAAGAACACATAAGTTGTTTATTATATTATTAGAGTTTTGCCTCTTTGTTTCATTAGTTTTGACCTGTTTTCTTTGCTGAATGAGTGACATGTTGTAATTGTGAGGCAATTGCTTACTTACTACTAAAGTACTATTTTTGACTTTTCTCAAAGCTCCAGAAACAGGAGGATTTTCACTTTAATATGAATCATATTTTACAAGCAGAATGAAAATGTATATCGGTATTTGTAGTAATATTCTCAGTCTCAAACCATGTCATGGGATGTTCTATTTAACACAAATATTACTGTGACCACTACAGGGATTTGCAAATGAACATATAAAATCCAGGTATTCACAATTTTAGTTGGGAGCATGATCAGGTGTACTGTCCATTCTCGCTGCCTTTGTATTCACCCATATAATAACACCGTTTGAAAGCTGATAATAACTTACAGATCTGCACAATTCATGCATTGCTCCCATCATTTCCCAGAATACACTGGTACTGTGAGGATGTTCCTGTCGCCTAGCAACTCCTGGAGATAAAATTGGACGGCAGCCAAGCATGACAGTCATTGGATAGAGCGAGGTAAGAGGGGATATCATCTTCAACGTTGAAATGATGGCACTGTGCTGATCTGAAGACAGTGATCTGCACAGCATTCGGAAAACAGCTGCATGTTTTTATATTTAGAGATTTCTAATAAAGATGCGAGTTAAAAACTGATATGGATGTTTTGAAAAGAGCTGGAGTGTAAGAGATGGATTACCTTTGTTATACAAACTGAGATAATTGAGCAAAAGGTGTGAGTTTAGTGCTTTAGCTCCATCATCCACTGTTTGGAAATTAACATGTGTAGAAACACCAATGATGTGTACATATAAGACATGTATTTATACTTTCACTGTTAAACTATGTGTTATATTTGTCAAAATGGTTACAAATGATCTTTGAACTGTAAAGATAATTAAAAAAATGTATCTGTTTCGATCTCCCTGATCGATTACAGGTGATGTGTAATGCATTTAAAGTGTTTTCCAGCATTACACAGACTACCCTTGACTTGCATCTAAACTCAATTGTTTATTGTGTTGTGCTTGGTGAGGGAGAACACTGTGATAAACTGCATGTAATTGGAAACAGATGTTGTGTTTTTAGTCCGTGTATCTACACACTGAATCCGGTTGTGTTTTGAGCGTGCCGAGGCGTTCGCTGCCCAAAGCTGAACACATTTAAACAACCTTTGAAAACAACTCAGGCTTCACATATGCCTTGTAAAATTGTATAAAAGTATAAACTTCTCTGGTATGCTAACAGTAAAGGTGACGCTCCAGTTCCCCACAACAAACTAATTCTAAGCACTTTTGTTGTTTATTTACACTTCAAAAGTCCCACGATTACCAATTCTTAATTTGTCATTTCACTGCTGACTTATGTCTAAAAAAGTTTTGCACAAGAAGATAGTGGAGGAACTGACATGTATGCTAACAATTAATACACATGTTGCTATCGTATGCAAGTAAGGACAGTGTTTTGTCAGCATGCAAACTGGGACACACTGCATCATTAGTTCAAGAGCATCATATTTATGTTGCTATAACAACTGCACAAAGGTATTATCACTACGGTACTGTACACATTACATTACTACTAGCATTGAAGTGTTCCATGCAAAGGGCACATAGTGTAAACTACATTTATGGAATTGTGAGAAGACACACTTTAGGACCCTCTTGATCCTTTGACCTCCAGAGTAACTTCAAACTGAGCGGGGTAACTGAAAACACGTGTGACTGACGGTAAATAGGATAGGGTTATAAATCACAGAAAAACACTAAACACCAATCTGTTTCCAAGTACTTACTATTTAATGGATAATAATTTGTTTTCATTCACATCGAAGCAACTTCATTCCAGCAGGCAAAGTGTTCATTTCAAATGGCCCAGGGTTGTTTTCTTGTGATCGTGTTGGTACATTGATCACCGTCCAAGTGGTAAATTGATCCGTTTTCTATCTTGTCTTATTTAATAATGCAGTGGATTAAGAGTGCCAGAGGGTGGTCTTTTCCACACAATCGAGATAGTCGGGTGAATCTGATGGAAATGTTACTAAAGGTTTCAGGGGAGTTCGGAAGATGTATTTCTTTGTAGGAGGGAGCATCAATAGTTAGGCTTTTGGTTTGACCAAACTTTAAAGTAAACTTTATACAGCTGCTTTCTTCTTTGTGAATTATGTTTCTCTTCGCAGGAAGAACTTTAAAGTGTAAGCACAACCAAACTATTACAGTACAGGAAACCAGAGATTACACTGCTGGGAGTTACTGACAGAGTTTGGTTCTGCTTTCCAGGAACAATAGACGGTTACGATGGGTGATGCATTTATTACTTGTATATTTAACAGATTTTTCATAGTATTTTCCTCTCCAATTTTCCATTCCACTTTTGAATTTTGTTTCATCCTCTGTCTGAAACCAGAGTTAACTGGCCGGCTCTGTTGTGGTTGGTCAACCGCTTAGAGATGTCCCATCCCTTAGCCTATTGCATACAATGCAGACCATTTACATGCACAAAAACCTATATAACACACTACGGCAGGGGTCGGCAACCTTTTTGATATGAAGTGCCATTTAAAAAATGTTGGAATGTGAAGGGTTAAATGCGTCTCTGCGAGTCACTGTGACGACGGGAGAGCTTGTTGGTCCCTCTCTACATTCACAGAGGGCCAGCTATAGTAACGCAATGAGAGAGTAATGTCAAATGACAGTACAATTGACCAATTATATCTTCCCTCTAAATGGGCGGGCATTATTTTCGCGGACCTTATGACAAGTTCCACCCGCTGTGAGGTCTATGCAAGTGGTGCAGTGACGCGTCCTAAAACCCGGAAGTAAGCTGCGCTCGGATTCCCTCGATAGAAAGCAATGAGATTTCTCCATAGGATTTCGGAAAATAGCTTGAAATAAGGTCTGTGGAAAACAAACCTATTCGATAAATGCACCTTTTGTTCAGCCTGATAATATCATTTTCAATGCGGGCCGACGTGCCGACTTCATTCATTTGTAATTGTTACTTGGCTGTGGGTGCCCTGTCATGATAGGTGTTTATATAAATGGTATTGTTTTGTGTGGTAGAGGGTCGCTGTCATTGATGCGTTTTGCACCCCGGGCCGCTGTTTTGATATTCCGCTGAAGCAATGGCGGTTCTACAGGGTGGCCCGTGGTGGCAGCTGCCACCTCAGAAAAATGCCTTGCCACCCCAGCTGCCACCCCAATTGGCAGCTTTTTTTTGAAAAAAAAGTTGTGGCTCATCGGACATTTATGAGAGAAAATATCTAATGTCCGAGTGCAAGTGAATGCAGCACAAGAAGCGAGCCTTGTAACCCCTCCCCCGGCCCCGGAACGAGCGTGGAAATATGATTGGAGGCGATTTCATTTGAACGGGGGACAGCGCAAACATTTTTCGGATCCAAGTAGACGGAAGGAATGAGCTATTTGCGGTCAGGGTATGGCTGGGGTAGGCTACAGCCATACCAAGAAATGGCTTAGCCCCACCTTGAAAAATGATGTTAAGGTAAGCAAAATAAAGTCCGCCACCTTGCGAAGTAAATTGCACAGACAGCAGTTAGTAAGATTGATTTCAGCCACTTGTCTGGAAATACAGAAGACTAGAAACGGTTTTGAAAACTTTTGTCACGTAGTGATCGTCTTCTCAATAGAACATCTTTGATAATGTCTTCTGGCCAATCAGAATCACGATAACGGCGTGGTGTTGTTGCAGGAAGTCCCGATACATCGATACAACATTACGTAATGAAATAAGACACCACGGTTTGATGATTGATAGGTGTGTGGGCTGTCTTTCATTTTGACACACAGAACAATGGGGGCTATCCACAATGTAAAGTAACTCACAGCCTCTCCTCTTGTCTCTGTGAGGAGCAGCAGGTTCAGCTTTCAGAACAAAGTAACAAAAACTCAAATACCATTAATTTTTTGATATATGTCGTGGAGTAATAGATTTATTTATTTTTCTTCTCAAGAGAGTAAGAATGTGTATTTTATGTTAGTATTTCAAAAAAATCTCCTGGGGAAGAATCCCCCCAGACCCCCCTGCAGGGGTTGGGTTTTCAGCAGGTCAACTCTTTCACCTGTGGGGAAATTGCAGGATTGGCTCCAGGTCGCCCTTTTCATTTCGTACAGTTCAATTTGGATTGAGACAGGGAAATAATCTAAACCTCACGCGTGGCGTTTCACTGTCAAGGGGAGCATGTATGTAATTACATTGCAAATACTGACTTGAGCCCCACCACTGTATGGGTTAGCCCTACCATAGATTACCCAACACAAATACTCTGGAGCCGCCACTGTTTGCGGTCTACAATGACAGAGAAGAGCCGGTCAACTTTGGCTGTACTCAGCATTGAATCAAAACGCACCATAGCTTTAAATCTTAATAAGTCTGTGAGGCGTTTTGCTGATCAAGATGGTAATCGCCACATTCAGCTGTTATAGGCAACTTGATGCTCTGCTCACGGATGAGTCGATGAGCATAACAAACTGTTAAGATGATGACCTTACGTGTGTATAATATGTTTCTTCTTTGTGGGGGTCTGCCCCCAAAAATCTGTTTTTAAGTCCTGAGAGAGTCAAATAAGACGGTGTGTAAAACTTCACTGCCCAGCCAAAAGAAAGTAACCACTTTGATTTAACTAGGCCAGCAGGTAAGGACTTTCCACTGGATCATAACTGCAGCGATGTTTATGTTTTAGCTGAATACACGTTTTCTAACCCTAACTGATGCAGTTAGTCACTTCTTTAATGTTTGTTCTTTCTGATGTAAAGTCAAGGTTGTAACTGTTTGCAATGAAGTTGTGGGGCGCTGAACTGTTCCTTTGATTCATTTGATCTATGATAGTAATGACTTGTCTTTCAAATTTGAAGGAGGGTGAGCAAGCATCTTGAGGAACATTCATCATTAACTCCTCCAACAAATATAGTTTATTCAATAATAACATGAATATGTGAATCATAACAGTGATTGACAGCTGATAGGAATAATATGATTGTTAATATTATCATATTCATACAGACACACATCGATGAGACAGTTCATTAATGTACTTATTGCAGCATAGATTTGGTTCCCCTGCTGGTCTAAGAGTGAGACAAACTCATTCAGTTATTGTTCAGTTAAAATTCATTAAACGATGTCTGCCACCGTATATATTTATATGTAAGGCTTTACTGATGTCCCACAATAATGTCACCAAATGTTATTGAGTTAAAATATCAATATTGTGGCTTTCCAAGTTAACATTGATTGATATATCTGCGATTTAATCAGCATATACTTCTGCCAGGGGATGCCACCCCTCAAAATCTCCTGCCACCCTCTTGCCACCCCATGAATATTTTTCTAGATCCGCCCCTGCGCTGAAGTATACGCTGTGACTAATATCTCTTCTTTTTTTTCGAGGGAAGGGAAGGGAAGGGGGGGGGGTCAGAGGGCCTAGGTATAAAAGTCACGGCTCGCCACTGCTCAAACGTCAGGAAGACAGATAATTCGAGAAGTCAAAATCCTCATTGGAGTTCCACATTTGACATTAGTCGAGGGGCAGATTTAGATACTGTACTTTTACTACTACTAACTACTAATGTTTTCCTACATAAACACAACAGGTGCTGCTAAGAAGAGGCCCATTCATGGAGACGAGCAGAGGAACAGCCCGGCAGTGAGTTGTGTACAGTTAATGTGTTTTTGTCAGTGGGAAAATTCCAGCGCTGCACCGGGTCCCATGTGGTTGTGGTTTGGGTGCGAGGCACAGTAATGCGTTTGTGACGCAAGAGGGAGGAAATTGCAGAAGTTTCCTGCACAACTGTGCTTTTGTACCACTTCCAGGTGGATACAGGGCCAGTCTATAGGCAAACAAGACCCTCAGCGATTTGGACCAGAGTGAAGGAAGATGGTGCAACAGCACTACCCGCAGAATGAGCGAGGTACTGCACCTATTATCCTGTTTTTCATTAATATATTAAAGTTATCAGATACAAACGTGTCTCTGAAGTGTTTGGTTCCAAACACCAAACAGATCATTGCAGCATTACCCATAAACCCCTCTGTTTCAGCCCTGTTTCAAAAGTGCTGAATCTCTGTCTGTTACTTTAGATGAAAATAAGGAGCCCCTCCCCACACCCCTCTGAGAGACATTTGGTTAAAAAAAGGAGATTCAGGTGATACGGTGGGGGGGGGGAGTTACCTTGGTTGGTGATTGGTTAATGGTTACACAAGCCAAAAAGTCGTTAGCCACTCTGATCTGAGGGGACACATGTTTATGTATAAAAGCCCTGAAAAAGTGGATTTTGCATAATAGGAGACCTTTAAGCGTCACTGGAATTTTTTCCAAATCAGGTGAAAGTTTTTGGGTTAAAAACACAAAACAAATATTGTAAAGTGGCAGAAAAACTTTACTCAGGGGAATGTCTAGAAGCAATATCTTGTGGCAGGTATTTCAAAGTGAAAGTCAATGTTCTTTTGTACAAGGGCTGCTGATGAGTGTTCACAAGAAGCTAAGTAGCAGTGGAGAATAATAAAATACTAATGTTAGAGTCCTGAAACCTTGCCCTCTAACTCATTTACAGACAACTGTGGCTGCGAGGGAGTGCGGTCGTCTTTCAACCAGAAGGTTATGGGTTCGATCCCAGCCTGTGCAGTCAACATGTCGATGTATCCTTGGGCAAGATACTGAACCCTGAGTTGCTCCCGATGGCATGGCCAACGGTGTGTGAATGTGTATGAATGTTAGTTCCTAGAGTGAGGTACACTGCTCTGTATGAATGGTTGTGAATGGGTGAATGACCATATGTAAAGCGTCGTAGAGACTGCGCTATATAAGTACAGTCCATTTACTACTCTGTTTTAATGCATTCTGCTGACTTCAGCTTCGACTTGATCACAATTCAGGTCCACTAGCTGATCAAAAATGTTCACTATCTCAACATCCCTCCATTGGTCATCTACTTCATCAACTCCTCAACAAGTTTTTGTCTCACTCTCAACCACAGATTCAGTAAACTCAATCTGCTTGAACTCCTTTTACACAAATGAGTGAATACGCCCTTTGACCCATAGTATAACAACTCTGATGACACTTACTTTATATTCTCTCTAATCTTTTCTACTAACATCCGAATCATTTTATGAAACATTCACATTCAAAATCATTCAAAATGTGGCTTTAGAATAAAACGTTGAATGCATTTTCTTTTGGTATACACTTTTCTTTCATTTTTAGATTTGCGCATATTTTCCAAACAACAATTAGGAAAACGTATTATACTGAATGTTAAGGGTTCCCATTTAAATCCTGATTTTGATAGTTTTGGTATTCTCAGCTCTTTATTTACAAAGTAGATTGTGGAGGAGTGTGGCGCAGTGGGTTGTGCGTAGGTGTTCAGATCAGGGGGTAACAGGTTCAAACCCCACTGCAGTCAGCATGTCGTTGTGTCCCTGAGACACTTCACCCCAAATTGCTCCTGGGGATTGCCCACAGTATTGAGTATGTAAGTCACTTTGGATAAAAGCATCTAACAAGTAATGTAATGTAGATGATCAGCATACAGGGACCATGCAGCTCAAATCAATTGCGGTAAAACCATCAAATCAAAACCCTACAATCATCTTTTGATATAATTTTAAACATATTTATTAGGCCATTTACTACAGCGACTGATTTTGTGTGAATAATTGAATTGTATATATATTATTAATATATGGATATTGCTGTACCCATGTTCACCTATTGACTAAGTATACTATATGTCATAGTGATTATAGATTGGTGGTCTTTAAATCGTTACCATGCAGAGATAAAATACTTAGTTTGAATGAAGATCAATCACTTAGTAGTTTGTATTGTGCTCAAATGTGTGAGTTAAACGTTTAATCAGGATGAGGATTAGATTTCACCTCCAATTTCCCAAGACTTTAATTATACACTAAATGTCTAAAACAGAATCAGCTTGCCATGGGTTTTATTAATATCCAATTATACTGCCGTGCAATAGGATCTCTCCTGTTTTGATAAGTCCCCCTGTGGGAAACACATGTCAAACCATGGCACCGTTGATATGCATTCTCCGAGCATCTAAAGGAAACTAAAACTAACTTTCTTCTCTTCACTTTTGGCTGTTGTCACAGGGGAGTTATGGTCAGAAATAATAGCCACTCACAGTCTGCCATCTGCCCTTATATAGCCTACTTTAGTCTAAATTGTGGTTTTTATTCATAATTAACAGGCAACATTTACCATCTGGCTCAGCTGCGGCTAACATTTCCAATCTGCTACGGTACATTTTCATTTGGTTCTCTCATGACGTCCATTAAAACTAAAGTGTGATGTTTGATTAAAAGATTAAAAAACTGAGAGTAGAAAATCTAGACTGTGACTGAACAAACTAAACCAGCTAACGCCGAGCTTCAGTCATATCACCTTTAAAAAAGACTTCCAATTTCATATAGACATATTTGTTGGCTATATGTATATGAGTAAGTGTTATATGTTAAGAAAACAACCCAATACACACATTGACAATAGGTTAAAGATTTTAAAGATTTTTTGTGTAAAAATGTTAAAGCATTCAATTAAAGCAGTTCATTTCATTGGGGAGTGATTCACGAATCCCATGATTATGTGTGTATCGTTGTCTCTAGAGTGTAATGTGGAGCTGCATTATCTGCACATCTTTAAAGTCAAAGTACAGTTCATGTTGAGCCTCTAGCACCCTCTGGTGTTTTCATATACAACTACAGATGGTGCAAATCTACAGTATGTTCCTGTTGAACAACACTTGCAGTAGTTAGGAAGGCAGTGAAGACAAGATACATTTGTCACCTATGAATTTGAATTTCCTACAATACAAGACATTCTTGGTATAGAATATACAGTTGCAAGAAAAAGAATGTGAACCCTTTGGAATGACCTGGATTTCTGCATAAGTTGGTCATAAAATGTGTTCTGATCTTCATCTAAGTCACAACAATAGACAAACACAGTCTGCTTAAACTAATACCACACAAACAAGTATATGTTTTCATGTTTTTATTGAACGCACCATGTAAACATTCACAGTGCAGGGTGGAAAAAGTGTGAACCCCTAGGCTAAAGACTTCTTCAAGAGCTAATTGGAGTCAGGAGTCAGCCAACCTGGAGTCCAATCAATGAGACGAGATGGGAGGTGTTGGTTCAAGCTGCCCTGCCCTATAAAAAATACACACCAGTTTTGGATTTGCTATTCTTAAGAAGCATTGCCAGATGTGAACCATGCCTCGCACTAAAGAGCTCTCAGAAGACCTACGATTAAGAATTGTTGACTTGCATAAAGCTGGAAAGGGTTACAAAAGTATCTCTAAAAGCCTTGATGGTCATCAGTAAGACAAGTTGTCTATAAATGGAGAAAGTTCAGCACTGTTGCTACTCTCCCTAGGAGTGGCCGTCCTGTAAAGATGACTGCAAGAGCACAGCGCAGAATGCTCAATGAGGTGAAGAAGAATCCTAGAGTGTCAGCTAGAGACTTAAAGAAATCTCTGGCACATGCTAACATCTCTGTTGACGAATCTACGATACGTAAACCACTGAACAAGAATGGAGTTCATGGGAGGACACCACGGAGGAAGCCACTGCTGTCCAGAAAAAACATTGCTGCACGTTTGAAGTTTGCAAAAGAGCACCTGGATGTTCCAAAATATTCTGTGGACAGATGAAACCAAAGTCAAGTTGTTTGGAAGGAACACACAACGCTATGTGTGGAGAATCCAAAGGGTTCACATACTTTTTCTTGCAACTGTAGATTGGAATATATGCAATACTTCTTAATATTTGGTTTAATATTGGATTTATAGTGACAGTTGAAACAACATCCACACTATTCATCTGGCTGCTACCTACAAATTATGTATCTATATACCTAATAATTATATAATAATATATCATATTTCCATGCATATAGACTCTTATTGCACTATTTCACTTTTTAAAACTATTTTCTTCTTGTATTTACTATTTACTTGCACTATATTTGTCTGTTTATCTGTGTTTTGTGTTGCACTGTTGGAGAAGGCTGTGACACAAGATTTCCATCGACATATGTAGCTATGTTCGTTTGACAAATAAAGAAACTTGAACGGTTTTCATGTCTTCTTTCTGCTCCAAATGTCTGAGGTTAGATTCCTTTTACCCCCTCAGCCATATAAGGAGAGAAAATATATTTTAGGAATGACCGTTTCCATTGCTATGATGCTGTTCTCACTTGTGTTGAGAAGTTAAAGGGGCCCAATTATGCTCAATTTCTCAGATTCATATTTGTTTGTTGTGCCTCTACTGTGACATGTCTCCATGCTTTAATGCTCTTTATTTCTCTCATACTGCCTGTGCTGCAACACCTCTTTTCACCCTCTGTCTGAAACCAGAGCCCAGTCTGCTCTGATTGGTTAGCTGGCCAGCTCTGTTGTGATTGGTCAACCGCTTAGAGATGTCCCGCCACTTAGCCTAGAATGAGTTGGAGCGCTAGCCGATTGTAGTGACATAGTGATGTCATTATGTTACAGAAGTAAACAAAGGAGTCCAATGGAGGCGTTTCAGGCAGGGGGGGGGGGGAGAAACTTTAGGATTTAAGCCTTTGCAGACCATTTACATGCACAACAACCTATATAACACACTACAGGAAAGGAATAACCGGAAAAGCACTAAAGAGCCCCTTTAAAAGTACTCTCTTTAATGCGAGACCATGCACCTACCATTATCATAATTCAGATTCAATCTTCCTTTCCAAGTTAGTGAGATAAGATGTCCTGATTCGAAGGGATTCGAGAGAGATGTTGTGTCTTGTTTTGGTCATGATGGTAATCTATATTTAGAAAGAAAGCTTCATGGGTAATTCCCAGGACTGGCTGGACAATATGTTGGCAGATGGGAAGTAAAGAAGGACATTTTCCATCTCCTTCAACAAAAACACTGACAAAGTGCATGGGTAAGCACCTGAAGCCCAGACCCCCCAGGTGAGAATATGTGAGAGAAAGGAGCACACAGAGTTGGTTGCTCACTTTGAAAGCAGCTGAATGACGTCTGATTGCACTCCGAGTGGTGGTTAACTAAAACCACCATCAGTGATTGTCTGAAATAAAACAGCTGTTTTGAAATATACATGAGGAAGGAAACCAGACTTTCTTTTGTTTCCTGGCCAAATCCTGACATCTGAAAGCAGCAGGCCAATACCATCACAGAATGAATAATGACTGTGTGTTCTGTATTACAAAATAAATGCTATAAGCTCTATCTCATAAGATATTGACACTATATTTGTTACTGTTGCCATTAAGGTGCCTGTAAACATTGCAATGATAGTTAAATATTCCACTGATGAGGAAACATGTAGTCTGTCACTTATAGGTTTGTATCTGCACTTCACCTCCTGCTGAACTCTGGTAATATTCTGTAAAGGCAACAGCTTCAAAGCAAGTCATTAATCAGAATCACACATGTGTTTCACTGACAACGCATTACCATACTTTGTTCACTGTAATTACCTTTGATTAACCATTTGGAAAGTAGTTTGGAAAGAGTACTAGAATATTATACTTGAGGAGAAGGTTTTTTTTACTGAAATACAAGTAGAATAGATTTGGTAATATATCCTCTTTGTACATTTTACATTTTGAAAAGGGAAAGGAAGTGGAGGGAAAATAGTTTGAATGATGATAATGTTGCAATATAAGGAACTTGAGAATACATGTAGGATACACAATTTAGTACACTACCATGTGAAAATACACATTACACCATAGAGACTTGATAAAGGCCTATTAATAAACAATACATGTATTTGATAGCACCTTTGAGACTTTAACGGACACAACCGTTTTCCACAGTGTAACCTCACTTAAATTAACCAAAAAAGAGGAAACTACTCCAAAAAATAAACATTTAAAGGGGACCTATCATGCAAAATGCACTCTTGTACGTCTTTTATACATGAATATGTGTCCCCGGTGTGTCAGGGAACTCACCAAATGTCAGAAAATACAACCCTCTCTCTTTTCCTCCATACCCAAATCTTTAAAAACGGGGCTGCAACGGATCTGATACAGACTGATACAGATTTGAATTATTTTCTACGTCACAAAAGTGGTGCTCAGCTTAGTGGTCAATTCGCCACCTATCAGGGGAATGAGAGGTTGGGCCACGGCCGGCCATTGCTGCTCGAAAGCGCTGGAGACGCTGTAGTACATATGCCAGGCCTGTAAGTGGCGCTGTAGTCTGCCACAAAAGCAGCGAAGAAGACTTCCCTTGCATGGTTGCTATGGTTGCCCTTCTGTTTATTCTCCGCTGTGGCTCTTTTTCTCCCTCCCCGAGGCAAGCTTTTGTGCCTTCTGCTTTAAAACAAATGATTAATGACTCTATATAATCATATGTAAGGGGTAATGTGCAGCGACGCGGTCATTATGGGGAAAAGAACACCGACAGGCTGATCAGGAGCCCGACGCGAAGCGGAGGGATCTCGATCGGCATCTAGATTGACATTCTCAACAAAGTAACAACATGACTCCCGATATTAATTGAAATGCTTTTATGGATTTAGAAAATTATTTTATTGATTTAAAACATAGTTGTATGAATTGATTTAAATTGACATGCATCCGCTAAGAAAAATAGTCCATTGTAACTGTTTGAACTAACGTAGCAACGGCAGGAACTGGTTCGATAGCGTTTTTGTGTCCTTAGGAGGACCCAAGTTCCCATCAGCAAAAACACGTGGGTTTGCTATCCTGGCTCCAAAATGGTGGAATGAGCTCCCCATTGACATCAGGACAGCAGAAAGCATGCACACCTTCCGGCGCAGACTGAAAACTCATCTCTTTAAAAGTAGCACAATTCATTATGTCAAACATTGGAAAGTATCTAGATATCCCTGCCCTAATGCCAAAGTAACTGCACACTGAATATGTGTCGCCGTTTGATGTCTATGTCTGGACCGCTGCGTAAAAAGGAGGGTTTCTGCCCCATTACTTCTCTTCTTACTTCTATAAGAATACAACACGGAGGACGGAGATCTCTTTTTCTCCCCCTCTTCTGACAGCCCAGCAACTGATCTCAGAGCACGCTCCCCTCTCCTGCAGGGGGGCGTGGTCAGCTGCAGCTCACAGAATCAGCCCCCTGCAAAAACAGGGCTGGAAAGAGCAAATAGAGCGAAATGAGGCATGGCTAAAATGCAGGATCTGTTTGGTATTTTGAAAAAAAAACTATATTTATATACTTTATATAGGTATGGCCCTGCAATATATTGTTCAAATATAGCATGATATCTCCCCTTTAAAATAAATATGAAGATCAGTATGGACACCACGGCGGGTGCAACAAGTGTTATTAAGCTCCAGAAAATAATACAGCCTGAACATTTCTTATAGAATCACCAGCTCAAGACATGCAAACACATCCACACAAACAATGCTATGTTGCCTAGTAACACTGACATCCTCCTCAACCATACAGCAGGTGTGTTGTTGTAATCACCTGGCTGTCTGTACGCCTTTCTGTGAGTCCTGTGCACAGTGAAGTCCACAACAACAATCCTCTCTAGGCTCATCTCTGCTCCTTCATTCTCAAAACAAAATATATCCAGTCCACGCTGTCCAGCACAGCTCCTCAAAGTGTTCAAAGTGCAGACACCAGAAAGTTCTCACCCACCATATGCAGAGGTTCCATTTACTGTACACTTCCACAAAACACATATTAGCATTTAGCCTGTTTGCGTCACTCAGTGTGCTGGCTGATGGTGTCTTAACCCTCCTCTTGTCTTCGGGTCAAATCTGACCGATTTACTACTTTCATCAATAATAACTTTGTAGTTTTACATTCGATTGCATTATTAAGGCTTTATGATATCCTTCACAGTAGACATTTGAACATATAAAATCGCTGACCACCACTTTCATTGAATTTTGGATGATTTAGTCAACTTTGTAACACACACACACACACACACACACACACACACACACACACACACACACACACACACACACACACACACACACACACACACACACACACACACACACACACACACACACACACACACACACACACACACACACACACACACACACACACACACACACACACACACACACACACACATACTCTAGTCTAGATGTATGCCCAATCCCCCCATGTGAATCACACCTGACACACACACACAGAACAATTTGACACATTTCCCGCTCTTATGTGCCCATCCCCCCACATTGATCACACCTGGCACACGCAATACATGTTCAGTGTCTGTTCTTTGTATATTTACTGCAGTTGTTCATGTATACCAGTAGTCTGATACAATATTTACAGTTTGAAAGGGTGTTAAATGAAATTTGGTTATGATTAATGGTTTTTGTGTTCATGTATTCTCAAATTTGACCGTGAACACCAAAGTAAGGGGGGAAACGAAGACAATAGGAGGGTTAAATCATTGCTTTCTGATTATCTTTGGCAAATTCATTCTGTCTGACTCTTAACGCTGCTTTCATTGTTGTGGTGTTAAACTCAACTTGAAGATGAAGAGGAAGAACAAGAAATGTGCATTGAAGTTCAATTTCTAAAAACATTTTTTTTAATTTAAAATCGGAAAGGACATGAATGGATTTTAGACTTGGCTTGTAAAAAGTTGCTATTGTTATTCCTAATTGTTATGGCAATTGCTGTTACACCTGTTTGCTGTACATGAAAAACGTTCTTTTTATTTTTCATTACTAAATGAACCTGGATGCTAGATCTCATGTAACCAGAGAGCATATATTACTTTACCCCTACTATACCAAGACATCCTGACCCCTCAGTTTAATTATGCTTTATCTTATCTTATCTGTATTGGGAAGAATCACAGCCAACTGTCATCTCACTGGCTGCCACAAGGGGTCAGTCTTCTACAAGTTACAGAAGGGAGGAAATCGATCTTTATCCATGACAGGATGTGTGTTCCGGAGAGAGTCAGTGGTGGTGGAGGGAACAGGGCATAGTAGCACAACTGCAGATTGTGTCACACACACATAATGACACACATACACTCAGCCATAAAAGCCTGATCAATGCTACATTAGGGGGCGTAAAGGAATATAATTATGATTAAACAACGTCAGACTGAACCTGTCTTTATTGACATATATTCAGTGGTATCAAGCCAGGTTAAAGAGAACAACATGATGATATTTTTAAATGATGAAACCAGTCTGAAGTGATTTTTTTTGTTTGATGCCAACAACAAAACTAACCTGGAATTCATGCTTTGCAATTATCCTAATAGTTAACTTCCTGCAAGCTATGACAAACCCCCATATTACCTTTCCTGAAATCAACATCCTGTAACCTGATTTATTTTTTACATGTTTTTCTATTTCACTATTATATTAAAAATATATAACAATATATATATATATTTTTTTTTAAATGTTTAACTGATGACCTATAGCCTTTTTATTTTGTATTGGAACATAACAAAAACATATTTCATAAAACAGTTTTACATTTTCAAAGATATATGAGGCTTTATACTTTCTTTTAATTTTCTTTGAGCTATGATTTGTTGAAATGATTGACAAAAGTGTATAATGTATATCTGTATATATATAATGTATATAATGTATATCTTTCTCACATAACTATGTCTAAATATGCAACCCAAATTATTCTGGACAGTGATATTTAATAGGTTTTCTTTCCATGCAGGTGCATTTGGAAATAATAGAAATGTTGAAATTGAAATGAAACCAGATGCAGTCAACATTTCTAACATCAGGTTCAGTATTGGCATTTTGTTTCATCTGTGAACTTTTGTTAGAAACGTGGAAGATCCCAAAATAAAAGGCATCTTCACTCCAACCATCTGTTTTATTCTTCTTTTTACTCGCCATACTTAACTCACCACATCCAGGAGGATCCATATCATTTCTAAAGGAATTTAACCATTCACAGCCTCTCAAAACTCCACCTACCTCTAAATAATAGCTCTGTTTTTTTATAGCCCCACTCACACACATACACACCCTTCAATGAATGTTAATGCAATATGGCCGCAGCCTGGCCAGGGGTGGAGATTGACTTGTTTCCAAACACTTAATTCAATTTGTCATCGCCATTCAGGGAGGCTCAAGTGGTCTAATTTGTGTTAATGAGGGGTAATAAAGTCATAGCCCCCTATATTACTGCCAGGGGGGCGTAAGAGAGTGTGTGTTAAGGGTGTATGTGTGTAGGGGTGGGGGGTTGTAGGTACGCTTTGGTCTCAGGCGGCCTGCAGGATGTTCTCCTTCTTGCCGTCCATCAGAACACCACCTCCCCTCCTTTCTCTCTATTGTACCCCTAATTAGATAGCCTTTGTCGGGCTAATGCTGCCGCCATCTGGTCGGCCATCCGGGGGTGTCGGCCGCAGGGTTGAGGAGGGGGGACCCAGAAGGAAGGGTCTCTGTGGTGGGGAGGCCCTTCTCCTCCCATCCTCCCCTCAATTCAATACCTCTGGACAGGACCATCTTCCCCCTATGGCTGACACCACAAGGACCCTTTCACACTTGAAGGAATTAGTGAAAGATTGATGTCTCCCTGTGTCAGTGTGAGAGGGCGTAGCGACATCGCGGTGAGACTTTCTCTCCCAGCAGCCGTCGTATTGTGTTCCCCATCAAGACTGCAGGAGGTTTCTGCAGGCGGATCAAATATCAGTGTGGAAGGTTGTGAATTACAGATTTGAGCTGTTTAGTAATAAAATAGTTGATAGTAGAAGGTCGTAGTGGCATCCGCCAGGTGTGTTAGTGAGAGAATGTGTTGCAGGTGGATGTTGAAGAGTGCATTTTCAGATGGTTTAAAGGCATCAGTTTGATTTGCAATCATCTATCATCGACAGGAGACACTTCAAGCAACACAGTCACTTCAAAACAAGATGGTCAAACACTGAAAGACACTCATGGAAACTTCATTAGCCACAGCTCTGGCATCTTAACTACTACATTTTCTAATAATGATCATTAACTTAAAATCAGCATTTATCTTTCAATGCACACAGCAGTCTGTACATGACACAACACAAGTAAGCTACATATCAAACACAAATCATTATGCAAATACAAGAATAACAGCACTTACTGGTCTTTGTGGTTCCTGTATGACCTGTGACCCCGTGGAGGATAAGCAGGTAAAGATAATGGATTGATGGATGGGTTTCAGAAGGAGATAATTATTGATCTATGTCCTTGTTTAGTTTGCAGACACACAAATCAACACACGCCCAAACATCTTCCATCCTCTCCTTCACTGGTGCTGATTATCACAGGATATCTTATGGCACGATGCAATGTTAAAATAAGGTGCTTACATTTTAGGAATTCAGTTCAATTGCTATCAAAACACGAGTTAACTCAACATCAAGACAAGCTTTGTTTCAACCAAGTTAAGTTATACAAACTGTACACTATCTCAAGTCACAATTCAGAGTAAAGATAACTTTATACTGTATATTTATACCAATTGCCAGTTCAAGTGAACGTTAAAAATCATGCATTTCAGACCGTTGGCATATAATCCAAGGAGGATAAGGACACAGAGCTGATTCACTCTGTGCTAAACAGATGAACCAATCAGAAAGGAAAACTCACAAGGACTTTTTCCCAGTGTCGCCCTCTTTCTCTTGTCAATCAGTGTGTTTGTTTTGTTAATAATGTTTGTGTAGGGGACTATGCATGTGTGAACCTGTGTGGGTGAGAGTGTGTGTGTGTGTGTGTGTGTGTGTGTGTGTGTGTGTGTGTGTGTGTGTGTGTGTGTGTGTGTGTGTGTGTGTGTGTGTGATGGGGGGAGTTGTTAAAACTCTGTTGTTGATGTCTTAAGTCTGCTTCTCTTTCTTTCAAGTGGAGAGCACAACCCTTCCCTGACCCTGAGCAGTTGGCTGCCTGCGCCTCCTTCACGCCTCTTTCATCCCACCCAGAACAACATCGTCCATCTGCCCCCCCCCCCCCCCCCCCCACAGTGCCTGCAGACACACACCAGTTTGTGGGTAATGGAGTTTTCTAATGAGAGTCTTGGTAAGTTACATTGTTGTTATATACGTTATATGACATTTCACAGTGATTAAACCATATTGCTGGTACATAAAGTCATTCAAATGTTCTTACTTTGTTCACATTTCCTGATGCGTTTCATTGTGTTGGTATGCTTCATAAATGTGATGGAAGTAATAGTGATGGTCAGTACACAAAAGAAACAGAACCATTTGCAGAAACTTGAATTACTCTAACAGGAAGTCCAAAGAACAAAACATGACATTTCCTCTAAACTGGTTGACAAGTCAAAGTAAAAGATTCCTAAGAGAAAAGTTATTTTTAGGATCATCACTATTCAGGAATGTTAAACAAATCCAAACAACAAATTATCCAACTGCATTTAAGATAAGATAAGAAGTACTTTATTGATCCCAAATTGTGCAATTGTTATGCAATCTTCTGACTATGTTGTCATATATACATACAGTGTTAAAAATGTCAATTTACTGGTGATGTTTTCCATAATTTAGTTTACTTTAGTATATATACTTCACTTCACAATTCAGAGGCAAATGTATACTTTCTTCGCCACTACATTTATTTCACACTCACAGTTCATTTTAAATAAAAACACTTGATTTGCTTATATGATAGTAGTATACACAGTAATTTATGAAATATCTGACATATATTGTATACATGTCGGCTTGTCATCAGACATCTCTAAGTGCTGTACTGTCTATTAACAGCATTTAGTATTTGTATCTAACGGAAGAAAGATTTGTTATTTTAAAAGTCAGCTTTAACTTCCTGTCAACACAACTTGTCTAACAAGAGTAAGACAACAGAAAACCAATTAAATACTTCTTAAGAAAACTGTGAGATCCAGCTACCTTTACCGCAAGACAATACATTACCCAGTAGTTCCCTCTGGATCTACATATTATGAATCAACCTTCCAGCCCAATAAATACACAGAATGCAGCACATTCCTTTCATGCTCTGAGCTTCATTCCTACCATTTTTCCTCGCCGTGTTGAAATTCAGACTGTGGCTGCACCAGCGAGCGGCTTTGAAATGTATTATTTATATAGCTGTGAAAGCTTTTCTTGGAATTATAAACTGTGAATAACTTCGGAGCAGCTCGAGCCTAAATTCTCTAATCCTGAAAGTCAAACTTCATTAAAGCATTTGATTTATCTTCCAACGTTTTTTTTCTTCCAGCCACATGTTGAGCACACCCTTCGTGTAATGGTCTTATTAAGAGGGAGTTGGTTTCCAAGCAAACTGGCCCGTGTCTCCGATAGCAAAATTAGCCTTGAATTAAATCAGATACAATTAAGGAACTTATTAGTTCTTGTCATGTTCATGTGGATAATACAATAAACACGGCCCTCAAATAATCACAACCATCAGGGCTGCAATCATACTAACAATCGAATTCCCCTGAATAATATACGTACATTACAGAGACTTGGCTCAGTTTGTGTTATTTTAGGTGCCTTTAAAGCATACACACTCTGTTCCAAAGGTGTTAAGCAAGCCTTCAGCACCTAACAACATTTTCATAGCCTCTGTACAAATGGATTTTTTTATATATAAACACAGTTACGAGCAAAAGACTAAGTAATATGTGTCAACGTTGCTGAGTGCATGTTCATAAAACAATGTGAATAAGTCAACGTTTTCTAAGGATGGTTAATATACATGTGTACTGTGTTGTGCTGCAGTAGTGAACAACGCCTTCAGGTGTTTGATTAAAGTTACACTGCTGTACCAGTTAGCTCCTTGTTTTATAAAACACAGTGTCTTTTGTAGAAGCATCACTGGGTGTCGCCAAAGTCAGTAAGAGGGTCTTTAATGATCACGACTAAAAGTACTTAATATGGATCTTTGCAGATATCATTACAAATAATCAATATTCGATGACAAAATGTATAATATGTATATTGTGTAAGCTATTCACCATCTGGTTGACATGGAGCTAAAATATACATGTACAACTTGTTTTCATCATTGATGCATATCAGGTCACTTTATTCTAAAAAAAATATTGGTGCTTTAATGAAAATATTATTTACAAGTTTAAACAAATAAGCAGACTTATATAAAAAACCTTATTTTGTTGGACGTATTGAACGAAACCCAAAGGTATTTCATTTTTTTAAAAATGGTAATTTCTGCTTGGCAAATAGTGTAAAGGATTTAATGATATATTCTTAATTAGTCAAGTACATTTATTGAGGAACATCATTTTGATTTTAAATATAGTCCTCTTATATTATTTTCGATTTCGATCTTCTATATCCAAACTGCATCAAAGTACAGTAAAATGTGGCATTTTTACCTAAATGAGAAAAAAATATCACCCCATGGTGACGTGAGCCAACACATCTTCAGATAAACGAGGACTTCAGAAAGAGTGTTCACCCTTCAGGACACACACACACACACACACACACACACACACACACACACACACACACTCTATCTCCAGGCCTTTACGCAGGGTTAAAATAAACGTTACTGCTGAACCATATTGTGCCCTCCCTCCTCTCTCCATATCCTTTATTCACAGGCGCGTAATTGGTAGTCAATTTGAGCTCCCCCTTTGCCTATTGTGGGCACATTTTGCTCTGACAGAGTGCGGAAGATTAATGGCTACGAGCAGCCAAGGGAGGCTCGCCTCAGCAAGCATGAGCGCCCTAAATTCATTACACCAATTTCCCCCTGTCCTGCGCTCCCCTACCACAAGAGAGAGAAAAAAGAGTGGAAATACAAGAATGAAAAGGGATAAAAGCAAAATAGTCAGATGGTGGTGTTGAAAGAAAGAGAGAAAGAGGTGCAGAAACAAAGGATTAAAGAGATGGCTGTGCGTTAGTGCTGTTTCTGAGGTCACACACACAGTCTGGCAGTCAAAAGAAAAAGCTGAGGGTTTTTTCGAGCACTATGTCTTCTGCTTAAATTTCAGTCTGTGTTGATCGCTGGAGTAGTTACAGGGACTGCATCGGCACACTGTGATAGTGGACACAGTCACCGTATCTTTTCCTACTCACCCTATCCCTCTCTTTCAGTTGTTTATCTTAAACACACAAGAACATGCACACAATCCAGCGTGAACAACATATTCAAAAGCTGAACTGTGAATCGCAGCAATATTTTAACATCCAGCAAGTTTTAGCAGGAAATCCTGACAAATATACAGTAGGAATATGTGTTGAAAACAGCTCTCGGAATGAATTTAGGATAGAATATATTTATTCAACCCAACGATGCTGGCAGCAGCTATGAACTACTATGACGAAAAATCCTCTGAATGTTCATACTGTAGCTAAACTTCAACATTACTGCCGTATCAACACCTACTCAACGTGCCTGCTGGGACGTGAGCTCTCGGATTGAGCCAAATGTTTCACAAGCATCCCGGGCACATTCAGATCTCACTGGCTGTAGATCTGCTGGCAACAAGGCCCAGCTGCCTCGGATGAGCAGGAAACACCTTGAACTTGGGAATGATAAGGCTGACCTGTCCCCATTTACTTGGGTCGACTCATAATTGTGATGATTTATTTCTCCTGTCAAAGCCAAAGGGAATGCCCCCAGCCTCCCCTCTGTATTTAGTATCCCCCTTTTTCTTCTCTCTTTGGCACACATTCTCTCTGGTTTGACTGATAAAATGTGTGTTTTTGCATTTGTGACATGCATATATCTGTGTGTGCATGCTCGTAAATGCTCAAGTATGCATGAGTTCAGCTTTCTGGCTTCCACAACCTCTCAATATGGCCGTGTGTTTGACTGTCAGATGCTCCGTGCCCCCGGCGATGGCACCACGCCCCCAAACGACTCGCACTGCAAGAAGATCAGTCTTGCGTCCGGAGCTGAGTGCATTGTCTCGAAGTGACAGGTCTCGTGGACGGTGCCTTGAGGGACGCCACCGGCAGCCCCGACTATAGGCCGGACTCCTGTAGCTCCACAAAGAACATGTCTGTCACACATGTCGCCTCCCCCCGGCTGTCCTGCCACACAACACAGCCAAGAACTCACAACCCCCAAATCTTACTGACAATTCCTGTCTGTTGTTGGGATGCATACCCTCTGGTGGCCGACCGTGGCATCCTTGCCGGGAGGCCACACATATCTAAATGTATTTCCACGTTTGTTTCAGCTGCTTTACTGAAACAAAATCTGTTTATGGATTGTAAGTCAACGCTTTGAATCAGTCTTGTATCGTAACATATTGACGCATAACTGTGTCTGACCCCAACCATGTCCTGAACAACAAATATGAATTGTTACCATTCAATTGGCGATACAGGGTTTGACGATTTAACAAGGTTAGATTGAAGCACTCATTTGTGCACCAGTCAATCCTAAAATGAAATACAGAGTTTAATCCCAGATCAGTATTTTTTTTTATTATTTATTCTACTAAAATCATACAAAAACAAAAACATATAATTCATACACACAAATGAACAAAATTAGTAGAAGCAGGAGGGCTGAAGCATATCTTATGGGGAGTAGCCCTCCCGTGCATCATCATTAGCATCAATATAATAATGGCATTTATTTCCTCAAAAACGTTTAAAAATTAAGGAGTACAAAGAAACAAAGAAAACTAATGAAACTGAAAAAAAAAAAAAAAAAGTTAGGGCAAGTATTGACATTCAGTGATTGTAATGCTCTCTTAAAAGTCTGTTCCCTTTTTTCTTGTCCTACATTTTTCACCAATGTTGCTGAAATGCAAGACAAATGTTAGAGTTGACAATCAACAAAGTTTTATCACATCATTTTGTATTTCCAATATGAACAGGTTCTGTTGTGTGGTGTTTTACAAGACAGGCATTGCATACTGAACATATATAATCATAATATACAGCTAAATATCCTGGTTATCTGAGACTCACTTTCCCAATTTAACTGCACATAAGCATTACTAGATGACTTGGACATTTTTTTTCAAGTGTATACAGTTTATTTTATAAGATTACATTGTGGAACCATATGATGTTGGTTTCATCTTAACCCAACTTTTGACATTTAATTGAATCATTGTTTAGGAATTACCTTGGTACAGTCTTTTGTAGCAGAGCTGCTTCATCTACTGTACGTTTTCTGTAGAGTAAACATGTCTGCAGGCTGAGTGTTTCACTGTTTAGTTATGTTGCATATACTGTGACAACATAACAGCTGTTGTATCATTTAAAAATGCAGTGATAATTTGCTGAGCATGCACCGCTTCCAGACTTTCATTTGAGCCCAGTGCAAACACTCCATTATACTGTACTGTTGGACAAATACAGAACAGCTCTTTAATTATTAGTGCAGGCAGTAGCTCAGTTGGATTTGGTAGGGAAGTGGAGGGTCAACAGTTTAAGTCCACTGCTCTTAATGATAAAATGGGTTGAATTCAGAGCATACATTTCACTTTGTGTGTGATTCTTTGTACATGTGAACGGAGATTTAATTCAATCCTTAATTTTAATTGTATGAATCAATGTTTTAAAGCCTTGCTCACGGATACAACATCTCAATCAGTATCAGGTTTATTGGCAAGTAGGTCTACACATACAAGGAATTTATTTGGCGTATGGTGCATATTTTAAACACCTAAGAGGAATTCAGTTGTTAAAATATTTATTGATTTTGGCCTTCGAAAAAAGGGACTCCACTACCTGACAGCGTTTGTTAGTGAAATTGAAAAAAATTAACAAGCAATAGATGTAAATGTTAAAAACGGATGGGAGTTTAGGGGAACTCTGCATCAAAAAGTTAGTGGAAAAATTCAAGTTGACATGTAATTAGACCCCAAGGTATTTAGCTTAAACAGCAACATCACGTTTTCTTCTAAGTTTTAAATGCATTCATTTAGTTTGCTTGTGTGTTCATTCTCCATTTTTGGTTACATGGGAATATAAAATGTCTCCGTTTTCATAATCGAAAAAGCAAACTAGCTTTTTTTTCCTATAGAAACCGCAAAAGGTCTGTTCTTAGCAGCGCAGTCAGAGTTACAACCTTTGATGGCCGTAGTTCAGGCCAGAGGAAGACTTTTTTCTTCCCAGGGTGTATTCACTTGCCCCGGCCTTCAAAGCTCCTGGCAGATTAACACAGCAACAGTGCTATGTGATTTGGCCGGCCATGTAATTTATGTACCTTCTCTGGCTCACGGTTCCCACTCTGCACCTGTTCAGAGCCTACAATAAGCACCGTGTCGATGCCAAGCCGCTTTGGTGAGATGGGGACAGTGGAGGTGGGTGCACAGGTCAGAGCATGAAAAAAAAGAAACTGCACACCAATCTCTTATTTTATCCTCCTTTCGTCTTGTACAAGAAAGGCAGGACTTCAGGGGGGTTGGAGGCTTTAAGGGGCACTTCCAGGCCAACCAATAAATCAGTGTAGGCGATGTAGATTCATCGATAGGAGAGCAACATAAAAGGACTCTGTTGTAGTAATGTAGACAAGGTGTGCAGGTTTGTCCCTCACAACTCTCTCAAGATGGATACTCAGCAAGCCAGCACGGTTCCACTTAGCAGCACCTTCCTCAGAGACCTGGAAATCGGAAGACACCCCAAATGTTTTGCATTAAGGGTTCACCCTCACTGGAGCGGTGGAGTTGGGAACCATGCAGGGGTGAGTGGGGGACAGCTAGGGGTGTGGGTCGCCACAGATACAGTCAGATTGGTAGTTTAGAGAAATACAATTTGAAATGTTAATAAATGGAGTTCTTATTTTGAGGTTCATGTTTGTATTTTGCTGTGACATGTTTACGTACTTTAATGTACAAAAAGTCCTTTCTTTTCTCATACCCCCATGTTATTTTAAGAAACGCATTATTCAATACATATAGTAAAGGTCACAGACACATTTTTTAATGAACATATAGGTTAACCTACTGAATAGAAAGAAAGAAACAAATGAAAAAAGGAAAGTAAAAACCATAAAGCAGATTCGGGGAGGAGGTGTATTCACACTCAAAGTATTAGCCGACAGAACAGTACAAAGAAGAAATTAACAAGAAAAAGGAAATGCCCTTCGCTTACTAATAACATAGTAATCCTGCTAGTAATCCCCATTTTTTCTGAAATGTAACAGCAATCTGTTTACATCTTTTTTGATGTAACTGTAAGGGAATACAGTGACCTGTGTAATCCGTAACTCCCCAAGATCACGTGAACATGTATTGTTGTAGCTCGAGTTGACTGCCGCGCTCCATGTGCTGGAATGGGTAATGGCAAGTGTTCATAAAGATGTCACAAGAAAACTTCAGGAGACACAAAGTCTCAATTTCAGCCAAGGTGCTGCCAGCCAGATGTGCAGCAGCAACTGGATCACAACCTGCCCGTCCTCCATGCCAAATCTGAAGCTAACAGGCAGAACCTCACAGCTCTTTTGAAGTGGGTGCCAAGAGGTGTCCAGAGCCTTAACGACCTGAAATTTATTACATCAGCATCCAGGGAGGAGTGAGAGGTCGGAGTTTGCCCAGTGAAACGTCTCTTCATCCCCTCTTTGTCTCAGTGCCTCCCTTCACTCACTTTTATTCCTCCCACTCTCTTCTTTCCCCGCACCTGTTTAACACCTTGACTTCATCTATGACCTTTGTCAATCTGCTGTTAAGTGTTTCATGTTACTGTTGCCTTCGTAGGGGTGCAGCTGGCTGAGCAAACAAGGGTTGCATGAGATCTTTGGGCCCGATGGACCTCTTTCTCGTTCCCAGAACACCTTTCTCCTAATAAACAGTGTCAGAATTAGACATTCATAGCATAGAGCAAGTGCCGAACTGATACTAAAAGCAGATAAGAACAATATAATGTGATGGCACAGCTGTGGTGGAGGTGTAAATTTACTAGTATGAAACAGAAAGGGATTTGAGGTGAATAGCCAGAATATGAACGGTAACTTGTGCAGGCGTGTGTGGGAGAGAAACTCCCTCTGGAAGGATTTTAGTCTTTGCAGATCATTTACATGCACACAAACCTAAATAACAAACTACAGGTATTGGAAAACCCCCCTAAAGCAAAATAGGGTCTCTTTAATTTATATTGCAGGGTATCAGCTAATATTACATATATGAATTGCCAAAGAGTGTGGTACATTTCTTTTTGGTTACATAAAAATGTATGTCTGTGTCATAGAAAATGACTGAAGAAGGATTATCCCAGTTGTAGATGTGATAACATATGGGATTATTAGCTTAAACATATCTGTTATCACACCATTTCATATTTTGAAATGTTCCCTGCGCTCTACACATCAAGTAAAGAAAAAAAATCCCCCTCGGTTGATGTTAAGTGAAAGTACTGTTTGACCTGGGAGTGACTCAGGCCAAGACCAGATGGCCTGGTAAATGAATAAATAAAAAAAGAAAAGCCATGTGAAACAAAGCACATGGACTGGAAGGCAAATTCCAAGGGGATTCCCCCTCCTTTCAATGAGACAAGTGTGCAGCCGGCCCGCAACGTTTAACTGAAACAAAATGTGAGCAAATTTGTACCCGTAAACGTGAAATTACTTTTGTTCATTTTAATCCCCCTGTCTGTTCAACTCTGCAAAATAAGTCTTTGAGGCTTTGCACAGTCATGCGCAAAGTGATGAATGCAGAGAGAGAGAGTTGGGAGAGGGGGAAGAACAAAAATCAAAGAACATTTCTGGCAAGGAGATTTACAACTCTGGTGAAATGTTTCTACTGCTGCCCGAGCAGAAGCAGCAGCAGTAAGTGTTCTAAAGCGCAGGGCTGAAAGCGCAGAAAGGTGGCAGGGCAGAGGGAGGAGGGACGCCTCAAAATGGCTTTACGACTCTTGTTATCAGGTCTAAATAAATCAATAAAAACCCCACTTAAGGGAGGCTAACATATTTCATTCTTCAGCTGTTATTGATAACTCTAACCCATTTGGCCCGCCTGGAGTTTCATATTTTGAAAGTCATGATGCTCCAATTTGTAGGCCTTGATATGAGGCTTGATGTTTTGCAGGTGTGGGTTTTGATGTTTGAAGACCATAAACCTGCGGTGTGAACTGCACCGAGAACTTTGCGGCCCCGTGGTAATATCAGGCCTTTACTGTTAATCCATTATTCATCAGGTAGCATTATTTAATCCGTTAACCATTAGTAACATAGTTAAACGGGCTTTCAGTATTACATTATATTGCAATATTTAGACGTCATACAGAATGAAAAAGGCAGGAGCAGGGAGAAAGACCAATATACTAAAAAATCAGGGAGCGGGAGATCCATGAACGCTCCTCTAGTCCGTACCCCTCCCAATCCACCAAGTATTGGAACCCCCGGCCTCGCCTTCGTACATCCAACAACTGCTGGACGGTGAAAGCAGGATGATTGTCAATACTCCGGGGGGCAGGAGGGGGCTCGGCCGGAGGGCTCAGAGGACTGGAGGAAACTGGTTTGAGAAGTGAGACATGAAATGCTGGGTGGACATTCAAGGCAGCAGGCAGCTTGAGCCTAACCACAGCGGGGTTAATAATCCGTTCAATAACAAACCAATGTACCTGGGTGCCAGTTTGTGGGAGTCAGTCTGGAGTGGCAGATCCCGGGAGGACAGCCAGACCTTCTGACCGGGCTGGTAGTCCGGGGCTGGAGTGCGATGGCGGTCTGCAAGTCTCTGGTTGCGAGCAGCAGTGCGAGCGAGAGCTGCCCGAGCTTCATGCCAGACTCTGCGGGCCCGCCGAAGATGCCCCTGTACTGAGGGGACTGCCACATCCCTCTCTTGGGTGGGGAAGAGAGGGGGTTGGAACCCAACAGAAGCCATGAATGGAGACATTCCTGTGGCGGAGCAAACCAGGGAGTTGTGGGCATATTCAACCCAAGGCAGGTGGGAGGCCCAGGAGACTGGATGGTGAGAAGAGACACAGTGAAGTGCTGCCTCCAGGTCCTGATTAGCACGCTCAGTCTGGCCGTTGGTCTGCGGGTGGTAACCTGATGAGAGACTGGCCGACGCCCCCAATGCCCGGCAAAAGGCTTTCCAGACTCGAGAGGCAAATTGCGGACCCCTGTCAGAAACAATGTCCAGAGGAATGCCATGCAATCTAAAAACATGCTGGGTGATTCGTGTAGCAGTCTCCAGAGCAGAAGGTAATTTAGGTAGGGGAACGAAGTGTACGGCCTTGGAAAAGCGGTCAACAATAGTCAGGATAACTGTATTTACTTCCGATGGGGGAAGACCCGTAACGAAGTCCATGGCGATGTGAGACCAAGGCCGATGCGGAATGGGAAGAGGGTCGGAGAAGACCAGCAGGGGCGCGGTGGGATGCCTTACTGCGGGCGCAGATGGAGCAGGTGGCGACATACTTCTTGGCGTCAGAGGACATGGAGGGCCACCAGAAGCGTTGTTGAATGAGGCCTAGAGTCCGAAGTGCTCCTGGATGGAAAGCTATCTTAGAATCATGTCCTAACTGGAGCACTGAAGATCTGGCGTTCGGTGGAACGAACAGCCGACTCGGTGGACAATCCTCAGGAGCTGGATGGTCCTCTTGTGCCTCCTGGACCACCCTCTCAACCTCCCACCTGGCTGCTCCCACCACACAGGAGGATGGAAGAATGGTTCCCGCGGATGACTCCTCAACCGGAGGACCAAACTGACGTAACAGGGCGTCTGCCTTGATGTTCCGTGAGCCTGGCCGATAGGTGAGGTTGAAGCTGAACCGGCCCAGAAAAAGCGCCCACCGAGCCTGGCGAGAGTTGAGCCTGCGAGCAGAACGGAGATAAGATAAGTTTCTGTGGTCCGTTCATATCACAAACGGGTGAGTCATGCCTTCAAGCCAGTGCCTCCATTCCTGCAGGGATAAGATAACTGCCAGAAGCTCCCGATTTCCCACATCATAGTTTCTTTCTGCCGGGGAGAGCCGGCGGGAAAAGAAGGAGCAGGGATGCAACTTCTGGTCGGAGGCTGAGCGCTGGGAGAGGACTGCCCCTACACCAGTGTCGGAGGCATCCACTTGGACCATGAAAGGGGCTGAAGAATCAGGGTGAGATAACACAGGAGCAGAGGAAAACAAACACTTCAACAAAGCAAAAGCAGCCTCAGCTTCAGATGACCACACAAAGGGAACTTTAACTGAGGTGAGCTTGGTGAGTGGGGCGGCTGCTCGACTATAGTCACGAATAAACCTGCGGTAAAAGTCGGCAAAACCAAGGAACCTTTGGAGTTGCTTTCTCGTTGTAGGAGTGGGCCATTCGGCCACTGCCATGACTTTGGCAGGGTCAGCTCTGATCTGCCCCTTCTCCACCATAAAACCCAGCAATGAAACAGAGGAAACATGAAATGCACACTTCTCAGCCTTAACATAAAGTCTGTTCTCCAGAAGTCTCTGCAGCACCAACCTCATGTGTTGGACATGTCCGGGGAGCAAGTCAATGCCACAGTCATAAGGACGATGAGGTGGTAGAGACAGCGCACGATCCTTGCTGAAAACCTCCTGGAGGTCATGATACTCAGAGGGAACTGACGTGAGGTCAACAGGTATGGGGGGGAACAGGTTTGGAAGTAACTGTGGTGGGTATGGCAGAGTGTAAACAGTGAGAGTGGCGGAACAAACTCCAATTGACGATGGATAAGGTGGCCCAGTCTATGTGTGGGTTGTGGAGTTTAAGCCAGGGGAGACCTAACACCAGCGGAGAAAGGGGTGAGGGAATGAGATACAGAGAAATGGTCTTGTGATGATTACCTGAGAGTAACAATGACACTGGGGCAGTACGGTGAGTTACACGGGCAAGAAGCCTACCATCAAGGGAAAAAATGTTCTTGGGCTCGGGAAGGGGTTCTGAGGGGAGATTAGACTGGAAAACCACGTCAGAGTCAATAACATTTTCATCAGCCCCTGAATCAACTAAGACTTGGAGAGGAAGGGAAACTTGAGAACTAGAAACCGTACCCTTTAACTGGAAACGATTAGCGTGGGAAGGGGAGACAGAAGTATGGCTCACCAGCGCCCCTCCCCTGGCTGCTGAGCCTGCTCTTTTGGCCGAGCGGAACAGTTGGCTCGAATGTGGCCAGCCTGGCCACATATGCAGAGCCTCTGGAGGAAACGGCGTTCCTGTTCAGCAGGTGAAAGCCTCATTCTCCCCAGCTGCATAGGCTCCTCTGGGCTTAGCGATGAGGAGACGGTGGGTGGGTCCCGGTAGGAGAAAGGCTCCAGGCGTTGGATAGGAGGTGCAGACTGTCCAGGCGGACGTGGTGACTTGGGTTGGGAAAAGGGAAGATGGAATCTCTGCCTGTCTGTTCTCTCCCTACGCCTCTCACGGAGGCGATTATCTAACGAATGGCCAACTAAATTAACTCCTCAAGGGACGAAGTCTCATCTCGAGCAGCTAGCTCGTCCTTTAACTCCTCATTTAATCCATGGGAAAAAGCTATCTGTAGAGCCGTCTCATCCCACCCGCTCTCTGCTGCGAGAATGCGGAAATCAATTGAGTAAGTGGTGACTGACTCAGAACCCTGGCGTAAAGAAAGGAGCCGATAACCGGCCTCCTTACCCTGAAGCGGGTGGTCAAAAACTCGATACATCTCGGTCTCAAACACAGGAAAGGAGTTATAGATAGCTGGGTTACTCTTGGCTATGGCCACCGCCCATGCAGCTGCTTTACCCGATAACAAACTCATAATGAAAGCTACCTTAGTTCTGTCAGAGGAGTAAGTTAAAGGCTGCTGATCAAAAACTAGGGAGCACTGGTGAAGAAACTGACTGCATGTCCCTGAATCACCTGAATACCTCACAGGGGTGGGGATGAATGGTTCACGGGGTTGGCCGGGATGAATGACTGGAATCTCAGAAGCTGGAGGCGGTGGCTTAGGAGCTGGAGCCGTCAGAGTGTTGAGCTGGGTGAAAGACTGGTCCAAGCGGCCGCTGAGTTGAGTGAAACCGGCAGTAAGATTGTGGAGGGATTCCATGATACCTTGTAGGGCTTGTTCGTGCTGCCCCACACAAGCTCCCTGTGTCGAAATAGCTTGCTTCAATTTCTAAGTTTCTGCGGGGTCCATGCTTTGGCCAGATAATTCTGTTAAGACAAAGCAAAAGACTGGAGAGAGATGGTAGAAAACAAAAGCTTTATTCAAGCAGAAAACAGAAAAAAGACGCCAATGGAGTCAGGAAGTTGGCTGGCACTGAGTCGTCAGGGATCGGAGGCAAAAATCCAAACGAAGAATCCAAAAGACGAGGAGAGCAGCGAGACACACCGGATAGTCGAAACACAGAGGAATTATCTGGCAGGGAAGTGGCATGAGGACCGGGCTTTTATATCTACAGAAACAGGTGTGCCTCGTCTGCTACTGGGAGGAGCCAGCCAACTCCCTGTCACACACCAGCCCTGCAGAGGAAAACAGAGAAGGGAGGGGTGAGACAGGAACAAGCACACAACAAATACAAAACTAAACAGAATCATAACAGTTTACATGCATAAAAAGCTACAGAACACAAAGGGACGGGTAATAACCGGAAAAGCATGACATGGGCCCTTTAATAAATACAACTATTCTTCTGGTTAAAATACATATTTTGAAAAGTCAATCAAGGAGTAATCCTAATTTAAAGTGTTTGAAGAGTAGATTAAAAATACAATTTATTTTGAAAAAAATTGATGCCACAAAAAATCTGAGGCTCATCACACCATGAAATGTGAGTTAGGGTTAGGGTGATGTTGAATCGAGTGGCCTGTGTTCGTCGTCCATAACATACGCCTGCCCATACCATAACCCCACCACCACTCGATTCACAACATTACCCTAACCCTAACCCTAACCCTACCCCTCACACCAGATACTGACTGGTTTTCGGACCCCCCAGACCCCCCCAATAAAGCAAAACTGCACGTTTCAGAGTGGCCTTTTATTGTGGCCAGCCTAAGGCGCACCTGTGCAATAATCATGCTGTCTAATCAGCATCTTGATATGCCACACCTGTGAGGTGGGATGGATTATCTCGGCAAAGGAGAAGTGCTCACTATCACAGATTTTTTCAGATTTGTGAACAATATTTGAGAGAAATGGTTATTTTGTGTTTATAGAAAATGTTTTAGATCCCATTAAAAATGGGAGCAAAAACGAAAGTGTTGCGTTTATATTTTTGTTCAGTGTATATGTTATTGTTATGTCCATGTTTGTGTATTTAGCCTGTACAAAATATATATTAAAAAAATAATAATAATTGGCAGCCCACTTGCAATGCCTTCGCGGACCACTAGGGGGCCGCGGCCCACAGGTTGGGAACCGCTGCCCTGGAGGTTTAATCTGAACAAAAACAAATGAATTCTCCTAGTGTATTAGTTAATAAATTGCAAGCCACAATGTATGTGTTCATTTAAAATAGTGCACAGGTTGTCATTCATTATCCTCTTTATCCTCTCTTAGTGAGCTCAGTTTATTATTAAAACGGTCAAAAAATGTGTTAATATTACAGTTAAGCAATCACTGTTTGAGATATGGAAATTATTACATATTTCCCAGTCTTTATCATGTTCATTTATTATAAAAACAATAATGTAAGTGCACAATGTGACACTCAGGATACTAACCCTTGAGCTGCAGGGTGTATATTTCCATGTGCACTTGTGTGTGATGCGTGTGTTGAATGTGTGTCTGAATGTGTGTAATGTGAAGGGGAAGTCCCGTTTTACTGCACTGTACATTACAGCATGTAGTTGTGTTAGGACAGACGGTGGAGATACTAGAAACACGATGACTGGGATATGGGCGTTTGGGGGAGGGCCCGTGCCTCCCAATCATCCCTTGCACAGCGTGGGGCTCCTGGATGGCACTGTCGCCCATATGGCCAATCACTCAAGCAGGGCCGGGCTTTTTTCAAAGGGCCCGGCAGCAACTTGAAGCGGGACTGTCTCCACAGGGGTCAGCGGCCGTCTGGGCAGGAGAGGCCAATCTCCTGCTGCCCTTTGAGAGACAGACATATCAGCTCTTGAGCTGTGACCTCCGCACACACTCCTCCCACACACACACACACACACACACACACACACACACACACACACACACACACACACACACACACACACACACACACACACACACACACACACACACACACACACACACACACACACACACACACACCACCGTCAGCTCGGTCCATGTTTAGCACACAGGCAGCCATGGACTGCTAATGGGCCAGAGACCATGACCTTGAGATCTGAACAAACAAACGAAGAGCCTGACGAAGACGACTAACCAGTCTCTTATTTACGAATCTGTTTCTACTTTTGTTAAAAGGCAGTAGTTGATCTTAGAGCTACACAATTAATATTATCATTTAATTATAAAACAATGCTTTGTGTCAAATGACTCTTTAACTTAGCTTAAAGTTTGTTCATCGCTTTTTTGGGAAATATATTAGACTCAAAATACAATTGTAGGCATGTAAGAGAGTCTGTAACCATAACTACAAAACAAAACTTAACAAGCATATAAACTGAAAGAAACAACAGAGAGATTATTTGTAAAATATTATCATACATGTACTTTGATACTGTATTTTGATATCAATACGTATATATCCCAACACCCCAATTCAATACTGTGTGAAACTCTAACTGTAGAAAGGAATGTATATACTTCCAACACACATTTTTCTAAATGAATTATAAATTATGTATTTCTAAAAAGTGATTTACTGAGTAATCTTTTGCTAATTGAACATATCTACCCATGTCTGTCAGGTCTAACTGGCTAATGTGTACTGTACACAGTCGTGTCGCAATACAAAAGCTAATAGCTGCCTAAACAATTTAACATGGCTACGGGATTTAGACAGTACAACCAAATATTTTTGTTTATTTATTTAGTTGTTAATTACATTGTTACAAGGACACATGATCATATGTTCAGCCCTGTCAGATATCTAAAGTATTTCTCGGGGTTGGAAGGTCACAGGATGAACCCCGTCGAGAATGCAGGGGAGTGACCATAGATTCAATTTCTCCGTCTCAAGTCGGCGTTTACGAGTGACATTATCCACAGCGACAAAGTCTCACATCTGCACATATTTTCAGCTGTTAGAGTCATTCACAGACGCTGCAGACGGAAACGGGTGAACAGTGAAAACCAAAACCAAAACCCGCCATAGTGAAAGACCTCATCACCATTTCTGAAATGAATAACTTGGATTAACTTTACTTTGAAATCTAAGGAATGAATGAAATGCTTTTTGCAATTAAAATGTCGAAGAAAATGAATGATCAGTAAATCTGAAGCGTTTCCTGCTCATGAGGTCTGATGGATTGATGGATCAGGGTTTAGCAGACGTTTCCTCCCTCCTTCCACAACTCAGTTCTTCTGGCAGAAATCTAACAGCGTCTCAAGGCAAAAAGCATAAACCCAGAGTTTTACAAGGATAACACGGTTCACAGCAAATATGTCCTTTACTCAGATGTCTGGCTCTATACCACACATGGAATACAAACCTGGTCCCATTTGACCGACTGCCATGTCCGACTGGAATCACATTTTCTAACTTATTTTACACTGTGAGCATTTATAGAATTACAGAATCCAACTGCACACTTTTCACTGCGTTACAAATTACATATATCATTCAAAATACATTATAAAATATATCTGAGATATGACCAGTGATGGAATGGTGCACTCTGTGGCTATTTTTCCAGACGGCCGGAAATACGAGTTGTGTTGTCATTGTCTATATTGTCGCTGTATTGTATAATTAATTGTATCATTATTTGTTTGTTTTACTTTGATGTGGGTTTATTTATTTTATTTATTTACAGTTATTTATTTAATTTTTTTTTTTTTTTTCATTTTATGTTTATCTTCATGGTTCTGTTGTTTAAGTTATATTGATAAGCATTTTTTTTGCGGGCGGAGGGAGGGAGGGGGGAGTGTAGTGAGTGTACTGTGGTACTCTGATATTACAATATAAATGAAATGGCATCGATTACTGTACACTATAATGAAATAAAAAGACTTGTAAAAAAAATACATTATACACTTCTAAAAATGCCAAAGTTGCTGCTCCTGAGAGCCGACACAGGTCTACCATACTCATTCACCTAGTACTCAATCTAACTCTATGATAAGTAAGTACATGGAAATGCAGGAGCCTAACAGTGGGTGTTGGAAGATCTACAGTAGTTATTCAAATTACTTGTCTGTGTCAAATATTTAGTAGTCTTACTGAAAAAAAAGAATCACAAATCTGGTAGTAAAATCATCAAATACAAAAGAATATTGTACACACAGTGCACAAACAATAACATAATTTATGTCAAGCAATCAGGAGAAAGCTAACTGTAAATGTAACACAGTTCCCATGAGATTCACAACAGAGAAACAGTTGATGGTGCAGTCTCAGAGCTGTTGTAACAGAGATAAAGTTACATCAGAGAAGAAAACAAGTATTTTTATCATGTTTATTCTCGAAGCAGAAGCAATTTGTCTTCGGCGATGAATTTTCTATTTGCTTAGATATTACTCTCTAGTCACTCCTGACTGCAGTTGTTAATCTCCATTTAATACAAAACCTCCTGTAGCTAAACAAAAGGTGCAGATGGTTCCTCGTATCGTAATCCTCATGAATCTGGAGCTGAAGCACCGTTATAGCTGCAGGGTGCTTCTCTGTTCTGTGGCTGAACCTGAGCTCGGACTGTTCTCTGCAGAGCGCTCAGTGACAGGATCTCCCCACTGGGATCAATAAAGTCTCACATTATTGTTATTTACTGTGTGAGGAACTGGGGTAGCACAGCTATAGTGTAAACGTGTCTCCATTGCTATAGATGTCGGTGGAGTGCTGTTGTCAGCATTCTCCCCCCTGCGCTCCTCTCTCAGCTGCCCAGTCGCTCAGCGCGCCCTCCTTTCGGGGTGATCATGAATCATGGAAATTGATTATGCTGTCACATCTCAAAGCCCCCTGCCCAGGGCTTGACCGCAGAGTGTGTGACTGCAGGTCGGTCAAGCCTGCTTAAGGGATGCACTGCAGAGAGGCCAGTCAGCCGAGTGGCCCCGCGGGGTCACACAGCTTCCCCACCGTGGCAAATGGAGGAGGATCACTCACGTCGGCGGGGAGGAATGAAGACGTCTGCTTAAAATACCAACGCAGCCATCACTGTTTTCTGCCCTTCCAACTCCTCGTCACCACCTCCCTGTGTCATCTGTCTTTAGCAGCGTGCTACGCTAATGACTTCATCTCTGAATACAAAACATTCCTCTCAGACTTCCATTCAAATTCCCGGAGAAGACTTGAGTAACGTCAGGAGATGCCAGAGGACATCTTTGGGGTTTGAATATCTTTGCCTCATCACATATAGACGACACACAAGACTAATTCAGGGAGAGGAAAATGAGGACGCTAATCCCCCCAACATGAAGCATGAATTATAAATTACTCTTGCTAGAACTTACATTTGCAGAATCAGTCAAGCTACAACATCTATTTAAAGATTCCCTATTCTGCTTTTTGGGATTTTCCCTTTGCTTAAGTGTGTTCTATAGGTTTGTATGCATGTAAATCGTCTGCAAAGGCTGAAATCAACCAAAAGTGTCTCTTCCAGACACTTCCCCCCTGCCGAAACGCCTCCATTGGACTCCTGTGTTTACTTCCAAAACATAGTGACATCATATGTAACACTTGTATTGGCTCGCGCTTCAAAATTGTAACGTGATGGCTAAGAAGCGGGACATCTCTAAAATTCAAATATGAACCTGAACGTTGGTTTCCATTTGACCATTTCCTTGTTGGCCTGTTCCACAGTGTGACCTGTGAAGCTGTATTTTCAGTCATTAATGGACGACAAAAAAAGTGCTTTTCAAGTTTTCTTTGTTTGTGTTTGCTTTACTGCCACGTGTTTGTACTCGATCACACCAACATTATCCTTCAGCTTTTCTGCACTTTTGCCTTTGACCCAGAGTTTCCAGCAGACTCCCCTTAATGATTTCTGCAGATTGTTGTTCTTTTTTATTGTGAGGATAAATCTGCTGTAACAAGATGAAAACAGCCATAAATCTGCGCCTTGGCTCGGGTTGCAACGCGACTTTAAGGGTCAACGTTGCTATGGTGACGCATCAATCCTTCAAGGGGCCGAGGCGAGCACTATAAAAGAGGTGAGTGTCTGTGACAGTGTTACTGTTGTTATTGTGGGCTCGCCATTAAAGCCTTTTTAAACGACACACACTGAAGGGCCACTTAACCTCTCTCAGGCGTGCCTGCACTTCAGGCCTTTCTGGATTACTGTTGAATCAGCAATTACCCAACTCTGCTTGTTACTGTACTGAACTTTTCCCACTAAGACATTTATTCCAAAAAATGTTATGCAGGAAGGAAGTTGTGGAGGATGTCCGTAGTTTTTAAGGAATGCTCTGCTTCACTTTCACACTTTCACTGGGAGCCTCCCTGTTCTTTCTCGGTAGAGGTTTAAACGAACGCTGAAAAGGGTGTTGTTTACTTTACACCTACCAATATTGTTCTAGCTGGAGTTTCCAATTTGGCACCATCCAACTCAAAGCTTTGATGTTTCTACTTAAGCATGCTTTGTACCCCCTTGTGTTGCCTGTACACTGGCACTCAAAGCTACGGTGGGTAACATTGAAGAAGCCAGCAAGAGTATGCTACATTTTCAAAATAACTGAAAAACCAAGCCCCATGTTGCAGTCTCTTTCCTAATGAAAGTAGCTAGCAATAAAAGCTAAAGTGGCTAAATCTGGCGAGAAAGGTGCAAAGTATGCACTGACAGCCGGTTTTTTAAGGCCTTTAACAACTGTTTCTTTTTTCTAAAACTACCACCCTAGCTATAAGTCAGATTTGGGTACTCAACCTATATTCTTTGGATGTCTGCAGACCAAGAAAGTGGACCCTTACTAGAGAATATGAGATAAGCTTTAGTTGAACTGGGTAAAGTTGGAGCGCAGTCACACTAGGAAAATCCAGATGACCATTCAATTTGAATACCAACAACATGTATGCGCCCCGTGAGTCTGATCTGCTTCAACATTAAATTGGTTCTTTCTTTATCCATGCGACACTCTACCTACCGCCAAGTTTCGTCAAAATGTGTCCTGTGGTTTTTATAATGTGACAAACAAACTGAACCGATAAAATAACGTCCTTGTCAGAAGTGAAGGAATGTTGACTCTTTACACAAAGTTATCTTTTATAATTGTCCAATGTCAACATTGTGTTTGTCCAGTGGTTTGAGTAATTTGCAGTGCTCTCAAATTCAACTTAACTTGCCCTTAAAGACAAATGACAGAGCGAGCATGTATCAGCAGATCAAAGACAAACACTCTGTCATCATTTGGTGTGCTGCTCGATGTTTCTCGAGCTTCCAGCGCAGCATCGCTCCGATGGAGAACACTCCCAACAAGGTGTCCCAGCGAAGAGCCAGAGCACGTGCTGAAAGACGCATCTCACGATCGACCTTCACTCGGTCCCTAGCAAAGCGTTTCTCTTGTTCATTTATCTTCCCAGGGACGGTTCCTTCCCCACCGTATTAATGAATGCCAGTTGTTCCTGTGCTCCACAATCAGGAAGTTCACATTTGGCCCGGGATGAATCAGACTTAAATGGTTTGCAGGAGCCAGTTGAGTGTGCTGGGTGATCGATCTTTTTATTATATGTTTTATATAAATAGTTTGGTAACAAATTAGAATCAGAATACTTTATTTCTTTCTGGTGGAAAATTGGTGTTTGTGCATATCTGTATTTGGACTGTGTGTACGTACGGTGTGTATTCAACCAACACATGAATTAATAATCGCAATATTATAGTAATATTCATCTTCAATCCTAGTTTATAATAAAGTAAAATACAATTATATAAACATGGCGCAGTTAAAGTAAAATTAAAATGTACATGGAAAAAAGGATACATTACAATCTATGCAAAAGTGCATTAATTATATATTATCTCACTGTTTTTAAACCCTTTAGAAAAGAGGTTATAGGAAGACAAAAAATGTTTAAAAAAATATATAATGGAAAAAGCTTTCAAAAACAATTCATCATTGATTGTACTTTTTATTTATGTTTGGGTAAATACTGATTTTCTATGAACGGACTGAACCCTGTTTTTCTCCAGAAACCTGCAGAGGACTTTAACACTATTTCTACCATGCTTAAACTGTGCAGCAAAATCAAAACAACTACTACTTGTTCAGAGAAATCTGTTGTATCTTCTCTGCAATCGGTCTCATTGTCTCACATTCAGAGCTGAGGTAACTCCATCTCTCCCTACTGCAGATCTCGTGTGTTCTTTTGCACTTTTGATGCAGTGCTCTCACTGATTAGAGGCTTTTGAGTTCAGTCTCGAGACATTTCCTATCCACTCCCTGCAGAAACTTTCAATGAATTACACCACAACCCTAACCCGTCATTTTGGACGTCAACATGTCAGATCCTAAGCAGCTAGCCACATCAAAATATGATTGCTTTTCAAATACTTCGACCCAATGATGGGGTTGCCATGAAACAACACACCCTTGCCAGAGTTGCTGCTGTCTGAGTAAACACACTGCAAAGCCCCTATCATCAGCTACGTGCTTGATGACAGCTAAGTGAAATACACATGTCCTTGTATTAGGGGGAGGAGAGGAAAGAAATAATGAATTCAAAATAGCTGCGGTTGTGTGCATTCCTACCAGAGCATCTGCTTAGGATCTGTGTTCATTTTTGCTCATTAGACCCTTCTTCACTCTTGAGATCAGGACAGTCTTCTCCTTGAAGCTCATCACTACTACAGGATGCTACGATGATTCTCCATACTGCTGCCAAAGCTGGTTATCACTCACATCAAGCTTTCATCAATTACTTAGCTCATCCTTGCCATGCAGATCAAACAGTGCTATGGTCACATTTTACTCTGGACCATTGTGTTGCAACAGGAATTAGAAATCCAGCAAGGAAGAAAGAGAGAAGTGGATGTATCAGAATAATAGAAACCATTCAAAAATGCACTCGTACTGTGAATTGTAATCAGATGTGAAAGGTCTTTGTCATCGCGCGTTACTGAGTAGAAACATACACTCTATCTCACAGAAAATGTGCACAGTATCGTTACATTCATGTACACATGCTACAACAGGGCATCCTGAACGTCTTCAGACCCAAGAGAAGGTGTTGGTCTCTCCCTGGGACCTTAACTGAAAGGGGCCCTATGATGCATTTTGGGGTGTACCCTTTCTTGAAGAGTGCTAAGTAGGTCTTTGTGCATGTAAATGTTCTGCAAAGGCTAAAGTTCCCTACAGCAGAACATAGTGACATCACTTTGTAACTCTTGCATTTCTATTGGCTAGCCCTCCAATACATTGTACGTGGTTAAGGGATGGGAAGAGGTTGACCAATCACAGCAGACTGGGCTCTGGTTTCAGACAGAGGGTGAAAAGAGTTGCTTTTTTGATAATTTAAGCAGTCAGAGTGGAGACATTGAACCTGAAAATTAGAACAACAGGGCCCCTTTAACAGATTATAAGACATCTGATATATTCAGTTCAAGGTGGACATTGTTGTCTTCTACAATTCTACCCAAGTCTCCCAATTCTTGATACCTCCACTAACACTTATCAAACATTGGATCTTTCAGGCAGAAAAGTGTCCTGTAAGTTCAGCAATCTGCCTCTAATCTTAGCTAATGCAATTGTCATCTGACACTGTGTTTTTTCAGCAGCGTGTGTAAGGAAGAGAGGATCTGTATCGCCTACGTAGAAATGGTTTCCCAAGAGGCCTATCCATCACATAATCTTGTTATTGCCTGGAAGATGAGAAATGCATTTAGCTATCTTGTCATTTTCCCTCCAGAAAAGGTCTCTGTAAGCATGCAGATGTCCCCTGTCAGCTGCGGGCGAGGCTTTGTGCAGGAGGTAAATAAGCATAGCACAGCGCTGATTTCTTGTTTAATAAAAGAGGGATTAAAAACACATTTGGATCAAATTCCCGAGTGGGTGCCTGCGTTGTGGATCCTATTACCATGATTGTTCACAGACAAGTATTAAGATACAATTGGTGTTGTACAAGTGTAAGTGTTCCACAGTGAACCTTTGTTGCATCTCTGTTAATTACCAATTTATTTGCTTGCATCCTCCCTTTCTTACTGCTACTGCTCATTGTAAGAAGCCACTCATAGATAACTCAAGTTATTCCAAACAAACCCAGGTTACTTTGCAAAAACACATGCTAATGAAAAAACATGGTTACCAACTTGACAACACATTTCCATGTGTTTCTCACAATTGTGTTTTTGTATTTGCATCATCTTCATGTCCATTCTACAGTACTGCAATACTACCTGGTACTAATGTTTGTCAGCAGCTTTAAAATCAAAACTGCTCCACCTGTTAAAAATCTGATCAAAGATTGTTGGTCAACCCTGACTCTATGACTCAACCTAGTGAGGCTGTCCAACAACATCATCTCTGACCCAAACCATGTTCTGAACAGTGAGTATGAACTGCTACCATCTAATCGGAGATACAGGGTCCCACCATTCAATAAGGTCAGACTGAAGCATCCTTTGTGCATCAGTCAATCCTCACAGTAAACACAGAGCTGAATCAGATCACATGCACGCTGAAGGCTCTTTGAGTCTGTTGATGCTGGACATGGAGCTGCTGTGACGCAAGTCAAATTTCAGACTTGATCTGAGAAATAAAGTAATATCGTATCCTATCATCTTCTAATGAAAGTGTTTTGGGCAGTTGTTGCGTGTTTGCCACTATTGGCCACCGTACAGTTTCCCTCCAAATATAGAGTGTATATGTTAAACATCCAAATAAAACCCCTTCATGAACTGCAGGTTAAATCGCAACAGGGAGAACATCAAACGGTAATATCTTGAAAATGTCTGATGTTCACTTTGAGTTTTCACTGCAACAAAAGTCAACTCTTGCCCTTCAAGCCATTAGCAGAGCTGGAGAACGACTGTTTATTAGTAAAGTATGTCCGCTCCCACTTCAGGCCCGTCCCGCTGTGGAAGCCCAGAATTTATGTTCCGCAGGGAGCCGCTGCTGAACAGACGACCCACATGTGTCTCTGCCTTTAAAGGCATTCTGAACTGATTTGGGGGATATCGTAAAGCAAATGATAAATTTGTTCTCCTGTCAAGTGCGGCTGTGCAGACTATTTGCTCCAAGAATCAAGTAGGAATGCCATATATCCCGACTGATTGCTACCGCCAGCTTATGGCAGAATACATTGCATCATTAAAGGTATCGGAGGAAATAACTTAGGCTTTGTTCCTGCTATTGTGCTGACATCTAACAGGCCGTTTGAAGTAATAAAGATCTATGCGGAGAGACAGACACTGCACATTTGTCTGCCTACTAATAACAAATACACATTCATCCTCTTCCTGCTTCTCTCTGGTTTCCTCTAAAGTCCCAACATCTTGCTTTCTGGCAAGTGCAGATATCATATCTGCCATCGTGCTTTGGCCTGGGTTTTACATTTCTCTTATTTCCTTTCCTCATTTGCATGGTGTGATTGTACTTGTGCCATACAGAGGACACTTTTTAAAAATGATCTATTTCATAATCAAAAAAAGTCACAACACAATCAATGCAACGTCTGATTTTCAGTTGATTGATTTTTTAAATACAGTAAAGAGTAGGGGTGATTCCCTTTGATCTGAAACCTAAGTGCGTCAAAAAATGTACGCAATTTAATCAAATGACCAAGTTTGACCCTTAATTCCTCCCTTAATTCCAGAAAATGCGTCTTGCTGAAGCATGCGCTAGCCAGTTTCTTAATAACGCACATGAGTGGGAGAAAGCGGACAGGATAGTGCTCGATAGTGCCCAGCGACTGCAAGAATACTACCATACGAGATATGAACACATTATACGGAGGGGAATCATCATCTCTCTGTGATAACGTCTTTGTCGATGCTAAAGCTAACTGTCGCAAAACCTTTGCCAATAATTCAGAAATCATAAAAACCAAGCTGTGATTAGGGCTGCTCAATTCATCGTATTTTAATCGCAATTACGATTTTGGCTTGCAACGATTATGAAAACAACATAATGGAAATAAAACGATTTTTTTTTTTTTTTATTATTATTTATCTAAAATAAATAAATAAAAAATAAATTTGTATTGGTTTTTCAATTGAATTATACTTACATTTCAGGGTAATCAACTGTTAAAAACATACTACACGTTTTTCTTTCAATAAATTGATGTTTTCAAAGTAAATGGATAATCGTTTTTAATAATCGTGATGTCAATTATTGACCCAAATAATCGAGATTATGATTTTTTTTATGATTAAGTTAAAAACCCTCTGATTTCCGATCAGTTTGTGCTGCATTTGTTTATTACAACCCCACAATAAAAACAGATTGTGTCAAGATTCTTATGTTATGTCACTTTTTTTGTTTTGTATGTCTAGGTTTGGGTTTATTTTGCTGTTCTGTTCTCCCTGTTTCCCTCCTTGTTTCTTGTCTGGCCCTTCTCCCTGTGTTGTCCTTCCTGTCGTTAGTTTCCCTGGTGTGTCTGATTGTCTGATTGTGTTCACCTGTTGCCCTTGTGTTTCTCCCTCCTTTACCCGGCTGTTTCTTGTTCCTTGATTACCCCTCCCTGTATTTAGTCTTGTCTCTTCCTGTGTTTCCTCGTCGGTTCATTGTTTGTTTGTCCTCCCTTCACGTCACGTTTCATGTTTTTCTCTCCGGTCTTCCTCCATGTTTTTCACGGTCAGTTTTTGTGTTATTGTTTTCCTGAGCTCCCGTTTTGAGTCATGCCATGTTTTGTTATCAGCTTTTTGTTTTCGAAACCTTTTTCCGTTTTTGCCGTCTGCATTTGGGTCCTACCTTTTCTGCGATCTTACAAAGATCATAACAGATTGTTATTGTGATAACCCAATTACATATTTTAATTGATTGACACCACTTCTAAATATGTCTTCTTCAAATGGCAAAATTATTCAATTACACATTTGAAATGTCCTCTGAAGGAGTAACTGGTATACCACCCTGAAGCCCTTTGTATTTCGAAGACATTAGCAGGATTTGAGCCGTGCTTTCAGATTAGATGGCGTGAGAAATGCGGCTCGAAGGTTCAAGGGAGTGAAGGAGTCCTGACACCGCCGCCGCCCCGGCTGCCCCATCCCGGCCTCAGTGTGGCGGGTAATCCCCCCGGGCAGAGGCAATAAAACTCCAATTTCTACTGTACCTGCCAGCTGGGCGTCTTAGTCAGTTTGAAACACAGGGAGCATGAAATTCCCGAGGAGCCATATCAAAGCGCCAGCCCCCTTCGTTATGACATCAGAAGCGTCTGAAGTCAACAGGCATGAAGGCAGACTGGGGCCCAGCATGGGTTCACAGCCTTGAAGGGGGATCCGTCGCTATTAAGGGCTGTGCAGGGGGAAAGCTAACAGAGGGCAAGGCGGGGAGAGAAGGATTACATCTATCATCATATGTGCTCCCATCTAAAAGCCCTGCCTGCCTTTTTATGCCCTCAGCAAGTCCGCCAACTGTTATGATAGCTGAGACAGTAATAAAGGCTTGGCGGTATCATAAACACAGCGTGATGTTGGGTATCAAATACTTAAGGGCCCGTGACGAAGATCTGAGGAGAAGCCCACAATGCTGGTAGAAATGTAAACATGATAATGGTGATAATTACAGCTGGTTGTGGCCGTGATCCATTTGTCATCTTAATAAACGCCTGTTCAAGCCGTAAAGTAAAGCTGAAGAGCAAGAAAACCTATAAAGTCCTAACGACCGCATTTTAACGCTACAGAGATTGAGAACATTAATGTGTGTGTAGCGAGCAGATGCAAAAACTGCCACACAAGATTTAAAAAGTGATAAAACGTCTTCAGGAGGCCATTTCAGCATAACATGGCTGTAAGATCAAACTAAAGAAATATATAGGAAGGAAAATATTGCATGATAATGTTGGTGTATTTTAAGGCAACTAATGTGTCGCCTCGCATGCATGAAAAGTAAAAAATACTTTGACCCAGCTTGCCTGGACAGTCTGGGCTCACATCCCAACTCATGTCATCACAGTAACGTTTTATTTCCAATGACTGTTTCCCCAAAAACCATTAAAAAAAACCTCAGCCTTTTGCCTCACCTGCGTTTGAAAGGTCATAATAAACTATATAAAAGATTCAAATGTGTAATACTTTGAATCAATCCTTTTGTGGGAAAGGAATTGTAACGTTATGTTTTATGAAACCTTTCAAAAATCATATAATAGCAACAAAAAAACAATACGACTACTACTACTCCAAAGATGTCATCATTGACTTAACATATACAAACATTTGTATTTACTTCCCTCTAGTTCTGATTATGTTCTCATTCGGTGCGTGTATGTCACATGTGTCAAACTCAAGGCCCGGGGGCCAAATCCGGCCCGTGGTGGATTTAATTTCGGCCCGCAGGATAATTTCTAATTACTATTAGATCCGGCCCGCCGGTATATTGCACGCACACCTTCACTCCATCCTGAGGGTCTCCTCCGCTCAGACCCGGAGCCCAAACATTGATGAACTTGCACCCAAGATGAGATGCCAAGTATCTGCTTGAACTAGCATCACAGAGCAGCACACTGAGTTTACATGGATATTTCCTTCTGCACTTTTTCTCACGACAACAGGGCACGTTTGGTTTGTTCTTTGAGGGAAATAGTTTTGTTGAAGCTGTTGTTGGCCTGTGGAAAAATTTACTCATAAGAAATGACTCTGGAAAAGCTGCAGATAGAGCCATAAGAAATGAATGCAACTGATTATTTAATGTTTAATGGTGTTTTTATAGGCAATCATTTAAGTTTTGTTAGTTCCAGGTTTTAATATGTGCAATAAGTTCATTTCAATAAGTGTTGCAATAAACATTGAACCAGTCCTCGACTAGTACCGATTCTTTTATTTTGGCCCACTGTGTATTCTCAGATATCACACACACTCAGAGTATCTCCAATGTGTTGACAGAGGCAGTATCCAACCATTACAGTCAAGCCCAATGAGATGGTCCGTTGGAAACGAGAAGATCTGTTTTTGTAAGTGATCATCAGCGAGTGCAATTAATCATTTGGACAATTAATAATCGTGGGAGTTTCCAGAAGTAGATAATCTCAGACAGGAGACCCTGATGGCTCCTTCACAGAAATACAGCACCAGTGTGTAGCGTTTAATCTTCATTGATTCAATGTTGTGCATAGGGTGAAGAATAAGCCAGCAGTGCATATGGTGGTATGAAGAGAGGTATAGAGACCTAAAACACTACACATATACATTTTTCGTATTCTTTTATGAAATCTGGACTGTGATACTGAGTTTAAAATGTGTGCATGTTTGAACAAAAATGGAATAAAATGCAAGCTTTCAAAGGAATGTGTTCTTTGACAAATATGATAATCTATCAGACCACTCATCAAAGCTGAACAATGCATTTCTTCTGTGAGCTGGACTCAGTGGACACACATGTTAATAATCCAAACTGTTTCCACAATTGTTTAAAAGGAAATATCGGAGACATTTAAAACCGGGATCTAGCATGGAGTGGAATGTGCTTTAATTGCAGTCCTTGGCAAAAGAAACCGGCCTGAGTATTTGATCTTGCCCAGTGTTGGCACCGATCTCAGGAACACGCCTCCATTTCAAACATGGCCAGTCACTCTCTTCCTGCCAAATCAATAAAAGACAATAATTGTTGATGATAACAATGACTGAGCACGCTCGGTGCACGGTCCAATCTGGCCAAATTCTGATCATTTCTGCGGCTTCCAAAAAACTTTGCAGCCCACATTAAGGAGCAAAATGAAATTCCTCATGATGGATGACTTTAGGAGGCCTCCGGACGGGAACGGCCATCCAAGGCTGGGATTCGATCCCACATTTCTGCATAATGGTTTCAGCTGCCTTGTCAGTCACCTGAGCTCCACTACACTTTTTAATCGAACCGCCAGTAATGAGTCGGTCAAACATGAGCAGACAAATTGATTTGGATTCCCATCTGATGAGTCCTTCCATGAAACAGTTTGTTTGTGCAGCGGGCCAAACACTGTCACGCAGACAAATGAAATGCAATAAGCAGAGATGCAATAAAGTTCCAGACAGGACTTTAATCAATACAAACATACAAAAAAATAAATATGTGTTTGATTAGAAGGGACAGATGATCGAAATAAACTGCAATAATAGTGCTGTATTTGATTGAACCCTACATGAGCACGCAACAAAACCACACTGCAGCTTCCTGAATTGTTTTTCATCAGTAATGTTTGCCTCTTGCATGTGCAAACAGTCATTTAGCACTAAAGTTCCCCTACAGACATGCAGTCTAAACACACAGATTTTGAACAAATGATCCCTGCCAGACACCATTGGACACCAGAGTACTTTTCCCTGAGGGAAGATTATGCAAATGAGCCGCTGACGCTTTGGGTTTACTGGCAGGCCGCAAACCACTTCACAGCGTATACTGCCGCCCGAAGTCCCCGGAGTTAGGGACTGACACCTCCTCATCTCCACCGCTCCCATGTTTTTTTTTGTGTTGCCATAAGTTAGTCTCTCTCCATTGGTGCGCTGGGCTAATGCTAATGCTAATAGTGCTAATGCCACAAATACAATGGCGGCTTCACAAAACTTTTCAGAGTTTTACGGGGCGTGGTTTGCAATTCGCGTAGCCAATCAGAACTGGGGCACTTTTTCCCCCCAGGATAGTACCACTTCTCAGCAGGCACTAAAAATGGGGGTAAAAGTTCCCGGCACTAAGTACTCTTTTTGGTGTGAACGCGACATAAGGGGTACTAACGGAACTAAAGGGGAAAAGTACGGAGAAAAGTACTCCGGTGTGAACGCGGCTATAGTGACATCACTATTTAACACTTGTGCTTCTATTGGCTTGCGCTCCAACACATTGTACGTGATTGGCTAAGGGGCGGGAGATCTCTAAGCGGTTGACTAATCACAACAGAGCCGGCCAGCTAACCAATCAGAGCAGACTGGGCTCTGATTTCAGACAGAGGGTGAAAAGAGGTGCTGCAGTATGAGAAAAATGATGGTTTTTGAACATTAAAGCATGGAGACATGTCACAGTAGAGGCACTAAATGCAAATGAACCTGAATATGAGCATAAAAGGGCCCCTTTAAATGAAATCCAGCCCTCCCAAGTGTTTGTATTTGCTGAAGTTAAGGCTTGATTTCTAACTCTAGCTTTCGAGATTTTTTCAATGCCTGGCCAAGTCTCCCAGTAAATGATAGCAGGGAGCCTATTATGGCGCATTTCCACTACAGCGCGGTTTAAGCGTGCCGTGCCTGACCCGTTTTTGGTTGCGTTTCCACTAGGCGTAGTTCCGGCTAGCGGGTACTTTTTCACAGTTTTCTGGCTCTCCAAAATCGAGGTTCTTTCCAGGCCAACAACCGGGCTGAGTATGCTAAACTAGTGAGAGAATCGCTGGCAACTACAACAAAATTAACTACAACAAAATTAACATATTTGACTGTGATTTAATTGTAATACACGTTTCAAAATGATGCCGAAGTAACAACCTACTGATACCGGTTAGTAAAAACCATGAATTAATGCTTTGACAAGTCTGCAGACAGACGGCAGGCGAAACACCTTTTAAAATGCGTGTTTTCTGAATGGAGATCGGCTAAGCTAACGCAGTATATGCTCCGACCGTCCACACTCACAACAACGGCCTACAGACATAAATAAACCAGCGACTGTATTCTCCATGACACAGACAGTCTGTGGTTTGTACTTGTTTAACTTGTGTCTAGTTTCTGAACAGATATGAGGAGCTGTGAGCTCTGAGGGCTAACAGCTAACGGCTGATGTTGGTTTTGTGTTTCGCATTGAAGATGACGTCACGGCTCCGCCTACACTGCGTTACTATAGTTACTGCCCCAGCTACTAAACTGTAATGGAAACGCAGCATAAAGTGAGCCTGGCCTAACAAGGCCTAACTATACCGTACTAAGCCGTGCGAGGCCCTGCAGTGGAAATGCGCCATTAGTTCCCCAACTGTATCCTGGAGCGTAGGAAGCCAGTGAGCGCAGCACAGGGATTCAAATGGGATGCATTACCCTGTCACTTACACACAGACTCTTTATCACATTGTGTCCGACAAACACATCTCACATTCTGCCTCTCCATGCTCTCCAGACTCCCCTGTCTGAATGATGATATCTAAATCTGCGAGCAGCTGCTCTGCCAAAAACAATGAGGGGAGTCAAGAGGAAGGGGATCAGGAGCAGTGGGAGACACGTTGGGGTACCCTGGAGACTTTCACAAGGCCCATCGGAGAAGAGGAGACGGTGGGGAAACGTAAGATGCCTTCTTCAAATCGATCACACAACATTAGATCAATTACTTTATACATCTTAAAATGTAACTTCAATGTCCTTAATGAACCATATGACACATAATTATGCTTTATATTTGTGAAGTATTAGATTTTTTCAGCAAGAGTTTTAAGGACTTGCTAAGAATCATGCATAAACTGTATACAGATGCGTTTGCAGGCCTCTCAAGCATATTTAAAAATAAATAAATATGCTTGATTGTGCAAGAGTTGGCACAAGAATGATCTGTGTGAATGTTCTGATTCAGTCCTTCCTGTAAAGTTGAAAGACATTTTCCCGATTCTCCCTGCTGAGAGAGGTGAGGGGGAAACTTTCCGAGCACCATTGGGAAGCTAATTAGCAACGCGGGTGTTAAGAAACTCCTGCTCTAGGTTGTTTTTACCCCCTGATGGGAAACACTCAGCTCATGCTCAAAGTGTGCCTTTTACTTACAGGGAGGAAGCTGGATGTGTTTTTCTAGACTCCCCCCCTTCAACTCATCAGTGAGTGCTCACACATTGAGTAACACACACACAAACACACATTTCCATATGCAAACACACTGAGTTTTTGATGTCTCACACACAGGTGCTAATAGAAGTTCTGACTAAAGCGGAAATCTCCTGGTCTGAAAAGTGAAGCAAGCGCGGAAGTGCCCTAAACTGCGTACTTGTGTCAGGGGGCACTCCACTGTTTGCAAAAGGAAATTAGATTGTAGAGAAGACTATGAGAAACTGAACATACATCTTACTCGATTTTACCTTGGTAATCATTTAAGATTATTGGTTGAATCCCTACAGTATGATGTTCCTGTTCTCAATCATTGTCCCATTTAGAGTCAAATACATTTTGACATGGATACATTGAAATGAACAGGTCAAATCATGAAATTCATTTTGAGACAGCAGAAGACAAACTCAACCCAACTGTAGTCCGTAAGCCAACTGGTGACAGTGAATAGATGTACTTGTATTCACAGTCAATGGTCTGATCACACAACTACTAAGAGGGTGCAACATAAACTGAGTGCAATGGGTTTTGGATCACAAAGAAACAATGCCTGCCTCTTCTGGAGGATGCTTCTCTTGGGCTGGGTTGGTGGGTCGGTCCGTTGTCCTCTGGTGAGTCAACAACTGAACATTTACTTTACACTTTTTTGCGTTATTGTGGGCTTCAAAAACATATATTCAAACAACACCTACGTTTATGAGAAATATAATGAAATATGAGTAATTACACCTCCAAATGACTTTCATATGACTCCTTTCGACTTCCAACTTGTAAGTGCTACATTATCTCATTGTTCAGCTTCTCCTGAGTTAATGTAAGTGCTTCCCAAGTCTCTTCCAACATGGTCTCTCTCTCCCTTATGTCTTGAGATAAAGTATTTTGTTCATGTGCTGTCCTCCTGTTTCTCTTGGCACGTTATTAGCACCAAGGCTGCTCTAAAAGTGCACATCTGGACACTGGTTTCAGAAGCAATGGGCAATTGGCCATGAACTTTTGCTAAATACTTTATACAGTATATCTCTCTATCTTTTCTCAAGTCTGTTAATAACTCACAGTAGGTTTGATGTTGAAATTGGGTTTAGTGCTCTTGAACAGATATTGACTTTAATTGGTGAACCCTCAATTATTGGTATTACAGACCATTCATTTCACTTTTAAATCAATGCACTGTTTTAACAAACTCATTATCTACTGACAGACTTCAAGAGGCAGCAGGATGGCGCAGCGAGCCAACAGTCTCTCGAATAGTTTGAGTTCAAGGCTCCACGACAGCAGGTGTCCTTGAAAAAGACAGTGGCTTGTTACCAACGCTTTTACTGCTTTGTGGCTAATCTTGACCTCTGATTGCACTCTAGAGGAGATAAATAACTAACTGTCTTTCAGGAAAAACACGCAGATTTGAAATCCAGTTTGAACTCAGATTGTATTTTAGACAAATACGATCAATTTAAAGGCCAAGCACAATAAATGTAAGGGTCAAAGTGTTGAAGCTAAAACAAGCTTCATAGCACACGTAACAAAGCAGGACAGATATATTCATATTATGACAATTATTGATTGGACCATACTGTTTTTCAATCAGTTTGAACACAAGACAAAACAAACTGCTTTGTTTCCATACCAGACTCCAGTGTGGTTACAGTGGGACACACATTGTATGAAATGGAAAAACATAATCACCCCTCTCCCTTTCTGTTCATCTTTAATGGGAAATTTGAGATACTACTGAGTACAGAGCTTAGTCTGTCACATCACATGACGCGCTGCAACTAATGCAGCTGACGAATGGGCATATCATGGATCCCAGTTTCGTGAACGATCCCTCTTCAGAAACAGGTGGCAGCCGCTGTAAGACCAGATGTCCCAGTGCAGCCGTGGTAAAACGAGGACTGTGGAGATACAGCGGTGAACAATGCGTGACCAAGACCGAAGGTGGTCCGGCTTGTGTTCAAACCCCAGGAGGGCCAACAATGGGGTGAAGTCTGGTGAGGGGGGAAGGGGTGTGCAGACTCTCCCAGACATACCCGGTTGTGCCCTGTCCCTTGGGGTAAATGAAGCGACCCCACCTCTGAAAACCATCCCCTGCTTCAGTGTGAGGAAGTGGATGCTTTTCAACAACCAGGAAGTCATATCAGACATCCCAGAGATGCCTTTCCCCCTCCACACATAACACTTCAAATCCATCGGATCCTTTGTTCAGACATCTCTGCTTGTTAATGCCATGCTTCAAAACCTGCTATGCCCATTTGTTTGCACTGTATAAATAGAGTAAGCATTACCGGTACGATTGAAGTACGTCTGTGGAACTTTGCCAAACTCTGTCGAAGCTGTCACCAGATGGCATTATATCGAACCCTTTACTGAGCCTCGCTGTTACAGAATTAGCCTTTGCACATACAGTGTATATCGTAAGCTTGAATGTTTTGTTTTGACATGTTGGTAGTATTTGCACAAATATGATGAAAAGATCTGTCTGCAGAAATCAGAAACAGAGGCCACATGAGGGAGACTTTGCAACAAGAGCCAACAGGTGTTCCAGAAAGCTGAGACCACAAGAGTGCAATTAAAAAATCTAATATTCACAAAGGAAGTGATGGACACATTTCACTTTAATGAGAACTTGCTGCTGTTGCTGACACAAGGTTGAATTTAATCTTTCAGGCAGTTAGAATCAAGTTAATGGCCAAGTACAATAAATGTAAAGGTGACACTGTCAGCTAAAACAAGCTACATAGCACATATTAAATATAGTAAATAACATCAAGCTGTATGGTAATCATTGTTAACAAAACAGGACACAAGTATTCATATAGTGTAATTGAGTCCACCATGTAGTACAGCATAGTGGTGGTACGTGGTGAAATGTGACTGAGCTTTGTCCTAAGCTCACTGTGTAGTTGTTTGGAGATGGTTGTAATTCATGTCATACTTTCTGTCGGATCCAAAGGACATATATTTAATAGCGCATACGCTGGCATGGCATGAAAGGACACATCATTCTTCGCCCACTGCTCATGTCTATTTGTAAAGACGAGTGTGACATGCTTTCATTCTTTCAGGTGCACAGGTGCAACACAGAAATATTACCCCTGCACCGGAACTAATGCAAATATTGAGCTGAATCTTCCTGTAAAAAATAATGACTCCTTGACGATTTGAGGGTAGCTTTCAGCACATTTACTTGTATTATTTTAATGGTAGGGTATTTGTTTGACCCGGTGAGGTGGTTTTCTTGAAGTATCTTTGTAATTACATTTGTATTAATTAATTATCATTTCATATTCCAGCTATTCCTCAAAAAACATGTTTTGGATTTCATGCCATTCTAATTTTCAATTTACATTTTAAGAAATTGTAGTTTTTGTATTAACTACCCCAAGCTTCCACAAGCGGGTCAAAAATGTCCCGCATGCATTTTCTATGGGAACCTATGGAGAAACGTTTTTTTTCAAAATGTAAAAAAAATGTCTAAAATTATAAATAGTGAAAAATTAAATATAAAATAATTCTAGTGTGAACCAAAATATAATACTAAATATTATACAAGTGATTCTTCTTCACCAAAATGACAAAAATGACATAAAAACACATATTATTCTAATACGGGTCCTTTTTGACCCACTTATGGAAGAGTGTAGGGTCCAGTCATCCGTGCATCTAAGGGTTAAATGTTAACATTATCTGCACCTCATACCTGTAATAACTTATAGATTGCCTCACAAGACTAAAGGAATAGAAGTAGGGTTTATAAATCTGAATTTTACCTCCATTTCTAATTGATACAAGCACCACATTGAAATAAGTGAATGTATTGTTTGTGTGTCTCTTCTTTAAACGCTCTGTTAAAAAAGATCATTTTATTTTCAAACTATTATTTTGTGGAATTGTATTATAATTGTGAAATAGATTTTATTATTTTTTGAAATGTTGATGTATTCCTTATTGTTCAGTATTAGCAGAACTGCACGGGTTAATCTGACTATAAACTGGTTTATTTTTCTTCGGAGTTGGAAGAGACGAAAACAGAGCAAAAGTGGATATTGGTTTAACATTACTGTTGTTCTGTGTTTAGAATAGAATATAACCCCTTATTGTCATTATACTGGTACAATGAGATGAGTAGAGCTACTCCTTTGTTTAAGGTGCCATCAAACATACAAAATAAGTTAAAAAAACAACAACAAGAGTTTGCAGGATGTGATGATAATCTCAAGGTTTGTCCACATTTGCTTGGCAACTTGCTGTGTGAGCAGTGTGAAGAATCCATAGCTTTGTGGTTTTGATGTGGCCTGAATACTGGCCTATAGCCTGGGGTGTATCTCCAGCTGGAGCCTTAGTAAAATGTAGGACCTTGCACTGAAGCCCCACACAGCATTCAGTGATACACTGATACTGTGCTTAAGTATTCAACAAATCCCTTATGTATCTGCACCAAAATTGTCCGGATGCCAGTTTGTGGTTTCAAGTGTGGAGCTTTGTTACTCCTGATGCCAATACATGTTCATGCCAGATAATATGACAAATATGAATTTTATTAAGATACTTAACTCGAGCCCCGTCACAGTGTGAATCTGGAAAACCTCTAATCCAAACATTGGTCTGTGAATCATATTTTAGGCAAACGCTAGCAGCCTTAGAGTTCTTCCAGTACAAATAATGACAATGCATGCTGTGTTTGGCTGAGAAGCGAAAACCTAAGAGATATTCAACACTTGGCAGTTGGCATGCACATCACATCAAATCATTTGAAAGCTGCATGTGGAAATTGGGCAACAATGTGGAATGCTAAGCTCACTATCAGTCTTTTTAGTCTAATTTTATATTTATCACACTTTATCCACCTCATGTCAGGGTGTGATTTCTTCCTCTTTTTCTCTTCATCCTCACTTCTCTCCTGTCCTTTCTCACGTCTCTTTTCCCCCTTCCCCTCCTCTCTGTCTCTGCGGGGTTTCTCTCTCCAGCAGGTGGCCAGTCAGTCAGCAAAGACTCCTCTAACTGTTTGGCACCATGGCAACACACAAGGAAAACAACACTCATGCATGCCTGTACGCAGACTAATACAAACACACAGACACTCATAAATGTTTACGTGCATGCACAGAGAAAGCCCTTTGTACACATACACAAACACAAGCTTGGATACCCATGTGCTCAAGATGGCAAAGGCCCACACACACACTCGCTCACACACATGCACACAGTTGTGATAGGTTTGCAGCTACAGCTGATTTTTAAAGCAATAAACATTTTAGCACGTCATGGTTGATCAGGCATACTGTATATAAGTGGGCGGAGTTAGACCAGATGCCTAAGTTAAATGCAATACCCCAGCAACAGATCTTGGATACAAAACTAATTTCTGTCAGCAGGGGTCAGACCTCAGCTGGGTGTCGGTCCCGAGTGCCAGCTGAGCAGCAGAGGAGGATGCATGGAGAGCAAAGCCAGAATTGGGGTCACGACAAATGTACAGAGCAGGACTGTGACATCTTGCCAAGTGCATAGTCCAACTATTTTCCACATGTGTGAGATTAGCTATATCGCAGAGTGTAAGACATCTGATGGACACTTGTATTCAAAGTGCCCTGAGGAACACTGAGGGCATTCTGAACATTTTCAAAGAAAAGTAACAGCTGAACTTGGCAGTGTGCTGAGCCTCTAAGTGTATTAGGGAACCTCTAACCGCATGTACCTTACTTTCAAGTAGATAAAAGTTAATTTTCTTACCACCAAATAACCAAAGGATCAGTGTGAGCGATGCAAATGTATTAATGTATAGGAGTTTTAAGAGAGACTAAATGCTAAATAAAGAAATGTAACAGTAACCAAATGTATTGTGTTGAAGTTGGGGTGATATATAGATGTTATATGACAGTCAATAACTGTTTTAAACAATGGCACTCAATAATGTTCAGCTTTTAACCCATATCGATTTTCACCTAGAATTTATAGAACTAATTATGACCATGTTTTAATTCACTTGTACTACCACACATTTGCAGTTTTTGCACAATCTAATAATATGTTTCTCTATTTTAAATCCACAAAGCTCAGAGGAAACAGAGGAGGTGTGACATTTAGGCAATGCTATTTTCTATATCTCAAGAGATCATGCTTTGTTCCTCACACAGTGAATTCTTCAGGATATCTGTTTCTTCTGTCACTTCCATGTCTGGGTTTCCTTAGGAGTTTCTTAAGTCTTGTGCACGCGAGGATCTCCCGAAAAGCTTGAGGAAGGAGCAGTTAATTCATAGCCTATTGGTGACAGGAAGCGAATCAATCAGAGGTGGCAATTTCCACACTCAGCTAGCATGAAGAGGAACGCACCACATACTCCCCGGGGCTAATGACACGGCGCCTGGATCCCAAAATCACCTCGTCAAAGCAGGGCAATGAAAGAGAAGGCATTCCAAGCAATTGCCCACTGTCAAAACATCCCATTATGGTTTTATTGGGAGGAATGACCAGGTTACTATTGACGACCTCATCGAGTTCATGTGATGGGATGCATGAATTAAATAGTCTACTTTTCTTTTACTACATATTTTGAAATGTCAGGATTTATCCTAAGCTCATAGAGAATATACATTTTCAATATATAAAATGATCTAACACCTTATGGTAAACATTTTCCACTAAATGGTCCTAGTTGCGCTGTCTTCTTCGATTGCGGTTTGTAACAGAAAAACAAAACCTGCTTGGTAAGTTAGTCGATCTATTTAATTAAAAAAATACTACTGATAACATATTTTATAAGTATGTAAGCAACACAGAGACATCCATAGAATAAGCAAACTAGTGAGGAAAACCTCATCGGATATAGGAACAAATGTTGGGAAAGTTATTGAATGGTCCCTTTTATAAGTGTGGTTTTCAGAACTCACAGAAACGGACCTCGCCTTGACCCAGCGTCCAACTCCTACCCCCCAATAAAAGGTCCTATAATGTCAAGTTAAGTGTGATTAATGGCAGTACCATGCACACAGTCTTTCTGTGTACAATACCCATAACTTCGAATACAGCTCACAGCACTTCAGCTGTAATCCAAAGCATTTATAGAAATATGTGTGGAGGTCTACTCCTAGACTCTGTACTGTACATCCAAAGTCCTGCAGTCGCTATTTTTCATCTATAACCTTTAAAACTGTATCCTTTTAGTCTTGAAAAACACCATCATTTGTTTTCATTTCGTGTTATTGATTTTGTGAGAGCAGCTGTCACTTCTCAGAGTGGCTGGCGTCTTATTTTGGAGCTGAAACTCTTCTTCCTGTCCACCTTATAGGTTTATTGGCTAATGCGAGAGCTAGCTGTCGAAGTGACACCATGGCAGGGGAGAGTTTATCATTCTGCTGACAGGCTAAATAACTTGTGCCGAGGCAACAGATAACAAATGGGCTCAAGTTGTGGCTTGAGTGTCTGTGTGTTAAAGACAAGAACAACTGGGCTGCAGCAGAAATAAATGGTCTTTACTTATAAGTATAGAGTATACACAGAATCAAGAAGATGAATACGTGTTTACTGAGCACCAACAAGAAGAAAAAAACAACTTCATGGTACATATTAAAGGTTTCAACAACCTAATCTTGCCTTTAAAACATCTTGTTGAGCCATGTCAATTAGAAGCAGGGATGTTTATTACAGCTTCAACTATGGATTTGGATAAAAACTAATTTGATCACTATTAGTGAGGTTTGCATTTGCAAGAAATAAACAAACCGTCTGAAATTGACATTACATTTTGTTGAAGTGCAAAATGGGTAATAACCACGGGGATAATGTAACAATATCACTAAACCTATTTATTTATCATTATTAATCTATGCCATGTGGGTTATTAAGCCTTTTAGGTATAGGCAAAGAAAACTGTTCAGGGTCAGGTTTAGATAATTTGAAAATGTGTTGCAGTGAAAATAATTGCGTTTTGAACCTGGACTGTTAGATTTAAAATGTGTTTTATAAACAAATCCATCGTGTTGACCCAAACCCTAACCCTAACCCTAACCCTAACCCTAACCTATGCAAATTGCTTTGGTTTCCTAGTTGTAACTATTGCATTTGTGTATTTCATTAGCATTTTAAGACATCATGCAGATTACATAAGGCAAGGCTTGATTGATTTATTTTGTCTGACATTAGTTATCCCTCATAATAAGCCTTCAGGATCTAGTGTCAAAGCAGCAGGCTAATAAGCTAAGGCTGTTGATAGCGCCACACTTGCTGTTCACCTTTGCCTCGTAGGTGTCAAACTGTCAGTAAGAAACCCAGCAGGCTTCGGGAGTTTACTGCAACTGCAGCGGGACGTAAACAAATCAATTTCCCCGTAAAGAAAAGTGTCAGAAGACCTCTCAAGGATGATGCACATTCTTATAGCTGTGATGTGTCAAAGCATAAACAAATGCCCTGTTCCTTCTCCCCCTCTGTTTACAGCTGTTTCTGCTCATACAGTAAGTGAGATATACCCGTGAGGCAACCAGGGCGCTGTCTTAAGCCCGTGAAAATGTGCTCCAAGAGATAAATTCCAAGATGTCAGAGGAGCTGTCAGTGTGAAAGAATACTCGGGTCATTACCACCTTCAAATCTAGCTCGCATGCAAACTCCCCCTCCCCTCTGAGACGGACCCCTGCTGAGGATGAGCCAGACTTTCCCACAGTGAAAAACTGACTTGAACGACTTTATCGGCCAAACTGTTATCCCCCATATGAGAACAGTTTACAAAAAGTAGAATGTGCTTAAATCGCCAAGGGTAAAATCCATTAGCAAGGTTTGTGGGTCAATGCTCCAAGAAATCACCCAAGAGATGCAACAAATGTCCCTGTGTTAAGACCTTCTGTGTTGGTGTTAGAATTTGCTGAATAAAGTTGTCTGTGTCTTATGTTATACTCATTAATGTGCTAATGTTCTGGCTACAACGCATCAGCCGATGGAAAGACTTTCAATAATGCAACCTATAATGTCAGAGCAGCAACTTCATCACTATGTTAAAACTTACATCAGGGTGGGTCGAGAAGCCTCAGCTGTCAGATGTCCTTATTAAGGATGTCTAATAAGACCAGGCAAGATGGTTCTGAGAAGTAAGCGATATCCGCAGAGCGTTCGACACATACAATAAGGCAGCGTGCCTTAGTGTGGATTTCATACTCAGGGCTGAGCATACTCTTAGCCTATTTTTGTTGTCCTGATCTCAGACAACCCTGGACCCCATCCAGGAAGTAATATCCACCGTTAATGCTGCCCGGTCTTTTCCCCCTCAGCTGTGACTTGCAGGCTGAGTGGGGTTCAAGAGTGACGGGCAAAACCATTTTCTGTGAACCTTGTCTAAACTCAATTTCTATGATATCTAAGTGTGAGGAAAAGCATAACATTTCGGGAATGCTCTTCACTTGTATTTGCAGTCCTGCTCAACCAGGGACAACGATGGCAAAAGTACACACATCCTTAACTCAAGTAGAAGTACAGATACTCGTGTTTAAAAATACTCTGGTAAAAGTAGAAGTACTGACTAAACATATTTACTCAAGTAAAAGTAAAGAAGTATGGGCTTCAAAATGTACTTAAGTAAAAAGTACCCATAACTAGCAGCTGTTTTAAAGAGTACCTGACCTCCCTTTATATTAATAGAACAATAATGTCGTTGTTAGCTAATGAATGTTTCCATGCTGAACAACGGCAACGTTTCCATTGGTCCCTCTTCTTTAGAGAAGACCAGGAAATGATGGATACACGGATTGTGTTCAAATCAATAGGCACGCAATGACTCTAAAGAATAATGATCACGCCACCAAACACACATTCAGACTAAAGGAACCAGCTGTTTGGAAAATGAGAGAAGTAAAATTACAGGTATTTGTGTTCAAAATGTAAGAAATAAAAGTAAAAAGTCGTCAGAAAAATAAGTAGTGGAGTAAAGTACCGATACTGAATTTACTTAACTACAGTAACAAAGTATTTGTACTCCACTACTTTCCATCTCTGACCAGGAATATGTTCTCCTTTTATCGACCTCTGCAACCCAAGATACAGATACTCCCAAAGACCTCAATCAAACGGGATACTAGATTAAGGCTAAGGACCGCTTCAACTCCTGAGTGAAGTTGCGGTCACAAACAATCGCGATAGTGCATTCCGTACACAAACGAGGCTACGTTTTGTCGTTCTTACGCTGGTATCCTGTGAATTTACGGCCATCGGGGTCTCTATTTCCCCCCTCTCCCGTGGAGATAAGGGGTGTTTTTCTTCTGAAAATCTACGGGGGGTTGGGTGTAGTTAAAGGACACACTCAGCTGCTAGATTAACTCATCAACGCCGCATTGCAGGGTGTCAACAGAAATGTTTCACACACAAGACCGACAAGGAATGAATACCATTTGGAGGTCGCAAGTGGCAACCCCTCAGTCCTTCAGGCCTTTTAAATGTTAGTGTCTGCCTTTCAAGAGCAAGGATGTAACCTCTAAACCTTTGAAGGAAAAGAAATACGTGTTGGAAGTCACTCCCCTCATTCATTAAGCTCATTAAATTCATATCAAATAAATCACTTGGGATAAATAGTTTATTGTGGTTTTGGTAGCTAGAAATATAATTTATATATTTGAACCTCTGATGTCACTGACATTTCTAAATATGTAATAATAAATCAATAAGGCATTTAAAGACAGTCACAAGTTACCTATAAAGAGCACAGCCTTGAATAAACTGTAACAATCTCTATTGATATCCAGATTCTTAAAAGTAAAAACATTGACATCAAGAGTAAAAAATATGTTACTTCCATGTTCACACCAAATAGAGATTTTAACAGTGTTCAAAGCCGATAACACTTCTCAAAATACACAACACTATGACTCTAAATACTCCTGCAGTACGTACCGCTTCTTGTTTTTAGTACTAGAAACATGATTCAGATATCTTTGATGAGAATATTTCCGTGTAGCCAAAAAACAACTGACAACCGGAGACGTGGGATCATCTTCAAAAGAAAGACGTGTGTCTGTGGCATGCTGTCTTTTAGCTGCTTGAGCAATGCCATTCCTTGTAGTTTGAGTCATCTAAACTCCCAGAGTAATGGCTTCCAAATTTAGATTACGGTGCAAGTCTTAAATGTGTTCAGAAGCTCTTCTCTGATGAGTTTAATGTCTTGAGAAGGACAGACGAAATTAGAGGATCTCAAAGTGAGTCCCCTGGTTGTTTACTCAGACATTGAGTGGGAGCTGGCACGGTTCCTCAAACTCTTAAAGTGCAGCGGATTGCGAGGCCTTTGCACTTGGCGGGCAGCAGCTTTGATAGCTGTTCAGGGAAAGTCATTGTTTTTCCTCTAAAGCTGCAGTGCACTAGGGTGGCACGGCTGCCATGTTGTGCCTGTTAGCTTTAGATTTGAGGAAGATCAAGCCATGTGGCCTTCGGTAAGCTGTGTCCCAGTCGGGAGTACCATCGAGAGGTCTTTTTATATTACTATGTCAATGCAACCCATACTCCAAACCGTGTGGTCAAGGCTTTTTAAGGAGAGTCCGAGTCATCCGAAGAAGCTGCCAGCAACATTAAAAGGAAGTCGCTTCTGAGCTTACACAGCCCTTAACTGTTGACTTCTAAAATAAAAACTAAATAAGCATTATAGTTAGTTAGTGTGGGGAAGAATAAAACCAACACATTTGCATGATTGTAGACACTCTGCTGTTGAGAAATGCTGATTGCATTTGTTGATTGCAACTTCCTGGTACTATACTATATACAACTTGTTTTTTTATTTAAAGATCTCGTTCTTGCTTTTTTGTCTTTAAATTAAAGTAGGGCCCAAGCTGACGACGGAAAGGAAAGGGGGTAGAGAGGGGAAGACACGCAGAAACAGGCGTCACCATCTTTTTCTGGTTGGTCAAAGACATTTCAAACTGCCACAAAGGTGCTTTTTTGAACACTGCGTTTCCTGCAAGGAACTTTCTGCAGCTGAACTGGGTCTCTCTTGAATTCATATGATAGCTGCCAAAATGGCATGCCCGCTGTTCTGGCTGCGGATGTTTCGGTGTATTTTAGAACATATCAACATGTTACTCTCATTAGGTTATTGTTTTGGCTTGGTCTCAGGTTTTTTTTTTATTATTATCTCTCCGTTGAATTTAATCTTGTGGGACATTTTGTCTTATCTCTCTTATATAGCATGACTGTAACTCTTAGTTGTTTTTCTCTCAATCTTGACTTTTGTGATTGAGCATTGAACAAAAATACAGTTTGAAACAAGTACTACTAATCCATCAAATAATAAAACACACAAAAGATTAAAGCAGATTTCTGCCTTTTGGAGTTTTTTCTAGACATACATGTACATGTATTTGTGGACGCTTGCTACTGCTTCAAACACTTATAAAACACTTTAACAATACTCAGGATTTCTATTGATCATGATGCACTCTTGGGACAGTGTCATCACTCAAATATCTTGTAGCATCGAGGAGGTAAATCATGAATAACAATATTACAAATATAATGAAGTTTCTGAAAGGCAGATTAAAACTTTTTTAAGTGTGTATCCTGACTCAATTAACCCTTTCTACAGTAGTAAATTGCACCACACCATCTAACTGAAATGGAGCCAGTCTGCAGGGGAATCCGCACAAAGCTCAATGTTTCTGTCATTTCTTTCGGTAACTGGTTGACGCCATGCCAGTGTTTTCAGTGTTGGGTTCCTAAATGTAAAGACATTGATATCAAGAGTATAAAATCTGTTACTTCCATGTTCACACCAAAATACAGATTTCAACAGTGTTCAAAGCCTATAAGGCTTCTCAAAATACACAACACTATGACAAGCTCAATACACAATCTCGCAATACTCCTGCAGTACGTACAGCGTCTTGGTTTTAGTACCAGAACCATGATTCAGATATCTTTGATCAGAATATTTCCGGGGTAGCCAAAAATCAACTGACAACCGGAGACGTGGGATCATCATCAAATAACAATATTAGAAACATAATCAAGTATCTGAAAGGCAGATTACAAAATGTTTTCAAACGTATATCTTGACTCCCCTTCTACACCATACCATCAAACTGAAATCAGCTTAAACTCTGTTCTCGCTGGAGCCAGTCTGCAGGGGAATCCGCACAAAGCTCAAATATTTCTGTCTTTTCTTTCTGTAACTGGTTGACGCCATGCCAGTGTTTTCAGTGTTGGGTTCCTGGTGCCGTTTGGCATGGGCAGGGCGTGGGAGGTTAAGGGGCGAATGGCAGCGATGGCCCTGTCTCTCCAGGTCTCTCGGGCTGGCGCCAGGCGAGCCCCTACAGCCAAGGCAGAAAATAACCCCGCTGCAGTTGTCGGGCAGGGGAGAGTGACGGGGAGAGCATGTCACACCGGGGGATCGGGTTTCAGCGGCTGTCATCAGAGAGCGGTCATTACTTCTGGGCTGATTATCTCAGGCCACGTGTAAACAAACAACCTGCCAGTGTGAGGACTACATTGTGGTCACAGCTCCAGGCTGAAGCTTTATCCCTTTCACTTGTTTGATGTTGGCATTAATTCCCATGTTGGCTTAAGAGTGTCCCAAAGGCTCGTTCAGTTTAGAGGTCCAAGAAAATACAGTACCCTGTTATTTCAAAGGGGATACTTGTACTTCTGCTGCTTCTTGTACATATTTGAGTGATTTTAAAGAACTAGAGCATGTATTGACTTGAATGCACTATGAATATAAAACTATATAAGTAGATGTAAGGTATTGTAACTTTAAAGACTGCAAGTTACAACATTGGTTTAGAAAATGCTGCTGTATAATACATGTGTGTTAAAGTGCTAATTTGTTTGAAATTCTTCCTCCGTTTTACTATTTATTCAAAAGGTACCCTAACCCTAACCCTAATCCGTTATTCCTAAATATGGCACTTTTTCTTAAAGCTGTCTTCAACAATACATTCAATGTGGATAACTCTACAAAATGATATTTCAAATTACTTTACCAACTGTATATCATACTCTAGTGCGAAACAAAAACACACCCAAGAACAAGGGGGAACGTGTGTTGAAATAAAAATACGTATCTAAGATAAATAATCATTACATTTCAGCCGTGTCAAACTGCCATTTATCATGATTTTATTTCTCAAACTGAACTCTGACAGGGTCCATGAAAGCATGAAAACTCAATCCAGCTCGGCACAGCCCCCTGTCTCACATTCCCCGGCCTTCATGGCACGTTTACGGTTGGGTCTCGTGTTTCTATCACACGCCTGCCATACCATACCTGTGTACTGCAGCCACAGCCGGGAGCAGTTGCGCGTGACCCATGGTAAAGTTGTCTTCGTCTCTTCAGGCTTGAGTTGTGCCTTAAACAGCAGTTGCAATGATACATACAGTAATGATTTTAGAGAGGGTGTAAGGGAGCTGGTTATCTCATAGTAATGTTGCTTTAAAATAGGTCTGTTCTCTAATTAATCTGTGCAGTGGGATACAGGTTTGACTTTGAACAAGGTTAGTTTTTGGTGACTTTAAGAGGGAAAAGCAGCTCTTTTGTGATTTCAACACATATTACTTCATATTTGTGCTACACACACATATTTTTTTTAACAAAACAATAATGATAATATCATAAAAAGACCGTATTACAGTAATAGCAATGACAAAAATAATACACACACATCTTTATGGGAAACCCCTCATCAAACTTGCCCCAATACAGACTATAAAACTATTGTGCAATGTATGTGCAATATACATCTGTACATTTTATTTGTATTACTGGCATTCAAAAATGCTGCTTTTGATTTTTAATTCATTTTATTTTCATTGATTTGTTTCTTTAATTAATGTATGCTTGCCTCGTTATTTTATACTTTATTATTGTATTTGCCCTTTTAACTCTCTACTTTCCCTTTGGTGTTACAAAGTAAGTGTACCCGCTGTGGGAGCAATTATAATTTATAATTCTAGCGACAGGTTTCATCATCAAGTGAAATGTGCATGATCGTGCAGATGTCTACAGTCTTTTAAAAACACTATTTTAAAAACCTGTGTTCAAATTTTCAGTGACATTAAACAAACATGGCTTTTCTTGTCTCTTGTTCAGTGCACAACCTGTAAGCTACATTTAATGTCGAGCAAACTTTTAGCAACCACTTGCTGGATAACAGGTCAAAAAACAACCAATACAGCAAAACTAATTTCATACTTTTCATAGGTTTGCATTTGAAGTTCTATACGATTAAATCACTGAGTAATACTGATTGCTAACGTCACAAAATGACAGTCTTAAATACAAAAGTAGTATAACATTTTCAATCGGTTTCAGGCGTCTTACCATCAAAAGTTAAGAAAAGCATTTAGATTTAGCAACCAGCAAATCAAGGCCATTTCTTTATTTAATCAATAAATGTGGTTCAATAAAAAGACCCATTCTTAGGTTAATTATTAGTATATTCTACCTCTCTAAAAACGTGTTATTCACTGATTCAAACATCTCCAATAAAAGTCGTAAAGTAAGCAGTGGGTCTGTTTCATGAGTGATTTAGCATACAGCTGATTGTCAGTGTTGCACAGGGTTGAGATATTATTCAATAAAGCGTGGCGTAATAGAGATGCAAAATGACATTAAGCCGCTGCTTGCATGCTGTCACTTCCATCCTTCTGGGGGCTGTCAGGTCTAACTGTACATTATTAATTGCCCTCTTGCACCCACCTTAGTTTGGAGGTGTTCTGAGTGACCAACAGATTGCACTCTAATATTTATTTATGCCTTCGTAAGTGAATTACTTGATCTCAGAGACAAAGCTAAAGACCTAATTTGCATGCTAGGGCCTTTCTGAAGGGCACGAGTCAACATTACTGCACCACTCTGTCAGGCGAGTGACTGACATTTCTAATGGAACATGAGCGCCTCGCTGAATATGGGTTTAGCTGTGTCATTAGCCTGGGGTACTTTGATGACCACATGAAATGTGATAGGTAATAAATTTTTGGGAACAAGTTCGCTCATCCCCACCAATCCCTATTAAGGGGCTGTGTGATCCCCCATTAGCTAATTGAGTTAGCTGCATCAGGCTGAATTCGAACTTGAGAAGTGTCACAAATCAGACCATGTTTATCTAGCATTATGTCAAAGCGAGAGGCTTAGTTTTACGGTATAATTATACGTCGCAAGATAGTGACCCGAGCCAATCTTATTTTGTAATGCAGAGCTCTTTGGCAGGGTCCGTGATGCACACTGGGCAGATTTCTGTTATTTTTGCTGCCTGTATCTTCCTCAGCCCCTGTCTAATTGGAGCATGAAATCTGTGAATACTGAGAGAGGTTCAATTCAATTCCTTCTCTCCTCCAGATGGCATTGTCGGTGTGAAGGCACTGCATATCCATGAGGATGTAGTCGTATAGTTTCCTTTCTTTCTATCCTAGACTTGACATTTACCCCTACAAGGAGTGCAAACACCAATAGGTCAAACAACTTCTGAGAGGAAACGCAATCCATTTTGTCGTGTCCCTGAATGTGATTTGATCGACACTATCCACTTGCAGCGTGGGCCTCCCCGTGCCCTCGCCAAAGACATTTGCAACTGGTGTCAAGGCCCTATAAATCATCCCGTATCAAAGAGGCCAAGTAACGCTTTCTACATTTCAACATATGTGGAATCAGAACGCGTCTGTCATCGATGTGCGCCACTCTCGGAGAAAGAGGTTTTTTGGAGGCCTTTCTCACTGTAATGCAAACCATATGTGCTATTGATTTGGGAGGTTTTACCTGCCATAGTGAGATACTTCTGAAATGAGGTGTGGCAGACTAGAATTAGGCCTGTAAACTAAGATCAACAAGGTGGATAACTACCAAGAAGTAGCAAAAAGACTAAGTGCACTATGAAGAGTTTATCTACTTAAAAAAACATGTGATTTAAATGGGCTATAAGCACACAGTTATCTGCCTCATTTCCATCAAATGAGACAAACCATGCCATGCCGGCTGGTGCCAGGATGAGCCTATTCATCTTAATATTATAAATGGCTCCCACTGTCATCCAAGGTTTTAAGTTCCCAAAGCAGATCCTGGGCTTGTACTGACTATATATCTCTTTGAAAGCCAACTCTTCCATCTCCTGCTGCTTTGTATTTAAGGTTGGCCCTCTATCTTGGGTTTAACTTGCTTTCACAATGACCGTCATAACCTTAGAGACCGAGGAGGTTCTCTGCTTCTTGAATCATTTAAGAATCTCCATTTGTGGTCTCTGGGGTTGAGGATAAATGAGACTGCAAATCAGAGATACATCTTTTGATTGATTGATACATTTTATTTCGAACAAGTAAAATAAATAATTACAAAACCAAAGAAATGTTGCAGTGCATAGTCATGTAAGATCAATCAAAACATGACATTTACAACAACAACAGCATTACCAGCATAAACAGTCCCACATCCAGTGTTCGAAAAGGATTGAGAAGAAGTATAATTTATTTAATCTCACCCTCTTGTCCCTAAATTATTTATTTATAATCTATAATCTGAAATAATTATCATTATTATTAATTATTATTGTTATTATTAATCTGCTTTACCTGTTGATTGACATATATACATATACACATACACACACATACACATGTATACATATATGCACATATACAGTTGCAAGGACCTGGATTTCTGCATAAGTTGGTCATAAAATGTGTTCTGATCTTCATCTAAATCTCAACAATAGACAAACACAGTCTGCTTAAACTAATACCACACAAACAATGATATGTTTTCATGTTTTTATTGAACGCACCATGTAAACATTCACAGTGCAGGGTGGAACAAGTATGTGAACCCCGAGGCTAAAGACTTCTTCAAGAGCTAATTGGAGTCAGGAGTCAGCCAACCTGGAGTTCAATCAATGAGACGAGATTGGAGGTGTTGGTTCAAGCTGCCCTGCCCTATAAAAAATACACACCAGTTTTGAATTTGCTATTCTTAAGAAGCATTGCCAGATGTGAACCATGCCTCGCACAAAGAGCTCTCAGAAGACCTACGATTAAGAATTGTTGACTTGCATAAAGCTGGAAAGGGTTACAAAAGTATCTCTGAAAGCCTTGATGTTCATCAGTCCACGGTAAGACAAGTTGTCTATACATGGAGAAAGTTCAGCACTGTTGCTACTCTCCCTAGGAGTGGCCGTCCTGTAAAGATGACTGCAAGAGCGCAGCGCAGAATGCTCAATGAGGTGAAGAAGAATCCTAGAGTGTCAGCTAGAGACTTAAAGAAATCTCTGGCACATGCTAACATCTCTGTTGACGAATCTACGATACGTAAACCACTGAACAAGAATGGAGTTCATGGGAGGACACCACGGAGGAAGCCACTGCTGTCCAGAAAAAACATTGCTGCACGTTTGAAGTTTGCAAAAGAGCACCTGGATGTTCCACAGCACTACTGGCAACATATTCTGTGGACAGATGAAACCAAAGTTGAGTTGTTTGGAAGGAACACACAACGCTATGTGTGGACAATCCAAAGGGTTCACTTTTTCTTGCAACTGTACATATACACACCTACATACTCACACATATACACATACACACATAGTCAAACACCTTCCCCATCCCGGTACCTTCTCTGTATTTCCTCTTGAACTGGTTAATGTCCGGACATCGCTTTAGCTCCACATTCACACTGTTCCATGTTTGCATTGTGAACAGACTTCTTTCTCAAATAAAGTTGTTTCCAAAGAATGACTCCTCACTGGTGTGAAATGAAAAGACAACTAGAGATTACCATTAGGACTAACAGTGACGTTACATGGCAATACATAAAACCTGAACCAAATAGTTCTTCACAAACCAGTTATCTGTCATTTATTGCCTGAAATAAATGTTTTGAGTTAGCTCTGTTTCTGCTGGATTATGGGACTCTCCGTGGGCTTCAGTACATATTAATGCATTTACTACTATTATTTATTCATTTTTAAATGACTGCTGATTTAAAGTGCTTTTTAATGACCGAGAAGCAGGGAACTCTGTCTGCCTGTAGACGCTTTGTTTGATGACCCTTCTGACTGTGATATGTTCTTGTTGCTTCTTTTTTGAAAGCTGTAACTGTGAGGCTGCCTATTTTGGCTTTGACTCTCTTGTAAAAATATATGTGTCATCTCAATGAGACTGGTTAATTGAAGAGTGAATAACAAAAATACTTTTTCTTTCTTTTTCGATGGTTGGGGATACATTATCTTGTTTATGGCAACACCCCGTTTCGTACAATATAACAACAAATATCATTTGGACAATAAGGTACATGTAAAGAAATCAAGAAGACAGAGAGTGGCTCCCGAGACAAATCATGATGTTACAAAGGGACATACTGTAAGGGTTTTCATCTGCAGCTGAAGTTGCAGGAGTTATGTTTGGGCTTGAGTTATTCAGCTACACAGGCTTTACATATGAATAAGTGGAAGTGGCTATTAAGTTTCTGGAAAGAGACGGGGAAGGCCAAGTCACTTTATCATATACCGTGGTCTGGCCTCAGCATGTCGACACATGACAACCCCATAGTCCACCACTGATAGTAATATTGTTTCAGCAGCTACGTTTTTCTAAATTAAAAAAACTGTATATTTACAATAAAAGAACAAGCCAAGATATTTGTTTCCTTTCTTACCCCCATTCATCTGACTGTAATTTGATTTATTTGTTGGAAATAATTGTAATATTATAGTTTTACTGATACAGTACATGTTCTGGTATTTATACTTTAAAGATCTGTACTTTAAACTAATGTATATTTGATAGTGTTTGTTGATTGTGTGTTCTGTACCTACAGACGGAAATGAGCTTATAGCCAAATCTGGCATTAATTATCTTTATTTAATGTATGTGTATGCATGGCTCTTGTTAAATAAGGACATCATTTGAATTTGAATGATTTGACCCCCTCTACGAACAAACCAAGATAAAGTGCAGATATTGCATTTCAAATTATTGTAATCAACTTCTATGCATCTGGAGAAACACCATGACATTTCTGTTTTTATAGGTACTATTTAAGATTGATTATCAGTAACAACAATAATGAAAACAAAGCCAGGGCCATTACAACCATTATGTCATCGCAGGCTTACGGACGCGTTTTCTCTTGTCTCCTTTGTTCTCTATAATAAAACATTTGATTGTCCTTGTAAATAAATACAATAACACTAAGCCTGTAGTCTGTCTAAACAACTGCAGAACATTTCTAACCCTAACAAGCGTCCATGTTTAACCTTGCTGTCCGTAATGGGAGGCCATACCTGCTGCGTGGGAGGGATCATCTGCGCCATTAGCAAATACTCAACACATTCTGCAGCCGGTGCATGCCGATTACAAAGCTCAACTATTCTGGGAAGCCTTAACCTCCCGACCACCCTCTTCCCTTCGCAAACTCAGGACGACTTAACATTCTTGGCTCAGTGTATTGTGTCACAGAGAGAGGAACATGTTATCAGGTCGTAAAACAGTCTACTCGTATGCACTCTTGATACAGCAATTAACACTCCGGATCAACCGTTAGGCACGTTTCAATGTCAGAACATGTGTACCCACAATAACAGCGCTTCTCAGAATTAGTTTGTAAAAATACACTTGGGTTTATTTTTCCTGAATCCTCCACGTCACATGTTTCCGTATTTGGCTCTATAGCAGTCACAATGATTCATTTTTTGATACGTGCCAGACATGGACGTCTAAGCTAAATCCAACAAATGACATTCAATATGTTTGTGATCAAATGAACCGAGCTCTGCCGAAAAAGCCGCCGCTTTCTTCGAGGTTCCTGGTGAAGAAATATCCGGCAGCCGCAGCGGTCCGATATCGAGAACTGGAAAAAGGGGTATTTCGAAACGATCTATGTCATCCTTACAGCTGCTGTGTTGTCTTAAATTACCTTGATGCAGCGTTTCCAAAGAACAGATTGGATTTCCTTCGCCATCGTTTTCATCCAGGTTTTTTTCCACGAATGCAGGCAAAAGATTTATTTACAATTTGTCTTCCCTGATAGCCGGTTTCTTTCCCGACAAGAGTTCAGGGGGACGGATCACGGCGTAAGTGCTGGTAGTTTAGTTTTGAGATAGGTATTCATTTCAGGCTCGGGCCTTGGTACAGGGCCTGGCATGGTTTATGGACAAGTGTTGGAGCTTTTCTTTCTGAAAGGATCACTTCAAAGGACTTGGCAGGAGACAAGGTTGAACTTTTAGCTGAAGGTGAGCGCTGCAGTTCTTTACGGCTGAAGTAGTAATAAAATCCTCGACACTGAGAAGCTTTGTCATCGAAGTAGGATAGCGTAAACCTTTAATTGGTGGTGCATCAAGGCGGTTAACTGATTGATGTCAAATGTTATGTCATTAAGTTAAAAATGGGGTTTGACCTGAAATTGTAAATAAGGAAGAATTTGATTTAAGGTGTATAATTTGTCTCTCTGCATGAAGAAACACTCAACTTCCATTTAGGCTCGTCAGATTAGAAATTAAATAGTGTTAAACATCTGCGTCCCCTGCCAGTCTTATTACATTATTATTTACAACCAAGTGCATGATACGGTTGTGTGGCTAAAACCAGTCAAGTATCATCATAACTGTTACCCTATTTTGTGTCAGTTAAGTAAGTGGAGCCTGTGTCTTCATGGCATGGCGCAAATTCCAGAGATTAATGTAAATGATAAGGAATCTGCAACTCTCCGGATTCTGAGATCCTCGGGATTAAAGGTTCAGGTTCCAGTCGACTCTGGAAAAGGGATGACTCGCTATCCGGGGCGGACTCCTATCGGGTGTCTCGCCACCACCCAGATACAAAAGTGAGGACGAGTAAAAGTCTCCCAGCGAGGGTGAAGCCTCGACGGGAAATAGCAGCTTACACTCGGGATCAAAAGCTGTGTTTGAGAAGATATATAGAGAGACAAAGTGAATATGTGCACCGTCGATATTCCACTTTTGAGATGTTTTTTCTTATTAAAATGTCTTAGATCAAATTATGAGCAGAGCAAAAGTACTTAAAGGACCAACAAGGTAATAAGTAATACTTAAGCATGATACAAAATCTATAAAACATAAGATAAGATTTATATGAATACAGGTGTCATAGCAGTCTAAGGAGAAATAAGAGTTGAAACAAGTATAATTAAAATCTAAGTGGCAGTACAAATACAAAATGTGTACCTATTTACAGATATTAATGTTCACGTTAAATATATATACATGTGAATGTGAAATTGCAACTCCAAGTACAGTGCGCGTCATTTGTACATAAGCTGCAGGTGGTTCAAAGTTAGAAGGGAGTGTGCTCGTAGAAAAACACCCGCAACACCAAAATGAAATGAAATCTGTAAAGACTGAAAAAAGAGAGACGACAACAGAAGAAAAGGGAAAGAGAGCGTCAGGTCATTGATGCTGCTGCTGTCATGACCTCCATCCTTTCAAGGTGACTGTCCATTTCATTAAAAGCCTCCTTCATTGATCGCTGTCCTTGGTCTGAGTTGCCCCCCTTCGGCCGTGTCTCCATTAACAAAGTTAACTCTCTGCTACGACGACCTCGCCCTGCTCCTCCTGACCCGGGCAGACAGCTGTGCTTACCTTAGCATAAAACGCCACTATAGGTCATCATTATCAAATTAATCAAAGCTGTCACAACAGAGCACAGTTCTGCGGTCAACGCTGCGCCTCCAAAACCACTTAGATCATGTAACAGTTGAACGTGCAGCAAAGAAGCCGTGCAGACGTACACACACACACACACACACACACACACACACACACACACACACAGATGTGTTTAAGAACAGAGAGTTGAGCACAGTGGTGTGATAGCAATCCTTCAAGGGGTGTTAAAGAATTACTGCATTTTATGAGTTATTTGGAGGGTACGTCCAGCAGTAGCAAGATAAGTAGTGACTATAGAAACATTGGTAAAGTGATAGTGTCCCTGTTTGACTGTAAATACTGGGGAACTAAGCCTGCTGTCATGGGTTGTTCTGTGTGCTCCGTCTGAAGCTAAATGTGGCTTGCCTTCAACATCATTTCTGAGCTCAAAAAGACGAGGAAGTGATTTGTGATTTGTCTGCAATGGATCACAGTGTTATTCTAATGAATGGTTAATTGATTTAATTTACATTTCTGTCTAAATGCTCAATTTCTAGAATCCCATGCAGCGCTAACATTACAATCGAATGGCAATGCGTGCTAACAGTTTGATAGTAAAATTATGAAATATGAAAACTCAAAGAATGGACATATTTTACAGAAAGATACGATTTTTTTCTTTTAGAGAAGAGTATGTTTCACCCAAACATCTAAGCGTTGTATTTGCAGCTTTAAGAAACACTCAATACAATATTATGTTTTAAACTGATTAATTGAATGATGGACGACCCAAAATGTTACACCATCTGAACAATCCTCCATCCACTGTCAACAACTGGAGGTTACTCTTCTAGTGCCAATGATAGACCGTAAAGAAGAGGTTCCCATTCATGGACACATTTACAAACCCGAAGGGAACCCCATATAACTAAAATAACTAAATTCAGTGTCAAACTACTTCCTGTTTCCTGTGTTAATCCTTACGTGGAGTGGAGACATATTTCTCTCACTTCTCATGTTCGCAGAGGTAACAAGAAGATCATTTCCACCTGCTGTTTAACAAGTGCAGCTAGAACATTGCAATACAAACACAGCCCCCCCAACCGTGTGTGTGTGTGTGTGTGTGTGTGTGTGTGTGTGTGTGTGTGTGTGTGTGTGTGTGTGTGTGAGGAGGTTTATTTTCTGTAGTGACAAGGGAGACGTGCAGCACCAAATTGCCAGATTGATTAACTTGTCTGTCAGGCTCTTCACTGTGACAATAAACTCTGTTCCTCAGGGAGCTTATTGAGAGATGACATGTCTGAGACCCCCCCCCCCACACACACACACACACACACACACACACACACACACATACACACACACACACACACCAGCTATCCCATCCTCCCTCTGAACGCTCATATAGCCTCTCCCATTATAAAACACCTCTCCATGTGAGTCCCAGCATCTACCACTCCTCTTTTATCCATCTCTTACACACACACACACACACACACACACACACACACACACACACACACACACACACACACACACACACACACACACACACACACACACACACACACACACACACACACACACACACACACACATACACACACACACATACACACACACACACACACACACACACACACACACACACACACACCCCTGTAATCCCCGGGGGTCTTCTGGTCTCTGCTATCAACACCAGGCTCCGTTTTATAAACCGATTCACTTCATAATTGAAAAGGGAACTCTGGGGCGTGTTTAATCCACTTAAAATCATTATGTGCATTGTCAATTGGCTTGACCCAGCTGCGGAGCACACGAGACAATGAGGGGCTCAATTTACCCCGCCCTCTCTTTTCTTCCGGGTCAGGGGGGTTAATGAATGATTATTTCTCACTTTGTAACACAACAGGATGCCGATTTAAAGGGCAACCCCCCCCCGCCAACTTGTACTGTGAGCATCCTCAGTGGGACGTGCCGGTGTGAGAGGTTCAGACCCCGAATCAGAGGGACATTGATGATGCTGTTATATGAAGATTAATGAGTTACAGCGTCCACCTGGGATTATGAAGGGTTGTTGATGGTAATGTCATAATAGAATAAATAAAGGAGAATCTTCTGTCCTGCATAGATGCACGAGTGTTTCAACGAATTACCATTTATTGCCATCATTTCCATTAATGTGAATAGGTTACTGGGGTTAGCTTGAACAGACACTGGTAAAAAAAAAAGGGCAGGTCATTGTGTGTGTGTGTGTGTGTGTGTGTGTGTGTGTGTGTGTGTGTGTGTGTGTGTGTGTGTGTGTGTGTGTGTGTGTGTGTGTGTGTGTGTGGCCTAGCATTACTATACTTGTGGGGACCAAAATCTGTTTACACAGTCACGTGTGGGGACTCGCCTCCCCTATGGGGACAAAATGCAAAATGGAGGTCCCCATGAGGGGGATCATTAATTTTAGGGTGAAGACTTGGTTATGTTTAGGGTCAGGCTAAGGGTTAGGGTCAGGGTAAGGTTAAGGCATGTGTTGGTTATGGTTAAGGTTAGGATAAGTCTCCAGGAAATGCATATAAGTCAATATAATGTCCCCTGAAGTGTATACATGGTATGAGTGTGTGTGTGTGTGTGTGTGTGTGTGTGTGTGTGTGTGTGTTTATAGTTTCAGAGTGCTTGAATTTATAAAGATAGACAGTTTATACTCATATAAACCGTATTACTGTTATTATGTATTTTTGACAAATTGTAAAGCACTTACGCATCACTGTACCCTGTATACCAAGGCGGTTATGCCATCACTTACTGTACGGAGGCTCAGTCACTGGTACCTTTTCATTTACAAAGCCATGTTGGATAAACTACCATCTTATGTCTGCTCCCTGATCTCTCTGCGAATTGAAAGTACTTATTGCCTGAGATCGCATGCTGTGGTTTTATTAAATGTGCCAAGTGCTAGGACTGTCTTAGGGAAGACAGCTTTTAGATGTGCAGCTCCACTAACTTGCAACAGTCTGCAAAAGGAATGGAAAATTACCAAGCTAGTACCACTACATGTTTTTAAAGCTTGGTTGGATGCTACACAATCAGATGCTGTTGGTGTACATGTGGTTAAATATGTACATTGTAATCCGTGTACATGTTGCTGTATGATGTCCTTGTGTTGTCTGTTGTTTATGTTTTGATGTCTTCTTGTGGAACCTACTGCTGCAGGTCTCCCTTGAAAAAGAGGTCATTGATCTCAAGGGGATTTCACCTGGATAAATAAAGGTTTTGAATTGAATTGAATTATACTAAAATTAATTTGTTGGCTAGCACATATAAAATGATATTACATAATTGTTGCATTGTAAATTGAGTTATTATTCCTATTTATATAAAAAATACCTACGCTACGTGGGGGTCATGACTTTTGGAATTACTGTAATAAAAGAACAACTGTACATTTGTCAAATTCAATGTATGAACGCTCTTCATACTGACCAAATGCAATACAATGTTTTACTATTTACTTTTTTTTAATATCACTCTTTATTACTTTGAGGCGCTCAGATCTGCTGAGTAATCAAAATCTCTTTTGAGTTTTCTCTCAGGGGCAGCAGAAAACTGAACACATTGAAGATGCTTTTGGAGATTATATTATTTTATAAAACATTATAAAACAAAAGCAGCAATAATACTGTTTCGTAATGTCAGATATTGGAAACAGCTCTTAGATCCAAGCATATTAAACAGACAGAGGACAATAACATGCCAACAAACTATACAATCATTTCATTCAAAAGTCTTAAATGATCTGTACTTTTAACCATCGCTCATCTATCTATCAAACGACTGTCCGCCACTTTATCTATCCTTAGAGTAAAATTATGTTTATTTTACTCTTCATGCAGCACCGTGTTATTCGCTTTTTGAAAATCTCAAAAGTCCTGGGTCTCAGTCTTTGGATAAAATGTAAAATCAAGGCATATGCAGGAATCCTGAAGTCAGATGTAAGACCTTTCAAGACCTTTTTCAAGACCCTTTCCATACATTTTAAGACCTCATCGCCACTTCGAGTTTTAACCGGTTACCTTGGCGACACACTTTACCTCTCATTGACTATATACAGTACTGATTGTCCTTCCTCCTTATCTTCCAACCATTTGGACGCAGACTTGCATTTCCCCATAACGATGTTGTTTAACAACCGGCGTAAACGGACCTTCGCGCTATCAAGCAGTGAGCGTGCGATGTCCTGTTCAGATGACGTCAAACCCAACGGGATGCCATCAATAAACTACACAGAATCACACTACACACCTACGCCATGATTACATTCAGGCAGACTGTAGAATACAACCTCTTTGGACCATTTAGATACTTATTGAAAACAAGATACAAAATGTAACACCTTGGAAAATGCCGTTAAATACTTTTTAATAGCCTTCATTTTCGCTAAATTGATTTATCAACTTTAAATACTTTTTAAAACCCCGCGGACACCCTGTACTGTGATGTTACATTGTCAACCTATAATAGGCAATGACAGACATTTCAGAGGAAAGAAGACGTTTTTATTCCAGTCCGATGTTGCAACATGTGCCACTGAGCTCACTGTCAGAAAATAATGTGACAGCAGAGAAATCGACCTCGACTAATGTTTTTTCAGAGCTCCTGTTTGAAGTTGGAGGGCTCTTCCTGCCCAGAGTCCTGAATGAACCATTTGTTTACGTCCTGCAGGTCTGTAAATCACTTAGCGCATCAAAGAGCTCCTTTCTGCCCCCGTACAACAATAGGGGGGTCATGCCAGTGTGCAGCATGACAAGGATACAGAGCAAGAAAATGTTTTCGTTTCCTGAGGCGATGACAGTTGGGCCAAGATTAATACAATGCTGACATTAGTTAAAGATCGTGTGGAAATAATAAAGGGGCAGCTTTTCGCCTAACATATAACAGGGGAAAGATTGTGATTCATTTTCTTTTAATCGTGTCCGCTGTTTGGGAAACATAACTTTGCTGTCAGTATTGGTTTGTATTGTGAAATGCACAAGAGTTGTTGTTGGCTATAGAATGGTGCAGTGTCGGCCAGACCCAGAAGTTAGTATTGCGAGGGTCCCTCCATAAAAAGTAATTGTATTTCCCCATGTCAGTGTATTGCAGGAGATAGGCTTTGTGGCCAACACACGTTTTTGATTTACGAAGCGTGAATGCAAACGCCAGAAGTAAAAGCTGACCCGAGGCTTTAAACAAAACGACACTTCGGACATTCACAATAATTACTGGCAATTTCTTTGTCGTAGAACAAAAAGTGCAAATCTCTTCCGCTGTCGAGGGAACCGTAAATGGTGAAAGTCTTTTTTGGGTTTAGAAAATCTTTAATAATAAATATTATTGCACCAATCTTTAAAAGACCCTGGCCTTGAAATCAGAGCAACTTAGAATATTCTTAGGTAAGTAAAATGGTGCAATAAAATACAGTGCAAGTGATATAATGGTGCAAGTAAAATGTAGGAATAAGCTAAACGTTTACATGTAAGATATAATAAGATACAGTGTAGTATAGTTATTAATACTGTGATTAATAATATGTCTTGTTATGCAAAGCCTGTATTCTTTGTTTTTATGTGTGTGCTATTGTTAACTTAGTGATTCACATTTCCCTTATGGGACAACAAAATAAAAGTTGTTTTTAGTTTGTATTATTTCAGTTGCTGTTGCAGGGCCAAACACTTTATTTGGCCTTGTAGTCTTTTAGAAGGAAGTGCCTAACAGTCTGTAAAAAGACGGTGCTGAGTCATGCTGTCGGAAAAGTAGCCGATTCATTTTCACCTATTTCTGAGCTCTCAACGCCTCACGCCAACCCCACACATTTCTGACGTCAAGAAGGGATTTACTCGCCTCCCTTGGATATTGTTTCACAGTGGCCGGGTCCCTGGTGTCTTGTAGGTCTAAAAGCCATGCGAACAGGAAACCACAGAAGTGAGCTACCAGCTACCTCCCTCTACTCCAAAAGCCCTGCAAGACTGCAGCGTGGTGAGACTCAAGGCCAACAATGTGCCCACGGCCCAGGTTCACATCCTCTCTGGAAGCGCTGCCTTTCCCCAGTCCTGTGCCGTCTTTCTGGCGGAAAAGGCCCCAGTTATACGAGGGCCAGCTCGCCATTGTGTGTGGCTGTGATTCATGCGAAGCTGTATGAACTGTGAAGTAGTTACAGTTAAAGGTATTCCCCCAAGGTTCACTTAAAGGACCAGAAATGTGGCTTCTTTTTGGGATGGATACACATTTGGATTTTTTTCTAAAGAGGAAACACACTAAAAGTTTAAAATAAACATTGGAGGAAAATGAAGATGTATACCATTTCAGAAAACAAGTATACCTTAACCAATTATGAGTGTTGGTTTTGTCCTCCAATTATAGCACTGTATTTGAACTATAATTGTCTTAGTTTGAGTGGCATTATGAACATATACTCTTTGGTAAATATGAACACGTTCTTGAGTAATTACATACATGAATGCAACATTATTGACAAGCACAAACTGTATCTAATCGAAGGATGAGGCTGTAATGAGTCCTAAAATGCAGCTTTGATTGATTCATCTGATCAATGATTAGCCTTCATTACTTTAAATAATCATTAGCTTGTATTCAAGATGTCAATATAGGACATGTGCTGGATGAATTACCTCACAGTTGGATCACAACATCTATTTATTTGTGTTATGTATTCAAAAACCACACAAACACAATAGTCTTTCAAAACCGCCAACAACAGCTACAATGTCGAACTGAAAAACAGCACATGTCTAAAGTCAGGTGGATAATTCCAGCGTTGAGGCTAATTTCATATCCAACTCTTGACAGTTTAATCATCCTCTTAGTTACACCCTCCTCGTTCATTTACATAGATTGTAAAATGCATGAGGGGATTGGATAATTCCTCACAGAACCTCCTCCATATTAATCGCAACACTCACAACGTTATAGCACTTGCATTAATTTGTGTGGGCAATGACATTAGCCTTGATTGCGTTGCATTTCAGGCCAATTCGCCCGGGCTATTGAACCGCATCTGCAACACACACACCCCCCTTCACCACCCTCCCCTCGGCGACTAATGAAAAAGACATCAGCATTCGTGGAGAAGGTCGCCCGTCCCGTTCGCCGTGACCTCGCCGCGGTTCTCTCCCTCTGACAGCTTTTGATGCGTCAGGGGTGGCTGGTTCCCGCCGGGCGGAGGGGACGGGCGGGACGGACCTTTCTCACAGCGTCACGTCACTCTCAGCCTCAGGCGACAACCCTCCTTTCCTCCATCCTACCCCCTCCCTACCTGCTCCTCACCCTCACTCCCTGCACCCTTTACCACTCAATTACAATAAAAGCAATAAAAACCTTTATCTGAATATTTACATAAACATTTATAAGATAATGAGATACTGAACAAATGGGTTTAAAGCCCAGGGATCAGGTGAACAAGAACTACAAGTTAGTAGTACAGTCAATAAATATTAGTTTACCATCCCTACATGAATGTAGCCAACCTCTCGCCCAATAAGACAACATCAAAAATGGATGGATCACAGTCACAGTGTATAACTTGTGTATATTGTGCAAAGACTGTTTAAGTTACCTTTTATTTCGTAACCACAACCAATATTACCGAAATGATAACAAGATATGTCACTTGTTTTGTTGAAAAAAGAGCCGTTTTCCACAAAAAGATAAGAAATGTATATTTTCATGTGCATGTTCTTTAACGACCTTAACACGTAAACAAGTTTATGTTGCTAGCATGTTTTCTTTTATTCCAACATATTTCGAGCCACTGATTCATATCAGATCCAGAGAAGGAAAGTATTTCATCAGATTCCCCTACAAGGTTTCCTCCGTCCTACCCCCTCCTTTCCTCCATCCTACCCCCTCCTTTCCTCTGGCCTACCCCCTCCTTTCCTCCATCCTACCCCCTCCTTTCCTCCATCCTACCCCCTCCTTTCCTCCGTCCTACCCCCTCCTTTCCTCCATCCTAACCTCTCCTTTCCTCCATCCTACCCCCTCCTTTCCTCCATCATACTCCCTCCTTTCCTCTGTCCTAACCGCTCCTTTCCTCCATCCTAACCTCTCCTTTCCTCCATCCTAACCCCTCCTTTCCTCCATCCTACCCCCTCCTTTCCTCTGTCCTACCCACTCCTTTCCTCCATCCTACCCCCTCCTTTCCTCCATCCTAAACCCTCACTCCCTGCACCCTTTGCCACTCAATTACAATAGACGCAATAAAAACTTGTATCTGAATATTTATATATTTATAAGATAATGAGATCAAATGGATTTAAAGCCGAGGGATCAGGTGAACAAGAACTAAAAGTAAATAGTACATATAGTATGACAAATGGATCAGTGGATATCTTCTATGTGTTTTCAAAACCCAAACCAATACAACATACGTTACGTGTTTGCAACTGAAAACTAAGCTCAAGGGTTCGGAAGAAAGATAATCAAAAAATTACAAAAATGTCATGTGCAGGTTCTTTTAAAACCTTAAAACGTAAAAACGTTATGTTTCTAGCGTGTTTAAAAAATATATACTAACATCTTTGAACTGATAAGGGTTCAGTTTCTAGCGAGGGAAATAGCATCTTCATATTTCCCGCCTACACCATTATTACGGCCAATACACCCGATATGGTAGCAATAGAATTGTGAATTAGAAAAACCGAAGTAGGGATGAGGACAGATGAGGAGCTCTAGAAAAGTGAACAAAATTATTAACTTCATATTTAAATATCACAGGTATCGTAAATACTGCTATATCGAAACACCTTTAAATACTTTGTTTGACTTTGTGATGGAAATCGCTGCTTCATAATTGCACAGTATTTGTTAAAAGGCACCTGCTAGATATTTAGGTGAATACAGCCCTAATTTGCAGAGAACCAATCAGTAGCATTTTACCATGACTTTATATGCAGTTGTGTCACATCTAAGCCTCACTTGATGTTCAGCGTGACACATTATAACAGTTGTCTTTATCCTGAACCTCAGACAGACCAAGACATCCCGCCTGAGGCTCTCCTCCGGTACAACCCGGCTTTGTAAGGCATTAAAAAGATTTGAGACGTAGCTCGGAGCTAGACCTGTCAACTGTCACACCCGGAGTTGAAGTCCATCACCTTGCAGGGAGAGGAAGGTGACGCCGGCCCCCCCGCTCCCCACCAGGTGTTCCTGTATCCCCTTAATGAAACACAAAGGGCACTCGGTTGAGACGGAAAGATCCAAATTGAATCGGGGCCTCTCCTTTTTGTGTGCTGCATTAACAACTCAATTAAATGCCAGCAAGCATCTGCTGCTATGCCAGTCTGGCACGAATACCTCACTGACTCGTTCTGTCGCTTTTCAGACTAAGAGGGGCCGGACATTAACACACAGAGAGAAAGAGAGGACATAAGAGAGGGGATATTGTGCAGGTACTCTAATCCTTCTCAATGACATTCTTATTAATCCTCAGGGTGAGATGTGCTCGGGTAATGCTAACATTCATAAATAGCCAGACGGCTGCAGGGATATATAAACGTACACAAATACATATATATGATAAAATAGACCTATTACAATATTACTTAAGTAGTTTTACAAAAAAATGTTTTATAAATAAATAATAATAATAAAGTATCACTAATTTATCAAACTCTTTCTATAAAGCATTAGAGCCAAATGATGGTGATTTTAAAATGTATGTTGCCTTATAACAGCAGATATCTTGTAATCTATTGTCTGTGTGTAACACGGCTGGAGGTTGTGGTGAGACGAAGAGAGGGGAACACGAGGGAGAGCACGATGGGAGAGAGTGGGAGGAAGGAGAGGCATGCTCATCCCAGTGTGGGAGTTCATCCATCATTGGAATCAGTGTGTGCTGTAATTACTGTGTCAAATAGATGGGACGATGCCTGGGAGGAGTGTGTGAGCATGCATGTGTGTTGTATGTGCGTCTATAGGATGTGTGCATGTGTTTGAGAGGTGTTCCACCTTATCTTCATAATCACCCCCCCTCCTCCACACACACACACACACACACACACACACACACACACACACACACACACACACACACCACACACACACACACACACACACACACACACACACACACACACACACACACACACACACCAAACCACTCCCTCCTCCACTGTCATCTGTCATCCATAGCCGGCGCTGTCACATGGCGCTGTCATGCTTCGCCAACATCGGGCCGTCAGGAGAGGAAGGCTTAACTCTTTCAGCGGCGAAGCCCTTTGAGGACTCAGAAGGATGCAGCTATTTAAAGAATGCACGGCATAAAGGATGGATGAAGAAACTGAAACATGGGAAGCGTGGATAATGTGGAGTTTTGGTGGCACTCACGTTTTTTTCTACGCTTGTCTTTTAGGGATCTTGATCCTGCGGCAGACATTACGTCACAGTACAGACACCATTAGAGTTTGATTGATGGAGGTTTAGGAAAACTTTGTAGCAATTAAAGAGTCTGGGTATATGTACACATGCACTATACGGAGAGCCAAACAACAGAAGCGTTTTATTCATTGATGCCCAACTACCAATATGTTTACCCTTGGTACAATAGCCATTTATTGAGGGTATTTTGAATATTGTAGGGTAGCTCAACTCATTGACACATATCTACACATGTCCATAAAACACATATCCTAACACCTTAACAATGTGTTGATTGTGAGTGGAAATAAGTAAACAAACATGTCCGAAAGTGACGGATAAAATGTTAAAATAAATACTGAAAATTAATGGATAAATGTTAATGAAGTGGTTGAAGCAAGTTTGTGTCTTCATGGTTTATTGCACTTCTTATAGGTCGCTTTGGATTACATGTAAAGTTATGAAGGGGTCTGTGAGTCCATTTAACAAGGCTGAAAGGGGTACATCTGTATGAAATGTAGTTATAATTCAAATGACCAGTTTTTATGCTCTTGAAAATAATGGCTGCCTTTTCCATATCAAGTGTACACTGTTTCGAGAAGCGCCCGTGTGTTTAGTGGATCTACTTCGTCACCACTGAGTCCAACTTTATAATTAGGAGCTAAATCCACTTCATCAGTTTTACTTTCAAACTCAATTTCACTGTAAAAATCACCCCAGAAGAACCGTGACTAGCTAACAACGACCGCTCCTCTCTGCAGACCGTGCACCCTGGGTATCATGAGAGAGGGGGGGGGGGGGTTCACATCTCTCTTGTGTGTGTGTCCTTTCCTCTCGCTTGAGAAGTTATCTGAAAAATGGGGAGAGTGTCCATAAGCCATATGGCTCGGCGAGAGCGGCGACGAGGGGAGCAGCGGAGCACGTAAAGAGGTGGAAATGGTGTTAGTCGCTTGGCTGCTCAATGGTGGCAATCAAAGTCCTGGTGAAGCGGGGAGAGATGTAAGCGGCTCGGAGGATCAGGAGGCTGGTCACTCTGTTTGGCGAAGTGACAGGTCCCGATGGAGGGACACTTTGATCTGTTAAGCGTGCAGATTTTCCAAATGGTTTCCAATTTGGGAAGTCAGTTGACCGGGCGAGAAATATCCATCTTAAAGACACAGCATTTACTCTTGCTGTGTCTTTTTCTGTTCAGACAAATTAGTGAGAATGTGAAGTGAGCATCCTTATTCAAGGTACGTTTTCAAGTAGACAGAACACTGTGTAATCTGTGTAAAAATGTGAATATCATTCAGATATGGTAATGTCATTCAAATAAAGATAACGATTGGTCTAACATGTAGATTTGTATCAATCAATACAGTGTAAGTGTTTCTTACGCTAAATGTACAACACATATTTTGCACTCTAAATATATAAACAAAAACAGCAGGTCATTACACATCATCAATACAAAGACATCTCATGACAGGTCAAAAGAAAGCACGTTTTAGGTAAACAGCAGATGCCATACAGTGCTGCCATGTCCTTGAGCAAGGCAGTGCTCCAATGAAAGAGATTATAATAAAGTATTTGGGTTCGGAGTGACTTCAGTTCCTTGCTTCTCTCTAATCTGTGAACATGGAGTAGCTCCGGGCGCTGCAGAACCTTATGAACACACAATGTTTGCAAATGAATTGACAGCTCTCGGACCCTTGATATTACCGACGTCTCGACGCAGCCTTCCCTTTTCTCTTCTAATGGCTTGGTGCTACTCTCAGGGGCGATTAGGGGAATGTAACATTTGGTGCCATATGCTAGCAGGTTGTCGGGGAATAGCGATGTGGCCATATCAGGACATGCTGGAGCTTACATGTTGCCAGTTAATTACCATCATGACATCAAAACGTGAAGCGAACTGCAGATGCTGCGCTGGTAAAAAGCCCTCAGTGGAGGGGGGGGGGAGGGGGAAGATCATTAAAATAGTCTTCCTCATTAAAGGTGAGGTGGCTTATTGAAAGAGATCTTTGCCTCTCGTTATATGTTGTTGAATGTAATAATCATTGTCAACTTGATACAAATAGATTACATGTCATTTATTAGACGCTTTTATCCAAAGAGACTTACACACATGCAGTACTGTGGGCAATCCCCCCAGGAGCAATTTGGGGTGAAGTGTCTCAGGTACACAACGACATGCTTACTGCAGTGGGGTTTGAACCTGTGACCCCCTGATTCACAGTACAGCACACTATCCACTGAGCCACAGCCTAGATTAGATTAGATAGTCCAAGATTGAATTACTTTCTGGCTGTTTGTCAGTTAGCACAGTATGGATGATTAATTTATTGGCCAGTTAACTGTTATAAAAATATATTTGTTATGTAAATAAATTCATTGGTTGGCCTTAGTAAGTCCTGACATCCAGACTAACTGCTGTTCATCTATTTTTTGCAACTCAATGCAATCTCTTATGAAGAGAACTTCACCAACGTCTCTGAATAAACTTTTCACTGGGTTTATTATACATATTTAAGAACACATGTATACCACAGCACATACAATTGGCTACAGGTGATGGGGAGCCCTGATCGCTTTGGTTGCATCACAAGCAGGTCAGATGTTCACTTATCCGTTACAATTTCTCTGCAGCTACTACATGTATTGGCAAAAAGATTTGAATAGACATTCACGGTATCCAGAGGTATGTCGGCCAAACATTTTCTTTATCTCCTAGCTACATACCTTGGAGTGTGGTTTTGTTCTGGGTTTTAATTTGGCTCGCTACACATGCACACATATTTCAGGGATATTCCACAGCTACATCTCTAAAACATGCTTTATTTGAGCTGGGTTTATTGTGTTCATTGATAAGTGTACGTTCTTTCTCCCTGTAGTGTTTGATATCTATTTAACTGCACCTGATGTGCTATCTCTGCTAGGTATCTTAAGATGGAAAAGAGATTTCTATATACAGAGACTTTCTGGTACTTAGAGCAGTGGTGGCTATGTGGAGCTTACTGCATATCCAACTGAGGAACGTGTGTGTGTGTGTGTGTGTGTGTGTGTGTGTGTGTGTGTGTGTGTGTGTGTGTGTGTGTGTGTGTGTGTGTGTGTGTGAGTGTGTGTGTGGTTCAAAAAGCCCAGGGGCTATTTATAGTGGGCAGCCGTCTGAGTGGCAGACTTCTCTTAATCAGCATGCTACTGCGAGAGGTAATTTAAAGACGCCTCGCCGCTGACAAGAATTAGATTGTGTTTTGATTTTCTCATTAGCCTAATCTCTAGTGGGCCTCGTTATTGTGTAATTTTCCTGCCTTGACACGACATCTTGTTTTGGGCGATGACAGCCGTATGCCGCCGTTTGGGGACAGGGGCAAGGGTGGCAGTGAGGGGGGGGGTGGGGGCGTTGTTACATGGTGACAGCTCAAAGTTATTTGGTTGGCTGTTCCTTCTGGTACATCTCCCATCCGTTAGCCCCCCCACCCGCCACACACACACACACAGATACTTAGAAACACACAAGCACTACTGATGGGATTGTTGACGTTGGATGGCTGCGGGGGGCTTCAGGAGGACCAGACGTTTGAGGTGTTCTGTTGGCGAACTGTGTGCAAATTAATCTTGTCCTCAATGTCGCTTTGTGGCTGAAGGTTCATCGTCTTAGCAGCCAAGACAATACCTTTGCCAACGTGTGGGTGTGTGTGGGTGTGTGAAACTGTGTTGACATTGACAATGAAGACCTGCAGTAGGCTTCAATCTGTTTCATCTGAGCTATCATTGCTAATAGTTATTAACAAAGGACAGGAGAGTCATTCACTTTAGGAAAAACATCCAATATCTTCCCTATCAACTGTCCACTTAGATTTTCCAACTCATCCTACAAAAGTGACAGCAGCAGTTCTACGCCAACCAGATGCCATAGGACACAAATGAATAGTATATTTGTCAAAGATTTTAATTCTTACGCGCTACTGGTAGCTTAACATTGAACTTTTTTAACATTGCAACATTGTTAAACCATTTCTAAGAACGGTAAATAAGTTGAAAAAACGTAACGATTGTTTAATTAATGTCACCAGATGTGTAAGATACCGTAAGTTATTAATGAATCGTAGTAACAAAGACCGCTTTTTTCCACTAACATCTATCATGGCACGGAACAGTAGCTATGTTAGGAAAACGTTAATATTTATGTTCCTTTGTTGGCATTTCTGTACGTCTGTGTAATAAAGTATGAAAGTGCACATTACAGCATGACACAGTGTGGACACAGTGGGATTAAGATATTGACAACAGACTGTGTTTTCTAACCCTCCTGGCCGTTTCTCATACAGGCTTGGCAGAATTCTGGCAGAGGTGATAAATCACATCCTTTAGTATCCTGGATTCTTTTCTTGCCGCAGGTTTCTTGTCGCCAGTCTTTAGCAAGCCAAATGTGAAAGCTGTGACCCCTCAGTTGCCCTCCACACCTGTTGTGATGAGTCTCGCTACTGGTGGAGGTATTTGGAAAAGAACGGACACAAAGACGACCGAGAGCAAGATGGTAGGTTCACTCTGCCTCGGAAACTAAAAATAAGCACTAATACTACAACCGTATCTTTATATTGTAGTTTCAAACAGGTGAGAACAATTAGCTTTGGTAATATTTATATTTTTGTTAAAAAAAATTGGCTTCTTTCATTCTAGTATACTCATATGTTTTCATATTATTTATACAAAGTGTATATAGTCATACTACTGTGGACTGTCTTGAATTGAAGTGTATTTAATATTTACAGTATACTGCTGTTCATAGTTGTTACCTTATATCTTTCATATCTGTCATATTAATCTACTTATATTATAAATATTACTACACTTTAATGCTTATTTTGCACCTCTGGTTAGATGCATTTCATTGCCCCAGTAAATTGATAAATGTAATCTAATGTAATGTAATACTGTATGCTGCATTTCAAAACATATTGAAACAAAAATATGTGTTCTTGCTTCAACACATTTGATGACTAGGGTGGACACAATTAACATTTTAGTGAGGCGTATAGTGCCAACAATTGATTACAGGAAATGAAAGATGAATCCATTATCCCCGTTAACATTATTTCACAGGTTGTAATTCTTGAGACGTTGTTCTGTGTCTGGGGATTCAAATTCAGTGTCTGACAATCCCACAGTGAACCCCTCTCCTCTGGTGTTCACACTTTCATACGTCAAAGTCATAGAAGGAAGCCTATAGTCCGAAGAGGTCACAACCATAGAAACGATTTATCAAAGTGAACAATGGTGTGACTCCATCGAAACAACCGATGCCACATTAGCTGTCATCACCCCAGCCTCGGTTCCCACACCTCCACAGCGAGAGAGAGAAGAAAAATGAGTCCTCTGACACGTTTTGCAGAAAAAGCGGACCCGGTTTACAGCAGTCGTCATCCTTCTATAAGCATATCCTGTTTGGGTGAGGGGGGGTCACGCACACTTTGACCCTCGTGAGCTCTTGGGGTTCCTGTCAAGGCTTGGATTTGGATTTGAACGACCACAGTGGATATCCCTGCCTCTTTTTTAACTCGTCCCAGTCGTATTTATAGGTTGTATGGGAAAAGAGATATTTGAAGTGTACACACAGCGATGATAAAACACTGAATTGTACCCTAATTTCTTCCTATATCATAATAATATCCTCTCATCTTTCATACATTTTCCCATAAGGAGTATCACCACCAGACCTGAAATTACACCCATTTAATTAATTTTCCAAACACAAGGCAAAACTGTCTTACTGTAAATTACGTGAAAACCTCCATGTGCATAATTCTGTCCATTTCACAGTTTCCAAGTATCCCTCTCTCGGTCTAACAGCTTCAATTTACATAAATATGAGCCTGCCTCGTGCGGGAGTGAAGCAACATCTGTGCTGATCAGAATTAATTGAAATCTGTAATGTTATGCAGCAGTGCTAATTCGCCGTGTTACTAGCAGCATATAAAGAAGCACTATGCTATTTAGGGACGTCTTTTCACTTCCCCTGATTGAGACACGAGCTAAACACTTAACTGTCCTGCAGTGGTGATGGCTGCCTGCTTTGTTAGGTTTATAGAAGTAATTATCACAAATAAACAAATAAGATGCGCAGACTCCATAATGTAGTCTGATTACTTTCACTCATGTTGTCATTTACTATCTAACTATATATAATGGTTGGTTAATATTTATCTATTACAATTTTCTGGCAGTGTTTTTTTTAAATAATGCATATAGTCATAATAATCATTTTCAGCTCATACATAGAATATACACCTATTCTGAATTTTTTTTTAATTATTATAGTATAATTGCACTTTTAATGTCCGTATTTATCTCCTTTAAGTTAGAAATAGCTTAATTTAAAGGTTATATGCGTTTGCTTTGCACCAGAAAACTAATAAAAACAATGTTGAAAAAGCCAATCCGTTCTGGTTCTCAACTGCTCATGTACAGACACTTAGTCAGGACCCCTTGGCGTCACTTAAGGCAACAGAATGACTTGGTTAGGTAAAGATAAAACTCATAGTTCTGAGGGAATAAGTACACATGTTGCGTAACTCAATGGCTTAATGTAACTCCTGGCCCCCGGCTCAACAGAGGTGACGGTGCGGTGCTGAAAGCCAATCCCCAGATTCAGTCTCCTTTCGGAACAAGCTTTATCGGCCTGCCTTACTCACGCAACTTAAAATAAGTCAACGTTGAGGTTCGATTTCACAAAGGACACATAAAGTTGCTGTTCGAATGTCCGGTGTTTTTTTAACCATCCATCCTGCCCGCTCTGCACAGAGAGTGCAAAGACGGCCGGAGCAGTTTCTTTGAGCGGCTGAGATTGGTACAGGTGGGATTCCATTTGAGTAGGTTGATAACCTATGTGCAGCTATGCACACATGACAATAAAAGCCTTGAAACTTGACGTGTAACGTTTGACACGACTGGTTTTTCAGAGTGATAGAGTGTTAGGCACGATAAAGTGCTACAAAGGGGATATTAATAAACAACAACATAACTGAAAGAGAGGGATAAAGGGAGCCAGAGAAATGGAACAAACTTAATTAAGATGAAATTACAGAAGAAATACTAATGAAAGCTGCAGCCTCACAGAAGATACATCCTCCTTCCTCCAGTCATTATCCTATGAAACAATATAAGAAGCAAAACAAAGACCCTTCTTATAAATATCCTGAGGGGTAAAATAATCAAACTGAAACATTAGGACTGACACTGACAGCTAATGCAGACACAAAACAAACACTTAGACCTTTCATTGGTCTTGTGGTCTTGTGATAAATGAGACGTAGCCACAATCACACTTACTCTGAGCTGCCATTATGTACATAATAAACAATGTTACCTGATACTGCCGACTGCACTCAGTCTTTGAGAACGGATTAACATTGTCAACACTGGTGTTAATAATAGTTTACTTGCACACGAGAGTCAGACGGGCACTCGTGGATCATGAATCCTTCTCCCTGGACTGTGTGTGCGTGCACTGCCTTCACAGGTTAACATTTATTACATTAGCATGTCCTCTAACAGCGTGCAACATATAACAACAACGTGCTCTTGCTATTTCCATTCAGATGGATCGTTACCTGAATTCCTGTGAGAGCAATGATATCTTGTTCATCTCACCGTCTGGAATCCATATTTTACAGCAATACAGAGATACATATATAATGGTGTGTCTTTCTCTAAGGAACAATGTGTGGCTGAGAGTAAATAGGCAGATAGACATTGGCTAGATTACATAGCAGGTGATTCTGCTACCACGAATAGATTCAGCCTAATTGTGTGCCAATTGTTACAGGCTGAACTAGAACTAAACTGCATTGTCAATTACGTTTCGAGGAAAACATTATATAGCCCAATTAAGTTGTTTGACATATGATCAGTCCACGGACTTCCACGTGAGAAGGAGGTCAGAGTGGATAGGCTAACCCTAACCAACATATTTATTTGAGCCAAACCACAATCTCTGTTGCCCAAACCAAACCAAGTATACTTTTTGTAAATTACAATTTTTACAATGTCTTTACAACTGTGACCGTAATCCGGAGGAAAATATGTTCAAATTTAAACTCACTTCAAAATGCATTTTAATTGTTTAAGTTTGCCAATTAAGACATGGTTGCAATTTGTTGGGCTAAGATAACGTAATAACAATTTTAATACCGTACAAATTGACATGATGAGAAACATTTGAAATCCTGATCTATTTTGAAATGGTGACACTGTCTAACTCTGGGATCTGAGACTTATATTATCTTAGTTTTGTGCTTTCGTGCTACCTATATAATAAATAATAATCGAACATTGAACAGCGAGTGGGAGGAAGGCTGTTCTGTAAATGTAACTCAGGAATGTTAATCCTTCAGTTCTAAGGAGCATGTTAACCAGACAACAACTAAGATAAGGGTGCCTATGTGTTCTTTGGTAAAGCGCCTAATTAATGTTAGGTAACTCCTCCTAAAAAATGACAACCAGCAGCAAAAATAGGAAGCCTGCACATTGTTCCCTGATAATTACATTTAAAAGCATTTCACAAGAGACTCATTATTGCTGAAATTGTATCACCTTGAAACCAGATCCAAAAAGGCTGGTTATCAGAACCAAAACCTTTCTTTACATTAAAAACGTTTCTATATTTGATTAATTTATTGTTGTGAATGTTGCACTTTTGTGACATAAAAACAGCCAGATGTGTCTGCTTTAATTTGAAACATATAAGCAACCTATAAAATCATCATATGTCAAGCCCCACTTCATAAAACCTAAACAAAACAATCCCTCTTAATGTCCTCTAACTGCATTAAGCAGTGTACTCTATTATAGTCACAACCAGCACAGCAGCTGTAGTACCTGTGACACTGTAACACTGCGGGTCAACAGGACAATTGACCCCATTTATTCCAGTTTAATCAGGACAAGAGGGTGTGAAGGAAGATGGGACAGGGAGTAGAGGAAGGGTGGGAGCGGGGGGGGGGGGGGGGGGGGGACACTACAACTAATGGGATTTGACTCTTAACCCACATGTGCATTAGCTGGGCGATGATCTGTAAAGCTACGCTCCGCTGGGGTACGCTAGCGAGTCTCTTTTACTCCGTGATCTATTGCCCCGCTTTACCTCCGATGATCTATCACACGGAACTGGCAGTAACGGATGAGAATGATCTGCTGGAAAAACTCTCTCATTTGTCTCTGTCGCAGCCAGTGAACTAGAGGAGACGCTAATACAGGGAGACGGCCCGGGGAGGGGATATAATTATGTCTCGGGACTCTTCTGCTCACTGACTGGGTATGGAAGGCATATTAGGAAATAATAAAGCCAGGCCTCGCTTCCACCCTTGCTGCTTTTTCCCCCCACTTGATTTCCTTTTTCTAATATTTTCTCTTTCACTTGCTATCTTTCAACATCCCTATGTCTCTTGTCATACTCCTCTTACTGTGACTTTTATTCCGACGCTCCCTTCCACCAGCATAAATGGCATGCTTGTGTTTCCTTTTAACCTCTGTTTTATTTTTTGTTTGGTTAGTTAATCTGTCAGTAGCCTACGCTTACTGATTTTCCGGAAACGTAGTCATGAGAGTAACTCATTGGTTGAGGAAGAACCCACAATTTACATTGTTTAACCTTAAATACCAATGCAATCGTTGAGCATAAAATTACAATTGTCACTTAAACTCTAAAGATTTTTCCAATCAAAAATGTACCTCCTCTCTGCAGCTACTGTATTCTAATTCGAATTTGCGACCATTTTGCAGCGTGTCATCCTTTCTCTACACGGAAATGTTATCAATTAAATGCTACAAGCCAAACAATGATCTTAAAAAAAAGCAAGGAACAATTGCTGTGACTTATACACAACTTATAGGAAATAATTAAGTTTCCATGATTTAAACATTCAAAAAGTATTTCCATTCTACGACTGTATTAATATTCTTTTTTAAGATAGCTGAAGACGAAGAACAAAATGAAGTTGAAATAGAAAAACACAGCAGGGTTCTGAGCTGTGTTCGGATCACACGGGATGTCTGTTATCGTACAGTTGACTTTAAAAATTCGAGACGGATTCACACGTGAAATAAATTGATGACGGTCATAAACAGTTCTTTGCAAATCGCTGAACGTCTCCAGGTGATCGTGCTGCAGGATTAGAGGGGTTTGAGTCAACAGGCTTTTTGGAGAGAGGAACATACACTGGATTTGCAGCCAGCTCTCCTCTGAGTCTGGCCAGCCGGCATGAATTGCATTTCTCTCTGGGTTCCAGTTTGGATTTGGTGATAAGTGCCGAAGCCAGGCAGCACTTGGACTCCTACTCCAGAGATGTTGCCTCCCATCTGGGTCGGGGTAGACGAGGCTTCAGGCATCGCCTCAAACCCAGAGACCAGGCATGTCAACTGAACGGCCAAAACAGACGTACTGTTTATGGTTTCAACTGTTACAAATAACCAGATTTTTTCTCTTCAAATTAATAAATAAAAAACGTTTTATTGGTCATATTTTTCATGTCGTTTTTTTCAATTTGGTGCTCTGGACACATCTCGTCCGGCAGTTTTTCTTTGGCCTCAAGGAAGTGATACATTACAAAAGGATTGAGGTGGTAAGCCGAGAGGGCCTCTATGTCTCAGTACAGAAAGAGATGATAAGAAAAACAATGGCATTGCACCCTTTCCAATGTAAAGGTAGATCATTCAGTCATGCAGTAACACAATAGCAGCAATCTTATAAAATCCCCCCCAAAAAAGGCTCGCACTAATCACTGTCTAAACTTATTTACGCTCTAAAAACCTTGGAAGAGTTAGCAGGTTTGAGTGAAATAATAAAAGCATGTTTTTGCAATGCAGTTATTACTCTTGTATTGTAATGATACAGAATATACTGGATGCTTTTATTTGTTTTAACCTACAGTACCTAAAGTAAATACAGTGCGCCTCTTAACCTTCAAACAGGCTAAGTGCCTATTGTAAGTGTCATGTCTGAGGGAAGACATCCGCAGCCTGGTGAGTCAGCTGCCCTGCCGCCAATAAAGCTCCCGTAGGCAGGAAACTACCACTGTGTTATGGGTATGCTTCCTTCCTAAAGCATGGCACAGAGGCACACAGGAGATCTGCAGGAAGTGTGTGTGTGTGTGTGTGTGTGTGTGTGTGTGTGTGTGTGTGTGTGTGTGTGTGTGTGTGTGTGTGTGTGTGTGTGTATTTTAGTATTTAGTGTGTTGGTCTTATCTGTGTTTCTCTGTAATATTACTCTAAATACTATGTTTACATGTAAAGTTAATGTACTATTGTATTCTTCATTATTTAGTTGTTTCTGCAAAATGCACTGTTGTTCATGTTTCTTAACTTAAGATAATATGATTAAATGAACCACGTTTTGAAACTAATTTATGGTTATTGGATAGTTTGAGTGGAAAATAAATACATCATTTGTGTGTGTGTGTGTGTGTGTGTGGGAGGGGGTTCATGTTGTTCAAACCTGTCGGACGAAGGATTTCCTGTAAATCAAAGAAAAGTATGTCACCCTGCCTCATCTGTCATTTCAGTAACAAGAACTGATGTAATCTCCCTGCGCTCAGAGTCAATGTCACTGTCAAGCTCTTTTGTGAAATATATACCCTATACGTGTGTATGTATTACCCCTGATGTGAATGTAATGGTGTGTTTGTGTGTGTGTGTGTGTGTGTGTGTGTGTGTGTGTGTGTGTGTGTGTGTGTGTGTGTGTGTGTGTGTGTGTGTGTTAGTGTGTTCACGAGAGGAAAAAATGAGTTCATGTGTAAGCTAGAGATAATGACTGCAGGGGCTGAGATCTGTGGAAATGAACAATAAAGTACCCAATATTGAGGAAGGCATCAGCAAAAAGATGGCAATAGGAGCTGTGGTAAAGTTGTTTCCCTTTGCGTGTTTTCACCTCAGTTCAACTTCAGATAAGAAAATAATTTCTGCTCAGTATTGCAAGCTTTTGAAACAGTTATACTGCATTTCCAAAACACTTCACGGCATCACTGTGAATGAAAGGAGACTCTTCAAAATAACCACATAGCTGCCTTATAGAAATATGAGCCCTGCTTGGTGGTGACTTTGTCATCCCAGACCACAAGCACTCACTGGTTCTGCAAGGACATCTGTCATTTAGCTTAGCTATTGTCACGTATTGAGCTCAGATCCTGCACAATCATGTTTGTGTGAATTAATAGCAACATACACAAAGGAAAGTTGAGGGGATCTCTTGTGCAAAAAGAAACATAACTTGTGCATAAAAGAGAAATCTGAACAGTATCAGAAATATAAATGTGCTTTTATAAAGAGAGGAAATAAACTGTGGTCGGACAAATAGTTAGCCAGAATGGCAACGAGTAGATTCAACGAGGCATTGCAAATCACAGAATCGTGTTTCAGACAAGGCCAGGGGAATCTAAAATGAGAAGAAAGAGTGTGTGTGCATGTGTGTGTGCGTGTTTGTGTGTGTGTGTGTGTGGGTGTGTGTGTGTGTGTGTGTTCAACCCGTTAAACAGCCTTTTTGTGCGACCAGAAACGCTGCGTGACAGTTTGTTTGTGGAGTTGTAAACAAGCCGCGGTGGTGATGATGACGGCGTGGTTTGAGGGGACGCTGGAGTGACCGCCTGCCTGGAGGCACGTTACCCCGAACGCCCTCCACTGGATTACTGACATATTGTAGTGTGCAGTGGCGGCCGGCCCATAGGGGCGCTAGGGGCGCTAGGGGCGCCGCCCCACCTCTTCCCACATACAAAAAAAAATATTAAAAAATTAAAAAATATATATTTAAAAAATATATATTTAAAAAATGTATATATTTTATATTTTTATTTTTAATGAACAAGGTAAATATCATACAATTGGTATCAGTAAAATGTAGAATCTACAATAAAATCTCGTTTAAAATTGTGTTACGATGTCTAAAGTTACTGATAAGTCACATGTTTCCTGCCTGGCCTTGCCCGTGGCATTAGTTTATCATTACCGGGCGGAGCCCCCGAGCCAAACAGCAGCAACCAGCACGTTGCAAAAGTCTCAATAGTAAACTGTGCCGCTGAAACATAATTTCAGCCAATCAGCGCCGTCAAATATTTTAGTCACGAGGGCGCTCACGTTGGCGCCCACGTTTGGTGCCCACGTTGGATGAGAATGGTGTGCAGGTGGAGTCGCCGGACCTCGGTCCGCACCCAATTCCGTGCAAGAGCTACTCTCCAATCCTTTCGAAAGGAGAAGTTTGGGAGATAAATTGATACTTAAAGACCTTGGACCGGACCAACCCGATTTGTATATATCACAGCAAGCTCGTGAAAAAGACAAAACGTATCAACGAGGCTTCTCACGTAGCTGGCACACCAGAAAGGCATGGCTAGCTGGATGCAAACAGGTAAATACTGTCTTTTATTTCCCATGCTTGCTCTTCAAACAGCGGGGGACAGATACGATCTGTTCAGAAACTAGTCAAAAGTGAAACAAGTACAAACCACAGACTGCCTGTGTCATGGAGAATACAGTCGCTGGTTTATTTATGTCTGTAGGCCGTTGTTGTGAGTGTGGACGGTCGGAGCATATATAACGTTAGCTTAGCCACGCTCCATTCAGAAAACACGCATTCTAAAAGGTTTTTCGCCTGCCGTCTGTCTGCAGACTTGTCAAAGCATTAATTCATGGTTTTTACTAACCGGTATCAGTATGTTGTTACTTCAGCATCATTTTGAAACGTGTATTACAATTAAATCACGGTCAAATATGGTCATTTTGTTGTAGTTGTAGCTCCCGAGCCAGTGCGTCTTGTTTGAATGATGCGAGTAAACACAGCTGGCAGCCGCGGAGAAACTCGAGCGACTAGAGCGATGCGATAGGAGCGTTTAGAGCGAAGCGAATATTCGCATCGCGTCCGGTCTGAACGCAGCATTAAAGCGAGCTCCGCGCTGCACTGGAAACGCGCCATCACATCACCAGAAGTCCTCATTTAAGGGGTCATTTCTCCCAAAAGAAATTGTTTTTACTCACTATATCAACAGCCCCACCACAAATATTTTCCACCAGCCGCCAGTGGTAGTGTGTCATGTTCCATCATTCATCTGAATGTCTCACTGCTCTCCAAGCTGTTTTCCTTCCTTCACCCATACATACCCTCCACAGCCCCCGTTTCATTTTCTTACAGACTGACCTGGTTTGTTCGTTGGAAAGGTTTCGTATGAGCCAGTGCTTTTCAATTCGGAATCCGTCTAAAGAAGACTCCATTGCTGTTGGGAAGGTTGGACAGCAGGAACTTCCAAGGTAATATTTGCACATGTTTGGTATGGCTACTAAATAAAAACATGGATTTCCTGCAAAAGAAGGTAACACATCTCTTTACACCAAGTTCAGAAAAGGTAAATCGTGCCTTAACAATGACAATGGAAAACATTTCCTTCTCTAAAATGTTAATAACTTTTTAAAGCCTTGAATGCTCAGCTGTTAACATTAAGACAGTGTTTACAACCAACTCCTGTAGCTAACGTTAGCTTAATTAGTGTTAGGATTTATTTAGCCCTGAGAGCAGGATAAACTGAAAAGAGTACAAGGAAGCTTATAAAAGTTAACAGCATTTAATTAAACAAATGATGCGGTGATATACAATGAAATGTGGCAGTGGAGGCGCTCTCCCCATTCAGCTGTTGCCTGTAGCATGTGCATTGGGTCAGCCGAGGTGAAGAAGAGGTTGATTCTTCCTGTCCATCACGAGTTATCAACTGTAGTTTTCTTCTATTGGCCGGCGTCGACGGGGCGTGTCCAATGCAAATCCTGCTGTTTTCTGCTGCTAAATTACATCATTCTAATGTCTGTGGTTATTTAAACATTCCCTAATAAACGTTTTGCAGCGTCAATAAATGAGAGTGAAACCAGTGTGTTTAGGGTACAACATCACATGTCATTTCACCTTCAATTCACTGTTTCAAAACGTTAGCCACATGCTAATGCTAACCGGAAATGAACATTTTCAGAATAAAAGTTTTAAGTTAAAAGTTAGTGTAAACTTCCGTTTTTTCAGAATAAAACAGCTTTAAATTAAAACCCTGTATTTAATTTAAATGATGCCATGTCAACATTGATTTTAATTTCTTACATTAGCTAGCTGGCTACAGGTAAATTAAAACCCTGAATATCTCAGTAGTCCAGGATTGTGTCTGTGTATACTCCGGTTTTAGGGTTAGGGTTATCTATATGTGTGCGTCAGTGAGACTGTGTGATGTTCTTGAAAATAAAGCTGCTTTCTCAATTACATTTGGAGGGAAATTGTTATTTTTCTCTTCCTCTTTGTGATGTTATTTAGGATTTGGATGGAAATTAAAATAAGTCAACATGTTTTGTTGTTTGAACGTAGTTTCCAGGAGACCAGGCTGTGTGCAGTAAGTAAGGGTAAATGAAAGCCCATCTTAACGTGCATCTCTTTCGATTGGAAGAAATAACCAACCCAAACTGTCAAGCCACATAATATACCTTGCTCTGAAATACCTTTAGGTTTTCTTTAAAAGATCTTAAATTCAGGTTTGAACAATGTTTGCATTAATCATCTTCAGTTAGCAAAATAACTCTCAGCTGAAAGATGGCTGCAGGTTTCAGGGGAGTTCTCATTTAAGGAGATGAATTTTCTCTGGGTCTACATTTCCCCTCCAGTGTTAGTCACTGAAAAGGCAACAGCTCTCAGGTAACATCTGATCCTCAGACTCCACCTCCACGCCTCTGCACTTGACCTGAATGTGTCCTCGGAGATCAACAGTCAATTAAGTGCTCCTTCTTATTTTTTTCTTGTTGTTTTACCCCAAGAGTAGAGAGGAGCTCAGTTTAGCCTTCTGCACTGCTGCTCCGCTAATTGGAACCAGGATCTGTAAAAATGGGAACTTAAGTAAAACATGCCATAAAATTCTGAAGGCTAACCATAAACTAACCAATTTCTTTCATTCTTTTAAAGGGAGCTCTAACTGAAACCTCCACGTAAACTTTTACGAGGATCCCTGGGGTCACCCGTAAACCCGTTAATAGAGATGAGATATGAGTGGGACGCTTGGGCCTCCCATTTCGTTTGCCATTCTTTCTCTCTCTTTTTTTTTCTTCCTCCTGTTCCATTGCATTCTTGAAAGAGGTCAAATGCTGTTCGGAGACAAACACTGCCAAGTCTCCACTGTCGTTTTTATCAAAGAGCAAAATGAAAATTCAATCCACGTGGACAGATTTGAGCGGATGAGTGTCGACACGTTTGAGCTGTTGGTAAGTTTTGCTGGACTCGCGCTCTTTGCACCCCGCTCACTTTGACTGGGCGAGTTTGATGCAGAGGTGTGAAGAGGTGAAGCTCACACTGTTTTAGTGGCCGTCGTGCAGCGAGCTTTCTCTTTTATGTTCAGCTTCAGACAATTCATTAGCTTCACTTAACTTGTGATTGACGAACTAAGGTTTTTCTATGACTCAGACTGTGGTCAGATACGTCTTTTAACGAGAATCATCCTAATATTTCAACTAAAGAAAACGTTGCTTGATGATATAAAAACATTACTGAAATAAAGATGAACAGAACGTAACATACTAAAGTATTACCCTGGGGATCAAAATCTGATAAACTGTAACCGGCACTAAAATAAAGTAAACCACATTCAGCAAAATGATAGTATCTTGACAGAGTTAGGGGGCTTAAAAGCCTTCTAGACAATAACAAAAAAATAAGAGACAACAATCTGTGCCTGACTGCGTCCTGGCAGCCGTGTACTCCTCTTATAAATACTCCTTTGAGAACTAATGAGTCCACTTGGTAGCGTTTGTGTATTAAATTCCATTAACTACACATGATAATGTTGTTGTTTGCATAACTCTAATTACTTTGACATTATATTTCCTGTTTAGAGCCTTTTTAAAGATTATGAACTCACTAGCTTTTCGTTTCATAAACCTTACCAAATCTCTTTCCAAGTAAAAAGAAGGAAAATACAAAAGTCCTGGACTGCTGTGAGGGTAGTGTTGGGAATCATTATCTACTCAAATGCTGCAGCCTCGGCCTCTTTGTTGCTTTACTCAAAGCACGAGCTGTGTTTCAGATCCCGTTGAGACTAATGAGAACAGTCTTGGGACCCGTTGCGGTTATTTTTGACAAATTGAGCCTGTAGTAGTTTTTCCTTTTACTCCCTCATATATTGCAATCTTAATCACCACTCTTACTGTTATGGAGATTATTTGGATCTTTAGTTGTGTGCTTTCCGGGGGCCGAATTATAAAACCGAGCAATGAAACCGCATATCCTGGGAGTGAAGTAAGCACTCCCTGACTCATAGCAAATCTATTAGCACAGGAATGATGATGGTGCTGAAAAATCTGACAAAACAATTGGTTAATTTTACAAATGATAATGATTTTTTTTCAGACGGCCCCTCGGGGCAACCAAAATATGGGCTTTGGAAAAACGTCATGTCACCAGAGTTCATGAGCCTCTGATGCCTTTGGTCGACAAGACAGCCGACCACATTTTTTAGTGCGACGCTAAGGTCTCAAGTTACGCTGAAGCCCGAGCCAAGCAACGGCCTGAGACCACCCTTCAATTAATCTTACCCTTGTAGCGGCTTATAATTTGCCATTACAAAAGCCATTAAACCTGGGGGCCTGATTCAGAGCTCCTGGGACTGTTGGGAGGAGGGGACGGGGATCCGACAGGCCTCCAGTTGGCCCTTTGGACCCTGGACGAGCCCCTTTCCACAAAACAGACAGGTACTTAAAAACAGGGTGAAAAGATCACCTTAAAGAAAACAAGGATGATTAATGGGGAAAAATGAGGGCCCTATAGGTCGCTTTCATCTGGGTCTGATTCAGGTCTTCAGCGAGCCATTAACCCAAAGGACAACTGTCCACTGCCAACCTGAGAAATGAAGTCCTCCTGGGTCGGTTCAGACAAATGTTTAAGGCCGCTGAAGAACTATCTGACTGGGTGGGACGGAACAAATTCATCCTCTTATATTTGATCCGAAATCAGATAGCAGATAGGTACCATTTTACAATGCAAGAGTCTTGCTTCTTGGATTGATAATCACAGAAACTTTATATACGGTAAACACTATCTATTCAAATAATCTGAATACTGGAGCAGAAGAAAAAGACAAGCAGGTAAGTTCATAACTACTTAGAGCAGGGGTGTCCAAACTACGTCCCGGGGGCCAAATACGGCCCACAAATGAAACTTGAACATTTCTTGTATTGTACTTATTAAATATATCTGTAAACATATTACACAGTTTCATGTGTTAATAAGCCCAATTTACAATAAATTAAATTAGAAAATATGTTCTAACAAATCTAAGTCGATAAGAAAAAAGCCCAATAACTTATATACATAACAAACTTTATAATATACCCTTCCTATTTCCTCTAATGATAATCAATCTGGGGTTTCTGTTGTAAGGGATGAGCTGCTAACAAATTAAATGAAACTCTCCGGAGAGCTGGGATGTGGGCTGTTTATTTTTCTTAAAGCAGATTCAAGTATCAGGCATAATTTACCTACTTTTGATTTGTTTTGCTAACTTATAACTTAACTTATGAGGCAGTATACCTTACCTCTAGTGAGCGTCCCGGCCCTTCGAATATTTCTCTGTATGTGGCCCTCGGTGAAAAAAGTTTCGACACCCCTGACTTACAGTAAAGGCCACGGCGGACCCAAATCTGGACCGATATGTTTCTTGTATCAAAATGGCACATCCATATGTCTTCTGCTGTTTCTTGGGACGCTGCAATATATTTGGGACAGCTCTTCACCAACATGCACGCCTCTGCCTCTTCCAGCTTTTGCAAATACTTCACTTAGCCCACTGAAGGGCCCCGAAAGGCAACCAAGTGCCAGAAATCTTGACAAGTACATGGAGGTGTTCAGAAGTCAATTTGCTTTTCTGTGATTAATCACATACTGTACCTGACACAAAAATGAAATATAGTGATGTAATAAACCTCAACCATCTGGTGCTACACAAGATTTACTCAATGCATGTCCTAAAAACTGCAAAAAAATAAAACGTTGGCTCAATGGAAGCACCACTTAAGTTGACGCTGTGAGGAGAAAGCTCTATGAAAGTGTGTTCATGTCAAACTAGTGCACAAGCATACAGATACAACATGTAAGTGCATATAGTCTGTATTATTTGGGATAACGTGGAGATTTTTAGAAGCTTTTAGAGTAAGCAAGAGCAGATTTGGTAGAGACCTTGGTCAAAATATTGCGTCAGTACATTTAGTGAGCACTAGGATGCTTTACCTTCTTCAAAGCAGCATGCTCTCAGTTTTGACAGTTTGTATTATTCATATAAGAACTGAAAACAAGTGGAAACTTCTTCAGATTTGACCTGGTAGCAAAGTACCATCCTGTAAGACCTCAATAAAATAAGGCTACCACTTCCAAGCATGATCGTGTGTCCGCAGACATCACTGTGAAATAAGTTCAGTTAGCATGTGGCTCTCGTTCTAAAGGTGAGAATCTGCCAAAACAGCTGGACGAAATTACAACAGCAGATTTCAAACTGTGTGAAAAGAGGATTTTGCAAATGTGTTTTGTACTGCGTGCTCTCAAAGCTTGACTCGCAGACCTGTTTGTGTTAGCTCATTCATTTTGTCATCGATAAACGTTCGTACAGTTCAAGCAGATGTTCTCCATCCTAGGCCATATTGTCTGTTACATTAATACCCATAAAAGCATGGATACCTTTGCCATTTACTACTTGCATCAGGTTTTGTAGAAGCGATATGGTGGACATCCCTGCCTACGCACTTCTGATTTAGGCGTTAGCAATTACGTTGTCACGCACCCTGTAAAGGCACCTGATAAATAATACGGAAGGCCGGAGCGCCGGTACGGTTCGTGGCGAGTACAAAGCCCACACCTGGCTCCGGAGTGAAATCAAATCTATCCTGAACTCTGTCTCTCTTCTCATTTTGCATCAGCAGTTTTCCGTGAGCGAAGTTCTGGGTCAGGAGTCAGGAGGAGTGATTTGAGTTAAGGTCACACACTCAGACAGTTTCACACAATAATGTGTTTCAAAGCTGTTGCATCACGGGGGTTAAAGGAAACCACATAAAACATTTTTTTTTTAAATCCAGATTTTGTCAGATACTTTTACAATTTCCTATTCCATGCATCTTGTAAATTATTTACAGATAAGCTGGTTGGACGATCACTGATAATGCGCAGTAACCACTGGCCATTAAACCACTTCCTATGGATTAACACCCCCCGAATCCCCTGCTAGTCACTGTGTTTTTGTGAGGGATCAATAAACCAATTCCTCTTGGTTATGTTTTCCTTGTCCACAGCAATCAGTTCAGTGCTGATTAAATCACTGCAAATTATCTCCCTGGGATTTATCTTGCCTAAATTGAGTTTCTTTCACCCTCCTGGCCACGGGAGAGTGGGCAACGCCTGCTGGGAGAGAGAAATAATCATTCATTAACCTCTGACCTGGAAGGAGAGTCAATTGAGTCACCCGACAGTGTTTTTTCTCCCCCCCCCCCTGCACCTTCTCAGCCCCCATCCGCGGCAAATTGACCATTTTCACGCTGCAGCCCCAACTTTATTAACATATGGCGGTTTGATGCGGTCACTTGATCAGCTGGTAAACCAGGCTGCAAGGAAAGTCTCAAATATGACTTGTTTAAATTGGTTCTTTTTTCTTCTGACTCTCAGGGGGTTGTGGATACAGACCATAGGCAAACAGTGGGTGAGTGGAGGGATCGCATGTGAAAACACAACAAGCCTAATTCATGGAGTGTGACGAGCTCAAAGGGACGAACATGTAGATCATCTTGTCTGTCATTATGGTTCTTAACCGTCTTTCTTTCTTTCTTTTTGAACATCCCATAGCTACTGACCCACTGTGAAGCTTTCAACCTTAGTAGGGTTTGATGTCTTCGAATGGTCACAGTAGGGGTGATACATTACAGAATACCTTTTTCTTTCTGCTCACCACATGGATGTCGTCATGTGTAGGCATGGATTTGATATTTCACAAGTGTTACCAGATTGAGAAGTGTCCAAATGCAAATCATTCCCTGTTAATTGTGTCACAGTGGGATTTGAAATGAGTAGCAAATGTGCGGTATCAACCAAATTCTGATAAAAAAACACCTTCTGGTTCTACAAAGCAAAGACAAGCAGACCATCTGACAGCGTTAATATCCTTTTAGTACTGAGCTACGGAGGAACTCTACATATTTCGACATATAAATGCAGAATGGTATTCCCTAGACTTTAAACGCATTACCTTGTGTATCGATTCTGTGGTCTTGTGATATGAGTCACAGCGCTATTTCTGTCCCTGCACGGTAGCAATAAACACAACCAAGCTGCCCCGAGATCTTTCCCTCTGACATTATTAGGAGCTACAGCAGTGTGAGACTCAACACGGTGTAAAAACAAACCAAATGTCAGCCCGGTTGCCCAAGCGCCTCTGCTATAGCCAACAGCAAATGTAATGAAAGCTTGGAAGGGTCTGTTAGTACGCCGCTGACCTTTCATACAGTTATTGTTCTCTTGACATTTCTCCAAGATGGAGGAGGTGAAAAAAATAATGAGGTGCTAAAGCAGAAATCAGGATTTTTCGACTTCCATCTGCCCCCGTTAGAGAATGACTTTTATCGATCCGAACTCTTGGACTTTACTGAGGGTCGATGCTCTGTGATTGCCAACACTAACTAACATGCTGCTGCTCTCTCTGTTTTTGCTTTCCCTTGGAACAAAATAGCAAACATTGAATTGGCTGATGTTTCCTAAGTCTTTCACTGTAGGGCTTTGGCATCACTGTATTGGAAGTTCAGTAAAAACATAGGCTACTTACAAAACTATGAATTAACCCAACCTCACAATGAAGTGAGTCTGGGACTTTTAGGAACTTACAAACTGGCTACCTGAACATGGTTTATGGCGCTTTTCCACTGCAGGGCCTCGCTCGGCTTAGTACGGTATGGCTAGGCCTCGTTAGGCCTTGGTAGGCCAGGCTCACTTTATGCTGCGTTTCCATTACAGTTTAGGAACTGGGGCAGTAACTATAGTAACGCAGTGTAGGCGGAGCCGTGACGTCATCTTCAATGCGAAACACAGCCGTTAGCTGTTAGCACTCAGAGCTCACAGCTCCTCATATCTGTTCAGAAACTAGACAAAAGTGAAACAAGTACAAACCACAGACTGTCTGTGTCATGGCGAATACAGTCGCTGGTTTATTTATGTCTGTAGGCCGTTGTTGTGAGTGTGGACGGTCGGAGCATATATACTGCGTTAGCTTAGCCGATCTCCATTCAGAAAACACGCAGTATGTTGTTACTTCGGCATCATTTTGAAAACCTGTATTACAATTAAATCACGGTCAAATATGTTAATTTTGTTGTAGTTCCAGGGATTCTCTCACGCTGTAGTGGAAATGCGACATTAGTCAAGTCACATTTATTTAAACACCACACTTAAGATAACATAAACTGACCAAAGTGCTTGTAATCTGTGTCACGTCGGGCCTCATGCTCGCTTTACTGTATTATTAATGCGAACAACCTGCTGTTGTTAGCATGATCTCTGGATATTATCTTAATGCTATGTCTTTACAACAGAACACAATAGACCTTCACGATAATGTATATATTGTTGTGTTGTCCGGCAACATTTTTAACAAACCAATATAATGATAGACAAAACAGGTCTATGAGAGAATGACCATTATATATAGCATATGTATAGAAAGGTAGCATTCATTGTTTATCATGAATTCTATAAAGTTTGACATTATTTGACATTTTTGCAAAAGAGTAGTTGCTCCATCCACTGATATTTGACCCGTTTCAGCCAATGAGATGCTGTCATCAGTATTTTTGAGAAGGTTACAATCATTGTCAAACATGTGGCTCTCGTTCAGTATGAATGGGTTTGTTGAAAAGCAGAGCCATTAGTGATGAATGAATAAATAAAGAGATATGCAATTATGTCCTTGGATATGACTCATATAACTTACTCCTATCATTTTTAAATTGATGGTGTTGCGACTCATTCTCTACCATGTCGACAGTTCTGTTAAATCGAGTTGTTGTGAATAGGAATCTTACAAACTATTCTTAATCTACATTTACAACATACAACTCAAGGACTGGTCTTTATGCGTAAGAAGAATAAAGTCTAAAGGGGGATTGTTCACAACAACATCTGTGAGTAAGTCTTATGTCAGGAAACATCTCTCTCCCGTATACCAGCACTGTGCAGTCGGCTTCTGAGAGGAAGTGATCTAGCAAGAAGGGGGAAACAGCTGCTTAATAATTCAGGATGCTGAGATTAAAAAGTGAATTTGCCGTGCACGTTATTAAAAGGCAGTGTAATTACTTCAGAACACTATGTCACCGCTTCAATACGAGGCGCCTAATTCGGTTACTGCCAGCTCTCGTGTAATTGGTGAAGATGAACAATGCCTCGCAGACAAAGAGAGGTCCGGGGGCCCCACACACACCGGATCTGATAAGAGGAAACCTCGGGAAAATGATAACTGGGATCTGGCACGTTATTTGACACAGTGTTGAGACAATAGCCTGTGTGTGGGTGTGTGCACAGATCATGTTTCTGTGTTCATTCATCTATATATGCCTCTGTTATTAAAAGCAGCCTCATGTTGACATGTCTGTTAAGGAATTCTGGTGATCTCATTCTGCTGATGTCTTTAGTTTTCATTAAAAAAGTAAGCTTTCATTCTCACCCATAACAATATCTTACATTTTAGAAATGATGGAAAGAATGTACTCTGGGTACAATTCAATGCAGAATAGCTTGGATTTGGAGGATACTGAGGAGTTTATCTTTAAAAAGGTTATCAAGACAATGGTTGAGGTCGTTTTTCCATAAACATTGTATAGTATTTGGGAATGACCTCATCAAAAGTGCATCACTCAGGAAGACTGCCTTAATTTAGCTTGACCCCATCAAATCAACAGTGTATGTTTGCATGCATCCATATTGGGACTGGACTCTTTCCCTCCACAGGCACTCCATCACAAAACAGAGGGAGTTGCTACCAGATGGTTAAACAAACACATCGCCCAACTGCCCATAACTCAAATCCACTTAGCACCCTCTTGTCAACATGTCTCTCACTCGTTCACTACCTCTCCCGTCTTCGCTGTATGCGGAGGAGAGGCGAGAGGAAGGAAGGGAGGGAAGGAGAGAAAAGTAATGTGGAAATAATGAGAATCAGCAAGAAATTCCTGGGGGGTGTGTTTAATTTTAATCAGCAAGACTATTCATCCTCAGTAGCTCTCCTATCTCCCCCCCTTGTCTCCCTGGTTCCTCCCCCAGGTGCATTGAAATGAAGGGGAATAGCGAGCACCTGGAGTGACAGCGCGTGTAAAGGTCACAGAGACAAAGTCCAAATGTGATGTTTGACTCAGGCGTTTTTCAGACCTCTCAGGGAGGCGCCCAGGACTTAGGCCAGGGGTTAAGAGTTTGTAGGTCGCCGGGTCACACCATTTTCCCTTTTCCCTTGGCCTCATCCCCGCGCTTAAAACCTCAACGGTGTACTTGAGTGAGTAATTTATTATCCCACGTGCTGTCCAGCTTGGACGAGGAGTTGGAATTAGGTGTCGAACCTTTGAGTATAACGTATTTTTCTCTCTTTTACAGGACATCTAATAGAGCCCAAATGTGTATTTATCACAAGCACGTATTTCGTTTTTCAAACATTAGATAATACGTGTATTTAGTACATGTTATTAGCTCGTTATCTTGCATGGAAGTTCAAGATAATTCTTTTGATTTAAGGTTTGTTTCAACCTCTTTGTCACGAAGGCTTTCTGCCGTATTGCATTGAATTCCATTAAAATGTTATTTAAAGAACATCAACCTTAAAGATTTCCTGAATGTCTTTTTATTAAAATACTCTTTTCACCTAACTCCACCTAAAGTGATGCAGCACACTTTTGTTTTCCTTAATGATTTATCACAATAATTGCCCTTCCCGTAAGTGGTGCAACTAAGTGCTTTTGGAGGCATCCTGCATGGTATCAGCTTGCAGCCTCGCAGTGTTTCAGGTGAAAAGGTGAAAAGATAAGCATTATCTCGGACACATAATTGTCTAAGGCATGGATAATTGACATGCATGGCACCAATGTCCAAAAGTAGGGCTGCTGATGACAGCCGAACCTGCATTTGGCCCTTGGAATGTGCAGAGGCCGTTCTCAGACATCTGAACATCAAACGGCGCTCTGTCAATCTAATAGCTCTGGATACAGGATTTATTGGCTCTCACGGGCCAAAAGAGAGACGAGGGGCGAAAGCAGAACCAGATTTTCTCTCCCGTATCAGTTTCTCCTCTGTCAGTCAGCCTCTTATGAGAGCGCTCAGGAAAGAAGGTGTGGTGTATCATTATTTTAGATTAACTAGATTAAAACCTAATCTACGCAAGTGTTTCTATCATGTAGTTCGATGAAGATGGATGCTTAACAATCTGGTTCACAGTTCTGCACATTTCACCCTAAGTATTCATTTGCATCCAAGCAGCTGATAACATCACTGGCTGTTCCCATTTACAAAAGTCAAGCTGGTCCGTGATACACACGTGTTTCTACATTTCCCTGCACAGCTCCAAATACTGCCGGGGCTATTCTTAGTCCTCAATAAATCAGTAAGCGTCCGACTGAACTGTAATGATAAGCATTAGATGAGAAGTGTGTGTTGACGATGGGTAACATTTGCAAACTATTTCGAGGAGGGATGTATTGATCATCTTGGTGGGTCTTCAGAGATCATGTTGCACATAACAGAGATCCGCTGCACTCTCGCGTCATTAAACTTTATTCAGACTCGTGACACAAACACGAGCCTCGGGGCAAGAGGAAGTATGTTGCCGATGAAAACGAATGACAGGCCGCCAGAAATGGGGCAAGAAAAAAACACAGAGCCGGGCCAAAAGCTGAGGACACGAGTCGGGGTCGTAGTTCCTAAAGACGGGGTTCTCACGGAGAAAGATGGAACCAAGAGGAGTTCTATTTATCTCCGTTAGCCCTCTGAAAAAACTCCCTGTCCCTGCTTAGATAGCCCTGCCAATGCGCATGATGTCATCCCCCTGGCGTGCGGTGATTGATGCGTCCTGGCTGCCAGCTCTGCACTCACAGGAGGCGGGGGAGTAGGTCGAGGTGGGGAAGGGGGTGCATTTTCCACAGATAGAGACATCCAAATGTGAATGGAGCCCGGCATGGGGTTGGTTCAGAGCTCAGGCCGATACGCCGCATACCTGCAGCGCCGTGCATCTGCTGGTTCTCCCTACGGTCGGTCAGTTTTGATGATTCAAAGGTGTTCACGAGCACGAGGAAGGTCTCGCTGGCTGAAGGATTTGATGGAGACACAATGAGGGGAAAAAAGCCCGGCTCTGATTATGTACGTCCACTCCATCTTCCCTCTGAGTTCTGTTACATATCAAGGCGGAGGGAAGGAGGGAGGGAGAGGAGAGATGGAAGAGGTTATTGTGAGTGGAAGAGTAAGTGTTTCTCAGATAGTCACGGAGACGTGCTGAGATGAACTCAACGGGAAGCCGCCGTCCTCTTGTCAGCAGGCCAAGTTAGTTCTGCTGCTTTAACGGCTCTATCAGGTTCTGATGACGGTTTGTTATTCGCCTCCAAAGGGAGAGACAGCGATTTGCTCGGCTTGAAATGGTTTTCATGTGTGTTCAGTTATTTTGAAATACTGAGGCAAAGCATTTCTCTTATGTTTTATTCAGGCGTGTAAATATGGATCAAAGGGTATCTTTAAACGCAAATAGAAACCTTTGAGAATATGCCAACCCCCAAAATACTATGATTTGATGTGTCAATCCTCCTTATTGATTCCAACATATCGTATTTTACTGAAACATATTTTTAAAAGCAGCTCCACGTCAATGTGACTTTTAAATGCAGTGTTTCCCAGAGGCGCTCATTATTAGCTTGGGATCAATATTGAAAAATAAACATCTACGCTGACAGTAAAGTCAATGATCCTTCACTGAACGTGTAAATGAGTTAATGCAACCTCGTGCTTTTCAACTCAGTATTGACACATTCACAATTAATTAGAACCTGTTTTCTGTTTCTTCATAAAAAGGTTAAGAGGATTTAAGTGGTCTGGATTTAATACTTTAGGGGTCCTGACTGATTATCCCATTCAGTCTGGTGTAACTTCTTGATTTATTGTATTTAATGTACCGTTTTGTTCACCAGCTTTTTCCTAAACTGGTAACAATGTGAGATATGTTAAATCTACATTAAGATTTATTTAAATAGCTGCAAACATTTCATGAACATTTAAGATTTGAGATGAAGGTATTTCTTAAGGATTTCCAATTTCGAATGGGGACCTTTGAATAAAGACAATAACAAAAACAACTCGTTCTACAATCTCATCAAACTTCACTTTTGGATGTCTGTGTTTTTTATGAAAGTTATTTTGGTTAAAACAATGAATCTGTCTACATACTGTAAAGGTCTAAAGGTGTTTCTACTCAGAACACATCTAAACTGTATTTCTGCATCTTACACCTTCAACATAACCATAATATAGGTATTTACTTTAAGGCGAGACACCCCAGGTGAATAGGGTAATTTTTTTAACTTAAAGGTATCAGCTAGAAATTTCTCCAGTTAATGTCTTACAATAAGGCAATTGTCTTTTGTATTACAAGTTTTCTGAAATAGCATGTTTAAATATGCAAATGAGCCATTATCTCATTAAATATGCACATATTTTAACACATTTCAGGAATCGAAATCTGAACTTGGATAAAGCCAGGTTCCAAATTCTTGTTTCATTTGTAGTCATATTAGTATCTAAGGCTTTTACAGAAGGGATATTGGATATCTCTTTTTATCACTCAATAAATCAGAAAATACTGTCAACAGCCCTAAAATATCCATTTTCGCCATGTTTTTAGGTATACAATGTTGTATAATTCAGGCTATGAATTATATATGAACAAACCCTTCTGTAAAAGCCTTCATAATATTGATAGGAATATAACTGGAAGGTTTGGTGTCTCTACGTGCTTCTGAAGTTGAAATTTCGAACTCAGAGTAGGAGACAAAACTCATTTTGAGAAAACGACCTTTAAAGATGGCAGTGAGGCGCTAGCTAAACCCTCCTGTTCTCTGGATGACAGCTCGCGCATCGACGCACTCCGTGAAGGTGTTTCATGTTCGGGGTCATTTGTTTTTTGTATAACCTTGCTTCGTGCAAGAGACAATTGTTGTCGTCTTCTCTGTGAACGTTTTTTTCGCCGTTCTTTTGCGATTTTGAGATTTCAATTTCTAGCGGAAAGCTAAACAGGAAGTGTTTTAGCACACCACGTGACGCATCTGAACGAATCACGTTGTCAGAAATTGACCCCAGCCAATGAGATTTCGTTTCTTGGTTTAAGACCCCTTTGTGCTTTCACGATTGGTTGCTGGTACAAAGGAAATGACCATATTTGGATCCGATGAGATTGTGCAGGAGAGACGGAGCTTTCCAACGATATCTCTGTTGACATGGTGCACACAGCGGTCGCGGTGCTTTATGTTACGTTAGAAAGCTAACTTTTGGTGGATTTAGGAGAAATCTACAGACGCAAATAGACAAACTATAGTAAAATAAACACTTAAATCTGTATTTTGTACGTTTTCCTTCCAAAAGCCTGAAAGAAAACATGTTATGGAAGCAAAATAGCACAAAATCTCAAAATTGACCAGTACTTAAAAAACGATGTTTTTGCCTGCCGTGTCTCGCCTTAACCGCAGAAGCTCTATTTACCTTCTTAAACTTAGTTTGGTTATTTTAGTTACACATTAGGTTTTATGCCGGTGTCTAGATGCACATGGTTCTGTCTCTGTGCCTCTGCAGGTATTTAATATGCAGTAAGTGTGTGTGCACTTCTTAAATTAGCCATGTACATGTTTGTGTGCTTGTCTATTTGTTGACATGCAGAGTGCTGCACACGTGTCAGAGGGAAGGAGTCGCTGCTACACAATCAGTACCGGCCCCCTGCTCCTTTTCACTGTGGTCCGGCAAGTGAGACTGAACATGAGGCACGGGGAATTGAGGTGCATTGATCTGTCCTCTGCTGCGTCTCCCTGGACCGCTGAAATCATTAACCTCGCTGGCACAGACACAGGAAGCAACAACAGAGTATCTTTGAGAGGTTAATTAAAAATAAAAGCACAAGGGGGAAGGGCAGGGGGTGTACTCACCAGGGAAAAGTGCACGGGCTTCCAAATGAGCTGTGTTTGTGTTTACAGTGCACAGATAAGGAGTTTTCTTTATGAAACAAACCAACCAGGTGAGGTTAGGCTGCTTAACAATATTATTTTGGTTCCTTCTTTGTGTCCTTCCTATGTAAGCTTTTAAGTGGACCAGGAACTGCAGATGGAAACTTGCTAAAATCTTGTATGAATAATCTTTACTCGTTTTGAGATTAAATAATGTTTATGCATGCTCCTTAAAAACAGAGATACATTATAACAGGTTAAAATAGTTTAAACAGGTTTAACTAGCATTTTAAAATCCTTAAGCTATAAAGCAGGGGTGTCAAACTCAATTTCATCACGGGCCACATTCGCATTATGTTTGCACTCAAAGGGCCGGTTGTAACTTTAAGACTATATAAATATTTAATATATATAAACTAATGTATTACATTATTGCCTCTGCATTGGATTATTATTGGATAGGGTAATAACTTCATATTTAACTCGGTCTGAAAGCAGAAGTCTAGGGCAAATAATTGCAAGTCTCTTCAGTGAGAATGTCACAAAATGATTTAAAAAGACATTTTGAAGAAAAAAATTCATATCTGAGAAAAAAGTCAAATTTGAGATGCATTGTGGGACATGTAGTTTATGGGCAACGTGCTTCTGTAAATCGCCATGTAACCGTATAACAATCATATTATATTCTTTGCAAGCTCTTGTGGGGCCGCATGAAATGAAGTCGCGGGCCGGATTTGGCCCCCGTGCCTTGAGTTTGACACCCTTGCTATAAAGGAATCGACAAAAATGGTGCCAAAGGTTGAGTAATCTTAACTCTAGGAGGCCGGTATTCATGTTAAATCATTTTGTGTCCTTCAACGAGGCCTTGCTGTGTGTATTGGGCTCTGCTGTCGTAAATCTACCGGGTCTTATGAGAGGCAGAACCGTTCCCTAACTCACCTTGAAGTTGCCTTTAACTTACTTTCACCCACGCAGAGAGCACTCTGCGGCTTGACCCGGCTTTGTATCTACTTTGTATCTGCTTATGCTAAACTGCAGTGGTACTTGATAAGAAATATCTCCTTCATGTCACGGCCCACACAGTGGACAAGCAGTCATCCCAATGCATATATATAGGCCCTTTGATTATACAGAAACCTACTGGTTATATCCAAATATTCAATGAAAACGTTCAAAGTATTATCTGAGTTAGTGCACCTTTAAAAAAACGTTTCAATCTAAACTCCACCCAAGCAAAGGTCAGATACTCAGCAGCATGAATCGGCCTTATATCTAAACTGTATCTGCTCAGGGTAAAACCACTTGTCCTACCTAATAGGCAACTTCATCTAAATGCCATGGCTCGCTCAGTTGTCCAAAAAGATTTGGACGATTATTCAAATGTATTAACGTACAAAATACATAAAACTTCTCAAAGCCACCTGACTCCAGTCAAATAACAATAGAGAAACACTGAACAGGTAACCGTTATCCACCGTTACATAATGTGTTCTAATGCTTACTAACTCTTCTTTCCGCAGCGTGTTGAACACACCAGAAAATTAACAGAAAGACATACTTATCTAATACAGAAGGGTTCCGTGTTAAATAGACATATACACACTCATTTTAGTTTTAGGTACATGCTAAATATATACTATGCTATCTTGCATAAAGAAGAGTAGATGTGTGGACTGTGTGGAAGGTACAGAGACTGAAACGTACAGTATTTGTGAAGCTGTAAGTGATGCTCAGATATTAGACTCCAATGATACGCAATCAATGATAACAAAATATCTAATATCTACACGAACAATAACTTCTAAATACAAGCAATAACACGGTGCGACGTTATCCAATGAAATGTCATTCAGCTGCAGACCTTCAGTGTGTGGCAGCTTCAACACAAACACCGGCTGATGTTTAAATGTCAATAAGATGTCAGATCAAGCCGTGTGATGAGGTTTGTGAGTCGCCATCGATGAGGTCGCTGTGAGACGTTTTGTACGTTTCCAGGACAGTGACGCAAAGTGAAGCAAACATTCTGGCAGACCTCGACAACAGCGAAGCCCCCGCTCCTGCCTGAATTCATACATTCTTTATGGATGTGTTATTGAAAAGTCTCATTATGTTCATCAAACACATATTGGGACCAACGTTTCTTTGCCCAATATTGCGTACAGTTCACGAGACATCATTTAAGAAGGCACTTTATCGGATTACATCCCCACACAGCAATGAGTTGTTTTATTAGCTTGCTGCTGTTGTTTACAGCATATACAGGTTAGGTGTTTGTGTGAAAATGTGATGTGGATCATCTTGATAGGCCTGTTGAGTGGTGTTATTGCAGTCTGCGGTCCCTGGGAACACTCGGGGAAATGATGCCCCCCCCCCTGTCAGCGCTGCGAAGCCTCTGGATCTGTGGGTAATTACTGCGACTGTGCTGACTCAGGACACACACACAAACCCATACGAACACAAAGACACCCCGACACACGTGCAGCAGCTCACTGCGAATACAGACAGTGTAATGCAGTAGACTTTACGACACCACCAGGGCAGATTGTTTGCTCTGGCACTGAATGCAGATGCAGAGCTGCTTGTGAGGAAACAACCATCTTGTTGGTTGAGTTAAACCACAGAAAACTTGCCCGGAAACACACTTTACAGGATTTTGAGCAAAAGCTTTCTTACTAAAAAGCTGAAAACTCGCAATTGTGAAACTGTGATTAATTCCCTCCATTCATGACCAGGATATGTATGATTATGGACGGTCCACAGGCCTGGCTTGAGAGCAATATGCAGGTGTTGTGCAGATGTAAAAATAATGATTTTTAAGGACCAGTTATTTCACCATTGGTACTTAATTGAAGCTTTTCGCATCAAGGAAAACCCATTCCTCTCAGAAGTCTATACTTTAAAAGGGGGAAAGTGTTTGATTACTAAATAGGTCACAGCTGTTTGGCATATCCATACAGCTTAGTCTATTGAGTAAAATATCAAAACTCTTTGAGAATGTGCAATCAATGCCGCAGTCCTCTGTTAACTTTTATACAGATGTTTAGTGTGTTCAAAATCAATGTAAATTAAAAATGACAAACCTTTATTATTTCAAAGGGTTATAATCGCATCACTGATATAACATGCCAGATGATGACATCTCTGAGTAGACAAAATTATCCTAACAATTACTGACTGCACGGCATGAAAGTGAAATGTCAAAATTCTGCAAACAAACAAGTGGAAACCGGGTAAAAATAACGAAGAGTTTGCAGTGTGAAAGGGGCCCTTTTCTTTAGGGGCTTCTCCCTTTCCTGTAGTGTGTTATATATGTGTTGGTGCACGTAAATGGTCTGCAAAGGCTAAAATCCCAAAGGTCCATCCAGAGGGAGTTTCTCTCCCTCACACTCCTTCAGCGACATCACTATGAAACACTCTCGATTCTATTGGCTAGCGCGCCAACACATCGTACGTGATAAGGTAAGAGGCTGACCAATCACAACAGAGCCCGCCAGCTAACCAATCAGAGCAGACTGGGCTCTGGTTTCAGACAGAGGGTGAAAAGAGTTGCTGCAGCACATTAAAGCATGGAGACATGTCCCAGGAGAGATACACAATATAAATATGAACCTGAAAATGAGAATAATAGGGCCCCTTTAATTCAGATGATAACATAACTCCGAGTTCTTCACCAGCTGTATATGCGAGAAATGTGTGTTTAGATTAATTTCATAGGTGATAATATTTTGGATGTGAAGTGACAGATTCACAAACTTCCATGGCAACCACCCACGGGACCTCGTGATGTCTCAGTGAGGGAGCGTGCATCCCTTCTGCGAGATGAAATCATTCCCGGGTTTATTAGCCTCTGGAAATTGGCTTCAGTGGGAGGCGGAAAAACAAATCATTTGAATACATACCCGGGTGTCCTAATGTTCATTTCAATGCTGTCACTTAGAAGGGGGGAGGGTGGGGGGGGATAGGGCGCGTTGTGCTGCTGACAGGATTGGCTGTGTGTGATGAATGGGGCTGTCACAGACGGTGACAGGTTTGTGTTCAATACATGTGGATGTACAATACGCTCTGCATCCCGTGACAAGCTGGGAGGCTTTTTGTCCCGATAATCTCCATATCGTTTCATCTCCGGATGCTTATGGCGGATGTGGTCACTGAGGGGTGTGTCATGGCTGCTGCACACAGACTGTCGAACCTCTGGAAGCAAAAAATGGGACACCGAGTTGACTGATGTGTTCCAAGTTTCCACTTTTTGTTTTTTAAAGTCTGTGGAAATGTAGATAGGAGTTTCAACCTCTGCAAACATTTCTTAGGCCCTGTTCTCACCTGACACTGAAATGTATCCGGGGTGATCCGATCATAGGTCAACTACAGCTGAATACAGGTTACAATTCAATCCACCAAAATACATAAAACACACAATATGTCACGCTTTTGGATGTGCAGTTCAAAGAACATATTGAGGACCAGACAATAGAATATGGGATACACAAATGTCCTGACATGTTGTAAGTAAATCCCCCTATTTGGCAAAATATAGGTTAAGGTAAATATTGCCTGGATCCAGTGGCAGACCAATGTTACGGGGTGGGGCTGGTTATTTATAGGGGGGACATTTGATGGCAGACAAACAGAGGAATGTTGTATTTTAAAGTGGCGGCGTGTGGCGCAGTGGATAGAGCCTTAGTGTTCGGTTCAGGAGGTCACAGGTTCAAACCCCACTGCAGTCAGCATGTTGTTGTGTCCGTGAGACACTTCACCTCAAATTGCTCCTGTGGGGATTGCCCACAGTATTGAGTATGTAAGTCGCTTTGGATAAAAGCATCTAACAAGTAACATGTAATGTAATGTCAGTCAACAAAAAACATGATTTGTATTTATGTCAATAACCAACCAATTCAATTACAATGTTAAAAACCACACACATTTACCACTTTATCTCAATTTACAGCGGAGTCTTTGGTGCAAAACTCTCACAAATGGTTTTATCATATACTCTTCTTTCGCAGGGGGTCCAAGCTCAGTGTTACAGGGACATTGGCCCCTTTTGCCCCCCTTTTACAACCGGCCATGCCTGGATCATATTATTCTTCCATGTATATGATATAGAATATTCCCATTAAAATGATGTATCTGAAGATATGTGTTGCCAGATTGTTGCTTTTGTTTCCCTTAATGTAGCAACACAATGATAATTAGGGTAAGGTTAAGTTTTGCATCACATCCACATACATATATGTTTTGCAGGGCTTTATGAACATCACACACATACTTAATCCAAAAAGAAATGGTTGAAATCACACTAAGCTATGTTCAAATATAAGCAGAGAATAATACGTGGTTATGAAACATAAATCTGAGGTGAGATACTAAATGCGAAATCAGCACAATTAGCTGAAAGGCTCAGCATATTTTTGCTATTTAACAGGAATTGTATAGATGAAAAAAACCCAAATCCTGTCACAGGAAGCTCAGGATCCACATCTGGATAGAGACTGCACGGAGGCAGGAACATGTAGTATCTCAAGTGGGAACCTGCATAAAATAAGTTAACAATTTAGACAATAAGGTAATCATAATTAACATATGTGTTGATATGTTTGCCTTCTTTGCTGTCGGTCAGAAGACTTTCTAACAAACTCACCTCATGTAGATCTTTAGGAAACTGTTTGAACATGCAAGATGTGCTAAAGGTCAACGATCACTATTGCACTTTTTAACAAGAGCATCAGGACTCGTAACATTATCATAGTTTCCTCCTCTCTGCCCTGCCTCTACCACTTGGATTCAGCTTATTATAAAAAGTGAAGTTCTTTGGCTCGGCTGATTTATGTCTCACCGAACCAATAACACACAGAAGCTCCACGAGGCCTTTCCTAAGGACACACTCACAGGAGCAAAAAGAAAGACACAAAGGTGATCCAAAATAAGTTGGAAACAAACCACCAATGAAACTATTGAAAAACATACAACACAACCAATGAGACCACTATTGCACAATTCGGATACACATAAGAATCTAAGTGTGACAGCAGCAACATGGAAAATATGGTAAGGAGGAAATGGAGAAATATATAAAAATGGCTTAGCTCCAGGAACTAACATCATAGTTATATGATGAGGCCCTCTGTTTCGCGAGCGCCGACGGGGGGGGGGGGGGGGGGGGCTAGTGGTGCCTCGTAGCGGCGAAACCGTGCCGCGCCACACTAATTGCGCCGCGTGAGTGCATAGGTGCGCCGCATTTTCTGCTCAGTTGAGGCTACCCTCCGCAAGGTGAGGCCCCACGCAGTCTGCATGATCGGCCTGTAGGGAGGGACGGCCCTGGATGACGGTCTGTATGGAGGGTGAATGCATGCATGTGTGTCCATACAGTTTGTATTGATGTGTAAAATTTAGTGAACTTTTAAAGGTTACTTTAGAGATAAAGAGACAGCAGGAGCACATTTTTAAATCTAATGGAAATTGAGATGGATTGGAACTAAACTGGATTAGAAAATGTTTTGGCTTTTAGTGATCAAGTCTTACTCTGCTTTGATATTCAATTGGCAAATACAAATTAAAAAACAGATGCACAAAAGCTCTTGAGTTTCCTCCGTGGATTCATTGCTCATGGTTGGGAGCCTGCGCTGATATTTATGAACTAGCACAGCAGAGTAAGTTATGAACACACATCGGGCCAAGACCTTGCTTAGTATTTTCACCCCCTTAATATTTATGCTTCGCTGACAGATTTTCTTTCCCTAATGCTATTTTGCCTGTTTTCCTCTCCTTTAAAATATCTCAACCTGTAATATGAGAGCCAAAAGAACAGGGTGTCTTATGGGAGTAGTAAAAGAGTTTGTCAAAACAACAGAAATAGTTTGGTAAAAGTTAATAAACATTAAATATCGTAGCTGTTTTCAGTGGTCAGACTTGTATGTTATTTATGTTCTATCTTTAGTTTTGCTCCATGTGTCTGTTCACAAGGTATGAATGTTTGATAGAAACTCCTGCGCCGTCTAGATCCAAGGGGATTTCCCCAAAGCTTCTGAAATCAGCATGCCTGTTTCAAAAGACAGGCTTTTAACTCAATCTGGCTAATGGAGTAATGTTTGATCTCCCTACGCATTATCACTATTGAAATATTTCAGAAAGGGAGGAATCTCTTCCCACAGGAGCAACTTGAATGTGAATAACTGAGAAGTAGGTCATAATAATGATGAACAGCTGGCTTAAAGCATCCAAACACGTTCCAGTAAGTACAGTGATGCATCGCTAATGCATTGCGCTTAGTTTGTTAGCTTACATTTCACCTATGTGGACACATTCATTCCTTCATGATCCCATTGTAATTGGGCCAAATAGCAGTTGGGGTTTACTGTTTGTTTTCTCCTGCTGAGGCTGACGTGACGACAATCCATATTTCACTTTAAGTTGAAGTCAGAGAATCACACACAGAGGTATACTACATTCGTTTTTGGCAGTTATGCTCTCCTGTCTAAGTTGAAAAACAAACTCGGTGAGTTACAACTGATCATGACACCTGTTGCGCTCAGCTGGACGTCTCATCTGAGGTGAAGAAACCTTCAGTCTGGAATAGATTACGATGTTTACTGAGTAGTGCTACTCCACATCTCACTCTCTATTAAAGTTGTACAGTATAGTGTATACAATTGAATATAGTGGTGTTCAAAAGTACACATGGAATCATACCATATATGAAGTATTTATCCACAATAATACAGTGACAGTATTTTCATCACTAACAAGGATTTAAACTAGAATTGTTTTTTGATACGTTATCTGTATATGCATTTAAGAATGATTCGTAAGAGAGGTTATATCTGCTGATTAATACCATAGTAAACATTTTCAAAATGTGCTTATATTTGCTTTGTTTCATCATTTACTGAGAAATGTTTCAGTATTGAATACACACTATGGAGAAATCTATGATACAATTTAAAGGGTAGCTTCATTACAGTGAGAACATCAGAGAGAGTGAGCAGAACTATTAGTATCCAAATGTAAATAGCATAGAAAAGTTTGACAGTGCCATTTATAGCACTAACCATGGCCAATCAAAAGCCCTTATGACTCTAGAGCAGGGGGGTCAAACTCAAATACACAGTGGGCCAAAATGAAAAAATGGGTACTAGTCGAGGGCCGGACTGGTTCAATGTTTATTGCAACACTTATTGAAATGAACTTATTGCACATATTAAACCTGGAACTAACAAAGCTTAAACGATTGCCTATAAAAACAACATTAAACATTAAATAATCAGTTGCATTCATTTCTTATGGCTCTATCTGCAGCTTTTCCAGAGTCATTTCTTATGAGTACATTTTTCCACAGGCCAACAACAGCTTCAACAAAACTATTTCCCTCAAAGAACAAACCAAACATGCCCTGTTGTCTCAGAGAAGAAAGTGCAGAAGGAAACATCCATGTGAACTCAGTGTGCTGCTCTGAGACGCTAGTTCAGATACTTGGCATCTCATCTTGGGTGCTAGGTCATCAATGTTTGGGCTCAGGCTCTGAGCGGAGGAGACCCTCAGGATGGAGTGAAGGTGTGCGTGCAATATACCGGCGGGCCAGATCTAATAATAATTCGAAATTATCCTGCGGGCCGAAATGAAATCCACCAAGGGCCTGATTTGGCCCCCGGGCCTTGAGTTTGACACATGTGCTCTAAACCATGCGTTACACTTGTAAATAAGTATCATTTTAGTGGGATTTACTTTTCCTAATGGGCTGCACATTGTGCCCTGACCCTACTGTGTTTTTAAAAAATAATGTTTTTTTTTTTTTTTAGAGGACCACGTCCCAGTAAACCAACACGCAGACAGGGACGAACACTCATCATGAAATGTTTAACTTCTGGAAGTTTCCCACCGCAGTCCGATCCTCTGGATATTGACGGGTAAAGTATACACTGTGCTTTCACCTCTAACCCCAACTTTAAATAGAAGATAACACAAACTCAATCACCGCCGTCCCCATGGGGATCATTCAGTAATAATCAAGGATGAAGCAACGACCACATCTATCTATAATGTACGATAGAAATGACCTCACATCCTGAAAGAAGGACACAGAAGATGTTCCTCATATCTAGAGACATTTCCATGCTTGCTTAAAAGTATTAATCTGCTAACGGATCCACCAGATACTTCAATAAACAGTGGTTAGGGCGACACAGTAATGATGAGCGTTAAAGCTGCCTTCTGCATAGACGATGTTTTGTCTGATTATAGTATCTTTAAAGCAAACAAACAACATTCATTATGTGAACACCTTACAAAATGTGTTAAATCGAGAATAATTAAATGTACAGTGTTTGTCAAAATGACAACAAACACCGTCTTTAAGCAAGGAATAGTCGAGCGAATATAAAGTTTAATATGTCTAGATAAAATACTATTTCGAGCTGTTTTCAGGTCAGAAAAAGAGATCCATCATCTTAAAGAGAATACAAACACTTAAAGGGGCCCTATTCTGCTCATCTTCAGGTTCATATTAGAATGTAGCTCCTCTACTGGGACCTGTCTCCATGCTTTAATGTTCAAAAAGCTCTTTATTTTTCTCATACTGCCTGCGCTGCAGCACCTCTTTTCACCCTCTGTCTGAAACCAGAGCCCAGTCTGCTCTGTTGTGATTAGCCGCTTTCACAGCACTTAGTGCCCAGCACTTAGTACCCCTATGGAACTAAGAGCCGATCGCGTTCACACCGGAATAAGTTCCCTGAGGGAAGATTACACAAATGAAGCCGCTGACGTCACTTCTTCTTCTTCTTCTTCTTCTTCTTCTTCTTCTTCTTCTTCTTCTTCTTCTTCTTCTTCTTCTTCTTCTTCTTCTTCTTCTTCTTCTCTTCTTCTTCTTCTTCTTCTTTTCTTCTTTCTTCTTCTTCTTCTTCTTCTTCTTCTTCTTCTTCTTCTTCTTCTTCTGCTTTGGGTTTACTGGCAGGCCGCAAACTACTTCACGGCGTATACTGCCACCCCAAGTCCCCGGCCGGAAGTCCCCGGAGTTGGGGACTGGGTAAATTCGCCAGAACGCCGACACCTCCTCATCACTCCCACCGCTCCCATGTTTTTTTTTGTGTTGCTATAAGTTAATCTCTGCCCGTTGGTGCGTGGGGCTAATGCTAATGCTAGCAAATAAAATGGCGGCTTCACAAAACTTTTCAGAGTTTTACGGGGCGTGGTTTGCAATTCTCCCAGCCAATCGAAATTGGTATTTTTTTCTCCCCAGGATAGCACCACCTCTCTAGCAGGCACTAAACATGGGGGTAAAAGTTCTCTGAACTAAGTTCTCGCAAAATTCCAGGCACTAACGGAACTAAACGGGAAAAGTACGGGGAAAAGTACTCCGGTGTGAACGCGCCTATTGGTCAACCACTTTAGCCTATCACGTACAATGTGTTGGAGCGCTAGCCAATAGAAGCGTGAGTGTTACATAATGATGTCATTATGTTACAGAAGTAAACCAAGGAGTCCAATAGAGGCGATTCAGTCAGGGGGGGAACAAGATATTATGTATGTCTGAAATTGTATTTGACGCATGCATATCCAAGACACAACTCCAAAACTAACCCTCTGCTCTGAATGACATCAGATTATTAATGTGAATTTGAGTAAAAGCACTCCTTGTCTCCTTCATGCGACCAAATAAAGCATCTTAAGTCTTACTGTTTGTGTTGTTGGGTACATTTTCACATTTTGACAAATTACTAAACACACAGACATGAGAAATAACATCACAGCTCAGTAAAGTTCTACCTCTCAACACTGGATGTGTACTTATCCTAAATATTTTTTGACCTTCCCCGTGCCGGGCTATTACTCTCCTGTCCCCATCACCTCCTCCTCCTTTCTTTTTTCCACAGATGGATTTTTTGTTGCATTAATCCCACAGATCAGGTGGGTTTTGTCAACGTGTTAAACTTTAATACTTTGGGTCATTTATCTTTACGGCCAAACCCGAGGTCTGTCAGCGGCCAGACGAGCTATTTCCTCATTTGGTTTGGGAGCAAAGTGGCGCAGGAGAGAGCAAAAGGGGGGAGAAAGGGGGTGATGGTGATGGTGGTGATGGAGTAGGCTGGGTTGGGGGCGGTTTTCTGCTCACCATTTAATGAAATCCTGATGTGAGGAGGGAGCTGGGTAGAGGGGTGATGTTTGAGGTCGAGGCGCCACACCATCTGAAGAACAGGACGCCCCTCCGGAGAGGTGGCTTCACTTATTCATTTATGTTTTTCTTGTTTGGAGGGGCTCGTAAAGAGACGATCAGACCCTCATTACGTACGTTTGGACGCTGCATCGGGGACCCGCCAGGCGCCCAAGTGGACAAGGATAGGATTGCAAGTGATTAATTTGTTGAAAGCTCCCCTGGAACTTGGTGTGCTCTCACAAGCATTTGTCTTCATTTGCCATGAAATGTACAGGGACATGAGAAGATGGGCCTTAAAGGAGCCCTGAGTGGAGGCTTTTCTTCCCCTCTTGTTTAAAAAATAACAACAGTTCAGGCTTTAGTCAAACATCCTGTTAAGCTTGTTGCTCGTACGTTGTTTTACATTGCTGCTGCTGAAACAAAAACATTTCCTCGGTTCATTTAACAGCTAAAACTGCGGAACGAATGGACGAATAATGAGCGTCATAATACTACAACGTGCACTTTGTTTCTGTACAGAAGCAAGGGAAATGTCAGGGCTATATTTCACTCGTATAATTGTAACATTGAGAATAAATACAAGTCTGTCAATGACTCAAAGAGTGACAGAGAGAGAGCTTGTGATGTGTGTGTGTGTGTAGGTGGTCTGGGAACATTGTGTTTAACATGCGAACATTTCAAATGACAGCAGAATTATTAATATGTGTATGGTTGGTTGGTTTGTTGCTTCTTTCACGTAAGTCTATGTGTGTAATTAAATATTGCTTTAACTACAGCAATACACAATCATATAATTAACATGAATTACATTAGTTTGACCTAAAATTGGATATGTACGGAAGCCCAGAAGGGACATGCAAAGGGGAAAAACCCTGAAGAAGAAATATTAGAAATATTATTTGTTTTTTACTCCATGTCCCATCTGTATCTGTTTTTTTAGATATTATTAGCAACATTTGGGAATTTTGGAACCATTTTGTTCCAGAAACTCTGAAGAGGTTATATTTAGAGGTAATGAAGATTTTTGCTCTGAACTTCAGCCCGTTAGCGTTCATGTTGAAGTCGCTGCTGATCAAAGAGTGAACTCAGTGACACACTCCCATCATTTATATAAATAGAACTGGCCATGTGCATTCTGCATCGGTGTGTAAATGTAGCCGGTTAATAATAAATGATACTGACTTTAAAGTCAGTCAGTGACCTATAAACACAGATTTACATTGCTTTTTAATTAGTCTTGACTTGGATTTTTATACCCAAAGCCAAACGAAAAGTCCTCTTCAATGTGGAGGTTCACAAATAACCACATTTAAGATAATTTGAATCATGTTTAGCTAAATTGATAATCCAGTTGCAGACATAAGGGTCACTCCACCAATTATTTAAGCAGTCCTGTTGAAAATAGTTTGTTTATCTTAATTAAGATTTAAGTAATAGCTGTATTTCATTAATTGAGAAACACAAACAGCACTGATTGGACATCTAAAACGTAACCCCTTTAGTGATGTATGCAGGTGTACTTAAAATAAAGATTGACTCTATCACAATGTCCCATGAGGTGAAAGCAACCCGTAGCACTATGCAAGGAGAATTCATTTTCCAATTGTCATGCAGTTAAAATAATAATAATGATTAGAACAATGTTAGTGAGCGATCATTTGAGCTGCTTTTCTCGGATAAGATGGCTTTGGGCAACAAATGCCACACAGTTATTCACAATATAGAGCTAATGTGGTATCAGATTCCACGCTGTGCACCTCCAGTCTCTGGGATAATTACAACGTAATGATGCTAATCAAGAGTCAAACAGGAGAACCATTCAGCCTTAATGTGCTGTAATCCTGCTTAAAGCCTCCACATATCCTTCTTTATGATCTGAAGTGGGCCCCGGTGGGCCATTAGAGAGCAGCGAGGACGACCACGCTCCCGTCCCAGGAGAGAGGGGGGGGGGGGTGAACTCTGACCATGGAACAAGATGAAGTCACAGAGGTAATGTACTGTAGCTCCGAGGTGTAAGGGCTGGGAAACAGTTTGGTTTTATATATTTGGGATCATTGCAGACTTGATGGACTTTAAATTGTTCAGTATGTCAGAGGAGATAAGTGCTTATTGCTGGAAACACATAATAACATATCTGTAAAACAAATAAGGATTAACTTTGTCCTTGTATGATTGAAGCAGGTGTGTGAAGTTTATAGGGAATGCTCTGATCTCTGTAACCATTACTATAACAGCATCACCTTCACTTGTGCAACTGACCTTATTATGAACACAAGCGGAATACACACTGATGTTGTCAGAAACAGGAATGGTACAATAACTATGCTGGGGAAAGCTCTGCCCAAAAACAACGATTTTTGAAAAATATTTCTTCAGATTCTTGGATTTTAACTGAACGGAAAACACACATTTCTTCCTCTTTTTGATGTGGGTTGCATTGTGGGTCAGCACTATTTACCAAAATGCAGGCTACTGTTTTTAGGTGTTCATTTTGTTGTATTTGACATGTACCCGTAGAACATTTTAAAATACAGTATACTCAGTTAATATACTTAATGCAGGACTGTCACATTTAGAGCTGTAGTGGTTGTCAGCTGATCCGAAGCCAGCCATGCATGAAATGTGAGAGTCATTTGAACAGAGTTGTGTTTCGGACTGGTTGGAGGAGTATGACACCTTCACCATTTTCTGACATTTTAAAGACAAACAGTTATTGAATAAGAAAATGATCTGCAAATGAACCAATGAGGAAAATAATACAGTGGTATTGTCATTAGTCTCCAGGGTATGGCTTGAAGCTTGTGAGTCCAAATTGATCCTGTTGTTATAACAAAGATCAAATATAAAAAATTAGAGAAATTGATCTTATCATCATGAGCCACTTCAGCACCCACACCCTCTCTGAGCTGATAGATTCATGTCTGATCAAACAATAAATCCCTGTCAATCAACAGTGATTGACTCCACAGTTTCTGTTCAGAAATAAACAGCCAGAGAACAGAGTATGATACAGGGGAACGTCATTATCGTCACTAGATGAACACCTGTGTGTCTCTGCTGATGGTGAGACGTCAAAAAACGGTGCGTTCGAGTACAGCTGGAAAATAGTATGACAACCAGTTGCAACACTCACGTGATTTGATATTCACACACACACACACACACACACACACACACACAATATCCTTATAATTCTTTTTAAGTATTTCTGTTTTTTATTAGTCTTATTCACTTAAAATATCACTATTTGGATGTCCTTTACGCCAATATCTCATGTTTAGACGTTCATATTTTGACTGGCATACCTGTGCTTAAAAAAAAGAAAACGCCATGTCTCCTGACCCACACACACCTTGCTGAGGCCCTCCAGCAGCTCGGTGTGTTTCAGAAACTCCCACAGAGCCCTGCAGCCGCTCCTGGATCAGGTTATACTGAGAGGCGTTTACAGCTGTTTCCTCTCCTAATACAGGACGACACGCTGAGAGCTGCAGCACAACGGCAGAGACACAGCGCTGCCTGCACGGCCTTTAAACATAGACTTGATGACAATTAACACTGACACAAATAACGACTTTATTAGAATGAAATTGTATTATTTCCAAAAATCCTAAACGCATCTGAATGGGACTGAAATGAACGATATGAAGCTGATTTTATGACCTTCCCTCTCGGGGTTGTTTTTGTTTATTTCTATGGAGATGTATTTATTGTTGTTCTATGTCTATGATGACCTTGAGGGCTATGTTATTTATTCTGTCCCTTGTATAATTTGCTTTCATATATTTGTAATAGCCCTTACATTTTTTTGTAATGTTAAAATATTGTATAACCTCTTTTTCGTTAGGATTTTTATTTTACATATCAGAAAACAATTATCGAATAAAAAAATGCTTCTTAAATAGGAACATCTTTAAAGATGTATTTATTATGTCAAGTATCTGTGCTTTTGTGTTGTACTAAACGTTGTTTTACGAATCGAAAATAAAATAAATATAGTAAAACAATTATTCCCTCGTTTCAAATCAAATGTTTTTATTTGTGTTTGTCGAAAACACACCTAATTCGCATCGACAAAAGCAATTCATTTAAAGCTATTTACATGGAGAGATGATCGGTAACGCCATACAGCACTGTAACAGATTACATGTTGTGGATTATTGCTGCAGTTGTTGGGATCACCTTCTCCGGTTCTACGGAGGCCGAACCGGATACTTTCCCTGATATTCGCCGCATGCGGAGCGCGGTGAAATAATGTGGTGATTAATGACAGAAAGGCTGACCTTTACCGAGGAGGAGTTTCCCTCTGCTTTGATTTTATCGAGCTAAAGAATGACACGAACACTGCACATTCACCCCTCCTGGTTATTAATAGGACCAGTGATTTAAATATGTAAGAAAGGCCGACATGTTGGTGCAGTTTGATACATTTGCTCATCACAAAAGAGAATATTATTCCGGTAAAGTGGCTCTATGTGCGCACTACCTTTTGGAGCTCGGTGATAGGAGGTAAAAGCGAAGCGAATCATCCAATTAAATCCCTCAAGAGCTGGTGATTGATGATGTCAGCTGCCCTGCTTCTAATTAACGTTTAAATTAAGCAACACAAAAAAAGTTCCTGACCATAGCTGCTTCATTTCAGGCCTGAAAGCTCATTGGATCGTTTGGAGAGGTCTTGGGGTTATTCACATTTAAACTTAATTTGAGGTTAATAATCTACAGCAGCGTGGGTGCAGATGGTCCTCAGTGCCCGGGTCATTTTTATGTAAAGGACATGACATTTGTAGAATTAAAGGTAAAATATAATCAGTAGGTTTTGCAATTTCTTATAATAAGACATGCCTCGGTGTGGGTGATGGAGGCCTGCAGGGGTAATGTACAATTTAAAAAATCCGGGAGAACTATTATTTTAACCTCTATTATATCAAACACTGCAGTCAAAAGAAAAACATATGTTGTATATTAAATCATCCCTGCCATAGCAGTACACACAAATGTCATTTATTTTACATAATGACTGTCTTTTTGCAGTAAATATGCACAAGGTGTATTGTAGGATTTTATTTAGCCTTTATTTATACAGGTGTAAAATATCATTGAGACACAAGTTCTCATTTTCAAGAGAGACCATGTTCAGAGTCACACAAAGTTACAGACAGACGAAACACAGAGGCAACACTCAAATACAACATCGTAAACAAAGTAGTCATAGTAGGATAATTGCAGTTTGCAGCGTTATCCCTTTAATATTTAAACTCATTTTGAATTCACGTGTCAAGTAAAACCCCCATCTTCCGGATATTAATATCTACTCCAACTGTTATCAAAACGGTGCTCGTTTCCGTCCAAAATTCACACATTTAATGTATCCCCCCAAAATCCTGCTCGTTATGGAGAAATGTATATTCAAAGCATCCACAAAGGAGGGACCTCCGAGGTAGCTAATAGAATTTCCTGCTGTTTTATAACTCTGTCCCTACACCAATGTCACCATATGCTCCTGTTGGCACAAGCCTCTCCACAGTGGCTTCCTGGGCGGCAAGGCTTCATCCAAATGGATCAGAATAATGTGATTTAAGAAAACATTCGCCAGTTTTACATCAGAAATTGGCACGTGCATTATAAAACACCTGCTAAAATATGAGTTGAATTTAGAAGCTTTATTTTCAGATGTTTTTTTATTTTTCATTTCGAGAAGACATTTGTCTCATTTCCGTTGTTCTAATTACTGCAAATTGGATATTTCGTTCTGCATGCCGGTTCTATGCAATCTCTCAAATGCATTATAACGAATAAAGTGGCGACAACACCTAAATGTGTTCAATTTGACGAGCCTGAAATAAAAAAAGGTGTGTTTCCTCTGAGCAGACGTACCTGCTGCTCTCGGCGTCCAGCTCGTCCCCGTTTAGTCTCTTATCCGTGTCTCTCTGTACATCCTAACCCCCCCCCCCTCCACCCATCAGTAGCCTACATGTTACATGTCCCGTCCTCAGACTCGGCGTCACCTTTGTTATCCGCTTGTTTCACGCTACGCAGTAAATTACACTGTAACTCTGGGTCACATTGACCAACAACTGACACATCGAGGAGAAAAAACACAATATGAAAAAAAAGCATGGACTGGATAAACAAATTCAGCTATGAAATGTTGTGATTATTTTGTTATTTGTATGTTGTGGGTCTTTTAATCTAAAGCATGATGTGAGTTAAAGAGATAAGACCTTTCCAATATCTCCAGGTAAATGACATTGAAAAGAAATACCATACATTCAAAAAATATATTTGTAGTCTCAAGCTATCTGCTGCCATAAAGACATTAAAAAAATGCTACACAGATATATCCGTAGATGTTCTCATTGCTGCTATTTTAGGACAAATTCCAATGCAATAAAGCTCCCTCGTGCGCAAAGTACGCCAAACGCTCTATGCGTAATTACGCAGAAAAACGACAAAATGAAAATGGCTTCAGATAATTTTTTGGCTGAGTGTTCCTCCAAACTTTTCCATAATGCAGAGATGCTGGTGGCAGTATTTTAATAGCCGTCAACTCTCCCTTTCTTACAGAACACACCAGCAGAGGGAAACAGATGCATAAACATTCAGGACATCTTCCTCCTCGGCAGCAGCTGACTCCTCCTCTCCCCCACGTCCAATTAGTTATTACGGTCCGGCCCTTTAAGACGCAGCAGCGGGTCAGCAAGTAGTGTAGTGTTTCTCTAATTGAACTTCGCCCAATCAACAATAACTCGTTAGCAGGCGCTTTCTTTTTCTTGCAGCCTGAGACAGCTTTTTTACCCTTGCAGGGATTCACCCCCTCCAGTCTGTTACTTCCTAAAGATCTACATGGAGCTTGGCAGAGGAACTGCGACTCTCTGAGGGGGAATACAGTCCGGCTGCCTTTACAACTACACCCGAAGCATGGTGATTCTGGAGGAAAGCTCTCAGGCGAGCTAAGTTGCGGTTTTAAAGTGTGAAAACATACAGGGGGGTCTACATCGAGCAGCAGAGGAAACACTTGTGGACGCGTAAAACTGCCATTTGAATGATATAATAAAGTGTTGTGGAAGTAGCGATTCTTCGGGACTGCGATGACCTCCAGTAAAGACATGAAGGCAGGTTCTGTGTTGCAGTCCAGCGGGGAGGAGAGGAGACGGGCTCCCCTGGATCAGCTGCCGCCGCCGGCGAACTCCAACAAGCCTTTAACGCCGTTCAGCATCGAGGATATTCTGAACAAACCCTCGGTAAAGAAATCTGTCGCGAGTATCTGTCCGCCCAGAGTGCTGGAGAAAGTGACGGGCTCCAACTCTGCGAGGAACGGGATCACCACTCCCTCCTCGCCGTTGTGCGCCCTGGAGGAGCTCGCTAGCAAAACGTTTAAGGGTCTGGAAGTCAGCGTTATCCAGGCAGCAGAAGGTAAACACTTTTTCTTAATTTAAAAGGTTCATTTTTAAGATTTAAAACTGTTTTTAAAGAGACCATAATCACAGCTGCCATTAGGGCTAGCTGGGTTTGTTTTGGTTTTAAACGTGGACATGGTAAAACAGCTGTAAAGGAATACGTAAAAGTGTATGAAAATAAATCTAAACAGCCTGTATACATTTAAATGTGCTAAAACTGGCTTATATACACAGAGTGTTGTCAAAAGCTAATTCAGACATTATGGCCTACTCCTTACAATGCTATGTTGGATGAAAGCAAGAATAAACCTACATAACACACTATGTAAATGAATATGACACAGTACAACTCTACAAGTTCTAATATGGTTACATCCTTTTTAACTAAATGTGCAAAATGGATGATTTAATTCACTTATTTTCAGTATTATTTTAGATTTTTGTCATATTCCTAAATCATGTAATATTCTTCAGTTGTGTTTTTCATTATGCAGCCTTCCTATATTGGAAATTACATTATTTTGACGTTTACTCAAATCGTTCATTTATAAATGTTATGTTTGTTTTGACTAGTAGCTACTTGTGCTTTAAAATAAGCCACCAGGACAAGAAACGTTCTTAGATGTTGTCTTTTGAAATCAAGTCAAATAAATACAGTATGTTGCTTTACGGAGAAAAAAACCAAAGCCCAGTATGTAATCTAAAGGCAGGCCTGCAGCAGTGCTCTCTGTTTCAGCTGTAGTTTTTGTGGGGAAAGTATTTTTGACCCTACGGCTGTTTCATTCCTCTTCTATGTTTTCCTTCTCTCCAAGGTCGCGAACACGTGAACGCTTTCGGCCAGAGACAGACGTCGAAAAAGAGGAGAAAGTCGCGGACAGCCTTCACGAACCACCAGATTTACGAGCTGGAGAAGAGGTTTCTGTACCAGAAGTACCTCTCCCCGGCCGACCGAGACCAGATCGCGCAGCAGCTGGGGCTCTCCAACGCGCAGGTCATCACCTGGTTCCAGAACCGCAGGGCCAAGCTCAAGCGGGACCTGGAGGAGATGAAAGCGGACGTGGAGTCGCTAAAGAAGATCAACCCGCAGACCCTGGAGAAGCTGGTCACCATGGACAGCATTGAGGAGGGCGAGGGTCCCGACGCCCGGTCCCCCAGTATCTCCCCCACCTCCACAGGACTCCGGGCCTTCCCACAGTCCCCCTCCTCCTCCAGAGACCAAACTACGGATGAGTTCTCGGAGGACGACGAGGAAATCGAGGTGGACGATTGACAGTCAGACGAGATTTTCGTAAGCAGCAACAAAAAAGAATACTAAAAAAAGGGGGCATTTTTTTTCTTCCCAAACTTTTGCACGGATATTAACAAAAAAGGAGAATATATACACAAGACATTTCAGGATTTTTCTCTCCTCTTTTCTTTTTTCTCCATTTTAATTTATTAATCGGACTTGTAAAGCTTTCCAAGTCTGTCGTTTAAGTTTCACAATATTTGAGGAATAGTTTTCCTTTCAGACTGTGATGGTACAGTAAGAAAATTGTGCAAACATTTTAATTGTTCATGTTTTTAAAAGTTGTGCAATTATTTTGTGTCATTTATCTTCTGTTAAAGGAATTGGATGTGCCAAATATTTAAATCACCATTTGTTTGGATTTGTTTTACGCACAGCAGAGGTCGGTGTGTCAGTCCATCCCTCCTCATGTGTCCAAGTATTATTTCTTCTGAGCGAAATGTGTGTCTGCAGCATGCAGGCCTGCAGCGCATAGTAACGACTGCAAACTTTTCCAAGCTCTGAGTTGTGTAAATAGATCAGACATCCTATGCGATAATTTTATTGTAACGTTCTATTTAATCAGCATCTATGTAAATAAAGGTTATATGATATTTGAAGAAGCTCTCGGCGCTATTGGATGTGTGATTGTGCAAACAAATATATGATAAAATACTGATACTAAATCCTAAAACTAAAAAGGAAGACACATTGGGATGTCTCACTGCAGGAATATTATTATAACACCTTCATATATTTGATAAAAAATGATATTTACGATATTAGCTAAACATGTGGTGAACGATATGTAAAGCTCAATCCCTTAAGGAGTTAATAATAATATGTTAAGATGACTCGTGATGAAAAAGGCAATCTATAGGAATGCAATGAGATCAAGCTAATTTCCTATTTTATAACAAAATAATAGAATAGGAGATTTGTCCTGAGAAATAAAACCAAAACATAGAATAATATTATGAATGTTAAGATGCCCTGTGATGACTACAATCTATAGGAATGCAATGAGATACATCCACGTTGATTTACTATTTTTATAAGAATATAATAACATAGGGGATTTGTCCTGAGACACAAAGCCAATACATCATATATTACACCCCCCCCCCATAGAACAGTGCCCTGCTTGGTTAAAAGTTGCCCTTTTGAATAATTGACCCCTGCTTTCAGCCCTGAAGTACCACGACTTCAATTAGCTGCCGTCCATCGCCTTCATTCCCATTCTTTTGACCTGCCTTTGAATGCATCTTGTCACAAGACGGTCCGGGTCTGGCCGCGGTGTTGAGAAAAGCTTCAGCCATATGCTTTCTCTTCGTCTTTAACACAACTAGAGGACATGATTGATTAGGTTAACCCGCCTTTGCCTTACATAAAACAGCTTCCACAGAGCCAATAATGGCTGCACGCATCTGCCACTCCGGACTCGGGTTTGTTTGGAAAGAGAGGAGGAAAAAAAGTCTCCCATGAATAGCAAATGGTGTAGTGTGAGGATCCTAATGAATAACGCTCAATGGGAGGCAGTGAAACGCGGCGTGCTGCTGCTGCTGCTGGCGCACCATTTGCAACAGTGTCGAGGTTTGTGTGTGTGTGTGTGTGTGTGTGTGTGTGTGTGTGTGTGTGTGTGTGTGTGTGTGTGTGTGTGTGTGTGTGTGTGTGTGTGTGTGTGTGTGTGTGTGTGTGTGTGTGTGTGTGTGTGTGTGTGTGTGTGTGAGGTATGTGGTGTTATCGTACCTTTTTATTTAAGGTTGTGTTCAACATTAGATCATTTGTTTTAAAAGTGCATTTGGCTCGTATGTTGTTTTTGGTTTTCTAATCGTCATTATACCATCTGAGTTCATTGTTTAACATTATATTAGTTGTATTCCACTCATATAGAACAAAACATGCACGGTTTTTTTAATAGCCCATGATGGAAAGGAGCAAGGAGAAAACAAATGGTATTTTACCTGCCCTTTCGTTTTGGATTCTTATAGACTTCTTCATTCTGAATTTATCATTTGGGAGATGATTTGGATATTTTAGAGGAAAACATATATATTTTTAAATGTTCTAGACGTTGACATTTCTTTTAAAATAGGATTATTTAATTCCTAAGCTTTTTGAAACAACACAATATTTACTAGCTAACAGTTACCTTACAATTCTGTTCTGGATTATCCCCCCCAACAAAGCATCGTGAAGCGGGTCCAAAACGAGAGGAAGATATCAAGGCAGATTAACAAGGCAGATTTGGGGACTAAAGGAAACTAAAGGGCTTGTTAGGACAGATTGTGTTGGTGGGCAGAGAAACAGCAGGCTGCCACACAATGGAAGTAATCGTGTGGAATCGTGGAGGTTGAAAAGTCAAGCAGGCCTTTTATCGTGGAGCCTCTGCTCTGGCAGCAGGAACAACACAGAGGATGGAGCTTTGAGTAAAAGTCACAAAACAAATGTCCTGATCCAAAAATATTCACCAAAATAACGTCACTATTTGGGATCTATTGATTTTAGCAGAAGGAAATTGTGTTGCCTAAGTAATCATTTGCATTACTTATCTCAGTGGCATTCCTATACTGAGGTAATAGTGTATCCTTGTATTATCATGGTATATTTTTATATTGATTTACTCTATTAATAACACTATTTTTGATCGGTGAATTCATATTTTTGTAACTGAATGATAACCGTAGTCATTTGAAAATACGACCATTATTATAATTTGTTCTACATTGAATAGCTCTATCAATACCATTGTAATTGAGGCATTCTGAGGTGAATTATTACATTTGAAACTAAAGAATATATAACAACCTTATTAGTAAGTGTGATTTTTTAAAAGCAAATATTATTTTTCCTTTATTTTCTTAATTTAATTTCCTGATCAATAATTCGTTTTGATGGCCTTACATTTTCAATTGAAGGATACATAACAACCTTAGTCTGTGTGCTGATCAATGGGTCTCCTGTTTGTTGGGGGCCACATTTAGATGCAGGTGTATTACGATCTTAAAAATTAAAGCCTAAGGGTGCCAACAAAAGACAAGCAGCAATCTAACCGAGCGGTCCACCAGGAGCACCTAATGGGTCACAGCTTCAGGGGACTATTGTGTTTTCAGCATACAGTGCGCTGAAGGGACTTGTTCGGCTTTAAAAGGGTGGCTGGGGGAAAATCATTGTGTGTGTGTGTGTGTGTGTGTGTGTGTGTGTGTGTGTGTGTGTGTGTGTGTGTGTGTGTGTGTGTGTGTGTGTGTGTGTGTGTGTGTGTGTGTGTGTGTGTGCTTCATGACTGGTGTGCAGGTTTACAGGGAGTTAATTGTATTCGTCATTTGAAAACATGGCCACAGGGGCCCGATTTGGAACGGCAAAAGGTTCAAATTAACTTCAAGATGTTATTAAGGTTATTGGAAAAAGAAAATATATGTAATCCTCTTTTAAAGACTTAAACCGCTTCTGGGCAATACGACTTAACATTTCAAATACTGTCCCATGATCCTTTAGGACATTTCCCCTTCTGTTTTGACAACATCCCTCGAGTCTTTAATCCACACCTGCTTTATTCCGTGTTATTGACCTCTGCGGAGAAAGCTGTCCTGCCCTTGATGAACACATGGTCTCCTTTCAAATGAAATCTTAACTTCATTTCAGGCCTTTAACCTTTAGGACACCAAGCACTGTTATTTTCCTGTGATACACACAGACTCACAAGCCAACACAATGCTACCCCACGTCCAACATTCAGAAAGCACTTTCATGTCATTTTGGTCTTCAGAGCAACGTCTCAACATGACCCTCAAGATGCTGCTCGTGCTGAAATGCTCTGGCTGCTGCAGCACAGCCTACTTAGAAAGTAGAGACAGAATAAGATACAAGGCTTGTATATATTATCAGCCCGTGTCAGGTTATCAGAGACTTTGCTTTCACTCTGGACAAGATCACCCACATCAAAGCCCCCTCCTCATGTCTGCAGAGCACCAAGTGTGCCACCTAGTGTTGAACAGGGGATCTTCTGGGGAAACAGAACAGAGCGAGAGGAGGTCGGTGTTTCGTGCACAGATAAAGAGGTCGTTATGGGTTTGGATAGAGCTTTTAGTTTTTCAGAAATATTAAAGGGTAGCAATCCAAGTATTTTACTGCAGACTGCTTCACATATATTTTCTCTGCATGCAAGCTTCTAAATGTGTAATAAAACCACACAGTTAGCATGTCACATAAACATTTCAGATATGATAAGAAATGCCAGCTGGCTTAGCTGCTTTCACATGTGGTGATGCTGCTGTAAGGACACTCAGTCCACGTACTTCAGTTCACTGACCATAAGGAGTACGGCAGTGCCAGTGGAAACATTTGTATAAGGTGGAGGGAGATATCTGAAGTCTAAATAATGACCCTGAGCCTTGCCATAAACTGGGGGTTGGAGTTAAACAACCTGGGGATTTACCAGGCGTGCTCAGTCTATGGAAATATGATATTGAATTGAATTATTGGAAATGCAATTTACAGCATTTTTTAAGCTACGGACAAAACGTCAGGTTTACTCTGGAGGTCATTATTTAGTTGATATGTGTAAGGAAACACAATGGCAGTCAAATTCTGTTTAAAATCAACAAACAATGTGGGAAATATTAACACCAACTGTCCATTTAGGATTTAAGTCAAGAAAGATCCAAATATAAAAATGCCTGGACATTAGTTTTCTTTTTATGTGTCCTTTTAAATATCTAAATGAAACCAATTATTAAAAAAGGATTAGAAGTAGTTGTCCACCCTGCCTTAACATAAACCTTACATACCGGTTAAGTTGTTCAGTAAGAAAGTGAGTGTGACATGTGATCTTAAATACACCTGTATCACCAACACTCACAGCATTACAAATGCATCTGTGACAGTTACTGAAAACTACCGTCCAGTGGGGGGCTTCAAGGCCGTATCCAAGGCGCTGAACATCACTCGCATTACAGTAAGGTCATTAACACATATGGAGAGAACATGGCACAGCTGTAAATACTGTATGACCTGAGAAGAATGAGAGTCCTGAAGAGGGTGCTACAAGATACCTGAACACTGAAGAGCGTTTCCAGTTAAACAGTGGCGACAAGAGGCGGAAAATACTGCTGCGATTCACCAGTTTCAGCTTCATGGCTCTGTGGTTAGTGTTCGCCAGAGGGCAGGAGGAAGAGTGAAACAAACAAGTCATAGTGATATTTTGCATGTGGTGTATTCAAAACTGTGCCCCGTCACCAGAAGGCCTGAGATTGTAGATAAACCTGCTGTAATGTGAGAAGGAGTGCAAGTTGGGAGAAGATTCATATTGTTCAGAAAGACACTAACCCCAAACACACACAGCTACGGCTTCAAAATGACATGGCGGGGTAGGACCGAGTCCAGAATTCGTGGCAGGTCTTCACTCGCAGGGAAACTTGATAAAGGGGATATCGGATGAAGAATTGAGAAAAGGGCCGTTGCCAGTCTCACAGCTATTCACACTAACTCAGGATGTTAACCGTTGCCAGAAAGAAAAGAAGCTTCTACAGGTCGGCTTTAGTGTGATCTGTTACACTTCGTCATGATTGAGACCAAGTGATAAACACTTTGAGAGCTCCATGACATTGAGTAAAGCTAGTATGATTTATTTTTAATAAACGCTGCAGGGAAATTGTACTTCCACTTTCCATAATGCATGTTGAAAAGTTTCCAAACACCACAACTGATGTACTCATCATTCGGTAGTAACAATGCAGGCAGTGTGTACTTCTTTTCCCTCAATATTAGCATATACAAACTACAAGTGTGGACATATTATAAACTGATGTTGCCAATAACTTCTTATAGGTCAGTTTTGCCAGAGAGTCACTGCAGCTATCACACGTTGTGACTTAATGAAAGCAAAATAGGTTTTCACCACAACTGCTAATTTCACAGCTCTTCGTAGCGTGTTTGAGAGACAGCCTAAATACTGTAACCTACTGAGGTTTAGTAACTAATGTTCGTCCCAAAAGGCTCCATTACTCCTTTAAACAGTATGTAATATTATCTGTAGGGATTTGAAAGCATGCCGTATGGTAACCAAAGTAAAACAAGTGATTAATTTTCCCATTTAAAATTTATTTCAAAAATACAAAACAAGGAAAATAAGTATATGTACACAAACACTATTAAAATAGAATATGTATGGTACAAAATATGTACAGCTGTCCTCAGAGTGAGTCCTATCTGCTCCTTTTGTCCTTGATGGTGTAGTGCAGCACTAAGGGTTGGGCCTAGGGGAGAGAAGAGTTTAGATATTATACCGGGGTGGGAAACATTTAAAATGAGGTGTGTTAGTATTTTCTAAATAGTAACATTAAAAGAAATTATTTGTTATCACTTAATTAGGTGTTAAAATAAATCTATTTCGTCACATTATACCTGGATTAAAAACGTGATTTTTTAATTAGGAGAACATATTACAGTGGAATACAATGATTCTGTTGTTTCTCTAATATAATATCACCATCTTCAGTTTACTTTATCCAGATGTTTCAAACGAGATACAAAGATTACAAAGACAATTGGTCAAAGTGTGTAGGAATGCATTGTTGGCATGGTAACCAGCGGCCGTACCGTACCTTGCCAAACCAGTGAGAGAGCCATAACCGTTTCATGGTCATGTGATCGGGCAGCGACTCGTTATTGAACAACATCTGGACCTATAGGGAGACCACACAAACAGATGTGAAGTGAACAGCTGTGATCATTTGTATACGAGGAATCTGTGTGCTGCTGGTTAGAGGCGGAGAGGAAGCAGAAAGACCTTTTGAAACTGACTGAAAACACACCAGTGTCATAAAGGCAAGCCAATAGATTTGTCGAGCGTGGTTCAATCATAATTCTGAGAACACACGTGTTATTTGAGGGAGCATTTAAGCCAATGGAAGAGCCTCCACACGGAGCATGCATTCCCTACAGAGCGGAGTTACAAGAGAAACACGACAAGAACAGCCCGAGGGTCAAACACCAACCAGACCTCTCCACTGTTTCTTTACTGTAGTGATTCTGTGTAATGAACCACATGGTCAAGATGAATGAAGACAGTATTTTAATAAACCATTTTGCTTTGTACTCTTTTAGCAAGTTTTATGCAAGAAATAGCATGGAACAATTGTGAAGGAGTGTGATTGGCACCAATTACAAAAGAGCCAGCAGTCTTCAAAATGGTCGCCCATTTGTAAACATTTTTGGTAGCAATGAGTATAGGTTATGTTACTATGGTTACAGATGGGTTATATACCTCATCCTGGCGCTGATGAGTGTAACAATGTTAAAAGTTTACCAGACATGTGTGGACCAATCGGAAATCATCTTCCGTAACTAGTGCTACTTACTTTTTGTGAACAGTGAGAGGAAGGGGGGCAACATTTAGAATCCACATGAATCCTACGAGTAAAACATTAGCAAATAATGCCAAACCGACCTGGGGTTCATCAACAATCTGTGTGCACATTGGCAACGAAGCCTTCTCATAACACAACAGCTGTAGTTTGCATTTGTAGAGTTTCAAATCGAGCCATTTCACACATGTGTGTAGATTGGCACAAGCTAAATACATCTTTATTGTAATGCCTTCAGAAGCCTTATGCCTTGTTTCTTTCAAATCGGATCAACGGTGAGTTTTGACTGACCTGATTTTTTTCCACGTTCAGCCGATGACAAAGCACTTTCCGTAGGTGTCTCACCTCGGCCCGGACCGAACAGCGAACAAACTTCTGCTGCAGAGACAAGAAACAAATACACAGATTATTGCACAACCAGTAACTGATATTTTTAATCTCTCCCTGTCCACTCACACACTGCCAGCTGTGTGGAAGCAAGCTCTGGTATCGCCCCTCTTGAAAGCTGGTGATCCCACGGAGTTAAATAACTATCGTCCTATCTCAAATCTTTCTGTGTTATCAAAGATTCTTGAGTCCCTAGTTTCTACTCAGCTAAAACTTTTTTTAAATTCACACAATATCCTTAACCCTATGCAATCTGGATTCAGATCAAAGCACAGTACTGTGACTGCCAGTCTGAAAGTCTTAGACGATATTAAGGCTGCCTTGGATAACAAATCTGTATGTGTTGCATTGTTTGTTGACCTAGCCAAAGCATTTGATACTGTAGATCACCACATTATGTCTAATGTTATGTTGATGTCTCGTTTCGGTCATAATGCCATTTGCTGGTTTCAGAGTTATCTAACCGACCGTACTCAATGCGTCAGGTTGGGTAGCACTGTCTCTGACCCTGTCACCTTGAAGAAGGGAGTTCCACAGGGCTCTATTTTGGGGCCTTTGCTCTTTTTATTATATATAAACAATATTTGTAATCAGATGCAATTCTCTACCTATCATATGTATGCTGATGACACTATTGTGTACTCATATGCTCCTTCTCTGGATATGGCCGTTTCCAATTTAAAATCTGATTTTATCACGCTGCAGCATGCACTTCTTGATTCCAAACTGCTTTTGAACAGTAAGAAAACTAAAGCAATGCTTTTTGCTCCCAAGTCAGCGTCCTCTTGCCTCTCCATTGACACCCTTGATGGTGTCTCTGTTGAGTTTGTTGATACCTACAAATATCTGGGCTTCTGGTTGGACAGTAATCTGAACTTCAAATACCATATTGAAGTTCTAACTAAGAAATTGAAATTCACTCTTGGCTTCCTTTACAGACTTAAATGTTGTTTTTCAACTTCATCCCGTAAAAGGTTGGTCTCTGGCTTATTCCTGTCCCAGCTGGACTACGGTGATACCATTTATAGATTTGCCTGTCCCACTGTGTTGGCCAAACTTGACCCACTCTACCGTGCTGCACTGCGTTATATATCAAATGCACCCTATAGGACTCATCATTGCAAACTGTATAGCCTAACTGGATGGTCCTCACTTACTGTGCGTAGGATGCGGCATTGGTTTTTATTAATGTATAAAGCCATTTTAGGTAAGCTTCCACTCTACATATGTGCCAGATTTGCTCCAGTTTGTGACTCTTACAACCTCAGATCCAGTGCCTGGATACGGTTCCAGGTTCCTGCTGTGCGGACTGAGGCTGGGAAAAGGAGTCTTTTTTATTATGGTCCTTGGTCTTGGAATGACCTTCAATCACGCCTCAAACTGAGGGCACTTGTCTCTATAGCCTGTTTTAAATTGAAGTTGTCTGAAGTCCTTACTACCAGCTGCTCTTGCAGTAATAAGTAGTACCTTTCTTACTGTCCTAATGTGCACAATGTAGTGACTGCTTTTTTGTCTTTTGTTTTCTTAGTTATGTTCTCTGTATTTTATATGTTTGTGTTATGTGTAACGTTGCTGCCTTCTTGGCCAGGTCAGCATTGAAAATGAGATTCTATCTCAATGCTTTTATCTGGTTAAATAAAGGTTAAATAAAAATAAATAAACACAAGAAACTTCAGGTAGGCAGTACGTCCCGGCACTGGCATGCAGAAACACAGGGGAACATTTGAGTGTATTACTCCAACTCTTGTGACCACCGTGGAGCACGTCTCTTGATTTCTTGTCTATAAAAAGATACAATTTGAAGTTGTTAACGGTATGTGCCACGGAAACATATCACTCCGTGTTCAAAGGAGTTGCTGCTCTGGTTTAGCAGTACCACATGTTGTTAAAGGAATGTATTGCTAAGAGAGGGCAACCATATTTTCAGATATTTCTTGAACTGTGTCCTTTAAAATGTCCAAACAAAACACGAACTAGAACAAGGTAACAGTGCACAGACCGGCTGTGGCAGTCTCCCGTTACATTTCATTTCACAGTGAAGTAAAACCGAGCTTACTGCTGGACGCTCTCCGCTCCCAACTGACTTATTACGCACTCTTAAGCCGTAAACATTAACTCGCTTTTTCCACCTGAACGCAGAGCAGGACAGTATTTCTTTAAAAGACCGAGCAGACATTTAGACGACTACATTTCCACCTCAGTTGAAACAGTGGATTATGATGGGCGTGTAGCGGAGAGAGAATAGCATCTAGCAAAGGTTACGAGTCAAAATCGATTACAAAATGTTAAACCAATTATTATAGGTTCCCACAGAGGTTGAAGGGAAACACAACTGCTGCATAAATCAAGACCTGGGAATGGAACCAGTGAGGTGGCATGCTCCAATTACACACGGCAACAGTAGACACAACAATAAACAACATTTTTTTTGTCACAGTGGTCAAAGAGGACATGAGTGGATGAGGATGCTTTAACGCTTGCAGCAGGCACCAGATATATATCTAATTCACACCCTGGGAGACTTTGTTCAAGTGTATGTATTTGTGGTATACTATAAAAATCCAGATTAAAAGCTCAAAACACTGATCCATTTGAGAATGACTTTTAGACCATGTCAATAAAAGATTGCATCTCATCTACATGTTAAAGTGACTGATAGTGTAGCTTCTTAAAAAAATGCTTAAAGTATATATATATTTTCACACTGGTGGAATATCAAAAACAACGGCCCGGGGTGCAAAACACATCAATGAAAGCGACCCTCTACCACACAAAACAACACCTGTAGATAACCCAATTTGTGTTCTTTGAAATTGAAAAGGATATTGCATTGTGTTTGTTACTTTCGTTGCAGTTGTATGTCTTAAGTGTAATTTGGCATGCTTTTATTTTGAAGGCGAGTTTACGCTGTTGACAGTTGTTGTTGCTATGGAAACAAACACCGTTTTACAGCGGGCGGAACTTGTCATAAAGTCCACGATAATAAAGCCCACCCATTTAGAGGGAAGATATGATTGGTCAATTGTACTGTCATTTGACATTACTCTCTCGTTCAGTTACTACAGCGACCCTCTGTGAATTCACAGCTGGACGTCCAATCAGCTCCTGTCTTCGCAGAGACGAGCTTCTTTCATTTAACCCTTCACATTCAAACAGAAACTAAAGAGGCAGATTCAAATGTTATTTTAAATACAATTTAATCAAGTTATTTTTGGTAAAACTAATGACAAATATTACTTTAATTAAAAAAAATATATAAAGAAAAATATAATTTGTTTTAATGTTTTTAAATATTATTTTGTAGAATATCTTAGGCCCCCAGAGACAGGCTCGCCACTGGTAAAAATCTCTCATACACACATTTATCTATTTAATAAAGTTGTAAAAAATAAAGTAAGAAATCATTCCAATGTGTACTATAGGACAGTAACAAGTTTAAAAGGGGAGGGATTAGTCAAATATGCATAAATAAAAAGAAAGAATGCCAACTAGGTAACATAAGATAAGAATAAACAAGTTTAAATGATTTGTTGTGATCATATTCTAAAGATGTGTTGATTATTGAAAAGTATACAGCTCCCTTTCATCTGAGTGTTGAGAGCTGTGTCCATAAATTCATGTAGGGCTCAAAGTAGGGCTGCTCGATAAGGGCAAAAATCATAATCTCGATTATTTGAGTCAATAATTGATATCACGATTATTAAAAACGATTATCCATTTACTTTGAAAAACATCAATTTATTGAATAAAATCATTTGAAAAGTATGATTTTAACGGTTGATTACCCTGAACTTTAAGTAGAATTCAACTGAAAAACCTATTTAAAAAAAACATAAAATCGTTTTATTTCAATTACGTTGTTTTCATAATCGTTGCAAGCCAAAATCGTAATTGCGATTAAAATACGATTAATTGAGCAGCCCTAGCTCAAAGTGCACCAGATTGATGGATCTGCAGGTCTCCCTTGAAAAAGAGATCATTGATCTCAATGGGATTTTACCTGGATAAATAAAGGTTTTGAATTGAATTTAACTTCAACATTTAAAAAGAATCTTCCTGGGGGTGCATGCCCCGGACCCCCCTAGAGGATGTGACGTCCACCACCAAATAAAGCCGGTTAAAATAATGAAATTGCATACATTTTATTTTAGTAAACACTGCAAACGGGTCCCACAGACCCAAACAGCACACAAAGGTTAAAGGTAAGCATATAATAATGTTTAAATGTGCTAACTATATACACTGCAAAAAAACAAAAAGAGAACGATACATTTGACCATTTTAAGCTTGGCCTACCATTTTATTGGAGCGATGAGGAACAGGTGGGGAATGACAGAAAAGGTTTGAGAACCACTGCACTACAGGATGCCTTTCCAGCCATGTATTCTGTACCTGCTGTGTTTATTTATTTCATTACCTTTGCTTATGCCTGTTTTTAATAATGTATTTATTCTTAAATGTCGTTTGCTTTTAATCTATAAAGCCCTTTGAATCGCCACGTGCTGAAAAGTGCTATATAAATAAAATTGCCTTGCCATACAGGCATGTGTTAAACAAGGCCGCCCTCTGCTGGTGGACTTTAGTCTCTGTCGCACGTGTAACCACTGCAGTGTGTGGATAATAAGCACAGGGTGATTTTTAGATTAATTACTCCAATGATCCACACACACACACACGGGGGGGAAACCCCAGCAATAACTGACGAGGCATTTGTTTCAGTTTAGTGGGTTTGAAAAGGCTTAACAGGCCGTGTTTAGATTGAAATGGCCACAATGTAGATTTGTATGAATAGGCACAAGGAAACACTAAGTATGCAAACCCATGTCGCCATTAAACACTTCCTGAAAACCCACCGTTGCTAATGGCAGTATTGAGATTACTGAGCATTTCATTTGTTTGCTATATATGACCTAAGTAGTATTTGTAGTAATGATGTTGTTTATAACCTGTAGATGTAAAGTGCATTGAGTGTGCTCTAAACAAAACAGTAATATTATTCATTCATTTACCTTCATTGTTTTTTGATGCCACATTTGGTTTGTCAAAAATGATAATTGGTGTGAAAACTCAAAGGCATTTTTGATGTTCTTGTGCCAAAGCCTATATATGAAACATCAAAAAGGTGTGACACTTGTTTGGGTACATGTGTTGTTCTGCTTTAGTCCTACAAGTCAGCAATAATCACCAAACACTGAGTCACCATATTGTTCATCTAGCCACAACATGTTAACATTACACTTGTTACTCACATACATGCAGCACAGTGGGCAATCCCCACAGGAGCAATTTGGGATGAAGTGTCTCAGGGACACAACCACATGCTGACTGCAGTGGGACTCGAACTTGCTCTCCTCTGATTCGAAGATCAGCGCATTAATCCACTGAGCCACAGCCTCCCATAAAAGCCCTTTCTCCAACAATCTCCAATTACTGAGAAATGAGTGGTCATGGGAAATAAAGAACGACAATACGCCTCGCTGTTGAACGTGTTCCTCTTATCCCGTCTGTGTGAGAGTGAGGCTGCTGCAGATGTCACTGCCATGTATTTGCTTAGCAGTTAAGGGTAGAAAATGACTCGCTCAGGCTTCACAAAGTTCCCCTGGAGGCGTGTGTTCAGCAAACCTGTGAGCCGAGTCGCTTCGAAACCATTCATTCCCAGCGTGACAGACTTGAAATAGAATACTAAATATATTTAGGATCATTTATTGGTATGCGACTTACCTGGAGAGTGAGTTTCGTCTTGTCTTTCCCAGCGAGCGATGAACTGGAAAGACAAAACAGAACCAGACGTTTTTAAACATGAATGTTAGACAGGTTGAACATAAAGTCTCACATTTAATTGACATTATCTCATAGGGATTGTAAGACATCAAACACACAATCCACCAGAGAGCTCACCTTAGTCTTTCTAGACAGAGCGAAACCTGCTCATCATATCTGTAGAAGTGGGCTTTTGAATGGTCGAAGCTTGTGTACGGTAAACCTGTAGCGTCGGGGATGGCATCTAGAGAGAAGGGAAACATGACATTTACAAATCACATTTATCACAGTTTCTTTGATATAAAAACATTTGCACCAAACAGCAGATTGAGTCTTGCAGGTTAGCTTCAAATCCCTCCTGCCCCTGCGTAACTAATCATCATCAATCATAATTATATCTGCCTGGGAACATGGAGACATTGCATCAACTTTAGAAGCCATTTGCATTTTCTTAGGTTACTGATGCAACACATAGCTACTTCATTTCAGCTTCTCAATGTCTTGATTGCAGCTGTTGAACATTTGACATGTAGTGTGTTCTGCTTTGTACATGTCTAAGCATGTATTGCACACGGCACTAAGACATCTTGTGAGTCTATAATATGCTCCACATGGATGCTCTTTATAGGCCTGATTTATCTTCAACACTAAAATGTAAACTAGAAGTTGAAGTGAACGACGCAGATCTGCCACCTATGGTTACAGTCATGTGACACCAGAGAGGTGCAGTAAAGCAACACTACAGCCAGCATCTAATGCGTCACGCAGAAACACTGATGTGGCCGAGTCATAATTTGAAGTACAAACCAATCTAATCACAGACTCATTTGTAAACTCACCGTCTCCAGATGGTTGTATGACTCTCTCTAACCCCCGTGACTGATAAAACTCCTTTATTCTTTTGTCTTCACCTGTTCAAACAGAAACATGGATGTTAGACAAACATGACAGATATAGTGACAACACTTTTCAAAGGTTAAAAACACGTGTTGTTTACAATACTTACTAACGTCAACAATTAACTAGTCTAAAACATCGTTTAAATCCAGTATAACATTTCCTAAAGTGTTATCTAAGATTTCAGTGCCGAATGTATAATATAGGTCATATGTGTGTGTACATTGGTAAAGGCAGCAGTATTGTTGTACGCACTTTCTTGTAGTCCCGGCACCAGTTTGTAGACGATGTCCTGCATCACTCGGTCCAGTTTGAGGTTGAGTAAAGGCTGCGTTTCATGGATCTTGATGTTGCACATTGGACAGTACTTGCTTGTTTGCAAGTATTTTACAATACAACTTTTGCAAACTGTAGAGCAGAGAGAAAGGAAATACATTTAATTATCATTCTGATGGCGTCAGCCTATACTTTATGTAAATAACATTAATTATTTGGTCCAGTTCTGTTTGAACTCACATGTGTGCAAACATTCTGTAATTGTTGTGGCATCGATGAAGTAACCCGCACACAGGTAGCAGACAATGTGTTCGTTCAGGTCCTTGAGTTTCAACTTAACCTCCTCCTGTCAAGAAAAACAAACAACTGTTCAAAAATCAACTTAACGTGTAAAAGTTTAAATGGAGCACAACTTCATTAAAACAAGCAAACGGCTCACCCGGAAGTAAGATAATGAGCATCAAACCACACCAATGATTCAGCACCACATATTAGTGGTGTTCGTTATCATAATCAGCACTAATGACCCAACATTGGGTTAAAGTTAGTCAAGCATCGGTCAAAAGTTGATCCCGGAAAAGCCAGTTAACAATGACCTTTGCCCTACACATGGAAAGTAGGAAGGTAAACAACGATAAGAAAGTAGAAATGTTTTAACCAGGAAAGATAATGCTTCCACATGTCAAAACAAAAAGTGATTTGACAGAGTGGGTTTACTTTGGTTTTCTGGACTAATGAGTCCAGTTGAGACGAGCGACACGAGTCTAAACAGCAAATTAAACGATAAAGAAAACACAAACCTGGCTTAAAAAGGCACTTAAAAAAGTTAATGTAGGCCGTGTTACTAATTCACGAGCACCTACAATGACAGGATATGCTTGAAGTAAATACATCTGCACTTTCATGGTTGTTTGTAGTTTGAATCGTTATGGTTTTTGCACTTATTGTAAGTCGCTTTGGATAAAAACGTCAGCCAACTGAAATGTAATAACAACGCGGTGTGTTTCCGTTAAACACAAACCAACGGCAGTTCAAAACAAACACTCGTTAACGTCCCAGTTCAAACACATATCGCTTAAACTACAAGTAAACTCCCAAGTTAAGAAAGTAAAAACAGCCCTGTGTATCTTTAAATGAGTGTGATAACATTGACTCCATCATCCTCATGATGCCGCTACACTGTTCAGGCGGAACAACACGGGTGTACAGTCTCCGTCCACGCATGCTCAAACACGGCTCTCTCCATCAGCGCTGCGAACACGACAACCATCTCCCGCGAAAACGTGTGTTTTTTCCGGCCCCTTCTGCAGTTTGCCCGCCCGTACGGTTCTGCCCCAGTGCGGAGGCGGTCGAATCACATGCCCACTCACCTCGTTTCTCAGCGGGTCCAGTTTGTAGACGGACTGAAGCTGATTTCGTAGCCGCATCGCTATGGCCATCGGTCCTTGCTCCGCCATCTTTAGGAATTATGCTTACTTCCGGGTAAACCGGATGTGGTTTTTTGAGCAAACTGAAGGAGGCGGGTAACATTTAAACAATTAAATAAATAATTATATACAACCATTATAAATGGATGAATACAAAGTAATTTTATAAATAAATGGGTAGGTAAAATATAAAAACAAATTATAATTAAAGGGCCACGAAACTATACAATACAAATACATATACACAACACAGATGAATAAAAAGTACCTTTACCCAAATACAAAATTACACAAAAAGAAATGATACATTATGTACATATTACACTGACTTTACTTAATAACACACTCGTTTTTTGTATTTAAGCCAACCCTAACTTAACCTATTAAAGGTATTGTAATATATTATCCTGAAGCTTTGCTGTATGGTTTACAGCAAACTATAATTGTTTATAGTTCCCTTCACTGGCTCCCGGTAACTGCTAGAATCCACTTCAAGACACTAGTACGTGCATACCATGCCCAGAAGGGATCTGGGCCTTCCTACATCCAGGACATGGTTAAACTGTACACCCCAGCGCGTGCACTCCGCTCTGCATCAGCCAAACGACTCGCTGCACCCTCGCTGCGAGGGGGACCCAAGTTCCCATCAGCAAAAACACGTGGGTTTGCTATCCTGGCTCCAAGATGGTGGAATGAGCTCCCCATTGACATCAGGACGGCAGAAAGCCTGCACATCTTCCGGCGCAGACTGAAAACTCATCTCTTTCGACTCCACTTCGAGCGATAGAATTACTAACAAAGCACTTATATACTAACATAGGACTGGCTTATCTATAGCCAGCTGAGTAGCACTTGAAATGTTTGGCTCTATGATACCTGATGTACTTATATGATTCTGTTTTTCTTCTGGGCTGTGTCTTCCTGGTCGTATGTACTTATTGTAAGTCGCTTTGGACAAAAGCGTCAGCTAAATGCAATGTAATAGTAATAGTAATATTGTGCCATTTATTTTGAGCTGAACTCAGGGGTGTTCTTATGAGATTCCCAATGTGTTTAAGAGAAACAATCCTACCAACACATTAAAACCACCTCACTTCTTGAATAACAAATAGATTTAGGTTTTAAGAGGTTAAGAATTTCTTAAATGTAGATTCAATTATCAAGGCAAGTTCTTTAGTTGATCAAACCCTATCCAAGAAATCATTCTCCAGATAGATGCAAGGCCACTCTAGGATTAGCTCTGTGAACACACACTTGAGTTGTTAGTCTCTGCTCTTGGCAATAGAGGGCACTGCAGGCACACACTTCAATCAGTTGGTTGCGGCCTTTGACATCTGAGGAAGTTTATGTGTTATTAAGTAAAGCAATGTTATTCAGTGACTCCTGCACTCAGGAGTCTAATTTAGTTGTTTGGAGATGTCATTAAAATGCCTGAATGTCCTTCTTTATCTGGGTGGCAGGCCTTTAAGGTGTCTTTAGATATGTATGCACACACAACCTTCATGTCTAAAACCAATATGCCATTGTAATTTAGTCCTTGTTTTACAACCCATGCAGATTCACTTGTGTTGGAACCACTTATAATGGGATCAAGTAAGCTGTAAATGTGTATACAGTAGGCTGTATTGTCATGTTAGAAGCCAGATGATAAAATGCACAGATGTCCATGGGACTGGCCCAGTTTGAATTGATGTTGTTGTCCCATTGAAGGTACTTAAACCACATAACATGGGGAAAAGAGTGCTAAGATACCAGACCTGAAGATGTGGGAACACACCATTTCAACACAATCCTCAGCAACACAGAGAACATGGTAGGTCTTGTTACCTAAACCTCTGACATCCTGAGACCTACAGTACTCTGGCATCATGGAGGGTGGGCTGCTCTCGGCACTGCACGCAATCCCATTATATCTGATACATTATATGAGATACCTTGATATGGATCTTATTGAGATACTATATCCAATATCTGTTATAAATAGATCAATCAAAAGCACCTCAAACCCACAGAATAACACTCGGAAAATGTTGAGAATGTACAAAAAAATGAAGGTGCAAAGTGATTCAGATTAGATTAGATAAGATGTACTTTATTGACCTCAAAATGTAAAGCTGTTTTGTTCCAGCAGCATGGTATAACTAAAAGGCTTTGCAGATAAAGGTATACACATAGGCCACATATAAATATATTCCAAAAGTGTGCAAGTAAAAAAAATGCAATGGGGTAGAGTTTGAGTATAATATCTACAAGTTAGGGTTATTAAAACGGGATAAACTTGTTGAGCTTGCCGTTCTTGGTTAAATGTTAAAATGAGTTTGACTTTCTTAAAAAGCACTTATTACAGTCACAATATAAACATTTATATAAGATAAGTGAAGTTGAAAATAGATGTTTCATTAGAAAAAACAGAAAAGCTAAACTGAGTTTAATTGGCTTTACATATCTAACCTTTGCAGCGGTAACTCTTTCACTTAAAAGAGAGCCTGTGACTGAAGTGTTTGACCCTCCCCCCCTCACTGTTTGGGGGTTGAATGAGTCCTCCTCTCCCCTCCCCGAACAACAACCATGGAGGGGGCTCTTGAGAAAAGAACTGCACCGTTGGCTCTGTGGCAGCAGCAGAGGCCTGTGGTTGTCCTGGGCAGCTCTCAGACCCGTGTTTAAATGTGTGTGATTATGAAGTAGTGTTTTCAAATGAAAGAGTGTGTGGGCTCCACAAACATTTACTTACATAATCACATGGCTTATACTGTTGGGTTAGCATTATTTAAATCAACAGTATGCATTGTGTTGTGCTGTCATTTTGGTATTTATTCAGGCTTTTGCAGTGGTGAGAAGTCTTATGGGTTTATTCATATAATAAATCCAAGGTTTTTACACAGACATGGGTTTAAACTAGTTTATTTTTCCGCACATCACTTACAATTATTTAAACATGGTAAAATGCAAAGTAAAGCCTTGTGGAAAAATGTTCAAATGGGTAAGAAAATGTATTATTGGTTGAGGCTGAGTTAGCGCCTACCCTGTTTCAACAGGTCGACATATTGGTATTATATGTGGAGGTCTCCTTGATCCCTCCCAGAGGGCTTCCAACCTGTGGACCACCCAAAAGCTGCCGTCCCAAACAAAGACTCGCCCTTCATTCATCCTTTTGTAATTTCCCGGTGTAACAGAATGACTGGCAAGTTTGTCTAATTCCAACCACCTCAGTGAGGCTGCGCTAACGGCTATGTGCAACCCATTTATTGTGACAGTTAAATATGGCATGAATGCTTTGTTTATGTCTATCAGTGGTAATCAAGACTCAAAATGGATGCAGAGAAGAAGAACTTCATCCACTGCCTTATAACGTTAGCTTTCCAAGTGTGTGTGCAGGTTTAACAAAGCTTCTTTCATTCCTTAAAGTCTTCCCATTACCATTCATTATTTAGAGAGAGAGGACATGTTACACCTTGGATTTTCTTTCTTTGTTAAGATGAAAGGACAAGCACTTGCCAATGAAGTGAGAATCAGATTCAGTCAATCTAAATTGGAAAAAAATAAAAGGCAGAAGCAATATATTTTCCCTCTTGGCAGCCTTTCTCAGTTTGAAGAGCCGTTGTGATCAGTCTCGCTTCACCGAGCCTTCATAGTCAGGCCTTGTGTCCCCTGCTGTCTGCCATTTCCTCTTGCCATGTAACGTCTTATCTGCTGGGCCCGCGAGGTCACTGCTTATCTGATTGACAGGGCTTTGACTCCACGCAATATCCAAATAACCTGAGGGCCTGGAGGCGCAGGAGGATCACAGCGTGGTAAAATCCAACAGTCGGGAGAGAGTGAAGGAAGAGGCAAAAGAGCCGACGAGAAGGGAGAGGATCAAGACGGATCCAAGCCTTTCATTTGTTGTCATTGATTCATGTCAAAATCACGGACAATAGAAGGCCTATCTTCTTGAAGAGTCTCCCGTCCTTCACTTTTATTGGGAATGACTCATTTATCTGATGGATCAAACACCTGCCAGGACTACAAAGAGGGTGCAATTATGAAGACTTTGAAGATTACTTTTCAATGAGAAATGACAGATATACACTTATTACAAAGTTCTCCTCTCTGTCTGTACGTGGGATGGATGTAAGCTTTTACCCAGCGCAATGAAATCATGCATGAGGAAACTCCTTGAAACCATGAGGGTCTGAATCAACTGAAAACTCACTGAGCTGATAGAGACCCCATTTACCTTTGTCCTGGACATCCTGTGCCAAAACAACCACACAACCACCCTGCTACTCGAATCCACGGTCCGCCATGCCAAAAGGAGGCCCCCATCACTCTCTCTCTCTCCCTCTCTTGTAGAGCAATCAGAGCATGCAGGGATGGACTGCAGCTTTTGTGTCTTTTGCTCCAGCAATTGGCCGCCAAGTGGCAAGCTAATGACGAGAGCCCTCTTGGAATGACTTCAGCGAAGTACAGCTTGTGCTGCCTGATGGGCAAGGGCATACTGGATGATGTAGGGCAAGCTCTTAGGCCTCCCCCCTGGCACCAAACCCAACCTCCCAGTATCACAATCTAAATCACCTCCAGTGCCGGACAAAGTACATGGACAGGGATTTGTATCATTGAGAAAATTAAGCCAGGATGTTTTGGATGAGTCACATATTCGCATAGCATGTGTGACATACAAAGTGTGTCAGATACAGTGTGAAAGAACCAAACACACAAGAGACAGATGTTTATACAAATCACTGTTGATAATAACACAACAACTGTACTGTGAGGTTTCAATTATGTGCATTTGTTAATCACATTAAAGCCCTATTATTCTTTTTGAGGTTTTCACTTTGTGTTATATGTTTTGGATGCATGTAAATGGTCTGGAAAGATTTAAATCCCAAAGTTCTCTCCTTTGTTTTTCTATTACGTAGTGACATGAGATGGGGTCGTTACTCAAAAAAAGTAATATATGTTGTATGCTGTTGACTCATGTTTCTGCATGTGGACGCGCAAGTCGCGCAAATGTTACGTAAATATAAACCTGCGGCGGAAACCCCTCTTGTCTGTCGGAGGGAGAATCTAGTCATTCTTCATGTTAGTATCAGGCTAACTGGAGTGTGATTACTGATTTTATAAAAGTAATGAAGTAACGCGTGTCGGGCAAGTAACTGCAGTGTGATTACACTACTCCGTTACTGACAAAAGTAATATTATTACAGTATGTTATTATTACCGTAACGCGTAACTCTGGACATGACTATGTAACACTAGCGCTTCTATTGGCTAGCGCTTCAAAAACATTGTACGTCGTAGGCTAGGGGGCGTGACAACTGTAAGCGGTTGAACAATAGAGCAGACTGGGCTCTGGTTTCAGACAGAGGGTGAAAAGAGGTGCTGCAGCACAGGCAGTCTGAGAAAAATAAAGAGCTTTTTGAATATTATAGCATGGAGACATGTCCCAGTAGAGACACTATAAACTAATGTCAACTTGAAAAACACCATAATGTGTCCTCTTTAATGCGCACAGATCAACATGAGACACCCCACACTAATTGAAGCCTATTTCCTTAAGCCTATATGAATAACATAATTTATTTTTGGTCGGGATGTGTAGTTTCTTGCTATTCAGCTTGTTAGAGTGAAACTTCATTCGTACATTTGATCATTAAAGCACTTTTGACGTCTCTTTTGCACTGGGTCACACGCATGCAACTAATGAAAATAGATAATGCACATAGAAATCTTTGTAGTTGCTTTGACCATAACTCTATTTTTCTGTTGTTGTAAAAAACCTTTTGTGAAAGAGAAGTGTTTAATTTACTAATAAAGTGCAACTGCAACTTTCACATATCCCTGCCTGTGGGAAGTCAGGATGCCTTTGAAAGCTGTAGTCCTCAGTTAAGATAAGCTAGAGGCCAAATAATGAATGACACGATTGGAAGATGCTGAGATAAGACGAGTTTGCCAGCAAGAACAAGTTGGCCTGCCAGTGTCAGAGAAAAAGAAAGCTCCGTATTAAATCTTATTAATGCGGCACAAAAGAGCTTTGTCTGTCATCTATTGAATTTTCATTAATCACGTGTGTGTGCGTGTGTGCAGCTTTGTGGGGAGTGTATGTGTGTGAAGAGTTTGTGTCAAGGGCACACAAGTGCACACACAAGATGCAGTGATCCGTGATAACTTTCAAGCGTCTCGGTTATCTCGGGATTAGCAAAGGACTTTGACTTTGCTCCACAAGGAGGATGAAACATAAAGCTTCTAATTGTAAAATAAGGGAAAAAAACATTTAAGGTTGAAGGTCTGTGGAATAGTTAAGTGGATGCTGAGTTGAAACTGGGAACACTTCAAAAGCATAGGGCCTCATTAACACAAAACCTATTGCTTCATTACTGTATCCTTAAATTGAGTAATGCTCCCAACCTCCCTAAAATATGTTGGTAGACTCTTTCTCTCACACACACACACACACACTCACGGTCAGATAAGGTGATTTGTTGCATGTGCTCATAATGCACCCAATCATAACACGAAGCAAATCATGTTATTTATGAATCATGTTGCATAACAGAATTTCAGTAGCTTTTGCAAAGATATAAATTACAATAACCCGTCTTATTCTGATGTTCACGATTGCTCATCTCTCACGTGAGAGGAACAAAATGTAACGGGGCTTTCTGAGTCCATTCATGCAGCTCAACCTGCCCACACTGATCTCTCTTTTGAAATGCAAGACACACAAAGAGGACTGGCACACTTGCTCCTCTGCCGTGTCTGCTCTGTGCCGGGAGGTGCACGCTCGCTTATCTCAAAGCCATGTTGTTGTATCTTCATGGCCATTTAAGAGAATGAGGGTGAAGGTATAACAAACTCAGCAGAGAGGAAGCGTCGCCTAAATCCCCATGAAGGCTGTCTAGGCCAGGGCTAGACCGATATCATGTTTCTTGGTATGGGATTTGAATTCAATCTGAGCATTTGCCATTTATGAAGTATGATGAATCTCTTTTGACAACGACATACATCGTCTTGGGTTGTCGTGATGTCGTGACATAATTGGTGTTTATTCGTTTCCTGTATCAATTAAAGGTACGTTGTTGTGTTTCTGACCACTGTGGAGGAAACTTCTGTGTAGCAATTGCAATTAGGAGTCACCGACTCAGGAAGGAGACACGGTAGGGCAGGAGCTTTTGATGTGAAACACTGATGGTTTATTTGGAGTTACGGCCGGAGGATTCACATCACAAGTCACAGCAGTCACGGTGAGACTGCACGGGAGAGTTGCCACGTCAATTCTGAAGCGCCTCTCTCTTGTTAGCCCATTTAACTGGTTTCACAGAGAGTGATCAACATGTTTTGATAAGATAGTTTAGACAGTTGGGCACACGGAGTCCACTTGCCTCCATCACCTATGGCCTCGAAGATTTCATACCTTGGAGGCCACAAACAACGAAGAAGGAAGTGTCCCAGTGTACCCACAACAACAGACCATATGTGACCTAGTGTTGACCGGTCACAGAACGGGAACAATAACTATATGGCTGAAGCAGCCTATGTCCTTAAAGGAGATAAACAGACGTCAGGGTTGGTCATGTACGTCATATCTAGGAGTCTAGGACAATTATTTCCATAACAACCACCAGAGATGCCACATATGTAGGTGAGCGATACACTTTCCGCTACCTGCCTGTGATTGAAACTCAGTATTGGACAAGACAAAGGCTGATCTACAGATGTCATGTTTTGAAGAAAAGCAAACAGGGCCCCTTCACAAGGTACATTGGGTTATGCAGATCTGTTTACACTCACCTGCTGACCCATGTTGTATCACTTTGGTGGAGAGATTTAGTGCCCTAAAATAGTCAAAATTCGAGACACTTCTAAGAAAGAGTTCCTCCGGAGGTACACACTGAATAATGGGATGATCTTGGTATACAATTGGGTTGAATGGCAAAAAAAGACATACAAAGGTTTGACAAATTCAGGCAGGACCCAAATGCAGAAAAAACTGAAAATACCTTTATTTCAAGGATATGGCACACGGACAATCAGAACACTCCCCGGTGAACACAGTCACAGACAAACGACGAACCAACACTGAACACAGAAAGAGACAAGACTAAATACAGGGAGGGGTAATCACAAGACGAGAAACAGCCGGGCAGGGGAGGAGAAACACAAGGGCCACAGGTGAACACAATCAGACAACTAGACACACCAGGGAAACTACCGACGGGGGGAAAACACAGAGAGAGGGACCAGACAATATACCAAGAGGAAAACATGACAGGGAGAACAGCAAAACACCCAAAACAAGACATACAAAACGTGACATAACACAATAATCGTAACAACAGGAGATGAGGGGAGGGAAATGACATCACTGCTACCAGGATATAAAGAAATAAGGATCCTTATTACAAGCGTATTCATGGTAAAAACAGTGCCATCTAGCTGCAATGAAGTGCTCAAGACCAAGGACGATAACTTGTAAAGACACAATTAGTAATGAGTTAAAGCTGTATTCAAGTTTTATGACAAGGTTTTGCTTTTATACCGTATCGGTCTTGTAACTCGGTCGACTGCGTAGAACACGGTGGCCTGTAGCACCAGTTTGCAACATCCAGATAAATGAACATCAAAGCATGACGGAGAGAATGGCGTGAGCTTATGTGTGTGAATGGCAAACCTTTGATGCCGAAGAGTGATTTGGTTCAAGCTTTCTGGCACATTATTTCCCTTTTGGAACTTTGATGAGGACCCAGAAGAGAAGACCCTTATTGCCTGCACTTACTGTGTCAATAATGGAATTGTTTTGGAGATTTCAAACCCCGTCTCGTCTTCTTCTCTTCCAGCCTCACATGCAGGCAGTCTTTCATCTATCGCTGCCATCTTCTTTCATAGCATGCAACTGTGGAGATCGCCAACCCGCGCCACCACTTCTCGGAGGAAGCAGAGCTATCAGCACAAGCCGCCCTGATGACGTTCACTCTCACTGACACACACACACACACACACACACACACACACACACACACACACACACACACACACACACACACACACACACACACACACACACACACACACACACACACACACACACACACACACACACAGAGCTGATGAGTGTTGCATTTATACAACAATGTCATAATGTATATGACAGTCGAAAGACATACATCTAGATGACATAACGCAACATGGCATTGCGTAATGAAACAAAAATGCAATTAGCTGAAAATATACCATATGACGGTCGTATGTTTCTTCTTTAGAGACACGAGATGTTCATTAAAAACACATAAATAAGCAGCTGTACTTTTCAGTGTTTAAAGAACACATTATTACTGTAAGCATTCAAGGATTCAAGGCTTCTATTGTCATTTGTACTACAGTGTAGTTATGACAATGAAAATCTTAGGTCACAGGCTATTTCCAATAATTGCATTAGTTTAGAAAAATATAAAAACAGCCCAAATTGATTGATCTGTTACCTTTGTTCCTGTCCTCCACACTGAACTCTAAACCAGAGTCAGGTCACTGATTCATTCTGAAATTAAGAAAAGGCCATGCATCATGCTTTAAGTAATTACAGGGAATCAAGGACTAAGTGGTGTAAGATCAAAGGAAGGCATTATTCTGTAATCCTGGGGTGTTGCACATCGTTTGTAATCACTGCGTTCCACCACTGTTTGACATTTATTTACTGTATAAAAACGATTGGTGCCATCAATTATGGGCCTGCTAGTGCTGTTGTTTACTTTTGCCAAGCCCTGAGTGCCCTGACCCGCTTTGTGAAATATAGATTTCCTCTCGCCCCTGTTTGCTCTCTGCAGTCCAAGGTGTGCTCTCTTGCTTGCCCTTGGCTTTGGGTCGGGGGACGTCTGGCTGCTTCCTGGTCTGGGATGTAGGCTGAGAGATTAACGGGGATAGAGTTTTGGCGGCTCTCAGGTTTTGCATGTTTGTTCAGTGTTAAGATGTGGAAAATTGACATCCTGTCTATCAACTGGCTGCTAAATCGGTTTTCTCTTTTTCAACTGTATAGTTTAGGATGCTTTTAAATACCAGAAATAAGACTGTCGCAGGGATAAGCAAAAACATCAGTTGTTATAAAAAAATTCAAGTTTATATTCAAGTGTCAAAGACTTCTTGTTAGTAGGGAGCAAAGATAAATGGGATGTGATCCTGAAGTAAAACGTTGGGGTGGTAGCCCTGTGTTCAAGTCTGATAGGACTCATTTGAACCTAGAACATTTGGCTCAATTAATGTGTCCGTTCACACGAGACCGCTGGAAACGCTGGAAACGCTGTAGTACATATATCGGGCCTGTAAGTGGCGCTGCTGCCGCCACAAAATACACCAAAAGCAGCGAAGAAGACCCCGGAGCATGGTTGCCATGGTTGCCCTTCTGTTTATTCTCCGCGGTGGACGGCGTGTGCTCCTGCTGTAAATCTCTCCGGTAGTCCACCAGCAGATGATAAACACCCACCTCTCCGCCTCTTCCAAGGGACGAGGGAACCTTGCGGCAGAGTTTCAGTTAACATTTTTTTCCGCCGGTCAACATGTCCGTTAAAGTTGAAATCTTCCGGACAAAATTAGAAAAGTGCCGGTCAGAGGTCTTCTTTGTTATGTATTGAGCTTTAAAACAAATTGATAACCACTCTATACAATAATATAAGAATAATAAACGGAGCCTCTCTTTTCCTCCCCCTCTTCTGAGAGCCCAGCAGCTGATCTCTGAGCAGGAGACGTGGGGAGAGGGTGGCGGGGCTATTTCATCGTTATCAGAAAATGATCGTATAGAGGCGTACACACGGAGCCGTTTGCCCCCCCAGAGCGTTCCGTTTGCAGATCTATCCACCTTGGGACCCGTTATCGTTTGCGGAATCCGTTTCTATCGTTTTGTTATGGCCTCGTGTAAACGAAAGGGCTATACGCAAGAGAAACTGGATACAACCTGTATCGTCCTCGTGTAAACGGGGTCTTAGTGCCTTAACATAACCGAACCTTTACCGAAATGGTGTCAGATGAGAAAACAATTGTATTTTTGCAAATCAAATGTCCAACTTGAGTAAATTCCAATTGAATCCCTTTCGTCTTAGAGTTTTGAGATGTACAATGCATGAGCTTGCAAGCTAATCTGGTAATTATAATGTCCTTTCATAGAAATCCCAATCACCCTTTACCTTTGTGTCTTCTTGAAATGCCTTTGAGCCTCGGGAGATTTGGATCTTTTGTCACATGTCGTTCATTTTATCTGTATCTCCGAGCAGACATTCCATAACAATGATGGATGAACACACTGGCTTAAATGCAACTATATAATCACAACCTCCTGCGTTCGGATCTGGCCCTTGATCTTTGTTGCATGTCATCTGTGTCTCTTTAAATGATCAAATCAAGTATTTGCTTTATTTTATATAAAACTGTGTTTGTCAGAGAGAGATACCGAGATCAAAAGATGCCAGATTTGAACCAAGCCTCTGACCTGGAGTCAGACTGAGTACCTATTGTCTGGTCGCACTGCTCCGCTGTAAGGCTTGGACACAGCTGGTTATGTTGGATGTTTGGCGAGGACAACCAGTTCAGTGCACACATTTCCCCACTAATGGAGAATCTGTGAGTGAGAGCCTTTAATTGTCTGATAGGTGGGTGGATCAAAGATATGATATGATTAAAGGACAACTTAAGCACGAAGCTCCATGTGAAATAAGTGGACAAAGGATTCTTCAAGCATGTAGTCACCCTGTTTGAAGACTCGTGATGAAACAAGTGATTTTATAACAATGGTTTCAAATTCATTGTTTTTATTTTTAGATAAATTCAAACGTCTTCTGTTGCTAATAAATGTACATTAAATGGATGAACAGGTTCATTATTTAGCATTGTATTACAGCCTTCAGCAGCTATTTTAAAGTGGTGCTTTGTCTACTTTTATGCAAATAAATACATCTTCACACAAAATAAAGAAGCCTCTCTACCTCCTTGTTTTTCCTGCCAGACCAAGCACATGGTGATCAATTTATCCGTGAATTTTGACACATCCTTCACAAACATCTGGCTCTGCCCCTGAGGAGGAAAGCAGGGCACCACTTGATCCCACAACAAAAGAGTTTCCTCAGTGACATTTCGATGACGCCAAAGGTATAAGTCATAGCTATCTGGTTTCATGCCTTGTGATTAAACCCTGTTTATCTCTGATTTCTAGCTTGAGGTAGGAGTTGGTCGTATTCTAAATTGCTGGTCTTCACAGACAACAAGAATGATACATTAACTCATCCTTTATCAAGTAAACCTAAATCATGTTACATTCCTGTTTAATCAAAGATCTTTAATCAGCGCTCCTGCAGCCAGAGCTTTGATAAGCCAGAGGAGCCAGTCCGCTGAGGATGGAGTAAATCTCCTCGACCGGGCGCTGAATCATCTGTAGGTGGTCTAATCATCTCAGATCCTTACCCAGACTCATCTTCACTGGCATTTTCTCCACTTGGTTACTTCACTTGAGTCTCTGACACACACACACACACACACACACACACACACACACACACACACACACACACACACACACACACACGGCCCACAAATGTGGTTGAGCTGACCCAAGAAGACAAATCAGAAAAGCCCTGGGGCTCGGCCTGCCCGACCAAAGGGATGAGGTCATCCGACAGGACCTAATTTTCTCTCAAATTGCACCTCTGATCAGCGCGGTGTTTCCTGCAACAATTACACTGACCTCTAGTCCTCATTAGCAAATAGTGTGGCGGAGGAAAATAAACGTACAAGCCCACTTGGTTTGTGAGCAGCAGGATGTTCAGTTCAGGCAGTGTTTTTTCTATCCCTTGCCTTTATCTCCATCATGTCTTGAGGCGTCTTCTCAACATCACCTTCTGATTAGTGCATCGTGTGCTGGAAGTCTGACGATCAGAGAGCCTAAAGGAAGTCGGGGTCATGGTGCTACGTCGCTCACAAGAACCCAGTTTGAGCTTTTGACAAATGTAGGCCCATAGATTGATTAAAAAAATAAGAAAAAAATGACTTTTCCCACCTTTAAAAAATCATTAGGCAGACATAAAATATAAGGTTTGGTTAAGTCAAGTAATGCATATTTTGTCTTTCGTCTCCCTCAAAATGAGAGGCTTGCTCAAATGTTAACTCATATTGCAATGAATCAAAACATGCTACAAAAGCATCCAATTAGGAGGCTTATATTTCTTCTTAGCCTAGTGCACACACACTCACACACACCAAGACAAACACACACACACACACTGTTTTAACAGACAGTATGCACCTGGCACCTTGGAGGTCAGATACAGGCCAGCTACAGTATGATGTGTTTATTATCTTTTAGCCACACGAGCAACTTAGCTTTATAAACGGCAGCGTTCCCCACTTTGTGCAGAACCCTTCACTTAAACAGATCGGCTACCAGTACATTATAACAATCACTTACACAGTAACATCTTCAACGCTGTCAGGGTGATTGGTACATTAATAGTTAAATATGTCATAAAGAAGTTCTTGGTCACTTTGGGTTTTGAATAACATATCTTGACAACTATTGGACAAGTTGCCATTAAATGTGGTGCACACAAAATAATCTGTAAGAAACCTTTGTGATCCACTGAATTGTATTTTATCAGCTTGAAATATCCATGTGATGCTTCTTTATAGTGACATTTATAACATCAGGATTCACTTAACAACTGAAATGTCTTCAGTCAAAGTCAAAAAGTCAAAGTCAGCTTTATTGTCAAGAATTCTACATGTTGTACATCTAGAAATATCGAAATATCGTTTCTCGAGGTCCTACAGTGTGACATATATACATCAAACAAAAAGGGCCTAGATAACCGGGGTATACAGCTTCAGTTACTTTTCCTCATCATGGACAGAATATTTCTCAGTAATGTCTTTAAAAAAAGTCATAGCTACTTAAACTAAATGAATGAGTATGTGTCAATGCCCCCACCTGTTGTTAGAAATAAAAATACATAAGTTTTAAGAGCTGACTACAAGATGATTTTGTTATCATGATGTAGGAGCTTGATTTATCCGGAAACAGGGGGGGCCTCCATACTAGAGTTGGAAACTGTGATAATTTATCCGCGCTGCTCCAGGCCAAGCCGCTCCCACTGAGTCAGGATGATCTACGAGTGTCCGTGAGCCCCAGACACATCTAAATGTTCACCAAACTAATTGGTGCCGCTACAGTGAGAGGTTTTAAATCAGCAGTTATATCACCTGCTGTTTCTAAAAGGGAGAGAGGAGAAACACCTACGGAGATTATTTTATGATTTGTTTAAATTTCCCAGAATTATGTGTCTGTTTGATCTTTGATTTGTGTTTTTTCCGGGAATTGCACAATGTATTGCATTCTGAGCTACTTATTTTAAAAGGAGTTTTAAAAATGTTGTGATGAGGAAGAGGAAAAGATAATTATATCCCTAGGTTCAAAATCCACTTCCATTGTTTACGCCGATGATGTACAGATATATCTGCCTCTCAATTCAAATGTCAACTCATTACATCAGTTGATGGACTGCTTAACAGAGATCAAATCCTGGCTGAGACAACATTTCCTCAACCTCAACGAGAGCAAGACCGAGGTCATCTTTTTTGGACCCCAGCCTCCGGTTTGCACTTCTGGCTCTCTCAATGAAAACATCCTCCCCTCTGTCATGAACCTTGGAGTGACCTTCAATAGCGCTTTTAAATTTGATAGGTTAGTCAAGACCTGCTTTTTTAAAATACGACTATTGGCCAAGACCTAAAGACCTAGAAAGGGTTATTAACGCCTTTGTTACCTCGAGACTGGATTACTGTAACGCTCTGTATGTGGGTATGGACCAGGCCTCAATTAGACGCCTGCAGCTAGTGCAGAACGCAGCGGCATGTCTTCTCACCCAAATTCTGGCCTCACTACACTGGCTTCCAGTTCGGTTCCGAATTGATTTTAAACTTGTTTTATTTGTTTTCAAAGCCCTAAATGGGCTGGCTCCGGCCTATATAGCCAAACTCCTCTATCGCTACACCCCCGCCAGAGCTTTAAGGTCTGCTGACCAGCTGTTGCTGATAGTGCCCAATACCAGGCTCAAAATCTGAGGTCACCAAGCCTTCGCAGCAGCTGGCCCCAGGCTCTGGAACACTCCATGTGAGGTCGGCCCAGACCCTAGGGTTTTTTAAATCTACACTTAAAACTCACTTCTTCTCTCTGGCCTTCTAGTCAGAGCGGAGCACGACTCCTGACATTTCCCTGTGTGTGATTTTTATTTTTGCTGTTGTAATTTGTTGTTTTCTGTTTGCTATTGTAGTAAAGTGTTTTTATTGCTTGAACAGGACTTTGGCTCGACCAAAAATCGTTTTCAAAATGTGCTATATAAATAAAACTTGATTTGATATCAGCTGACATCGCACATTACAAACAATTAATTTGCAACTCTCAAAATGTTGTTATTGCTTTTATTTATCCAAACTCTGGAGCAGTGAGGGTGCTTCAAGAGACACCTTGAATAACAATACATTGGTGAAGATGACAAATAAATGTATGGAAATGTTAGGTTGTGTTGAAAGAAATACATTTCCTTTAATAAATGCCTAACCTATATGAAGGCAGGCAGAAAACTGTAATGTAAGGCAAGGCAAGGCAAGGCAAGGCAAGGCAAGGCAAGGCAAGGCAAGGCAAGGCAAGGCAAGGCAAGGCAAGGCAAGGCAAGGCAAGGCAAGGCAGGGCAAGGCAAGGCAAGTTTATTTATATAGCACTTTTCAACACAAGGCAATTCAAAGTGCTTTACAAAAAATGAAAGACATTAAGAAAATGGCATTTAAAATCATTAAAAAGAAAAGCGAATAAAATAAACATTAAAAGAAAAAATACATGGATAAAAGTTAAAAAGAAAAGTCTTCAGCCTGGATTTAAAAGTAGTCAGAGTTGCAGCGGACCTGCAGGTTTCTGGGAGTTTGTTCCAGATATTTGGAGCATAATAACTGAACGCTGCTTTACCATGTTTAGTTCTGACTCTGGGGACAGAAAGCTGACCAGTCCCTGAAGACCTGAGAGATCTGGATGGTTCATAATTTAGCAGTAGATCAGAAATGTATTTTGGGCCTAAACCATTCAAAGCTTTATAAACCAGCAGCAGTATTTTGAAATCTATTCTTTGACACACAGGAAGCCAGTGTGAAGACTTCAGAACAGGAGTGATGTGATCCACTTTCTTAGTGTTAGTGAGGACTCGAGCAGTGGCGTTCTGAATCAGCCGCAGCTTTCTAATAGATGTTTTAGTGAGACCTGTGAAGACACCATTGCAGTAGTCGAGTCTACTGAAGATAAAAGCATGGACAAGTTTTTCCAAATCCTGCTGTGACATTAGTCTTTTAATCCTAGATATATTCTTTAGGTGATAGTAGGCTGATTTAGTAACTGTTTTAATGTGACTGTTGAAACTCGGGTCAGAGTCCATGACTACACCTAGATTTCTGGCTTTATCTGTTGTTTTGAATATTGCAGACTGAAGCTCAGCGCTAACTTTTATACGTTCTGCCTTGGCTCCAAAAACCATTACCTCAGTTTTATCTTTGTTTAATTGGAGAAAGTTCTAATAAACTATTATTAATATTATATACAATTTCTGCTCATGGATCTCATAAACTGTACAATATGGACCTTAAATACATCGATGATTCAACTAGTATTGGCAGTTTTTTCCAATGGGAAGCAGGTGAGGGATCACTAACGTGTCAAACTAATTAAATTGGATGTCTACTACCGTAAACAAACTCTGTGTAAAAACATCACTTGCTTTTTAGAAATGGTTCTACTTTTCTTTTTCCCTTCTTCAGCAGGTTTCTTTTCTTCTTCACCACAACAAATCTTCTTCATGATTCAGCATCATTCTTTGCACCATCAAGCACTGATACAAAAGTTTTGACATTTAAAATATTTTGTCCTTCTCATTACTGCCTCATTGTTCGCCTCGGACAGCGTCATTGTATCAAGACTGTCCTCAGCCAGAATTTGACCCAGCAAAGTAAAAGGCTGTCAAACATAGTATGCTTTCATTTATCTTGACTGTGTAAACTCGACACCATACCTCAACTGTCATATCAAATGGGTGGGGATAGATTCAATATTTGACCTTTGCTAAAGAAAATATTAACATATTTCTGTAGTGATCTTGCGCTGGCTGCCATGCTCCTCGTGGAAAATCGAAACTCTCAGTGTTTGTTTGGATGACGTTGAATCTTATGTTCTCGCACTGCTCTTTGATGTGTAAAGTGTGTGTTAGCGTGTAGAGACAGCTAATGCAGCCCATACCTGAACTGTACCCGAATGACACATGTTGGAGGAGCTGTCCACACAGAAATGATCAATAGAGCATTATAAAAGGCAGACATAGACTTTGACACCCCCTTCGTTGTCTGTTGAGCTGTTACTTCGAGGGATTGTAGACTTGTGAGCAGATAACTTCTCTATCAACTTAGCCATAGCATTTGGATTCTGATCATCTTTGAATGCCTAAATGGTATTTTATGCATTTAGGAGACACTGGTTTGGCTTTATATGTATGCATTATACTGGCATTTGATGAAATTCCTAAGAACGAATCGTGTTTTGCAAAACCTAACCCTAACCCTAACCCTAACCCTAACCTTAACCCTAACCCTAACCCTAACCCTAACCCTAACCTTAACCCTAACCCTAACCCTAATGCTTTGTTAGGAGGTAAAAAAGTTATCGCCTTTTGCAAATCCTTCAAGTCTAAACATGCCTTATATCAATTATAAAAACATGTCTTCATTCATCATTGTCTTCCATTTTACTTGATGGATTCTCATTTGCAGTTTTGGTCCAGCCTAAAACAGACCTTTCAAATCAAGTCCTTCCAAAAATCAAGTCACACCCCAAAATGCCGCCAGAATTTCATGCAGAAACAAAACTGTGATTGAGAATTATGACCTCATAGCAATGTCATGCCACTTACAGATTAAAAGATAGAAAAAGTATTTATAGTTTATTATGTCTGAGGTTTTGTTTCTTGCTCTGTTTTTCTAAGCGCTTCTCCTTGGTGAAACATACCTGGCTGCTACCAAACACATGCTGGCAAATGTCTGAGAACCCTCAGCGAGTTTTCTGTTCCTGCATCACCTTTTGACAGCACAAATGGTCTCAATACAAATGTCCAAACGAGCTGTCGCACTCAACAGCATCTGCCATGTTTCCATCAATCATCTTGTCCAACGCGTTACCTTACTCCTACGTGGCAAGCTGACACCACTTTTGTGTTCTTTCAAATTGTTTTTATCCTTTTCTGTACAGCTGACACATCAGTGGAGTGGTACGCTGATCAGGTGCCTAAGCACATGCTCGTGCTTGCTTTCCCTTTGAGGCCGAGTTGCCAGCTAAGATGGTGGTGCTGTCACTGCAGACACCTGATTAAAACATTTTGCAAATAGTTTGCAAGCAGACACGGTACGTGCTAGCTTGTTGGCTGAGTTGCGGCCCTTCCTCGGTTCAACAAGAGGCAACTGAATCCAGTGAGTGTAAGACAGAGAATTGCATACACAAGACAATCAAGGACTCTCAACGACAGATTTTGTGAACAAATAAAAAATCATCTTTAATATTGAAAGAAACAATTTTCTTTATGACTTTCAAGCATTTGCACTAAAGGGTAGAACAGAACAGCACATACACATTAAAGAGACCCTAGCCAACAAGTGTGATTGTTACGTAGTGATGTCACTATGCTCAGGAAATAATCAAAAGAGTCCAATGGAGGCATTTCAGGGGGGGGGGGGAGTGTGTGGGAGAGAAATTCCCTCTGGAAGGAGATTTGGGATTGTAGCCTTTGCAGACCATTTACATGCAACATTTAGCTTTAAATTAATGCAAATGGTGTTTTTCTTACATGTTTGATTCAGACTTTGAATTATTCATTTATTATTCCACACATGGCTGTTAATTTAAAACAAATGTACACTTTACAAAACATGTACACTTATACTGGTTGTTTTATTTATAGCGCATGGTGGAAAGGAGCAGCAATTTAATTGATTAATTTAGGGAAGTTAACCATTATTTTATTTCCTAGCTATGTTCAGCTTTTTTATACAACTGCTCTAAAAATGTAATTCAAGCATAATTTCTGTCTTGTAATCAAACACCACGAGACAGTGAAGAACTGTTTCCCAGCTCTGTTGTGACTACGGCCGCCCTGTTGTTCCCCGCTCCAATGGGAGAGGAATCAGTTGTCTGTTTAGGGGGAATCACACTCCTGCAACCTGGCAGAGCCAAACCAACGGTAACGGTCCAACGGTCTCCATCCTAGATCCAGAGATCAAACATTCGCAGGACGCTTGGGAAGATGATATCGAATGCCACCCAGGGGCTGTAACAAATGACTCAATATTTCTGAGCTTCAAAGCCGCAGTGTGCAATGTGGCGTCTGACCTGCGAGGTCGCTGGACTCCATGACATCAGAGCCAGTATCACGTCATGGTCAACATCAGCCCGAGTGCTAATTAACACCAGACAGGGGGATCATGGACAAAGCTCAGGGCATTACCATTCATCACTGAGCGGCTTACTTTGTTTATTTGCAGATGTAGGAGAGAGAATAATAACAGATTGTGCAAATTAGAGGAAAGAAAACCCAAGGGAGGTTTAAATTAACAAATAAAAAGGTGGGTAAGCTTAGTGTGGGGTGTTTCACCGTCTGCCACATCCCTGCCACAGTCTCCTCTGCACTCCAGGCTCCTCTCTCATGTGGCCCAGCGGTCCGTGAAGTGTCATCAACCTTTATGAGGCTCAGCAACTAAAAGCTTGTACATGAAAGACACTGTGTTTGCTTTGCTGCCTTTAAATGGACAGAGCAGCGGAGGGAAGAAGAAATGAAGGAAGAGAAATGGAGAAAAACAGATGCAACTGATTTGTGGAAGATGTTTTTCCAAACAGTGAGCAACAAGTCCTCCCTGTGCTTTTAAACATGAATTGATGTAGATTCCAGGCGTATTTTAAGTCTGTCTGTGACGCCTCGACTCACCGGCGTGCTGGAATTTCGTAGGGGTGCGAGAATCTTTCAGTAATAGGCATTCCAGCGCAGCAACATTACCACTATTTCCCAACAATCAATCATGGTCAGGGTGCTTCAGGGGGAGAAAGAAAGGCTGCAAAGAGTCTGTTTTGTGTGTGAGCGTGTTACTGTTGGTGGTATTTACAAAGACAGTTTATCTAATAAAAAGACAGTTGTTAATCATATGAATTCTTAAAGACTTTTAAGTACAAAGTTTAGTTCCCATGTTGCCTAAAATAAATGCTATTTAAAGCAGGCCTGAGAAGTTGCTATGGACAATGAATACATATTTTTACACCAGATATCCTTCCTACAGAACATCCTTATCCCCTAAGAAGTTATCGTAACCTGTATAACACATATACATCAAGGAGGGGGAGCGAAACACTGCCAAGGTTATTAGTTTAACTCCTTACGGGGCCACCCATAATAAAAAAGGTACGGTGCTTCAGTGTGTTTCGGATGAAAGCATCTATTGGTACCAATGCCACCAGTTTATTTTTACAATTCATTACAATTTGTTAATGCTACTGCCTCTTTCAATACTTTCTTATTACTAGGGCGACTGTGGCTGTGAGGGAGTGCGGTCGTCTCTAAACCAGAAGGTTGTGGGTTCGATCCCAGCCCATGCAGTCAACATGTCGATGTATCCTTGGGCAAGATACTGAACCCTGAGTTGCTCCCGATGGCCAACGGTGTGTGAATGTTAGGTCCAAGAGTGAGGTACACTGCTCTGTGTGAATGGGTGAATGACATGTAGTATGTAAAGCGCTTTGAGGGGTCTTAAAGCGCTATATAAGTACAGTCCATTTAACATATGTTCACTTACTAAAATGCACACTTTTTTCAAGAGCTTTTTGAACATTAAAGCGAGGAAACATGTCACAGTAGATAAAATACAATTATGAACCTGAACATGTGCATAATATGTCCCCTTTAATGCGCACAGATCAACACGAGACACCCCACACTAATTGCAACCTATTTCATTTGGCTCTATTTCTATAACAGAATGTATCTTCAGTCGGTATGTGGGATTTATGGCCTCTTTAAGATCAATAGTGACTAAATGATTGTGCAAAGACTTGTGTCACCGCCTGCCCCCCATACACAAACAAGTGAGTTTCCCAGTAGGCTGTAGTAGCACACTGTGACAAATATAAAGCCTAACTTTAAAGCCATAAAAGGAAACCCCATAGAAGTTAAATTGTTTCAGCATGTTACATTGTAATGCATGACCTTTCCGCTCTCACTGGATCATCTCATTATTATAACATTGACTTTACTGTGTATGTCATGCGGGACGATCCTAAGCTATGACACCTATTGTTACAGTTTCTACTGGATACTGATAAAAGACTGAACAAGCCCAACTTTCACTTAATGCATAACTCACTTTCATCCCTTATAGTGGCCAACACCCATTTGATCAGCCACATAATATGTACACACCCTCCTGTTGTATATCAGAAAGGCGGTCTTGTAACACTATGAATTGTTCCCATGCTTAGGTAAGTATGTAGCAATGCACTGTTTATATTATTTCTCCTGCTCATCATCATAACAGATTTAAAACATAGCCAGGGAAGAAGCCCAGCAATTCATAATGTGCAATTTCATGCTTTTGCTGTCAATTACTCACAATGTGCTAAAACCAGTTATATCCACGTCTTTCAACTGTTTTATGGCCAGATTTTGTTCGTTTCTGTCCATTTTATTTGCTTCATTATGCATAATCTAATTTTACTTTATCAAGCTTTACACATTTTCCATTCAATTATTATCTAGTTTCCTGGTGTCCTAATCCAGATCAGCTATATGTGAATCTATTTATCAAGTTTGAAATACAGTGGCTGCTAAGATGTTAAGGTTTTATTGTTTTCTCCAGGAGGATTTCGTCAGGACTCTAACCATCAGTTGAAACAGATAATTTCATGACAAACTTTCGTGGACACTTCGCTGTTTGAAAAAGGCCTAATCTTCTGTGAGTGTTTTAAGGCGGTTGCAGAGTTGATACATCGAGGTGCAGGGCTGCTCCCGACTGTTTGACAGAGACACTGCACATACGCACATTGAGACTTTGGTGGCGGCCGGCACATGTGCTCCGCTTACCGTCAGATCACGTTCAACCCAAACACAGGAGGGAGGTGGACGATGTTGAAAAGCAGAACAAAAGGGCGTTCACCGCCGTACTCCACACATTCTCAGCTAATCAGGAACTGCCCCGCTCGGAGACAGAGTGTCCACTGAAAAGCAGCATGCAGTGATAAGGTCACCAAATTAACTAAAGCTGGAATCAAGAATCTGAAGCCTTTTCTAATCCGTGACCAACAAGATTAGAGGGCTTCCACTCAACATACAGTGTTGCTCGCTGGAGGAATCACTCAATGGTCTGAGCTGTTGGACACAGGGAGGAGCACACATTTGGAAAGATTTGCTCCAAAATAAAAATAAATAATTGAAGTTATATAGGCTACTGGTGACGTCCTCAAGAACTGCTCATCTAGTGATTATGTGAACTGCCCATTTGCTTGATAATTCCAAAACCACAATAGTTTGAGAAATGTAAAATTTGACAGAGAGTCCAAAGTCCTATAGCCTTTCATCTAAAATAACAAATGCGTAATGCTCCATTGCTCTAAGACTACACACTCTTAGAGGCTACCAGCATTACACACTCCAGATCCACTAACACAGGGCGCGCTCTAAAAGATAACATTTACATCCTATTGTAAATCATAACATATGGCTCTTGCTCCCAAAGCATCCTCAGCTGATTTAACAGCTCTTTTGGGAAAAAGTTAAATAAACTAAAGTGGGCTTTTATTTTGGGGGAAATTGCTTTTCCGTCTATGGGTATTGGGGTTCTTGAATAATGGGCTATCTTAAAGGGGACCTATCATGCAAAATGCACTTTTTGATGTCTTTTATGCATAAAGATGTGCCCGGTCTGTCGGGGAACTCACGCAGCGTCAGAAAATAAAACCCTTTCTCTTTTCCTCCGTAACAACTTTTAAAAACGGGGCTACAATGAGCGGATACAGATTTGCTGCCGATATTACGTAATTTCGGATGGCGGACCCACAGAGAGTTGCTATCAGAAACAATGCCTGATGTGTTTTGGACGTAATATGGTGTTTTTTTACATTAGCAAGCCTCGCTAACACTCAGAGCTAACCTGTACTGGAGAGCACATGTGTGCAGGAAATAAAAACAGAACTCACCTTGTGATAAACCCGCAAGAGAAAAAGCTTTTGAGCTCCATACTCTTTCAGAAATAATCTTTGATGTGGTTTAGAACAGGATGGCGTTTTATCACAGCAGAATTTAACTTTATCTCCGGTAGAATTCTGATCAGGCATTAGCTCCGCCTCCTCTTTTTTATTTTTCAAGCTAAGGACCCAAAATCTGCGTTTCTCTAACAGGGCTGGAATAGAGGGGTATGAGGGATTTCTAAAATGCATGATCTGTATTTTGAGAAAAACACATCATAGACATGTTTTTATATATTTGTATATATCTGAGACCCATAATATATGCCTACAAATAGCATGATAGGTGCACTAATAATGATATTGCACTGTTATCGTATTGTACTTTAGCCTCTTAAAGTAAAGCCTGTTTGACCCACTCAACCCAAACCTGATCCTGATCCAACAAGTGAATTTAAATAAGGTGAGGCTTTGTATTGCAATCTATTGGTAAATGCATTGTTTTACAAGAACACAAAGTCATTCAACTATCCACAAATGTTTACATTATACGAGAGCATGTTTTAAGATTTAAAAATAGGATGGACAAAAAAGTTTTAATGGTAATCTCCTAGAAATCTGAGTATTCTTCCTACAGAGAAAAACACAAAGAAACAGTGAGAAGATTGTGTGTCTGGTAATAGCTGTGCAATATGCAAAACAAGTCTGTGTCTTTTCCCAAAGCAGAGGCAGCCTCGTTTCTGAAAAGGTTCCATACATGAGGTAGCGAGGAGAATGCAACACAGGCTAAAAAGACGAACTGGGGAGAAGAGAGAATACACTTTCTCCCTCCCTCTCCTTGCTCAGTGATCCAGCACGGTGAACACAAAAGCTACTGTTTGCCAGTGTGCCGAGGAATCCAACCAGTCAATGACAGAAAAGCCTGAAAAGTGCTTCCCATAGAAAACACGGGCCTGTAAAGGACGCAATGGATCAAAACTCAGAAACACGCCACTCAGTGGGAAGTGAGATATGTCATTTGAGGAACACATTTAGTTAAGATTGTGAACAAATAGGGTTCACTTACAATTATAGATCGGACCATGTATGATTTAAGAAAAACAAGTTTCAGTCAGAAGCCTTATACGGTGGCCGAGTGCGTCAAACGCGTTAAAAAAACACAAATAAGCCAACTTCACAACTTGAAGAAGGCGGAGCGTTTTCTAAAAGTACAGCAGAAATATGCTGCCAGAAGAAAAACGGAAACAGAGTCACTAAAAAGTGATGAACACAGCTGGATCAGAGCTCTTGTTGAGGTGTTGTAAGTGTGTCAGTATGAAATGACTAGGTTAGCTACGTTAGCTAGCTAGCCTATAGCAGCTCGGTAATAATATTGGAAGGAATCATCCGATCACTTTGTTAAAATAAGCAGATGAAACTTACTTGTGAAGTGTCAGTTACAGTGACAGTTGGCCAAATCCCTGAACATCAACACTTTTACTTAAACAGATTATGAATGTAATACCTTCTATTTCATGTCTTCTTGGAAAAGTCAGTATCATACATTTCAATTTTACTCTCAAAGGTTGTCCCCTTTGCCAAAACAATGTATATTACTCCACTGTTTTCCCCATTAGACATCATTTCATTGGATCGTAGTCAATCCAGCCCAGATGTCTTCCCTCAGGTCTTCAGATCCTCGGTTGAAAACCACCCATGATAAATCCTCAATGCTTTTAAAGGAGCATTCTTGCAGGCAGTTTGTTTTATCACCTAGTGTTTATCCTGGGAGCACATAGGATACATTGCACATAGAATCAGAGGGTGAAATGTATCTCCATCGAAGTGACATCTCTTGAGCTATTGCATTTGACCAGTACTTCCAACTTGAACTGAATATCTGTCTGAGGAAAAAGAAATGCTCACAAATGAGAATCCTATTTTCAGCCAGAAAATAACTGATGATGTGGTTTACAAGTACCACATTCATGAAGTCATTTTCTATCAACACGGTTTTGTTTTGCAGCTTTCACCTTATCAACTATTTACTAGTGAGATTGCAGTGTTTTAGTTTACTGATTTGGAAAGCTATTTTGCAATGCAGCTGATTCTCAAACTGGTATCAATGTTGAAGTCATCTATTTTATTCGGATAGCTGACTTGAGGTCTTATTTTACAAGACATCTTCACAGATTTCATCTTACATAGTTCAGGGAAGATGAATGATGGAATTTAAGAAATAAGTTTCTACCGTCTTCCAAAAATAGATATGTGGCATTTCAGAAATGCACTTCAGTTTATTTTATTTTCACCTGTAGCAACTGTCTCTCCTGTGTGTTTTATTTAGACTTGCATTCCAACTGGCCCACATTTAGAGAAAGGTTTATCATACCTGTCATACTTTCAGAGCCATTTCCCTCCCTTATGAAGCATAAAATGCTCAGTCATCGTCTCAGGATGAGACCACACAGCTTTTTATTCAACAGATAGTTGCAGCCAAGCCACCTGATTGGTTCTTGACGCGTTCCAGCCGTGCCGGTAATCCCACAATGCACTGGCTGGATGCTATGAAAAATGGAAACGGTTTTTATACTAACTCATGGTAATGAGTGTTTCAAGACAATCCTTCTCCCTTCTTCTCATATTTGTTTTACACAACATCATGTTGGAGGATCTCTGGGATTTTATTGCTTTCATAAAGAATGTGCACTCAGACTTCACTGGGACTTTCGACACTCTGCTCAAATATCCTTTTTTCCACTCAATTATTTTGTTATCCTGTAAACATTACATTTTTACATTACATTGCATTTAGCTGACGCTTTTATCCAAAGCGACTTACAATAAGTACATTCGACCAGGAAAACACAAACTTGAAGAAAACAGAATCATATAAGTACATCAAGTTTCATAGAGCCAAAACATTTCAAGTGCTACTCAGCTGGCTTTAGAGAAGCCAGTCCTTTATTAGTATATAAGTGCTTTGTTAGTAATTCTATCGCTCGACGTGGAGTCGAAAGAGATGAGTTTTCAGTCTGCGCCGGAAGATGTGCAGGCTTTCTGCTGTCCTGATGTCAATGGGGAGCTAAACATGTTATCTCTCAGGGTCAATGGTGGAAGAAGCATGTTAGTGCTACGCATTGTATTCTTGTACTCTGTATTCTGTATTCTTAAGACCTTTCCCCTAACCTTGACAAGTCGTTTGTTATGCCCAAACCTATCACTGAAACCATTATTTGTAAAGGTTTTGGAAGGCAATGTAAAATGGTGTCATCCCACCAATAGGTGGCGAATCAGAAAAAAGGCAACGGCTTTTTTAAAGACATGTTGGTGAAATGATACCTTTCTATTTTCTCAAACAAGTCACACTGAAGCCAACCGATTTGCGAATCACCATTTCATGTTTAAATACCTAACAAGTGTAAATCTGATAAAAGTGAAGGGGTTGTCGAAAAGGACACCGAGCCAAATATCAGAAGTCAACAACAAAACTGTCCACACAAATCGGCAAACAAGAAAAACATGACCCCAAAAAGGGCATAATAAAAAAAGGTCCTTAAAATAATTGTATTCTTTAAAAAGATGTGTGACCAGAATACTGACCATGACCCCCACCTAACCCTAACCCTAACCCTAAATTGGGTTGACGAATGCTTTCAAGGTACAATGTTTGCAAAAGCCTGCAGACTCAGCACAGGTGCAGTTGGGAGTGTATCAGGCATTTTATAATGTAAGACCAAAACAGTCTAATCTCTAAATATCAGTCAATGATGTGGCCTTGGATGTAATGATTATGTCATGTCTAATGGCTCAGAGTTCAAGTGTGTCTTTATCACAACAAACCAATCTGCCAACCGACAGCTGCAGACCAGCTCAACAATATGCCATTCATTTTGGATCACAGCATCCTTCTTACCCAAATATTTTTGCTCCGCCCTCAACACAACACCTCAGTAACCTTGGTATCAGTCTGGGTTCCTTGAGTTTACCTGACGGCGTCCGAGTCCATCAGAACAGATGCATATTCCAACGCCACAGATTAGTGGCTGTTTTGTTAAACAAAGGCGGGTTTTATTCTGAGCGCAGTTCGGCACACCTCCTCTGAAGCATTACATAAAGTCTCGACTTGGCAACGGCAAGGAGAACATGACTGAGCAAAGCTAAAGCATGACCCCACTTACACGTTGTACCCCATATTACCCTGCCATCCCATCATATGCCTCATTCTCTCCATTTCAGTGTTTCTCTTCCCTGCTTGCTCATCTTTTCTTCCATTGGATTACAAACAAACGTTTTATATTATTATTTTTGGAGAGATGTTATTCAGAGCTTTAATCTTAAAAAAGCTCTGAAACAATTTGGAACGTGTCTAAGATTCACTTCTTTATGCCAATAATCCTGCATACTCAGAAATGTCACCTGGTGAGTTCATGTCTCCATGCTTTAATGTTCAAAAAGCTCTTTATTTTTCTCATACTGCCTGTGCTGCAGCACCTCTTTTCACCCTCTGTCTGAAACCAGAGCCCAGTCTGCTCTGATTGGTTAGCTGGCCGGCTATGTTGCATGTAAACATGTCACAGTAGAGGCAGAAAATACAGACTACATTAACCTGAAATTAGCATAATAGGGCCCCTTTAAGTGGTAGAAGGACAAGGAGCATTCAGTAGCATTAGTAGCCTAGTAGTAGCAGTAGAAGTAACAGTCATGCAGCAGTAGACTAGAGTAGTGATACTGCTGTAGAAGTACTGTAGTAGTAGGGTAGCAGTGTAGAAGTACTGTAGTAGTAGTAGTGTAGCAGTGTAGAAGTACTAGTTGCTGTAGGGGTAGTGATGGTAGTATGTGTACTGTTGTTTCTGGGTGTCTTCCTGTCTCCGTCTGCTTGCTTAGACTTGCGTACTGCAGGTACTGGCTGTACACTTTGTACCATAACATAATCTGTAATAGTTTATCCTCAAATCTCTCTCATCTTATTTGCTTTGCATCTCACTCTTCCCCTTACACACTCAGAAACCTCTCCTGTCACTTGTTTAATCACACATCAAAAGGTTGCTCTGCTTTTCATAGCAAATCAAATCATACCAAAATATCATCGCTGTCACCGGCTCTGTTGTTGTTAAGAGTGATGGCGCTCTTTTCCACACTCTTTGCATGTTTTTGGTGGAGTGTGGCCAAGTGAAAGAATATCACTTCATGAAGTGTTCATTCACACGCTTGCACACTTGTAACTCCCGCTCTGCATGTAGAATATTGGACACAGCACAGAGATTAAGTAGACTTTGAGGTAATGAGTGATCCTCTTGTTTTCAGTAATGTTAGACAGGTATGTATTTTATGATCAAGTGTAACGTGTCCGTCTCTATGGCCTGTAGTGAATTGAAGAAAGATAATTATTTAGGGCATGTAGAGATTGCATGGCTATTCAATAGTTGTAATAGTTTGTGTTGGACTAGAATGTCGAGCCATACCACACAGTAGTCTTTTCATAATCCTGCAGACAAACATCCAGCAAACCACAAACCAAACCAACAGCATATCCTCCTTGGTGGATAACATATTAAAGCTAAGTGCAAAAAGTTATTGCATGGTTAAACATGTGTCTGTTGTGTATATGGCATCTAACATTACAAGACAATGCTTAAGGCCATATGTTGAGAATAGAAACACAATTATTATTCGAGTTTATATTGACTACAATTAATCTGGAGTTAAAACAAGACCACCAGACCACCTTAACAGAGGAGCATTAATCAGATGTTACACTTTGTTGACACCTCGTGTGTGTATGTGTACCTGTATCAAAGACAATGTGGGGACATGAACCTGTTTACACAACCAAGTTATGAGGACTGAAGTTTAATGAAACCAAGAAACCTCATATTGAAAGCAGCTCTCTTGATTAATCATTAATTAAGAAGACTTTCTAAATACGTAACTTTCTAACAGTATAGGAGATCTGTGATGTGTGCACCTGGTCTTCCACCAATAGAAAACATTTCAGAGAGTCACTTGTAGGTGATCCAATTGTTGATGCGATTTCTAAGAGTCTGTGCTGATTGACAGTGGCCAAAAAAAGTTTCTGTGTGGATTGGCCTCAGGGTAAACTTTAAATAATTAAATGATGCATTGTCCTTCTAATGGACCAAAACAAACGTGTGTGTGTGTGTGTGTGTGTGTGTGTGTGTGTGTGTGTGTGTGTGTGTGTGTGTGTGTGTGTGTGTGTGTGTGTGTGTGAGGAAGTCCGCGGATTGGTTCAAACGTAACGGCTCCGTCACTATGCCCAAATACTTCACTATGCCCAAGAAGTAAACAATGGGAAAAGAGAAATGTCCAACGAGGCGTTCAGGGGCAGCACAGACAGGTCTTTACTGTGTTAGAGTTTTACTCGCTACAGGGTGTACTTTGAGGGTTTGTGACTCTGCAGACCGTTTACATGCATTAAAAGCTACATTACACACAAGGGGACGGGTAATAACCAGAAAATCATGACATGGGACCTTTAATAATATCAGCAACCACGCATGAACACATAATCAGAATTCATTAGTAGAACATTACATGCAACTTCTTAAAGGGAGAACAAGGGTCAAGGGCAAAATGTCTTCAAAAGATATGTAACAGATATTCGTATTTATAATCATTTATATAACACAATGTAAGAAAACGCTCATTTTGGCAGGGTAGGTGAAATTCTAGATAGCGAGATAAAGAAAGGAATGTCAATGTTTATTATTGTAGCAGCTAAATCATCTGAAAAAGCGTCTCTACCTTTTCCAAAGCCAAAGTCTTCATGTCGTCTTGCGGCTTAATAATATTCTGCAAGATTCCTCAGGGAAATTCCCAAACAATGGTGAAATCACACAGTCTGTTGTAAAGGGACAATAGTTATTACAGGCATGTTGCAGCTGTGGAACAAAAACCACAAAGCAAAGAATGACAAGAATGCTTATTTACTGATAGACAAGAAGGACATTCTGAAATAAGTACAGCAGCAATCACACGTTTCAAGACCCTGAGTATCACACAATTCCCCGATTACAAAAGACACCTTGGGAATTTTCACTCACAGGAAATATGAGGGAAAAAGCAGAATAACAATTGCTGTTTCCAGAACAAAGGTTTTGCATTGCGACTTGTTACCTACCTATGTTTCTCTGTGACGTGAAATTAAGGATGCAATAGTTAAATACACACAGAGGTGCTCACGCTATATCAGTTGTGGATAGAATAGTTAGGGCTAACGTATTTATGTCCGTCTATCTGATGTGACTTATTCTTTTAGATGTTGGAAACAATAGAAGTATTAAAAGTATTATTTCATCATGCAGGTGGCCTCAAGGCAAGGATTTAAGCAATACATTGGTATTTGCAGGACTCTTTGAAAATGGGCATTTCTGATCTTTTTATTGTAGTAATTCTTTATTTAAAGGCAGATGTCTATGACTTACATGTATCACCATGTGTGTGTTGCTGGATTATTACACATTGAATTCTCAAGTTGTTTCAGAGGACATTCAAGTGTTCAAAATGACTTGATCTGCTTCTTTCTTTCAAATGTTACCTACAACTTTGTCCGCTTTTACAATACTCCCAGCACAATACAAGGGCGGTGGTGGCGAAGTCGATAGGGACTTGGCTTGGCAACTGGAAGGTCACCAGTTCAAGTCCCGGCAAGACCAAGTGCTACTGAGGTGTCCCTGAGCAAGGCACCGTTCCCCACACTGCTCCCCGGGCGCCGTTCAAAATGGCAGCACACTGCTCCTAACACTAGGATGGGTCAAATGCAGAGAAACAATTTCCCCACGAGGGATTAATAAAAGTCCATCTTAATCTTAATAATGCATCCCTGAACATTAGAAGACAAAATCCCAAAGAATGTTTTCTTTACTAGAATGATGGGTTCAACAATAATGCAGCTGTATTTTTAAAGAAGAGCCACACGTTGTCTTCTGACTTTTACCTTGCTGCTTTAAGATATTACAGCAACCAGTTACATTTTTGTAGAGCACAGCTATTCGGAGCATTGTCGGAGCGCATCACTGACTGATCGCTTCTGCTGGATGTTGCATAACGGGGTCTGTGTGGTCTGACTGAGCATATTAGGCTTCATAAGGGAGGAAAATGGCTCTGAAAGTTTGGCAGGTATGATAAACCTTTCTCTAAATGTAGTCCAGTTGGAATGCACGTCTAAATAAAACACAGACGAGCATGTTGCTACAGGTGACAAATAAAATAAACCAGTGAGAGTTTAGCCAATATGAAGAGATTGTTTCCAAACAACTCTGAAAGAAGTCATGGTTACTATCACAGGCGCCGACACCAGAAATACCAGCAGCTTTTTATAGCTGAAGATGACGATTTCATATTTAACATATTTTCATATTTAACTCTTCAAATATCCAGTGTGCATTAAACCATGTCCTCTCTGTGTGGTGACACTCTGAAACAATGCAGGGCCCTTCAGCTTCCTGTTTCTCAGAAGACTTCATAGCTTTATCTTCCAGTAAGCACTCTCATTTCATTACAGTACTACATTAGATACTGCTGCTACCGCTACTATAATATCTTATGCTGCTAGACTTAGAATAATACTTGTGCTACTGCTATTTTTCTGCAATTATCGCTGGTTGTTTTGGAACTTTTTGGTATATTTTAAAGGAAGTTCCGAGGTCTGGTTTACTTTAGAAACTGCACACTTATTACACTTACACTACGCTCATGGAAAAGGGGTTTAATTATTGTTGAAGAATGTTTTCCTGTTGATATGTGTAATTTGAAAACCCCTCTCTAATGAGAAACTTAGTATCATCAATGTCAGACATTTCAGTGTTAGGGTGCACAATCTTCCTTATGTAAAGATACCTAAAGTAATACAAATACATGTACTAAGTATATATCTTAGGCAACTATGCACCCAATGACAATTGTTGGGTTAGGGTTAGGGTTAGGGTTAGCTGTTGTCTTGTGTATGTTAACGATAGTCCAAGTAGTTATCAATGCTACATTACCAGCACCATCGCTGTAACAAAGCTGCTAATATTTCTATCACTATTACAATTTCTAAGACTACTGCTGTGTGAATATAAATGAGTAGCATTTTGTTGTTACCATAGGAACCGTAAAAAAAAAAACAGCAGCAAGCTTTAAATTGAATTTCAAGGTTCACATGAGGGGAACAGCTTGATGCATGTCAAGCAGCCAACCTGCGCTCAATGCCAGGACACACATGAAGAGGCTTTTCTTTGCTGCTCCAGTGCTGAACAGAAATCTTCCAACTTGTCTGTGGGGGACTTTCCACCGTGACTGTAGCTACACTCATTAATCAGTCCCAAAAAGCAATGTCAAACCAAATTTGTCACATTTTTATGATTCATTGCTTTGAGAGAGGAGGAGAAAAAACTCTCCCCTGAAGCCGGGATTTCACCCGCAGCAAGCGATTCAAATGCAATTTGTTGCTTTGTCATGTAAAGGTTGCACTGATAGTGACGGATTGCCCGGCATAGAGTTTTTTGTTTGCACAGAGTCGTACAAGAAGTTAGAGGAGTTCAGAAGTGAGACTGTTTTCATACAGCTGTGATGTATGATCCTACAGATGATCTGTGATCAGATTACAGCAGCTCCTGCTGACCCGTCAGCTGTTATAGATGGAAACCCAGCCTGCCTCAGTCCAGCTTGATTTGACCAAGCTCTGAGGAAAATGATAAATGGCCGCATAGGAAAAAAAAGCAATGAATAAGTCTCCTTTCAACAGTAGTTACTTCACTTGAATCCTACCTCAGTGTATCCAGAGACAGTGGAGCTACATCTGCCCAAATAGTTGAAACCCTGTCATTCTTAAAGCAACCACAAAGGGTGAATTGCAAACCAAACAGCTCTGCCAAGCTAAATCCTCCCTGAACTATTTTTGCTATTTTAATGCAATTCGATTACAAACATTTGATGCAAAATGGGTCCCTTTCTATTTAAATGAGCCTCATTGCAAAGCACCCACGAAGATTAGAGCAAATAGCCACATGCAGTGATAGTAAGATTATTAGCATCTTAGAAAACTGAAGCACATTTACAAGGGCTGTCACGCCCAGACATCCCAGCACACAGATCAATTTCATATGAAAAGAGAATCATTTCAATTATTTTGAAGTCAATTTGTTTGAATAAAAATGAGACATATTGTTTTTTACTACTATGGCAATAACATTTTATGTGCTCCATTACAATCATTCTCTTCTGTTATGCATCCACACATGAACACACTGATTTCTGCAGTGGATGGCCATTACATCAACATTTTTTAAAAAGCTTTCTACTTCTTAGCAGAAGTGCAATGGTCAGAGTTAGCTCTGCAGGAAAACCACATAATTATTATAATTAGCATTGATGTAATCCCGCAAGTGTGTTGCTGAAATGGTGGCCATTTTTCCCAGTGACTTACCCTACTACACACAACCCTGCATGGTACACACACAGCATCTTCCCCAGGGACTGAAGGATATGTTGTAAGATTAACACTGCATGGTATGGCTCCTTGAACAATACATTAGTAACTAGCAGGTCGTTTTTCTATTGTTAAAACATGTTAACAGAAACGAGAAATGGATAGATGTTGATCTGACTGAAGTCTGAAGTCACCCATACATTGTTTTACATCTCATCCAAAATCAAATAAAAACATGGCAACATCCTTCTTCTTATCTTAAGAATGCTTGTTGAAATACTTTCTCAGAGATTCTTAAGCATAAATTCAAACATAACCATAACAATGTTTAAAAAGTATCCTTGAGAGTGTCAGAAAAGCTTTGCAGATGTGTGTCTGTGTCAACTCCTTGTGTCCTCGGTGGGAACATTTTATATAAATGCCTTCAAAGATGTGTGACCTTTTGTTTTGAATGTGGTCTTCTTTTTTCCCACAGATCTGCTTAAACTAATAAACGTCTGGTTTTCATTAAAGAGTGCACTACACAAATCAAAAGGGGGCATAGACTGCGTGACTTGCATCAAAAGAAGGATATTTAGTCGCTTCCAAAGTGTTTAAGTCTGGTTATTTTATCAGATGTTTATGGATGAGTGGAAGGGGACAAAATAAGTGGAATGTTTTTGAAGTGCCAAGAGGTAATAAAAGGACAATGTCTTGCTGTTAAACAGAGCTTGTCCTGTACATGATAATATATGTTTCTGTCATCAGCCACACAAGAGTTGTGATGTTGGTCTACTGGCAATGAGGTTTCATTAGATTCACTGACACTCAGGAGGGGGCAGTACAGAGGTGGTGGAAGTGTTTGGATGGTTATAGATACTGCTCTCTAAAACCTGTCTGCTTGCATGTAAGGTAAGATCAACATAGGAGGTGGTGTTGTCAGTCAGCTGTGCATCATCCAGGACAAGCAAAGCCCTTTTGAAAGTTACTTAAACTTCAGAAGATGTAATTCCTAGAACCATTTTGTTTAGTGAGCCAGTGTGTTCAGGTTAACACAAATTAATTACAAAATAACACTCCAAAAAACCTTTAACCCAAATGCTTACAAATTGTTATTTTGCATCGCCATAATTCTAAAGAAAAATATCTGTATATAATTTAATTTCCATTGGACTTTGTCCGTCAGTTAAAAAGAGCCACAAAGGGGATTATGGAGACCCAGAGACAAAGCTTCGGATTCCCCCATCTAATAACTCGTGGACAATTGCCAGCTCCAGCTTTAGGGAGGGTGATGTAATGTTTATACAATATAGGAATATTTCACTTCCCTGTCAAAGCAGTAACTCACCTGCGTTTATTCAATCTCCAAAGAATCTGCTGCTGCAGAGGTGCAGAGACAAAGATCGGTCTGTCACCGAACGAGATAGTGGGCGGGGGAAGGGGGGGTTCGCCCAGCTAAGGCCGTTTTTGGGACAGTCTCTGATAATGATAATGTCAACAACTTAACTTGAAGTGGTTGATCTGAACACAGCTACACAAAAACTAAGCTGGACTGAACTCAGGTGAGGTACACACACACACACACACACACACACACACACACACACACACACATACCATGTATACATCACTTCAGGGGACATTACATTGACTTACATGCATTTCCTGGAGACTTATCCTAACCTTAACCATAACCAACACATGCCTAACCCTTACCCTTACCCTTAACCTTACCCTTACCCTTACCCTAACCCTAACCAAATCTTCACCCTAAAATTAATAATTCCCCTCATGGGGACCTTCAATTTGTCCCCATAAGGGCGGCGAGTCCCCACACGTGACTGTGTAAACAGATTTAGGTCCCCACAAGTATAGTAATGCTAGGCCACACACACACACACACACACACACACACAAACACACTCGGCGGGACGTTGCGAGGCTCGCTGCTGCGAGGAGCGGACACTGTGAGCTGGCTCACTGGTGTGGGGTCGGCGAGACAGCGAGACACCGCGGAACTCAGCCTGAGCACACACACAAACTCCCAGCCAGGCTCCGGGTGTGTGTGTTTCGGCTGGGTTTAGCTGTGTCTCGCAGACGGCCACTGGGCTAGGGGGGGGCAGGAGCTCCAACAAGCCGTTTAGGACACAGAGTGAATACACATACTATGCAGAGATGCTGGATGAGAAAACAATGTGAGTTTGGAAAATTGCACAATATAAATGTATTCTAGTAGACCTGAACAATGGATCAGTAGAAATGGCCGTGACATGGGACCTTTAAGACTTTATCAACAAACAAAATGTTCAACATGCTCATATTTTACATTTCTGCAAAACCTTAAGGAATAAGGATTTTTTTAACTCATGGCAACTTAAATAAATGCATAGTCTGTTGGAGGTAAAGCAATTTGAACCCTTTGGTTGAGCAGGTTCATCTCATTATGGGATGTTAGTGATCGGTTGCAGCTTTGATGAGCAGCCTCCAGCTGTGAGACACTAACGAGGGCTAACATAGGTGATTGAAATAAACCTTGTTAAACGTAGAGCAGCGTTCCATAGTGAAGACATCACTGATCCAAATTCAACATGAGTCTAAGGAAGGATTAACTGTTGTAGATAAAAGCCCGCACTTGCTTTAATGTATATTCTTTCCAGGAAGCTGACTCAACTGGTAAGTAGACTGCATGCGCTGGGGGCCGCGCACACAGATATTTTGACATAGAGAAGCACACATCGTCATCGTTAGTGTAATGAGTAACACCTGGGCTCTACAGTATGCTGTCTTTAAAAAGCTTTTGGGAGATGGCCCTCCAAAAAAAAAAATGTCCTGGACATGTTATACGTCACTGATGATACAAAGGTTAAAGCTGCGTTATCAAATTGTTGTGGCCACCTGAGAGCAGCAATGTCAACATATTATCTTCATAAAGTTGTTTTGGCAAACTTAAAGTTATACGCTTTTTACCAAATGTTCTGGTCACTACCTAATATTTAAGGGTAACAGGCTCCAAATGTGCGATTGTCAATCATTATCAATGTGTCTCATTTAAAGATATGTTGTGATATGACCAAACTGGATTTTAATTAAGTTCTGTGGGGGAACAAATGATATTGAAAAGTGAAGCCTATGCAGAAGTGCTCAAAACTGCAGTTCATCGAATGGCCTCTTGAGGCTGACTCCAAAAGCGAGTCAATCTCATTAGCCTCCTATGTTTAAATCCACAATTTAACAGCTGAAACTAATAAACCCTCAGGTTCTAGCTAATTTCCCTACTTTTCTAAAATGCATCTGTTTTTGATTCTATTAGTAAGCAGGTGCCGTTTCATGTTGCTAGCAGCTTGCTTTCTGCTTTCCTGATATCCTCCCACTTCTAGCTTTGACACGGCTCTTCAGAAACCTCTGGGTGACATCAAGGTGACGTCCATATCTTAAGTCTGTGGATAGATTAAGTATAGTTTCATGGTTTGTTCATGGGAATGTCAAGGCTGCCATTATTATCACCAGCTAGCTGCTTAATGTATTTTCTGTTTGGTACAAGTCAGCTAGCATACCAGTTTGTTTATAAGAGATTCTTTGCTGAAAACTACTGCCGTTTCAGGGTTAAATAACATTTAAAAAAGCTTGACACACAATGTGGGGTTGCAATAAAGCAGACTTCCATTTTCACAAACTGAGTTAAGCCAGTCAGTTTTGAGCCTTATTCTCCATGTTGACGCACAATAATGTACTTCAACATTTTATACTTCTAGCTGTTATTCAAACGTAGGATGTGCATATTTGGACAACACAGCATAAATATATATTTTATTCTTATACACTTTTTAACTTATCTGGTAAAGTAGATGAATGCCTCCTCTGTTGCTGACTTGTTCTCAGTCGAGCTCTCCCAGAGTTCGTCCATTCGTGGCGAAGAGCTATTGGCATTCTGTGTTGCTGTGATTGGCGGTGTTGATACATTTCATTAAGAGGTAACTTTAGAAGCTCATACCTCTGTTTCATCCTCGCAAGGCTCCTGGGAGTGTGCTGGAAAACAAAGGCTGCAGGGTCCTTTGTGGGGTACACTTAGGACTGGTTCAGTTTACTGTAAACACACTGGCAGGGGCATCGCAGAGGTCACATATGAGTGTTTGTGTGTGGGTGTGGAGGCTTTTGTCACGGTGCTTTCATAGAGTTAAGTTGCAGATGGAGGATGAAAAGATGGGGAAAGATCAACTGTCTTTAGAAAACTGGAGAGGAAGTAGAGAAGACTCTGATGTGAGTGAGTTTGACCTGAATGGGTTTTACATTCTTGTGTTTTTGATCCTCAGATGATCATACCTCATGTTCTTGTGATGAGACATTATGAGGTTTATGTTCAACCTTTTCATAGACTAGATCTATAAAAACAATTCTGGCATTTTTTAAATCTTTATTTGACTCAGTAAAAGCAAAGTAAGAGGGGTATGCCAATAAAACAAAGGTCCTAAGGCTGGAATCAAACAAGTGACATTGCAGTAATGTAACGGTTGTAAAACCACTTTGTCTAATTGTGGGTTTGAGGTGTATGTACAGATAGCATGAGATAAAAAACTGGTTTCAACTTTATCAGCGACCTATCAGAGGAAGCAGGTTAATTGTTGGCTGACTAGTTAGCCGGTGATCACATCAGAAGATTTGGTGTTTGCCATTTGTCACCTTGACCCTCAGCCGCTCTACAAACAGTTGGAGGAACAGACGTGTGTGTGTGTGTGTCAGTCAGAGGTCAACTAGGTGCCGAGGGAACAATTTTTCACAGGCTTTGATTTGCCTGTGAGTAAGTTGGCAAGTATGCTTTCAAAGTCCAGTAGTCTGCGGTCCCAGCAGACCACCACAAAGGAGCTAATCCCCTCTATCACAGCCAGCGCAAACACATTAGCCACACAACATCAACACTGCACTCAAGAGCCCCATTGACAAATCCTCCCTGCTTTCTCAATGAAATGCAGGCGAGGAGCCACGATGTTCCTTTCCCAGCAAATCAAGGAGCTCAAATGTTGAAATTCAAGATGCTGTGAAGAGCGATTAAAGCCACAGTGTGTGTACTTTCATTAAATAAACATTAACCAAATAAGTTTCTTATGTCATCGATCAGTCCTGTGTTTTTGACATTTGAGAGTCTTGCTTGTATTAAGGGATAAGGCCTGTTTGAAAGGTAAAACCAAACTTTCTGTAAAGTATTTAGTTACGTCTGTCTGCAACCTCTGCTGGCTTCACAGTTGCAGGTTCCCTCAGCTGAAGGTTGTTTAAAAGCAGACATGTCTTCGAGATGACTGACAGGTGCTCTGGCTTGAACTTGACCAAGACGGAGTTGACAATAAACATCCTGCCTCAATGCCAAATGCCATTAATTGCAGTTTAATTTGTGCGGTTACAATTCAGCCATGGATAGCTCAATATTTTAGACCACTTGGTAAAGATTTGACCCTATTGGAGAAGTTTCGCCTCGAGAATTGCCTTTCTGTGTGGTGGTACAGAGAAATGAGACGCACCTGTACAAAATGTCTTCCTATAACAATCAAGAAGAATTGTATCCCGTTCCAGTTGGAGCCACCACACTTGCTCACTACATTCAAACTTTTGGTCGACATTCCCCCCTAGCAGCCAATCACATACCAGCACAGCATTACGTCCCACCGCTCTCTGTGACTTGGCACCACACCTTGCAATCAGGCCACTGAAACTTGTCTGAAAAGAATTAGTGTCGAGCTCCTGAGAGGACGTCATCAGCGGCACAATGGGGAGGAGGCAGCGAGCCCTTGGGCCCCCTTGGGGGTTGCCGGCTCCCGAGTGAGAGCCCTGTGGACTCCCAGCTGTTCTATGCAACATGCTGAACAGTAGGGGGTCGCCCTGTGTTTGTTTAAAACCAACAGGAGTCCCATTAAAGCCCTGACTCCCCTCATTTAGGACTGCCATGGGGACACAAAGGACAGCCCTGGGAAGCGGCACGTTGCAAGGGACACCAATTATTGAGGCGAGGACACAGGCCAGCTTGTTCGTGCTCAGGGACATGTCAACTCGTTGGACGACCCCCTCCGTCAAACCCATTGACCAGAGCGTACAGAGAGGCATCTTAATTGGTGTTGGGCAAACAGATTTTGTCACAAAGTTGCAAAGGAAGCTAAGTAGCTGAATGTTCACATTGTCCAACCCCTGACCTGAGCTTTAGGGGCCGTTCCGAGACATCATTATGCTCCATTACTTTGAGTAATCGTCTCAGACTCGTCCTATACCGCAGCGGGGAAACCAGGACAGCAATTAAAAGCAATATTCTGGCAATAACAATGGCGTAAATATAAAGTGAGCCCTTTTCTCTTTGTACAATGATATGATAGTGGCGAGGGGTAACATTTGGCACGGGAAGTAGCCGGTAGGGTCTTTGAGCGACCCCATGTTGGGTTTAGTCACAATGTGTGGGTTAGTCCTCTTCTTTGCTGCAACTTGTCCCCCCCCCTCTCCTCCTCTCTAACTTCATACCCTCGCTGGACCCCCAGAGTCCCCGCATTTCCCTCCCTCTCTGCCTCTTTCATTCGGTTTTTAAAAGGGATTCTGTGAGAGGGAATCACTTGACATCATTAGTTTTGGAGAGCGGCCACCATGGCAGGGTTGCTTGTCTTGGCTCATGAAAACATGTCAGATTAGCAGCAGAGGACCTGTGCTCCGACCTCAGGTGAAAGGTCTGCATGAGTGGTCCTTTTGTTTACTACTGTTCTTCCACATATCTCTCTGGTCTCCTATACCATTCAACCCGATTTCATTGATCTTATCCCCCAATGTTAGTTTTAAACTGAGTATTCTGAGTTTGGTCTCTCTGACTAAACAGCTTTTCTTTTCTTTGCTATCATCCTATTCGTAGCCCATTTCATATCCCTTGGATTTCTGAGTAAAGGAAAGAATCAGCCGTTGGTCCCTTTCCAAGTCTCATACAAATGTTACCCTAATCAAATGTAACAACAGTAACAAAGGGAACATCAGGCACATCTTTCCTGCAACTGTGATCTTAAAAAATGTGTCTTAATTTTCTATATAGACATACCTCTCTGTGGTCAAAGTAGTCCAATAGGTAACAATCCCAAATAAATCAAGTGATTGGTGTATCGATGGATTGGATTCAAAGTGAGTTACTGTCTAACCAAACACCAGAACACCAAACATCTGAGCTTTCCACACGTCACTAACACTTCTTCTAAGCCTTGTTTTAACGTGTGGAGCTCCAGACAGGTGAGCTTTACAAACAGGTGCTCAGATGCCAGGTAAATTACTGCTTGCTGAACTTACTCCAAATCTCCTGGCACCCAGCGCTTGGTTTTACGAAACAATCCCTCCTGGCTAATCTTTCCCTTGCGGACCTAAACGAAGCATAACACATACTTAAAACTGTTGTTTTACAGCTAAAAGGATAAAGTGATGTAATTCACCCACTAATTTGTTGTTGTTCAAATGTAGCATCTATTCTGAAATCTCATTGTTGTGTCTTTTATTACTGGAAAAAGGCGTCACAACTTAAAAATGTGGCCTTGATAGAATCAAGCGGGTTCTGCCCATTGGTGGGAAAGTGCTGATTAATTGTGTCGTAGCCCTGTGAGAAAGTACGCCCAGCGCAAAGCACTAATTATGGGCCCTGCCTGGCCGAGAGAAAAGGGGGCAAAACTCTCAACAAAGGCCCATCTCATATCTCAAGACAATGAGGAACCAAAAGAATAGGAGAAAGGAGAAGTTAATGAGCTGTGTCACCTGGCATCTGTTGATGCTGGGACGAGGCTGACTGGTGTGTCTGTGTGTGTACATGAGAAAAGAGAGGAAGTGTTTATGTATGTTTACATCTTGGATTCTGTGGTTCATTACGGAGGGTCCCTTTTCGGGATGCTACTTTACAGAAAGGTGCTGCAGGTGAAAGTCATATCTCAAAGGTGTGAATGGGAATGATAAGAACATGCAACACCTTGGTAGTTAGATGGTTACTGCGTGTGCCACATGTCACTGGTCTGATTCCCACAGTGGGACCGTTGTGAAATGTTAAACCCCTTTCTCTCTGTCCATTTTGAGTCTGCGACTATACTCTCCATCTGTTTTATAAAGACAGACATGCCACAAAAAGGCTTTAAAGAATATGATGAGAACATTGTGGATTTTTACCCATCTTTGTTGTCATGTAATTGCTTAATATTTCAGCTGAGCCTGTCAATAATAATGAAACATTGTCAATGCTATTTGAAATGCAACTGAGCTGCACAATGTGTGTACAAATATAAATATGTCTTTCTTTATTTATGTCAGTAGTTTTTAGAGGTTTGTTCTCCTTCAGCTGTGTGTACTTTAATGACTACTTCTGCCACTAATACTCTAACTTTCTAACTTTCATATACTAGGTTTGGTTGATCAGAAGCATCAAAGGACAGATCAGTGATTATACTTGTTATTCATGTGATCAAACACATTGTAGATTGGGGCATTAACCATTGCTTCCAAATGACAATAAAACATATCGAAGCTTCACACTGAAACGTATATAAATAGGGCTGACACACTTAAACGGCTTTGACCCTTATTCATAACACGCTGGCCACATGTTGTTATGAGGAGAACACAGAAGAGGTCTGGCTTTCCAGAAACTGTATATACAGTAAGCACATTTGTGATCCTATAAAAACAAAACTCAGCCATGGGTTCAAAAATACTTTGTGGAATCCAGAGGGAAACACTGTGCGATCCTCAGTTTGAAAGGCGACCAGTCGACTGTGGTTTAGAGTCGAAGGGCGGCAGCAGCAATCCTGTTATGACAGCAAATGACGTGACGTGAAACTGCATTTAATGACAGAAGGTGTATTATAGCTCGAACTGTGTTTTCTGTTTCGTTTGGCGCTTGACTTTTGTTTTTCACTGACCTTGAGGAACAATTTCAGTGATATTCAGGGAGTCAAAAACTAGTTTCATGTCTCAAACAGAACAGATATCTGTTGACAGGGCTAATTGTTAAGTGCGCGGTTGCTGATCTCGAGGCCAAATAACCACTTTTGGTTGTTCCACTGAAACTTGTATAACTTACGCAGAACCACAGAGTTTTTCTGTGCATTGACGCCGCTGTCTGTTCATACTGTATCCATTGTGCACTCTTTCAGTGTGCTTTAGATGTTCTAATAATAGAATATAAACTACTTGGTAATTAAAGATTCCTCCTCCTTTGAGAAGGGGCTGGGCTTTGCAAAAAGGGAATTCTATGTTTCATTTTGAAGTTATTGGTCCAGTTCCAAGACCATCTAGCCTCCAATGATCAAAGGTTGAGTCAGAGAAAAGCCTAGCGGGAGGCTTATGCAAAATGTCGTCTCCTTATTGCGAATCGCCCGACACGTTGGAAACCATCGGCGCTCGTTTAAATGTCAATATACCCCGATGCAGTTTGGCTGTGCTTGGTCAAGTTTGAAGTATGTGGTTGAAAAAAAAGAAAAAAGATCTTAGAAATAGAATTTGCAGGGTTTGGAAAGTTGCTTTGATTAAATTCCTCGACCACGGCTGATTTATCTCCGATCTCCGTAAGAACATTTCATATCTGAAGATAGTCATGCACAATATAAAACCTTGGCACTTGGGAAACAGTGTCATAAAAGTATTTATTTGTTGCAATTTTCATATTTTTCAAATGATTACTTAAACACATTCAATACATGCAGACCTGTACCGGTTTGCAACTTATATCAATATTCCAATTACTTGTATATAGACAGAGTATTCTGCAAAATGTCAATTATATTTTATTTACTGGCCCTATCATCTGTTTTATTATGTTGCACTGTTGGAGGAGCCTGTGCCCTCAGATTTGAATTGTCATAACTAAACTGTAGCTATGCACACATGACAATAAAAGCCTTGAACTCTTGTCCATGAGAACAGATTGTTGCAGGAAATCATTTCTCTCTGTAAAAATCATTCTTGTTCAGAGAAGATAATAAGCAGTCGAAAGAGATCATGACCGGATGAAGGGACATAAAACTTGAACTTCTGCAGTCATCCCTCGCTGCCCCCCCCCCTCCCCCCTCCCCCCCTCCCCCCTCCTCCTTCAGTGCTGATCCATTATGTTAATGGTGATTACTGGGTCACACATCAACACTATGTTTCCACCTTTTAAAAGCAGGCCAAACGTCCAAAGCCCCATGACGGAGCGCAGGGGGGACGTCTGGGTCTGTTGGAGGTAACTACCGGGGTGGAGGGGGGCTGATAGCATCGCCAGGAATTTAAACAAAAGTATTTTTTTCTCCCTCAAAGCCACCATCTTTCAGTCTGACGGTTACTGTAAACATCATTCCAGCACACAGCATTATAAGACATGCTACTCCACATTCCTTCAGCGCTTTTAAAAAGATGGAAAAATGTCTCAAATATTGTATGTTTACTGGTTGGGAGAACATTTAAAGTAGATTGTTTTTTTTTAAGTGCTGAAACGTTGACAAAGCTACGTCTCAGGTTATCTTCAATCTTGACAAATGATGAGAAATTTCACAGCTTTGATGCGGTGTATGGTGCTATATATATATAATTCCATTTTATTAAAGAGGCCCTATTCTGCTTTTTGGGGTTTCCCCTTTTCTCTAGTGTGTTACATAGGTTTTAGTGCATGTAAATGGTCTGCAAAGGTTAAAATCCTGAAGTTCAATTGGACTCCTTTGTTTATTTCCCATAACATAGTGACATCACCACGTAATAATCATACTTTTATTGGGTAGTGCTCCAACAGATTGTACGTAAGGGGCGAAACTTCTTTAAGCTCTTGACCAATCACAACAGAATCGGAGCAGACTGGGCTCTGGTTTCAGACAGAGGGTGAAAAGAGGTGCTGCAGCACAGGCAGTATGAGAAAAATAAAGAGCTTTTTGAACATTAAAGCATGGAGACATGTCACAGGAGAGACAAAAAACACAAATATGAACTCGAAGATGAGCAGAATAGGGGCCCTTTAATACATGTGTATCTTAGTTATTGACACTTAAAAGAAGAAGCACATACAAAGATACATTTTAATTTCTTGGCCCAATTATTTTGTATAATATGTTATGATATTGAGGTTTTAAGAAAGCACAAACTGTGAACTCTTGTTGCCCTTCATGGTGATATACAAAGCCTGCAGAGATGTTGCAATAGAGCTTTCTCAATTTAAAAACATCTGACCTTAAAAGCAGTCCTCACACTTTGGGTTTGTATATAAAAATGCATACCTTGGCAGGATGAGGAGAAGGGAATGTACTCTATGTCCAACCAATGGCTACCTGCAGCATTTCTCTTTAAGGAAGTCTGATAATCAACGTTCACATTGAATTCCATCCTGAACCAGGCTTTCTCCAGTGCAATAAAAACACATAAAATAGTTTTTAAAATATAGTCCTCATTTTATTAACAGAGGCCAAATAAAACTCATCACATTTTATTTACAAAGGGAGGCAATAAATATCTTAATAATAGTCATAAAATTATTTTTCGCTTACATTTGTTTAAAAAAAAATCATAAATGTGTCATGTTGTTAGTAGCAACTCATACAAAAACCTGCCCGGAAACAGGTGAATACACACTACAGGTGAGAGGAGGCTGGAGTTTGTCGTCAGTGAGAGAGGGAATGATTGAAGCACAGACTATTCCCCTATTTCAGAAAATATTCCCACAATCTCGAGAAATCTGGGTTTCTGAGGAGAAGTCTTAATTGTCAAATGTGGATTTAAAGGTGGGGTAGGTAATTTTGGAGAAACCAGCTCGAGTGCGCTACAATTTGAAAATACACAACCGGAAAATGCTGACAGGCAGGTAGGCCATCCAGTTATTTTAGCCGGGTCGGCTCAGATGATTGGTCGTGCTTTTTACAGTGCCACGGCTTCCACAGATGACGTTTTGTCAAAGCACTTCAGATATTCATTGCTATCGGGATGTTAAGATCATTCCATGGAATATAACAACCTCGAGCCGGTTTCTCAAACGTACCTACCCCACCTTTAAAGAAGTAAAGGGCTACAGTCTTCCTGTCTGCAGATCACAAAACAAGCTTTCCTAAAAGTGTGTCGAGTGTGAAATGGAGCAAAGATGAGCTCACGGTCGAAAGATGATTTTGGAAGAGAAAAAACAGAAGAGCGTCTGAAAGGTTCTGGAGATTAACTGAGCACAGACAGTCAGACTAGGTGAAGATAAACACAGAAGAACAAGGAGGTAGAGGACGTCTTCATCACCAGCCCCGAAAAATATTAGCTAGCTCACACTCAAAGAATCATCCTTTTCTTTGAGGAAGAGCTGTTATGAAAGTGGGCGACAAGAGGGATTAGCATACATAGTGATGAAGTTGGAAGACTTAGTGGAGTTATGAATCACATCAGCTGTAATATTTTAGTTTGTATTGTTTTCTTTTAGCTGTTTAAACAAGACTAAAGCCACGGCTGGTGCCCGACTAGTCAAAGCATGTCGTGTTTTAGCTGAATCACAGGAAACGTCAAGGGAATCACACACAGCATTCCTGGAGCCGCCAGTGGAGCGGAGGTTGAGAGACATATGGAAAAACAAAGCCGAGACAGAGAGACCTGTAACACATTGCACTCAGAGCTACACAGTTATCCCGGCAGCACAGAGTCACCTGCGACCGCCACCTCTCTCCGGTTCGTCTCCATGGTGTCCGATTCCAGTGGAAAGTATGGGATCCGCGTTGTCAGGGGCAACACAAACAAAAAAAGGGGACAGGTATTCCAATAAATCTCTAGTTGGCTGATTTTTATAACATCGCGTAACGAAAAAAAAAAGGAGAGAGTGCACGTTCAGTTCAAACGTGGCCGAGGAGGACGGCGACAGTTTCTCTCAGAGGTCCTTTAGTGTATCCAGTATAAATAACATGACAGACACGTTAGCACAATGACATCAACCCAGAAGAATCCAAGAGTTAGGAAATATTCAGTCATCCTGAAATACAAAAATAAAACATCTTTTTTTTTGTTCTTTTTGTCTGTCTTTCTTTTACAGAAGTGAAGTCTTTAAGGTGAAGACAAGAAGAAGCTTGAGATTTTTTCAGTTAAGTTCGTTTTTTTTTTCTATTTCCCCCCCTTTGAGGAAAAGTAGTGCTGTCCCGTCCCATTGATTGGTCCCGTCAGTTCCTCTTGGAGTTGGCTTTTAACCGCCGAGCCCTTCGTGTCCGCTTAGTAACTGGAGTGAAGCGAAACTCCTCCAACGGGTCCAGCCTGCCCTTCGGCTGGCGCTTCATGAAGTGGACTTCCTGTTGCCTCTGCGTGGTCCGCGACCCTTTTTTGGGCCGCCCCTTCCTGTTGAAGCCGAGGTACCATCCTTTGTACTTGGCTGACACGAGGGCCGTGTAGTTGTTCTCCAGGAATTCCTCGACAAACACACACTCCTGCTTCCGTCCATCGGGCTACACAAAGAAGAAATAGGACATTCATTTAAGATCTAGTCACATGGCTAATTTGCATTTCATCTGTGTGTTTGGGCTGTTTTTGATAGTGTTTTTCTTTTAAGTAAGTTTAAAATGTTGGTTTTGTGTTGAAATCCTACATTTTTTTATTGAATTTTAACACTTATTTTACATTAAAACGGTTCGCAAACTAAGAAATTCAAGGATAGCATTACATTTGAAATCTTACTTTCAGAAGTAGAAAACGTCTTCCAATGAGTGTGGGGTAAAACTTAAAATGCATACAAATTCACTTTCACATGACTAGTGGCGTTTCCCGCACGCTTAACTCTCTGCTGCACTATTGTAGTTTTCACGGTCTTTTTAATAACTCCTCTTTAGTTCACTCTCAGGTAACCGGCCACTTTGCAGTACCTGTATTTCCAAGGAACAGTTTGGTTGTAATACAATCATTTACTTGCTTGCCATGTGAGAAACAATTCCGCATGCAAATATGCAGCAAGAGCCAGTTAGCTTAGCATTGATTGAAGATATGGAGCTTTATATTCATGAAAATCCATCAAAACTCTCTTTCAAAAACATGCTGGTGTGGAGTTTAAGTGTTTAAATTATACAAATGCTAAGTAGTGAGGAAAAGCTGGAGGGTTCTAATACGTTGCGCTACGGTCACAGCAGGCTGTTCTGAGATCTCAGAGGTCTTGTAAGTCTTTCTTTGGAAGAGAGCATTTCCACTGAAACCTGGTCACTGTGATGTCTGTGGATTATCTGCCGATACAGAACAGCCTTCCTAGAAAACAGAGCGGCTGAAGCTTTTAAAGCAGGGTGGAAGTAAATATCTCATATCTCATATCTGCATGCCTTCATAGATATATGGGTCAACATTCGGGTGGAGAGACACTTTCGAAATCCTGACGCCCGTTTAATTGAATGTGTCTAAAATGTAGTTTACACACATTATCATTAAACAAGCTGAATGTCACCAGCAATGAATAATGTAAATGTCATTTTAACTGATTGTTAAAATGACCCTTTGCCGGTTTAAAGGAGGAAGTCAAGGAACATTCTTTAAACCAATGACGCCCAAGCAACAAATGCATGTTTCTAACAGATGACCGCGATGAGAGAGTGAAAGCGTTTGTGAATTATTGCAGACGCTGTGATGATGACAACTTGAGTTATTAATGCAAATAAATCACACGTGGGTCTTTTCAAATATGAACTTCTTTTCCATATCGCAGCGTTGGTCAGAGTCACATGCAGTCATCCCGCGCCTGTGGCCACCTGGTGTGACTAAGTGATATAATTGCAATGGCATTCCTCCTAAGTGACCATTAGTCTCTCAATGCATTGTGGTGATTGCAGTCCATAATTGACTGATCGAGTGTCAAAGGAGCAGGCCGATTACGTAATGGAAGAAGGGCTGGGAGTTATCAAAGGGGTTTTGTTAGGGTGTACAAAACACAGCCGGAGAAAGCAGATCTGAGGCTGCGTTCAATTCAGCCCGGATTAAGAGCTCCATTTAAGATATTCATTTAGATATTAGGAAGTGAAAATATTGATCATTTCCTGGAGGATCACGAGATTCTTACCCTTCCGACTATTTTGCCCTTCTCGTTCATGCAGATGTAGTGTTCGCTCTCCTTTCCTTTAATTCGGATGTGGCTCCCGAAGGTTTCCGTCTCGACAACAAGGAGAGCTGGAAAACAAAAGAGGATTCTGTTAACAGCAAGTCTTTCCAATCACATGGTTTAAGGATCCTGATTCCATGTACATTTACTTATATCTCATTTGTTGTTCACACTTATGGTGATTATTTGTAACACTCAACCAGCAATGTATTTTATTTTAGTACCCGTCCTGCAAAGGAAGCGTGCAAACTGAACGCTCTAAGTGCAACATATTTAGCATAAAATTGAAAAAATTAAATGTTTTGAACTGTTTTTTGGAAGTTAATATGACGGTAATATGTCATGATTAAAGTGCCATAATATGTACCAGAACAAAAGTTAACCACCACTTATAAACCAGTAATGTATTTGTACAGAGATCAATAGGACTACACGATTTTGGTCTGTTAAAAACACATTGCATGAGATTCTTTCAAATTTCCAATGGTTTTTTAAACAAAAATGGACCAAAGAATGATGGGTCTGCAGAGAGAACAGTTATCTTTAGGTGTACACATGTCTTATACCACATATGCACCAAAACAAGAATGCCACTCCACCCTGACGCAGCAGTAATCCACTCTCGAGACGCATCCCGGCGGCTCTTTTATAACCCCCCCCCACCCTGAATGTTAACCCCTGCGAGGTCACCTTTGTCTGCGCTCGCCCCTCGACCAGCAAAGAGATCGGCCAAACATTTGTGGAGCGGTTATGTGCCCCTCAGGATTAGGTTTCAAGTTCCCTTTAGTCTGTGCTCACTCAATCAAAAAGTTAAGATGATCCATTTGTTTAACACACAGGGCCATTCAGTAGCGCTCAAGGGAGCAGAGGAAGAATAGGCGAAAGGGGATGGGTCGGGCTCCAGGGCAGAAGTAACTCCCCCGCCTCCTCCTCCTCCTCCCCCTCCTCACCCTTAAATACAACCTTGGGAGGAAAGTGGGAAACCTGTCTCAAAGGTGGAAGAAGTTATTCCCTCCTTTTGTTTGGAGAGATTCCTGTTAGTACGTCTTATTTGGGAGGTAGAGAACAGTATGTGTTATCACTGGAGGGAGCTTGGAGGAGCTGTAAGAAGGGAAATAATCCAACAAGTCTTAAGTGAATGTTGTTTATAAAGATATTTCAGCTCTATAAAAGTCATTTGACAAGCGTTTGGCTTTCACTCGGAGTTGGTTTTGCACAGAGGCCCAAAATTCAACCTCAGCAGAAACATCGACCTAGAACATCAGATAAAACAATATTTCCCTCCCGACTGTAAGATACCCTTTGTCTGTAAATTGAGTCATTTCATTTTATCTCAGTTGGCTCAACAAGAAAAATATCTTTGAGAAAGAGTGGTCACTGTGATGTTTTGTAAATGAACTCTTGACATTTCTTAAAAACAATTCTCAGGCCCAAGACTCCATTGGCAGCCATAGCCGGCACATTAAAGGGGAACAACATTTCAAAATCTGACAGAAATGTTAGAATAACTGCTCAATGTTTACCATTAAATCCCACTCCCAGTGACTTCTTTTTCACCAGGGTTTCTTTCATGGGGCAACATAAACAAGGAGGGTCCACAGGCGTGAATTAACCTCAGCATGGGGTCACCTGTCAGGAGAGTTGAAAGCTCCTGCTTTAATGCCACATTGCAGCATCTATCAGTTTAAAAGCCTTTAGGGAGAACCACCCTGTGCTCAGAGTGGACATCAGGCATCATTTATGACAAAAAAGGATTGTCCTCGTCTCTTAAAAATAATGAATATGCTACCAAGAAGAAGGATGGCTGCACTAATAAGGACTTAGAGGTTTTAATGCTCTGTAACGAAGCGATATATTTCTGGTTGTGGCCCTCAGATGTGAAGCTGCAGTGACTGAGAGAGGATCTTCTTGAGCGTTATTAGTGAGTGCAAAGGAGTTCACAGGTGCCAGGTACTGCAGCTGGATGGGGAGGAGGAAGAGGAGGAGGGGCGGAGGGCAGAATTGGCAAGGCCTCATGGGAAAAATTGGATCTGCTTCCACTCAAGCTCTAACAAGCAGTGAGGAAACTTCGCCTCGGCGCATCTGTGACTGAACACACTCACTCAGAGGCATTCAAGACCGGCAATTTCAGAGCAGTGAGTCAGCTGTTATGAGCTAAATATCTGCAGGAACGCACAAAACAAGGCCTGACCTTCAATTTACTCATCTGCTGCTCTTGTTTTGATATGAAATAGTAAACAAGTTTGTTCAAAAGGCAGACAAGGTATATTTGAGATTGGTAGGAGCATACAATTGGATGAACATGTTATATTCAGTAAAACTAAATCCTTCAAATGCGGTTTCTCCGTTTCGCTATATGCTTAACATGTTCAAGTATTGTCATTTTTGCACTGATAGCTAATATCAAACATCAAATGTGACAATGACTATTGTGAACCATCTTGTAGTAAAGAAAATGAAAGATTAAAGATTTATATTTTTGCTTTCTCTTAATGTTTTAGGACTTCACTGATCTGCATTTCCAAATATGGACAGACTCCATCTGCTTCCTCATGAGAAACAATAACATGTTCTGATGAATTAAGAGAACATTAAGTTCAATAATGCCATGACTGCATCCAAACCTCAATTGTTAAAACCTACAGTAAAGAATATGTTGCAGTTTTGGTCCACATTAGGGCTTCTGGCCAAAAGAATTACCTTGTTGAACTATAAATCAATCAAGGTAAGAACAGACTTGCTCTGAATACCCAAACGCTGCGTTAAAAATCCATTGCAAAGTCAGCAATTTCATGTTTCCAGCGACCCCATACAGAAGTTGGCGTTTTCTTAGTAAGTTCTCCATCCACTTTCCCGAAGCTAAACACTGAGCATGGACAAATGATCTCCATATGATGGCTGGATCAACATCTGGCTGGTAGGTGTTGGAGGGTTCTCATCCTGCTGTAAAGAAACTAGCTAGCATGTCAAGTGAGATGCACAGGAGTTCTCCCATACCATACTTGCCCCCATCATCTCCGTTGGCGTTGACTTTCTTCCCGAGGATCTGCACGTGTTTCCCCGTGGTCCTGCTGTACAGCTGATAGATCCGGACCTGCTTCCGGCTCAGGTCGTCCGGGTTCCTCGTGTGGTTCTCGATGTAAATCCTGAAATCAGCAGAGGTCTGCTGGGATTCCTGAGAGAAAGACGGAAGAGGAAGAAGCATAGAAATAGGTGAAGACAGGCGGTTAAAGATCGTCACGGCACAGGTGTTGATAGTAATGTGTGCTTTTATAGGCCGTGTGTCAAAAAACATGTTGCTCCAGGCGCGAAAAACTCCAACCGGGAAATTGTGGCTGCGGCATTTGAGTGTTTCACTTCCTGCTTTCAGCTCGCACAGTTTACATGCATTGCATTTACGAGCTGATAACTATGTACGAGATGTGTTAATGAAGTCACCGCATGAGTAAAAATCCCACAGAACAAGTGCAGAGCCTATAGTGCAGCCTTCTGCTTCAGATTGAGACAGCGGTATACTATGTGCCCCGGGCGATATTGAGAAACCTGTATTCCATTTCCACAAGCAAGCAAGCCACTAGCAATTATACACCTGAAGCATCCAGACCTGTTGCACTATCATCAAACAAATATCTGCCTGCAGGCCAAGTACGGTCTATAAATTAGGAAACGCAGCGGGCGGAAGACAAGACGGAGGGATGGCATGAGGCACCTCCAAAACAGGAGGACTTTCTGATTGTGCAAATTCACCTTTCAGAATTTAGTAGAAGGCTTTTTATGAGTCACCTAAGACCTGACATAAAAACCGAGGAAACCGCAGACTTCGACAGCTCGTCAGAAAAGCAAATGTATCACCCAACATGTGGAAGAGGAAACGTATACTTTCAGAAGCCCAGGAATCTGTGTTCACGCCAAGATCCCATTTCCCCAGCTGTATGGTGTGGTAATTGCACAGTAATGGCTTTTTATGTGGCTGTTCTCAGGTGGCTAATTATATACACATTACATACCCCGAGTTCTTGTTATTCTAACTTTAGTAAATTAATGACATGTAGAAAACATGAGGGGAAATCGTGGCCTCGGAAGAAGAAATCTTTAAGCTCGGACAGGAAAAATAAACGTTTGCAAATCAAATGGAGGCTACTAACATTAGCTCTCTTAAATCAGGTGACAATACTTTAAAGACCGATGTACAGAAAGGTGAGTTTTATGCCGCACACGAAAAAGCAATGGTTTAACCTTCCAAAAAAGATAATTGGATGTTGAGTTTGGACACCAACTTTAAATGTCTTCTTAAGGACTTTGCCCTCCCATTTCTGAGCCACATTTGGACTTGGGGCTTTTTAAATAGTAAGGACTCGTTGCCTCATTATGACGTATCTGGTCTAGAAATGTGGACCTCAGAGGATTCAGCCCCAGAACTGGGACACAGCTCCTGTATCTTGACATTTCGGAAACACGCCCGTAATGTTACTTTTGGCAATGTAGAAAATGAGAGGCATTAAAATGTATCCGCGACTAATTTGTGATGTTAATAGTGACATCAAAACCTTAAATTGGGCCGACTTTACTTCATGGGATTTTTATTTGGGAAGCAATTTGTTTAGCCATGTATCTCTTATGGAAAATGATGTAAATAGACTTTTTTTAAACTAACCCTAACCGGACTTTTTCTCTAGATCAGGTATATCTATCTGCATGAAACAACTGCTCAGCCATGTGATATAATGTTCTCTTTAACATGTTTCTTACAAACTACTGCAGTCAACACCAAATTGCAGAGAGAAAATAATCAAGAACCAGCACTTCCTACAGATAACCCTGATAACATTTAGGTTAGATCTGGGAACTGATAACCCAATGCAACCCATTCAATTCAAGACAAGGATTTGTCATCCTCAACTCAAAAGCTATTTGACTCATACTGTCAATGTATATAGACAGCATTTTCAGAACTGCATTTACAGTACATTGGAACTTAATGGATGTTCAATAAGTACTGGAGACCAAGGAGCGGCAATGTCAATGGAGTTTTTTGTATAAATGTTGCACCCAACAGATAGTACTACTTTTATATTTGATGCTCTTAACATTCGGTGTCTGTTCCTAAGAGAAACTCAGACAATGATTCATTTGAGAGCCGAGCAGTTAGCATGAGCAGCAGTAGCCTCAACATCTGAACAAACAAAGAAAAAAGTAGCACCTAGAGGACTTTTCATTCAACGAAATTGTAAGATTGAAAAGTGATCTTCACAAACCACTTGGATCCCTCGCTGTTGCTAAAAAAAGAAAGCAGCTTGATACAAAACCTCCCTCAGATTTAACATTAGTGCACCCGCCTGGTGTCTATCCAGAACTACACACACAAAAATGTGTTAAAAGGATTTCGAAAGTCAAACATCGGCATCGTCTGTTGTCAACTTTCTCTCTGAATGAACCTCAAAGCTGACGAGCAAGAAAAAAAACCCTAACACAAAACAAAACGTGGCCTCTCTGGGCCGCTAAGGGATTTATCCCAAATCTCCCCGTCTCTAAACAAACATAAAGGTGTGTTTGGTAGACAGTTGCATTTTCATCAAGGGAAAGGCAAGCCTAAGCACATGGCTGAGGTGAACACTAGCGACAACAGCTTTTTATCACGCTGTCTCCTTTCTTCAAAGACACAGCATGAAAACGGATATGGTTGAAACTTCAAAAGTCTGGCACTCATCTTCACCCAGGAAGCTTAGTTGTCGCATCCATCTAAGATACACCTTGCTATCTCTCAGGGTCACACACACAAATAGGAAAGCTCACAGTCTCACATGTTGGCAGTGCATTCAAAGTTTACTTCCAACTGTGGTTCGTCTGTTGTCTTTCCTCATGAAATCACAACCACAGCATGACACGTAGGAGCCATTAGCCGCAGAATGGGTCAACAACACAGAGAGGGAATGTGAAAGGGGGGCATTAAAGAACTATTCCTGCATTTTGTCAGTTTGATCATTATTCTGAAAGCACTCAGGGAACCACAATGCATTTCCTTTGTTTGATAAATGCCTTTATCTAATCTGATTTCTTTCATAATCACATCAAACATGCAACATCCCATAACAAACATGGACTATTAATTATCAGTGCACCTCATTTGTCTGTAAGGTCGTATTCTGAATGGAGTTCATCCTCGCTTACATTTGAGGAGTGGTCAGTCGACACGCTTTGTTTGTGCCAGCTCTGTTGGAATAATCAGAGCCAATAGACTTATATAACTTTGCAGTTTTTCTAGTTTTTAGGGTTCCAGGAATTCATATGTTGTTGATTCATTAAAACAAATCTGGATCAGAAAATTGACTTTCAGGTTAGACCTGTTATTTTGTCAGAGAGCTACAGGCCCCCGACCGTGATGCCCTAAATGAAAAAAAAACCCTGTTGTAGTCTAGTAAAACACTAAAATTGTGCAACCATTACATTTATTTATATAGTTTACAAACAAACTTTCCCTCTAACAGGGTTGTATTGTATCAAAAGGTCAAAATGGCAGCTCTTAATATTGGTATTCTTTAGTTTCAGTGACTGAAATATAGCTAAGATAAAATGACTTTTAAAAATATATCAATATGTTGCCAACTGTTGGATGCTTATTTAGAATAAAATATACCCCCGGAGTGACTAATGGATAGAACCTTAACAACACTTTAAAAAATCCTGTTTTAATATTTGAGATCAGAGGGAACTATTTGAAACATCAGCACGTGGAAAAATGATGATCCCACATGGCATAGCTATAAAGTGATCAGATAACTTTATGAGAGAAGGAGCGTGCTCTCTGCCTCTTATGGGAATCACTGCGCGCAATTAGGTGAGTGGATGCCTGCAAAGCATTACTGTTCAAAGGGAGACGCGACTAATAAAAGAACTAAAGCAACAAGCGCACAAGCAACCCATCTGTTCAAAGGACGAGTTAAACCCCAGGCTTAAAAAATATGTATTAAACATTTCTGTTGGAAAATACGAAAGCTACTAGTTTATTTCCAGGTTATAAAACAATCTTAAAATATTTTGTACAGGTATGTATAGCCTTTAGGAGATCAATCTTTAGACCAGTTTCCCTCATATCAAATGCGTTTTTCTTTTTCACTACGGGTTATATTATTTTAGCATTGGTTATTTAATTATAATGTTGCCTTTATATTTGGTGAAGTATCTGTTATGATAATACTATTGCAGGGAACTGTTTTGTCCTTTTCCTTAAATGTATGCATGTTTTTTATATTATATCCCACCGAAAAAAAAGCTTATGTGTCCTAGTCTCTCGTTTTTTAAATATCCTTGTTGATTTTATCCATTTATTTTTCGCATATCAAATGCTTTCCTTTCACAATTAGAGGCCGATTTTCTTCTCAAGATAATGTAATATGCAATTTGAAATCTGCCTTTTGTGCGACCACTTTAAAAATAACCTATCAGCATTTTTACTTTAAAAAGCAGCACAGTGACATGTAAACGCACACACACAACAAAGGGAGTTGAACGAGGGAGTAAACATACCTGTAGCTGGAAATAGAGTACCAGAAAATGTAAACACCTATGTGGAGAGAGGGAGAGAAAAGGGAGGAGGGGAGTGAATCACACAGGCAATTACATGAAGAATAAACGCAGCCTACCTGGATTAAAGCAATGCGCAAATATGAAGCTTTTAGCGACTTCTATTGGTAAGAATGCATGGTTTTATGTGAGAAAGGCACGCGGAGAAGTGGAACACTTACAGGTATATGAACCTCGAAGGCAGCACAGACATCTTGACTCGCAGAAATACACCTGAAATACACCTGCTTCCACAGATTTGGAAAGGTTGGCGAAATCGCCCCCCTCTCTCTTGCTTTCGCTCCCTGGCGCGTCCTTTACGCACACAACTCCGGGGGTAAGTAGGAGATTGAATCCCAGTGTAAGGATATATCACTGGAGAGCAGCAGCAACAGAGTCACGGAGCGCAACATTAGGTGTTTCCTTGTTGGGATGAATTATCCAGTTTTTTTTCTCAGCCCGGCTCCCCGAAATCCCGGAACGTCTCCGTAAATCGGTGCCAAGCGTGGAAATGATTCACAAGTCAACCTCTCCAAAAATCCCCTTCGCTCATGAAAAAATATCCTTCGAGTTTTGCGCACCTATAGCCAAGTTTCCCCACAATCCAAATCCTACTCCAGAAATCACAGGCTCCTCAACTCCGTCCGTACCTGCGGGGGCTTTCTACACCTTGCATGTGTCATTTTATTCTACCAAGTGCTACGCTGGGGAAAAAGTTAAAGTGGTGATAATAAAACGCCCTTCCACCACTCGCTAAAAGTGGGCAAACAAACTTATCCAGGCATAACAAAGTTATGTTTTTCAAAAAGAAAAGCAGAGTGGAAATCGCAGTCCCTGGAGAGGTTTGGGGGCTGGTGATGGCGCAGCAGTGCCTGTCAGTGGTGTTTGTGCGTCTGCGGCTTGAGATTTGGGCACAGAGAGGCTTTTTTGTTGTTGGTGGGAGGAAACATGTCAGCGGTTTGCACCTGATAGGGTAATCCTGGAGAGACCATCAGCCTGGAGAGGGTTTGTTCCTCTCCGTGGGCAAAGCGATGCGCAGAGGAGAATAAGAGCAGATAAAGTGCTCTTTGGTTTGGTTGCTTTTAGATTTTTAAAATTAATAAAATGTTTTTTCCTTTAGTCAGGTTGGATTTTGTTGTTGTTGTGTTCAGCTATGGACAAAGACCACCTGATAAGAGATGGCATTTGACGATATCCACTTTCTTTTCTAAATTATATAAGTTTCATTTTCATTTTTGCGTCAAACCATATTTTCAGGTTATATTATTTTAACCCCTTTATGACTTAAATAATAATAAATATCAACAGGTATCGTAATTTTCTTCATTACATTGTCATGGTGGGTGTAGAATAAACAGCGGCTGCGTGTAACCACCACAGAAACTGCTCCTCTCAGTCGGGTTTTTCAAGCTACTGCTGGTTTGTGGATTGGCCTCGGCTCCTCCAGACAGCATTCAAATGCAGGTTGTTGTCGACCTCGATTTTTTCAATAATGTGCTATAACTTATCCCGCATTTAAATGAAAGAGAGGTGTGAATCTGTTTACGAGCTGGCAGCAGTAAAGCGAGCCCACATCCCTGCTGCCATCAAAAAAACAGAAAACCTTTGTGGTTCTCCTTTATTGTCCCATTAAAACTGGATCCTCGGCATTCCTGCCCCATTGATATTCAAAATGAATCTAAATGATTACATACAAACTTCCCATGTTGGGGATTTCAAAGGGCCTCCTGCAGTGAGTTTAGTGGGGACTGAAAGGAGTGTTTAACTAAGAGCTCCAGCTGCTGATCAGCATAAGGCAAACACACAAACACAATCAATTATGTATCTGGAAAAATATAAATGCATGGATTTTATTTATCTAAGTGTTTATGATTTATAACGACAAGTTGAGTCATGTGTGTTTTGTGCATGTTGTAAAGTGGGTTCATGTGGTGTTTACCCTGTGATTCATGGCTGTCTGCCTATAGGCTTGATCCTGACAACCACAGTGCACTTTAATAATCCCTGTAACACAACTGGGGTAGAATGTCAATTTAAAGCTTGACTAATTTAGCTTTGTCCGCCTCAAGGGAGGGGAAAGCACAGCAAATATTGGGCAAATAGTAATTATCGAGGAAGATAATTTAATGATTTCTTCACAAATACGAGGCATTGGTTCTGTTTGATCAAGTAAGGCTTACAGTTCAAAACAAAAGCACCTGACAACTGATTTAAAGAAGGCAGGATGATAAACAGCAATTACCACGCCGACTGTGATAAAGCCAGCATTGCGGGGTCACTCATCGCCTCTTAAGCACATGTTTGTGACAAACTTCTCGGAGCATGACTGTAAATCCTCAACTGAGGGGAGAGCGCTGTAGCGAGCTTGATGTGGCCACCTGTGACTCACAAGGAGGTGGACATGTATCTCTGCTCATGGCAAAAAGGGAAGATACACTTTTCTTTAAAGAGGACTTTTATCATGAGTCACAAGAATAGGGAAATAAATAAGTTCTGGCTGCAGGCCAAATGTTGGATGTGTCAGCTATGCACTTGTCTGGACAACCAGTCACATTGGCAGCTGGCCAGGAGTCAGAGGGAAATATTTATTTTAGAAATGTAAACTTATTTATGGCACAAAAGAAAGCCCACTGGACCAAAAAAAACTCTTTTCATACATGAAATCTGACTGACAAAAGGGATTTAAAAGGACCTAAATGGAAGGACTCCATTGGCTTTGTCTTGCACTGTCCCCTCTGAGAACCTGATTGTTTACATTGTTTATCCATATCACTGTTTAGTTTTTAAGCTGTTGGAAGGTTTGGCACCACATTCACATCCAGTACAACCATCATTTGGAGAAGAAGAGTCTCAGACAAGGTGCCAGCAAAACACTTCATCTGTAGGACGCTTTGCAGAGTTAGGGTTGGTTCACACCATTTCAAAATATCGGTTTTCTGTGTCTTTTTTTAAACCAAACAATACAAGTATTTTAAGTAGTTGATTTTGGATTATTCAAAGTAAGTGGGAATATGAAATCAGTCAATGCTTTGAACACAGAAAAGTCAATTCCAAATATCACAAACCCAACTGAAATGTAACCGCATGGCAAGAAACTTGGAACAAACTGACCCTTTAAAAAGAAGAGAGTTCAGATGTGGATTGAAAACTACATTTTCACACCATCACTCAAAAAAGTTGGTGCTCCCGACAAATTGCAAATTGCCCGCTGACATTATATGAAGAAGAAAAAAAGATAAAACAGCGAGAATCAATCAAAAGCAGTATGCTGCTGGTCGAGCATGACAAGAGTGAGCTTTATGAATGGGGAGAGCTGTTTCTCAGTCCAGTTTCTGAGGCACGGAGGAGGGGAGGGGGGGTGGGGGGGGGGCAGCCACTCAAGAGTTGGGATAAGGTTACCCACAGAGATTAGCTGACAAGAGTGAGGGAGTGAGAAAAACAAGCAAGCAAGTTAAAGGTCTTAGTTTACCTGGCTTGCTGTGCTTGGCAGCCAATGAAAGTGCTTTGAAGCCACAGATTCTGCCTGAGATGTTCCTCAGCGGCTACATTTGCCAATTCTGTTCAAATTTCATGAATAGAAATTTAGAGCTACAAAGTGGCGAATGATGTTATTTCGACGACTCCCAGAGTCCTTTCAAGTCTTTGAATTTGAACCTCGCCGCGTCCCCGAGCAGCAATGCGTGTCTGTCCGCAGCGACGGGACTGTGGGAATGTCACCGAGGATATCTCATTGAAGCTAGAGGAGGAGGCATCTGAAGGCGGGCGAGCGCTCAGCGGTTCAAAGGGCCCTAGCAGGCATTTAGGGCTCCACAAAAGAACTTGGCAGATCAGTAAGTGAAGCCCAATGTACTACATTAGTGTCAGGACCCCCTCCGCGTCCCTCCCACTTTGCACTTTCATCTCTGACACGGACATATTGACTTAAAGGAAAGGAGGGGTGCCAGGGCCCGCCGAGGAGGGGTGGGTAGTGGCGGTGGGTGTCAGGGGGGGTATATGTGTCCCATTCAAATATCAAGGTGAGGCGATTGATGCCCAGGGGTGACCACTGACTCATATAAGCCACCCAGAAGCCTTTTTCTTTAACTAGAAGTCACAGGCCGACAAGCGTGTGAGACCCAAACGGGACGGCCCTCTTCCTCTCATCTCACTGAAATCAGCCTCACCCCATTAGTGTATGCTGACCCCACCCCAACCCCCCTCTCCAAACACACACCCACTTCCCTTTTCACACTGTGGGTGATGCCCTTCCGCGGGGCTACTGAAGTCCAACGGTTAACGTGGGTTTGGGTCGTGACGGGGTCGCGACACCTTGACATTGCGGAGGGTGACAGAGAGAGGAGCCAGAGGAGGGGGGGGGGGAGCTATTGCCTGCTACCTCGGAGACCTTTCAAGTCTTACCTAAAGGAGAGGGAGGAGGAAATAAAAAAAAGCGGGAAGTGTTTTAGTCATTTGTCCCCCGTCACACGTTGTTTGCATGGAGTCATTAAGGGCCATTTAGGTTCTGCCTTGAAGGGAAGAGGCCAGAGAATGTGGGTGCGGGTGCTCTTTGGGAGAGAGGCCGTGGGAGTGAAGGGTGAAAATTAAAGCGTTGCTCTTCAACAAATCATCTCTGTAAGCACCGCGTACATGCAGAACATATTACTGTTTCCATTGACTCGGGTCGCCTGTTTGACATTAATGATGATTTGCTCCATGTCGTCCAGCGGGGAGTTGAAAGTTGTTGCTCTCTTGTTGCTAGTTGCTAACACGTGTAACAACTTTATGTGACTACACGAGTTTTGAAGACATCACTAAACTATTCTCGCTTGGATGAGATCTTTGGCCATTGTTCAGTACAGAGTAACTGCCAACATGTGTCACAGTGCTACAATTGAATAACAATCAGCCGACGGACCCCATGTGTTTTCGGGTTTTGGCCTGTGGTTGACAGATACATGTCAGATCCCCTGGATGAGCAGAGGTAATCGAAAAGTCTTGTTTCGCTTCTCGGACTTGTGCCTTAATGACATAATAAGCCTTCAGAGCGGGGTGGACTGGTGGTGAAAGTTTGGGAAGTCAAATGATGTAAGTGTTCTTTGTCAGCTTTTTTCCTCCCTGAATTGAACGACCCCATAATTGTTTTTTCTAGGACTGCCATAATTACCAAATTAAGTGGCTGGTTGTTTAGTAACGTGGCATAAAAGTGCTTTGAGACTCACAAACTGGCCAGAGGTTTTGACTCATTCACACGAAATGAGGAGGAAAGTAACTAAGTAAATGTACTCAATTACTTTACTTGAGTAATTCCCTTTTATGCTACTTTATACTTCTACTCCACATTCATAGGCAATTATAGTACTTTAGACTTCAGTATAAACATTTAACACTCATAGGTACTTTAAACATGTGATGTGCTTAATATGATTTGATACAGTGATGTATTATATCGCCCTGAGATTGATCATATATTGAAAGCTCATTCGTCAAATAGAGTCCTTTTACTTTTGATACTGTAAGTAGATTTAGCTAAGTATGCACTTCTACGAAAGTAACATTTTGCATTCAGGACTTTTACTAAAGTGAAGGATCTGAGTACTTCTTCTACCTCTGGTTATCATTAAAACAGTAATTAAAAAAAGGTAACTGCCCTGCTGTGTTTTAAATGCATCTTCCTGCCCTGATGAATGCAGTTTATAGATCTCATTAATGACACAAAGGCCCTGCACCGTAAATCAGAAATCAGCTTTGAAACACGTTAGAATCAAAAGGATGTCGAAGCCCACCAAGAGTGTGACCCGGACTCACCCACATGATTTGATGAGGACTTTGATTTGAAGTCATTACCTTCATGTTAGGGGTGAGAAGTACTAAGTGAGTGTTCAAAGGCGAAACCTGTCAGGCTAATGTTTATCTGATTACTGTGTGTCTGAGAAGCACTTCCTCAGGTGCAACTGGGCTGTTGTGGGGCTTGTTGTGGCAACACACTGGTCTCATCTTGTGTAACTCATCCAATTCAATAATAATGTCATTTTGAAAATTATGGAAGACTATTGAATTATTAAAAAATTAATCGTTCTATTTATATTTTTTCTGAATAAATCCTACAATGTTCCCTTTTTGATTAATGCAAACATGGTGTTGCAGCTATATTATTGACTGTGTGTGTTTATAAATATGTATTTGAATGAAAAAAGAGGAAATGTAAGAGAATGTTGATTTGGCTCCAAATTAACGACTTCCTTTTTGCCAAAAAAAGTGTCCAAACCTGAGAACACAGCCTCGTTAAAGGTGGGGTAGGTAATTCACTTCAGAAACACTTTTTGATATATTCCATGGAATGCTCTCAACACCCGATAGCAATGAATACATTAAATGCGGTTGTGTATTTTCAAATTCTAGTGCACTCGAGCTGGTTTCTCCATTCTTACCTACCCCACCTTTAACTGGATGAATGTAAGGCCTCTCATTTAACGGTTTACATTTATTTTTGACATACTTTTTGGTTTTAAGAAGATGTGCTTCTTGACTAATACACATTCTACATGAACCTAAGGACCCAGGTTTCTGTTTTGCCGAGAGACAACCCCAATTGGGAGCAATACAAGGGGTCAGTAAGTCCACGATAAAACTCCCGATGCGCCCCCTTACAATTTAAGTTCAACAATAAGTCGCACTGGAGTGCAGCTGCTGCACACAAGTCCTTTTCCCAGTCACGAAAGGTCCCACAGCAGTTTTGAGTCCCTCCTTGAGCTGCCTCTGCTCTGCTAAGCTAGCCTGAACCTGCAGTTCCACTCATCCTAATCGCTGAGCCCAATCCATTCCCCTGTCTAGCACCTCTTCAGAGGCCGCTCGCCCCTTTGTTCTGACAATACACAAACGACCATTCAAATGGAGGGACTCTGTAATCAGTGAAATACTAGCCTCTGGGCTTTGTAGAATAGAAGAAAAAGGGAGGGAGCGAGAGAGAGAGAGAGAGAGAGCAACATAGAAAAAGAAAAGGGAGAGAGAAAATCCAACCATGACCAATCAACTCTAACTACCTGTCTGGCTTTTTAGCTGCAGATGTTATTTGGCATAGAGGGGAAAAAAATGTGCCCGTTCCAGATGTAAGATGTACAAAGGGAAGGCAGGCTGGTACCTCCACCCACCGAGAAAAAGGCCGGACCCTTCCACACCCATCCAGCTTTTGATATGGCTGTTTCTGCTCTTGCGTACGGCATTTCTTTCAAATAAATACCGTACGCTGCATTTAGACAGTGTGAGAGATAACATTGATGCAGTCTCACTGTCAAAGCATGCTGAGATCACACTGGATCCTGTGGTGCTGAATATCACCTGGAAATGTTTTCTGGGCATGTATTCCTGTACACAGATATTCATATAAATGGTTTTTGTGATCCATTCCTGGAAAATACTAAATACTTTACAAAAGGCTTTGGTATTAGAAATGCAGTCAGTCTAAACATTCATAAACCCTGAAGTGTCAAAAGTACAAAATAAGAATATCTGCTGTGCACTTTCATTCAGCACCATGCAATAATAAAAAGTTAGCTGGGTATTTCAACGTCTTAAACCATCTTGGAGGTATGCACTTGTGAAGTGTGAGGTGACTTTTGCTCTGAACCCAGGTGGAATAGTTTGCTTTGTTGTATTTGTGTATTAGGTTCACTTAGTTTCACCCTGATCCACAATAAACAAGGCAGGGCCTGTCAACAAAACTCACATGGGTCAGTGGTCTCGGTTGTTTATTGAGCAGAGGATCGGTTACCTGTAGGGTAAGAAACATGCTTTTCTTTCAATGATTAGCCTGTGATTTCAAATCAATACTAACGAAACCAATGTACCTTGAAAGTGACCGTATTGTGGTATTTCAAGACTTTCCCGGTGACCAATTTAAAAAAGAACTAAATATGTTGTTGCTGTTATTTAAAGTCAATAGACTACTTTGTCGGAACATTTGTATTGTATTGGAAATGTGTGTCTCCTTGTCATAACTGGTATCATAAATAAATACATTAGGAAAAGGAAAAAAGGTTAAATAAAGCAGTCAAACCAGTACATCAGGTTAGAGCCAATTGCAGTGTTGGTCAAAAATGTGTTGTGGGTCAAGAAATGCATTAGCTCAACCCAAATCAAGTGTGGGAAGTGTTCAGTGCCAATAGTAAAGTCATCCCTCCTCCATACTCCTCTTGTGGAATCCATTTTAAATGTGAATCATAACTGTCTACAGCCCTGAAGCTTTGCCTCCCAGTGAGGGGAGGAACACATGGTCCATCTATTGTGTCTGTGTCTTCAAGAGGCACTTCAAACTTCTATAGGTTGAAACACTTAGCATAAAGTAGTATCCTATTCCTGCATTTCCTCCTACCTAGTGGTAAGGACATACAGTGACAGTCGAATACTTGAAGTATCATTTTAATGTTTTACGTTTTTTACGTTTCAAATAAAGAAACAAAGTTGCATTTTTGGTTTGCTTTATCTCTTATTGCAAGTCATGCTCTTACCCAGACACTCAAGACAGATACAACCAACACGGAGGCGTGTGGTGCAGTGGGTTGTGCGTTGGTGTTTGGATCAGGTTCAAACCCCACCGCAGTCAGCATGTCGTTGTGTCCCTGAGACACTTCACCCCAAATTGCTCCTGTGGGGATTGCCCACAGTGTTGAGTGTGTAAGTTGCTTTGGATAAAAGCGTCTAACAAGTGACATGTAATGTAATGTCATTTGTGTGAGGGTTAGTTCAAATGAAAGCATTGTCCCTTGTTAAAAACTTTGTAGAGAATAAAAGGGAAGCTGGAAGAGATGTTAAGAGAGAAACTGCAAGGTGCACGCAGAGCTCGGGGGCTAAAGTCATTACATGATATCAGCTTTTTGAAGTTAGGGAAGTGACAAATTACCTTGTTGAACCACAACTGGTGTGAGTGAGGCGTGTCTGTCAAATCATGATAGAATTGCTGCCTCGGGCTGCAACTGATCTCGGTCAGGCAAGTGTGCTTTCAGTTGAAGTAAACTGGTAAACTACAATGGAAGTAAACTTCTACCTGTGGTAACGTTAATGTAACCGTTTGTAGGATAAACAACAAAAACAGATAACATGATACTCATCACTTAAAGTAATAAAGGGTGTGATCATTCGTTTGAATGGAGTCCTTTCTGGCGGCAACAACAACAGACTATTTTTTCTGAAATAATAATTGGTTAGAACTGTTTTCATAAATGAATAATCATTTGCCTTGTATTCCATCAGCCCTGTCCTGACTTAAACACTATAAAGGCATGTCAAACAAGCAAGACTTATGATATTCAGAGTCACATCAGACGTTTTTTTACCATGCTGCTACCTAACCCTAACCCTAACCCTATAGGGAGCATTTGAACTGTGACCTCTGACAGAAAGCTAGACAAGATCCCCTGTGTGTACTGGCTCTGCTCCTCCACAGAGGCCTTCTGGTCAGGTAACAACAAGATCATTACTTATCTGCAGAGAACAATTTTAGCAATTCTTCCTGAATTTAGTCATACTACAGTTTGTTAGAACTCCAGCGGGCCAAACAAACGTATTTTTTCTAGTCTTCCTCAAACACTTATGACCCTATTAGTTCTTATTACAGTATTGATCAGGGACCTTCTGAAACCATGGCTGGCGCATCCGCACTGGACACATTTGCTCCATCTTTCACACTTACAGTACTGTGGCTTGCCCACCAGCATGAAAGCAACAAACTACGACCCAACTCCAGTTGTCTCAGTGGCACACCAAGGCCTCCAGTTGTGCCTGCTACCAGATTTTAAACCCGTCCGACACCCAAACTTGACCCAAGGTCAGGAAAGCTTTCACAGGGCAGCAGCCACTTCTTGTTTCTTTGGGCTTAACCCCCCAGGCTCCCCTCCTAAGCCTGACTGCAGAAGGGAGGCCAGGTTTCACTTTTCTGAGCGAGTTTCACACCTAGCTTAAGAGCTGCTTTTAGGCAGCCTCTTAGGACAATAGGATCAGAGTTAGGGGCTTCGGGATGGCATTCTTTAAAAAGTTAGGTACCTTACTGATAATAAGGGATCTTATTAATGACCAAGAGCAAGATAGAGGCAATAACAAGTATTACTTCCTTCCGAATGTAGACGAAATACAGTTTGAGTGATTGTAAGAAGGTTCATAAGTGTAAATGTTGAAGCAGCCTAAGATGTTTGAAAATGTATTCATAATATTAAACCATCAATATCTTGTTTGAGGCAGGCAAGGCAAGTTTATTTATATAGCACCTTTCAACACAAGACAATTCAAGGTGCTTTACAAAAATGAAAGGCATTCAGACAAAGGCATTTAAAAAACAGTCATTAAAAAGAAAAGATAATAAAAGAAACATTAAAAGAAAAATACATGAATAAAAAGTTACAGTGCAGTTTAAGATATGAATAGTTCACAACAGAAGTTCCATTTTACTGATGCCTTTCTTTAAGGTTTCTCGAACATGAGCTGTGTACGCTTGTATGGCACATACGTCCCGAGCAGCATACACAGAGAAAGCCAGCCAGGACAAAGTCCCCAGACACTGATTCCCTGGGGTTACTAGCCCCAAATGTTCATCAACCAAAAGTGAAACACAACTGCTCAGTTTCAATTAAAAGCACCGGCAAAAAGGAAAGTCTTCAGCCTGGATTTAAAAGTAGTCAGAGTTGCAGCGGACCTGCAGGTTTCTGGGAGTTTGTTCCAGATGGAGCATAATAACTGAACACTGCTTCTCCATGTTTAGTTCTGACTCTGGGGACAGAAAGCTGACCAGTCCCTGAAGACCTGAGAGATCTGGATGGTTCATAATTAGCAGGAGGGTCAGAAATGTATTTTGGTGTCTAAACCATTCAAAGCTTTATAAACCAGCAGCAGTATTTTGGAAATCTATTCTTTGACACACAGGAAGCCAGTGTAAAGGTTTGAGGACTACAATCAAAAGTCTTTACAACAAGGTAGGCCCTTATCAATGCGAAAAGGGAATTGAACAAGAAATTAATCGGCCGTACAGCAGAATCCAAAATGCTCTTCTGGCTTTAAACATTTGGATGAATAACATGAGGCATTTTGGCTTCAAGTAATCCAACGAGACCTTGAAATATTTTCTAGTTAGGATTTAAACCTTTTAATTTCCTGTTGAAGGCTCAAATTTGATTATTCATAATGGGTTGGTTCTAATATGTTTTAAGTCAAGTGCTTCAGAGCGTGGTACATTCAAACAAGTCCAGGTCATAGTGATGGTTACCAAACATGACAGAGTTTAATATACAATTAAGCAACTGACTAGAATGTTCTAAGACATCTGAGCAGCCACTGTACTCTCAGTCATACGCTTTCTGATTCTACGTTTGTGAACAGGTAACAGAAATAACAACATATTTTCCGACTATATATCCACACAGATGTTTTATAGGTCGCTATACAGTACATGGCAACAAAAAAAATCAAAGCTACTTTTCCAAAATCGTCACGCATGTATAATCATATGGGAGATAAAAATGTGGGAGATGAGGCCACAGAAAAAAGGTGAGTTCTCTTTAGCAACGACTAAGCCCTCAAACTCCCCCTGATCTGAGTCTAACTCCGAGAAGCCTCTCCTCTATGTCAGGAGAAAAAGTTTGTGGGCAGAGGAATGCAGCTCACATCTTGCCATAGCAGCAAGTAGAGGTAATGCGCTCGCATTTGGCGCTTGTCGAGGCGAGCGCACCTCCCTCTTCTGTATTAATAACCGCATGTCCTATCGCTGTACCACTGGGCTGTGTTTACTGGGGCCAGGGATCCTAGCTTACGGGAAGGTGGATGATGAACTCCCCCACCTCTTCCTCTAATTTACACAATTACTTCCCCTGATGTCTGTTTCGCTAAAGTGCTCTCAATCCCTGAATGAACAACCCTCGCACATCCAGACCCTGTCATCTCTTACATGTTGCCAATAGCAGCTAAAACAAATATGAATACAGCACTTGAGAATAATTGGACAACAGTGTACAAAGTCTTCATTCACATATAAATAGATTATAATAAGTAAAAATAGCTCACAAATCCTGACAGGCAAAGAGTTGGTCTGCTTTCTGTGAAGGAAAATGTTTACATAAGCGCATCAACCCGTGACAATTGACTTATACATAGAAGGAATTGTTATTAAGATACAGTCAACTGTCAAAATCTTGCCGTGAAAGAGAAAATCACTGGTGATGACAATGATGGCTTCCTTTCGTCTAATATAACATACCAGCGTGATCACTTTTTCCCCCTCAGGGCAAAGTCATTGTTTCCATTTTGAAAGCTCTCTGAATGTTCCCTTGATATTTGTTCCCCTGTGTTCGTTTATTTGCTTGTAGCCAGGTGATGTGCCAACCTGTCACATCAAGCACAGACGGCCTTATTTCCTCAGAGCAAAGGTCAAACAATTGTCATGGGAGGGATGGGCGTCTACGTGTTGGGGGGGTGGAGGACTAGTTTTAGTTTGATGTGTTCAAACTACCCGAGGGAACAGACACTTTAAAAAAACATGCTCACTCGAACATGCCAGTGATAGACGCTTTGACATCTTTTCAGGACATTTTCTGAGTTCCATGATTTTCTAATGAAAAAAATCATGGATCTCTCAAGACATATTTGAATATACTTCCTATAAAAAGGCTGTGTGTGTGTCAATTTGAAATGTTCCTGGCTTGCTTCAGGACACAAAAGACACAATCTTAAAAATACAACATTTGGCCATCCGTCCAAATCACATTATGTCAAGTACATGGCTGATAAAGTCCAAAGAAATCCAAGTTATCTTTCACTGCCACTTGGAGCCGCCAAAGTGCAGATTCGACAACATGAAGAAATATTTTTCTACACATCTGCATGTCTCATTTTGGCGGAGAAATACGGATCTGCTTTCCAACTTCACCCTTTCTTATAATAACACTTTTCACCAGTTACTGTACTGTACTCAACCGCAGAATTATTATGTAGTATTAACACGTGTGAACAACACCTGTTGTCGTGAAGTGAGGTTTTTACAGACTTTTGGGTCGTGAGAAAAAAGAGGGCGGAAATGTACATGCCTGCAGAGACATGACCTTACATTTCTTTCCACCAGAGATGAAAATATTGTCCTCAATTATATTTCCTGCGGGTAAAACCCTTTTGCAGAACTACTAATGCAGTAAAACAACACCTGAACAATAATAGTTCACACTTAAATACATATATAACAACACAGAGATTTATAAGGTGACATTACTTAAAACATGATAAGTACAGTGGGTTTAGTCTGACATCCACCAGTGCTTTTAGCTATCAAAACTGGAGTAGTAAAAATGCAGGCTGAGGCGTTGTGAGTGGAGTGTCAGTCTGACAGTAGTGTTAGCATTCCCCGAAGGCAGTTTAAAGAACAGTGTAGGATGAGGTTGCATAATCTGTGCCTCGGATTCATGGAAAAGAGGGCCTGGTCTTTAGGAAAGATATACTGACACTTCCAAGACGTCTGGGAGAAGCATGTGGAGTAATACTCCTGGCAGCAACACAAGTGATTGTATCAAATAGTAATGTGTGGCTTAATTGATACTAGTTGCTACACGCCATATTAACAAAAGGAGGTGAAGAAGAAGTGGTGATAAAATACATCTGAATGTTATCATTAATTTTGAGTGCTTGTTCCTTCAAGCACATGTGAAGAGTGAGAACAGATTGTCAAGATCGTTTTGCTTCATTTATAAATAGCTAAGCCGCAATGACCTTTGATCTGAATGCAAGTTTTTTTTTTGATCAAACGTTCCCTGGAAGTATGTTGTGTTCTCATCTTGCATTTTAGTCAATTTACTTCACATTAACATATATTATCAGTCACTTTTATATCATGGTGTGGGAGAACAAATCCCTCTGGAGGAAACTTTGGGACTCTACCCTTTGCAGACCATTTACATGCACACACAAACGATATAACACAGGAAAGAGAAAGCCCTAATAAGCATTAAAGAGCCCCTTTATAATCAATTAAAAGGTTTTTCTGTGTTTTTCTTACAAATGTTGTTGTTTGTGTCTCTAAACCTTCGATAAAAACTCACATGCCAAGGATGTTTTATTCGTGCTAAATTGCCCCTGAAGATTACAAATGATTCACTGTGGATGAAAGACTGTTAATCCACCCCCCTCTACCAAAATACACATTATCCAGGCTTTTATAAGGCAGATGGCTGATTGAGGCTATTTTATACAAAACTGCGCTTCAATCAGACATTCTTCATAGGGGGCATAAACTCAGTCACAAACAAAACACACCTGTTCTAAGAGCGAGCGCACACACACACACACACACACACACACACACACTGGGGGAAGAGATGGTCCTCAGAGGGAGGCGTCTCTGACTGACCTTCCTGTCCCATATCGTGTGACTGCAGGATTCGAGAAAAGGTCGATATTTCCCTAATGTTGTGTTTGGCTGCCACATGTACTGCCGTGCTAACAGCAGCCTCACATGCACACACACCTGCACACACACCTGCACGGTCCCTGAGAGCTGTTACTGGTACACCGAGGCACTATCAATAACAGAATAAGAAGCACCATTAAGGGGTCAGTTCACAAGAATTACAAAAGTAACACATATTCTCACGTATAGCTATTAGGGCATCGAGCCATCCAGACAGTTTTATTATCTCAAGTGGAATTAAACTCTGCAAGTGTCAATAGTACTTTGTATCCCTGAAATACACAGGTCAGAGAAACTGTGGCTCAGGAGGGAGACAGTGGTCCTCTATCTAGAATGTCCATGTGTCTTTGGGAAAGATACTTAACCCCAAATGGTGACTGATGGCAAAGATGGCATGGCTAACTGTGTGAATATGGCCCTATTGCAATGTTTTTTTTGTCAGAGAAATGCTCATTCTTAACCATGGTTATGAAAAGTTACGACAGTTCCTGCTTTGTCGAAAGAGTGAAGAGTTCGTACCAAAGTTTGCCGCTGCATTTACATCCAACACCTTAGGAAAGGGAGCTTTATTTACTGGAGACGGTGGTTTAATCTATTCTCAGTGGAAGTGCAGGGGTCAGTTTGGAATTGGGCCTAGTATTCTCCCTGAACAGGTGGTACCTTGTGTAGCAGCCTCTGTCTGAATGTGTGTGAATAGGTGAATGCTGACTTGCAAATGTCAAATGCAAATACAGTCCATTCACCAAGACTTTATCAACAAACAAAATGTTCAACATGCTCATATTTTACATTTCTGCAAAACCTTAAGGAATAAGGATTTTTTTAACTCATGGCAACTTAAATAAATGCATAGTCTGTTGGAGGTAAAGCAATTTGAACCCTTTGGTTGAGCAGGTTCATCTCATTATGGGATGTTAGTGATCGGTTGCAGCTTTGATGAGCAGCCTCCAGCTGTGAGACACTAACGAGGGCTAACATAGGTGATTGAAATAAACCTCGTTAAACGTAGAGCAGCGTTCCATAGTGAAGACATCACTGATCCAAATTCAACATGAGTCTAAGGAAGGATTAACTGTTGTAGATAAAAGCCCGCACTTGCTTTAATGTATATTCTTTCCAGGAAGCTGACTCAACTGGTAAGTAGACTGCATGCGCTGGGGGCCGCGCACACAGATATTTTGACATAGAGAAGCACACATCGTCATCGTTAGTGTAATGAGTAACACCTGGGCTCTACAGTATGCTGTCTTTAAAAAGCTTTTGGGAGATGGCCCTCCAAAAAAATGTTTTCCTGGACATGTTATACGTCACTGATGATACAAAGGTTAAAGCTGCGTTATCAAATTGTTGTGGCCACCTGCAGCAGCAGAGCCAGCAACGTCAACATATTATCTTCATAAAGTTGTGTTGGAAAACTTAATAAGTTATACGCTTTTTACCAAATGTTCTGGTCACCACCTAATATTTAAGGGCTCCAAATGTGCGATTGTCAATCATTATCAATGTGTCTCATTTAAAGATATGTTGTGATATGACCAAACTGGATTTTAATTAAGTTCTGTGGGGGAACAAATGATATTGAAAAGTGAAGCCTATGCAGAAGTGCTCAAAACTGCAGTTCATCGAATGGCCTCTTGAGGCTGGCTCCAAAAGCGAGTCAATCTCATTAGCCTCCTATGTTTAAATCCACAATTTAACAGCTGAAACTATTAAACCCTCAGGTTCTAGCTAATTTGCCTACTTTTCTAAAATGCATCTGTTTTTGATTCTATTAGTAAGCAGGTGCCGTTTCATGTTGCTAGCAGCTTGCTTTCTGCTTTCCTGATATCCTCCCACTTCTAGCTTTGACACGGCTCTTCAGAAACCTCTGGGTGACATCAAGGTGACGTCCATATCTTAAGTCTGTGGATAGATTAAGTATAGTTTCATGGTTTGTTCATGGGAATGTCAAGGCTGCCATTATTATCACAAGCTAGCTGCTTAATGTATTTTCTGTTTGGTACAAGTCAGCTAGCATACCAGTTTGTTTATAAGAGATTCTTTGCTGAAAACTACTGCCGTTTCAGGGTTAAATAACATTTAAAAAAGCTTGACACACAATGTGGGGTTGCAATAAAGCAGACTTCCATTTTCACAAACTGAGTTAAGCCAGTCAGTTTTGAGCCTTATTCTCCATGTTGACGCACAATAATGTACTTCAACATTTTATACTTCTAGCTGTTATTCAAACGTAGGATGTGCATATTTGGACAACACAGCATAAATATATATTATTCTTATACACTTTTTAACTTATCTGGTAAAGTAGATGAATGCCTCCTCTGTTGCTGACTTGTTCTCAGTCGAGCTCTCCCAGAGTTCGTCCATTCGTGGCGAAGAGCTATTGGCATTCTGTGTTGCTGTGATTGGCGGTGTTGATACATTTCATTAAGAGGTAACTTTAGAAGCTCATACCTCTGTTTCATCCTCGCAAGGCTCCTGGGAGTGTGCTGGAAAACAAAGGCTGCAGGGTCCTTTGTGGGGTACACTTAGGACTGGTTCAGTTTACTGTAAACACACTGGCAGGGGCATCTCAGAGGTCACATATGAGTGTTTGTGTGTGGGTGTGGAGGCTTTTGTCACGGTGCTTTCATAGAGTTAAGTTGCAGATGAGGATGAAAAGAGGGAAAGATCAACTGTCTTTAGAAAACTGGAGAGGAAGTAGAGAAGACTCTGATGTGAGTGAGTTTGACCTGAATGGGTTTTACATTCTTGTGTTTTGATCCTCAGATGATCATACCTCATGTTCTTGTGATGAGACATTATGAGGTTTATGTTCAACCTTTTCATAGACTAGATCTATAAAAACAATTCTGGCATTTTTTAAATCTTTATTTGACTCAGTAAAAGCAAAGTAAGAGGGGTATGCCAATAAAACAAAGGTCCTAAGGCTGGAATCAAACAAGTGACATTGCAGTAATGTAACGGTTGTAAAACCACTTTGTCTAATTGTGGGTTTGAGGTGTATGTACAGATAGCATGAGATAAAAACTGGTTTCAACTTTATCAGCGACCTATCAGAGGAAGCAGGTTAATTGTTGGCTGACTAGTTAGCCGGTGATCACATCAGAAGATTTGGTGTTTGCCATTTGTCACCTTGACCCTCAGCCGCTCTACAAACAGTTGGAGGAACAGACGTGTGTGTGTGTGTGTGTCAGTCAGAGGTCAACTAGGTGCCGAGGGAACAATTTTTCACAGGCTTTGATTTGCCTGTGAGTAAGTTGGCAAGTATGCTTTCAAAGTCCAGTAGTCTGCGGTCCCAGCAGACCACCACAAAGGAGCTAATCCCCTCTATCACAGCCAGCGCAAACACATTAGCCACACAACATCAACACTGCACTCAAGAGCCCCATTGACAAATCCTCCCTGCTTTCTCAATGAAATGCAGGCGAGGAGCCACGATGTTCCTTTCCCAGCAAATCAAGGAGCTCAAATGTTGAAATTCAAGATGCTGTGAAGAGCGATTAAAGCCACAGTGTGTGTACTTTCATTAAATAAACATTAACCAAATAAGTTTCTTATGTCATCGATCAGTCTGTGTTTTTGACATTTGAGAGTCTTGCTTGTATTAAGGGATAAGGCCTGTTTGAAAGGTAAAACCAAACTTTCTGTAAAGTATTTAGTTACGTCTGTCTGCAACCTCTGCTGGCTTCACAGTTGCAGGTTCCCTCAGCTGAAGGTTGTTTAAAAGCAGACATGTCTTCGAGATGACTGACAGGTGCTCTGGCTTGAACTTGACCAAGACGGAGTTGACAATAAACATCCTGCCTCAATGCCAAATGCCATTAATTGCAGTTTAATTTGTGCGGTTACAATTCAGCCATGGATAGCTCAATATTTTAGACCACTTGGTAAAGATTTGACCCTATTGGAGAAGTTTCGCCTCGAGAATTGCCTTTCTGTGTGGTGGTACAGAGAAATGAGACGCACCTGTACAAAATGTCTTCCTATAACAATCAAGAAGAATTGTATCCCGTTCCAGTTGGAGCCACCACACTTGCTCACTACATTCAAACTTTTGGTCGACATTCCCCCCTAGCAGCCAATCACATACCAGCACAGCATTACGTCCCACCGCTCTGTGACTTGGCACCACACCTTGCAATCAGGCCACTGAAACTTGTCTGAAAAGAATTAGTGTCGAGCTCCTGAGAGGACGTCATCAGCGGCACAATGGGGAGGAGGCAGCGAGCCCTTGGGCCCCCTTGGGGGTTGCCGGCTCCCGAGTGAGAGCCCTGTGGACTCCCAGCTGTTCTATGCAACATGCTGAACAGTAGGGGGTCGCCCTGTGTTTGTTTAAAACCAACAGGAGTCCCATTAAAGCCCTGACTCCCCTCATTTAGGACTGCCATGGGGACACAAAGGACAGCCCTGGGAAGCGGCACGTTGCAAGGGACACCAATTATTGAGGCGAGGACACAGGCCAGCTTGTTCGTGCTCAGGGACATGTCAACTCGTTGGACGACCCCCTCCGTCAAACCCATTGACCAGAGCGTACAGAGAGGCATCTTAATTGGTGTTGGGCAAACAGATTTTGTCACAAAGTTGCAAAGGAAGCTAAGTAGCTGAATGTTCACATTGTCCAACCCCTGACCTGAGCTTTAGGGGCCGTTCCGAGACATCATTATGCTCCATTACTTTGAGTAATCGTCTCAGACTCGTCCTATACCGCAGCGGGGAAACCAGGACAGCAATTAAAAGCAATATTCTGGCAATAACAATGGCGTAAATATAAAGTGAGCCCTTTTCTCTTTGTACAATGATATGATAGTGGCGAGGGGTAACATTTGGCACGGGAAGTAGCCGGTAGGGTCTTTGAGCGACCCCATGTTGGGTTTAGTCACAATGTGTGGGTTAGTCCTCTTCTTTGCTGCAACTTGTCCCCCCCCCTCTCCTCCTCTCTAACTTCATACCCTCGCTGGACCCCCAGAGTCCCCGCATTTCCCTCCCTCTCTGCCTCTTTCATTCGGTTTTTAAAAGGGATTCTGTGAGAGGGAATCACTTGACATCATTAGTTTTGGAGAGCGGCCACCATGGCAGGGTTGCTTGTCTTGGCTCATGAAAACATGTCAGATTAGCAGCAGAGGACCTGTGCTCCGACCTCAGGTGAAAGGTCTGCATGAGTGGTCCTTTTGTTTACTACTGTTCTTCCACATATCTCTCTGGTCTCCTATACCATTCAACCCGATTTCATTGATCTTATCCCCAATGTTAGTTTTAAACTGAGTATTCTGAGTTTGGTCTCTCTGACTAAACAGCTTTTTTTCTTTGCTATCATCCTATTCGTAGCCCATTTCATATCCCTTGGATTTCTGAGTAAAGGAAAGAATCAGCCGTTGGTCCCTTTCCAAGTCTCATACAAATGTTACCCTAATCAAATGTAACAACAGTAACAAAGGGAACATCAGGCACATCTTTCCTGCAACTGTGATCTTAAAAAATGTGTCTTAATTTTCTATATAGACATACCTCTCTGTGGTCAAAGTAGTCCAATAGGTAACAATCCCAAATAAATCAAGTGATTGGTGTATCGATGGATTGGATTCAAAGTGAGTTACTGTCTAACCAAACACCATAACACCAAACATCTGAGCTTTCCACACGTCACTAACACTTCTTCTAAGCCTTGTTTTAACGTGTGGAGCTCCAGACAGGTGAGCTTTACAAACAGGTGCTCAGATGCCAGGTAAATTACTGCTTGCTGAACTTACTCCAAATCTCCTGGCACCCAGCGCTTGGTTTTACGAAACAATCCCTCCTGGCTAATCTTTCCCTTGCGGACCTAAACGAAGCATAACACATACTTAAAACTGTTGTTTTACAGCTAAAAGGATAAAGTGATGTAATTCACCCACTAATTTGTTGTTGTTCAAATGTAGCATCTATTCTGAAATCTCATTGTTGTGTCTTTTATTACTGGAAAAAGGCGTCACAACTTAAAAATGTGGCCTTGATAGAATCAAGCGGGTTCTGCCCATTGGTGGGAAAGTGCTGATTAATTGTGTCGTAGCCCTGTGAGAAAGTACGCCCAGCGCAAAGCACTAATTATGGGCCCTGCCTGGCCGAGAGAAAAGGGGGCAAAACTCTCAACAAAGGCCCATCTCATATCTCAAGACAATGAGGAACCAAAAGAATAGGAGAAAGGAGAAGTTAATGAGCTGTGTCACCTGGCATCTGTTGATGCTGGGACGAGGCTGACTGGTGTGTCTGTGTGTGTACATGAGAAAAGAGAGGAAGTGTTTATGTATGTTTACATCTTGGATTCTGTGGTTCATTACGGAGGGTCCCTTTTCGGGATGCTACTTTACAGAAAGGTGCTGCAGGTGAAAGTCATATCTCAAAGGTGTGAATGGGAATGATAAGAACATGCAACACCTTGGTAGTTAGATGGTTACTGCGTGTGCCACATGTCACTGGTCTGATTCCCACAGTGGGACCGTTGTGAAATGTTAAACCCCTTTCTCTCTGTCCATTTTGAGTCTGCGACTATACTCTCCATCTGTTTTATAAAGACAGACATGCCACAAAAAGGCTTTAAAGAATATGATGAGAACATTGTGGATTTTTACCCATCTTTGTTGTCATGTAATTGCTTAATATTTCAGCTGAGCCTGTCAATAATAATGAAACATTGTCAATGCTATTTGAAATGCAACTGAGCTGCACAAATGTGTGTACAAATATAAATATGTCTTTCTTTATTTATGTCAGTAGTTTTTAGAGGTTTGTTCTCCTTCAGCTGTGTGTACTTTAATGACTACTTCTGCCACTAATACTCTAACTTTCTAACTTTCATATACTAGGTTTGGTTGATCAGAAGCATCAAAGGACAGATCAGTGATTATACTTGTTATTCATGTGATCAAACACATTGTAGATTGGGGCAACCATTGCTTCCAAATGACAATAAAACATATCGAAGCTTCACACTGAAACGTATATAAATAGGGCTGACACACTTAAACGGCTTTGACCCTTATTCATAACACGCTGGCCACATGTTGTTATGAGGAGAACACAGAAGAGGTCTGGCTTTCCAGAAACTGTATATACAGTAAGCACATTTGTGATCCTATAAAAACAAAACTCAGCCATGGGTTCAAAAATACTTTGTGGAATCCAGAGGGAAACACTGTGCGATCCTCAGTTTGAAAGGCGACCAGTCGACTGTGGTTTAGAGTCGAAGGGCGGCAGCAGCAATCCTGTTATGACAGCAAATGACGTGACGTGAAACTGCATTTAATGACAGAAGGTGTATTATAGCTCGAACTGTGTTTTCTGTTTCGTTTGGCGCTTGACTTTTGTTTTTCACTGACCTTGAGGAACAATTTCAGTGATATTCAGGGAGTCAAAAACTAGTTTCATGTCTCAAACAGAACAGATATCTGTTGACAGGGCTAATTGTTAAGTGTGCGGTTGCTGATCTCGAGGCCAAATAACCACTTTTGGTTGTTCCACTGAAACTTGTATAACTTACGCAGAACCACAGAGTTTTTCTGTGCATTGACGCCGCTGTCTGTTCATACTGTATCCATTGTGCACTCTTTCAGTGTGCTTTAGATGTTCTAATAATAGAATATAAACTACTTGGTAATTAAAGATTCCTCCTCCTTTGAGAAGGGGCTGGGCTTTGCAAAAAGGGAATTCTATGTTTCATTTTGAAGTTATTGGTCCAGTTCCAAGACCATCTAGCCTCCAATGATCAAAGGTTGAGTCAGAGAAAAGCCTAGCGGGAGGCTTATGCAAAATGTCGTCTCCTTATTGCGAATCGCCCGACACGTTGGAAACCATCGGCGCTCGTTTAAATGTCAATATACCCCGATGCAGTTTGGCTGTGCTTGGTCAAGTTTGAAGTATGTGGTTGAAAAAAAAGAAAAAAGATCTTAGAAATAGAATTTGCAGGGTTTGGAAAGTTGCTTTGATTAAATTCCTCGACCACGGCTGATTTATCTCCGATCTCCGTAAGAACATTTCATATCTGAAGATAGTCATGCACAATATAAAACCTTGGCACTTGGGAAACAGTGTCATAAAAGTATTTATTTGTTGCAATTTTCATATTTTTCAAATGATTACTTAAACACATTCAATACATGCAGACCTGTACCGGTTGCAACTTATATCAATATTCCAATTACTTGTATATAGACAGAGTATTCTGCAAAATGTCAATTATATTTTATTTACTGGCCCTATCATCTGTTTTATTATGTTGCACTGTTGGAGGAGCCTGTGCCCTCAGATTTGAATTGTCATAACTAAACTGTAGCTATGCACACATGACAATAAAAGCCTTGAACTCTTGTCCATGAGAACAGATTGTTGCAGGAAATCATTTCTCTCTGTAAAAATCATTCTTGTTCAGAGAAGATAATAAGCAGTCGAAAGAGATCATGACCGGATGAAGGGACATAAAACTTGAACTTCTGCAGTCATCCCTCGCTGCCCCCCCCCTCCCCCCTCCCCCCTCCTCCTTCAGTGCTGAGCCATTATGTTAATGGTGATTACTGGGTCACACATCAACACTATGTTTCCACCTTTTAAAAGCAGGCCAAAACGTCCAAGCCCATGACGGAGCGCAGGGGGGACGTCTGGGTCTGTTGGAGGTAACTACCGGGGGTGAGGGGGGCTGATAGCATCGCCAGGAATTTAAACAAAAGTATTTTTTTCTTCCCTCAAAGCCACCATCTTTCAGTCTGACGGTTACTGTAAACATCATTCCAACACACAGCATATAAGACATGCTACTTACTCCCACATTCCTTCAGCGCTTTTAAAAGATGGAAAAATGTCTCAAATATTGTATGTTTACTGGTTGGGAGAACATTTAAAGTAGATTGTTTTTTTTTAAGTGCTGAAACGTTGACAAAGCTACGTCTCAGGTTATCTTCAATCTTGACAAATGATGAGAAATTTCACAGCTTTGATGCGGTGTATGGTGCTATATATATAATTCCATTTTATTAAAGAGGCCCTATTCTGCTTTTTGGGGTTTCCCCTTTTCTCTAGTGTGTTACATAGGTTTTAGTGCATGTAAATGGGTCTGCAAAGGTTAAAATCCTGAAGTTCAATTGGACTCCTTTGTTTATTTCCCATAACATAGTGACATCACCACGTAATATCATACTTTTATTGGGTAAGTGCTCCAACAGATTGTACGTAAGGGGCGAAACTTCTTTAAGCTCTTGACCAATCACAACAGAATCGGAGCAGACTGGGCTCTGGTTTCAGACAGAGGGTGAAAAGAGGTGCTGCAGCACAGGCAGTATGAGAAAAATAAAGAGCTTTTGAACATTAAAGCATGGAGACCATGTCACAGGAGAGACAAAAAACACAAATTGAACTCGAAGATGAGCAGAATAGGGGCCCTTTAATACATGTGTATCTTAGTTATTGACACTTAAAGAAGAAGCACATACAAAGATACATTTTATATTTCTTGCCCAATTATTTTGTATAATATGTTATGATATTGGGGTTTTAAGAAAGCACAAAACTGTGAACTCTTGTTGCCCTTCATGGTGATATACAAAGCCTGCAGAGATGTTGCAATAGAGCTTTCTCAATTTAAAAACATCTGACCTTAAAAGCAGTCCTCACACTTTTGGGTTTGTATATAAAAATGCATACCTTGGCAGGGATGAGGGAGAAGGGAATGTACTCTAGTCCAACCAATGCTACCTGCAGCATTTCTCTTTAAGGAAGTCGATATCAACGTTCACATTGAATTCCATCCTGAACCAGGCTTTCTTCTCCAGTGCAATAAAAACACACTAAAATAGTTTTTAAAATATAGTCCTCATTTTATTTAACAGAGGCCAAATAAAAACTCATCACATTTTATTTACAAAGGGAGGCAATAAATATCTTAATAATAGTCATTAAAATTATTTTTCGCTTACATTTGTTTAAAAAAAATCATAAATGTGTCATGTTGGTTAGTAGCAACTCATACAAAACCTGCCCGGAAACAGGTGAATACACACTACAGGTGAGAGGAGGCTGGAGTTTGTCGTCAGTGAGAGAGGGAATGATTGAAGCACAGACTATTCCCCTATTTCAGAAAATATTCCCACAATCTCGAGAAATCTGGGTTTCTGAGGAGAAGTCTTAATTGTCAAATGTGGATTTAAAGGTGGGGTAGGTAATTTTGGAGAAACCAGCTCGAGTGCGGCTACAATTTGAAAATACACAACCGGAAAATGCTGACAGGCAGGTAGGCCATCCAGTTATTTTAGCCGGGTCGGCTCAGATGATTGGTCGTAGCTTTTTACAGTGCCACGGCTTCCACAGATGACGTTTTGTCAAAGCACTTCAGATATTCATTGCTATCGGGATGTTAAGATCATTCCATGGAATATAACAACCTCGAGCCGGTTTCTCAAACTTACCTACCCCACCTTTAAAGAAGTAAAGGGCTACAGTCTTCCTGTCTGCAGATCACAAAACAAGCTTTCCTAAAAGTGTGTCGAGTGTGAAATGGAGCAAAGATGAGCTCACGGTCGAAAGATGATTTTGGAAGAGAAAAAACAGAAGAGCGTCTGAAAGGTTCTGGAGATTAACTGAGCACAGACAGTCAGACTAGGTGAAGATAAACACAGAAGAACAAGGAGGTAGAGGACGTCTTCATCACCAGCCCCGAAAAATATTAGCTAGCTCACACTCAAAGAATCATCCTTTTCTTTGAGGAAGAGCTGTTATGAAAGTGGGCGACAAGAGGGATTAGCATACATAGTGATGAAGTTGGAAGACTTAGTGGAGTTATGAATCACATCAGCTGTAATATTTTAGTTTGTATTGTTTTCTTTTAGCTGTTTAAACAAGACTAAAGCCACGGCTGGTGCCCGACTAGTCAAAGCATGTCGTGTTTTAGCTTGAATCACAGGAAACGTCAAGGGAATCACACATAGCATTCCTGGAGCCGCCAGTGGAGCGGAGGTTGAGAGACATATGGAAAAACAAAGCCGAGACAGAGAGACCTGTAACACATTGCACTCAGAGCTACACAGTTATCCCGGCAGCACAGAGTCACCTGCGACCGCCACCTCTCTCCGGTTCGTCTCCATGGTGTCCGATTCAGTGGAAAGTATGGGATCCGCGTTGTCAGGGGCAACACAAACAAAAAAGGGGACAGGTATTCCAATAAATCTCTAGTTGGCTGATTTTTATAACATCGCGTAACGAAAAAAAAAAGGAGAGAGTGCACGTTCAGTTCAAACGTGGCCGAGGAGGACGGCGACAGTTTCTCTCAGAGGTCCTTTAGTGTATCCAGTATAAATAACATGACAGGACACGTTAGCACAATGACATCAACCCAGAAGAATCCAAGAGTTAGGAAATATTCAGTCATCCTGAAATACAAAAAATAAAACATCTTTTTTTTTGTTCTTTTTGTCTGTCTTTCTTTTACAGAAGTGAAGTCTTTAAGGTGAAGACAAGAAGAAGCTTGAGATTTTTTCAGTTAAGTTCGTTTTTTTTTTTCTATTTCCCCCCCTTTGAGGAAAAGTAGTGCTGTCCCGTCCCATTGATTGGTCCCGTCAGTTCCTCTTGGAGTTGGCTTTTAACCGCCGAGCCCTTCGTGTCCGCTTAGTAACTGGAGTGAAGCGAAACTCCTCCAACGGGTCCAGCCTGCCCTTCGGCTGGCGCTTCATGAAGTGGACTTCCTGTTGCCTCTGCGTGGTCCGCGACCCTTTTTTGGGCCGCCCCTTCCTGTTGAAGCCGAGGTACCATCCTTTGTACTTGGCTGACACGAGGGCCGTGTAGTTGTTCTCCAGGAATTCCTCGACAAACACACACTCCTGCTTCCGTCCATCGGGCTACACAAAGAGGAAATAGGACATTAATTAAAGATCTAGTCACATGGCTTTTCACATTGCATTTCATCTGTGTGTTTGGGCTGTTTTTGATAGTGTTTTTTTTTTCTTAGAAATTTGGTGTAAGTTTAAAATATTGGTTTTGTGTTAACCTTCATTTTTGATTGAATTTTAACACTTATTTTACATTAAAACGGTTCGCAAACTAAGAAATTCAAGGACATTTGAAATCTTACTTTCAGAAGTAGAAAACGTCTTCCAATGAGTGTGGGGTAAAACTTAAAATGACTAGTGGCATTTCCCGCATGCTTAACTCTCTGCTGCACTATTGTAGTTTTCACAGTCTTTTTAATAACTCATCTGTATTTCACTCTCAGGTAACCGGCCACTTTGCAGTAGCTGTATTTCCGAGGAACAGTTTGGTTGTAATACAATAATTTACTTGCTTGCCATGTGAGAAACAATTCCGCATGCAAATATGCAGCAAGAACCAGTTAGCTTAGCATTGATTGAAGATATGGAGGTTTATATTCATGAAAATCCATCAAAACTCTCTTTCAAAAACATGCTGGTGTGGAGTTTAAGTGTTTAAATTATACAAATGCTAAGTAGTGAGGAAAAGCTGGAGGGTTCTAATACGTTGCGCTACGGTCACAGCAGGCTGTTCTGAGATCTCAGAGGTCTTCTAAGTCTTTCTTTGGAAGAGAGCATTTCCACTGAAACCTGTTCACTGTGATGTCTGTGGATTATCTGCCGATACAGAACAGCCTTCCTAGAAAACAGAGCGGCTGAAGCTTTTAAAGCAGGGTGGAAGTAAATATCTCATATCTCATATCTGCATGCCTTCATAGATATATGGGTCAACATTCGGGTGGAGAGACACTTTCGAAATCCTGACGCCCGTTTAATTGAATGTGTCTAAAATGTAGTTTACACACATTATCATTAAACAAGCTGAATGTCACCAGCAATGAATAATGTAAATGTCATTTTAACTGATTGTTAAAATGACCCTTTGCCGGTTTAAAGGAGGAAGTCAAGGAACATTCTTTAAACCAATGACGCCCAAGCAACAAATGCATGTTTCTAACAGATGACCGCGATGAGAGAGTGAAAGCGTTTGTGAATTATTGCAGACGCTGTGATGATGACAACTTGAGTTATTAATGCAAATAAATCACACGTGGGTCTTTTCAAATATGAACTTCTTTTCCATATCGCAGCGTTGGTCAGAGTCACATGCAGTCATCCCGCGCCTGTGGCCACCTGGTGTGACTAAGTGATATAATTGCAATGGCATTCCTCCTAAGTGACCATTAGTCTCTCAATGCATTGTGGTGATTGCAGTCCATAATTGACTGATCGAGTGTCAAAGGAGCAGGCCGATTACGTAATGGAAGAAGGGCTGGGAGTTATCAAAGGGGTTTTGTTAGGGTGTACAAAACACAGCCGGAGAAAGCAGATCTGAGGCTGCGTTCAATTCAGCCCGGATTAAGAGCTCCATTTAAGATATTCATTTAGATATTAGGAAGTGAAATATTGATCATTTCCTGGAGGATCACGAGATTCTTACCCTTCCGACTATTTTGCCCTTCTCGTTCATGCAGATGTAGTGTTCGCTCTCCTTTCCTTTAATTCGGATGTGGCTCCCGAAGGTTTCCGTCTCGACAACAAGGAGAGCTGGAAAACAAAAGAGGATTCTGTTAACAGCAAGTCTTTCCAATCACATGGTTTAAGGATCCTGATTCCATGTACATTTACTTATATCTCATTTGTTGTTCACACTTATGGTGATTATTTGTAACACTCAACCAGCAATGTATTTTATTTTAGTACCCGTCCTGCAAAGGAAGCGTGCAAACTGAACGCTCTAAGTGCAACATATTTAGCATAAAATTGAAAAAATTAAATGTTTTGAACTGTTTTTTGGAAGTTAATATGACGGTAATATGTCATGATTAAAGTGCCATAATGTGTACCACAACAAAAGTTAACCACCACTTATAAACCAGTAATGTATTTGTACAGAGATCAATAGGACTACACGATTTTGGTCTGTTAAAAACACATTGCATGAGATTCTTTCTATCAGTGAATGTGGAAACATTTCCAATGGTTTTTTAAACAAAAATGGACCAAAGAATGATGGGTCTGCAGAGAGAACAGTTATCTGTAGGTGTACACATGTCTTATACCACATATGCACCAAAACAAGATTGCCACTCCACCCTGACGCAGCAGTAATCCACTCTCGAGACGCATCCCGGCGGCTCTTTTATAACCCCCCCCCACCCTGAATGTTAACCCCTGCGAGGTCACCTTTGTCTGCGCTCGCCCCTCGACCAGCAAAGAGATCGGCCAAACATTTGTGGAGCGGTTATGTGCCCCTCAGGATTAGGTTTCAAGTTCCCTTTAGTCTGTGCTCACTCAATCAAAAAGTTAAGATGATCCATTTGTTTAACACACAGGGCCATTCAGTAGCGCTCAAGGGAGCAGAGGAAGAATAGGCGAAAGGGGATGGGTCGGGCTCCAGGGCAGAAGTAACTCCCCCGCCTCCTCCTCCTCCTCCTCCCCCTCCTCACCCTTAAATACAACCTTGGGAGGAAAGTGGGAAACCTGTCTCAAAGGTGGAAGAAGTTATTCCCTCCTTTTGTTTGGAGAGATTCCTGTTGGTACGTCTTATTTGGGAGGTAGAGAACAGTATGTGTTATCACTGGAGGGAGCTTGGAGGAGCTGTAAGAAGGGAAATAATCCAACAAGTCTTAAGTGAATGTTGTTTATAAAGATATTTCAGCTCTATAAAAGTCATTTGACAAGCGTTTGGCTTTCACTCGGAGTTGGTTTTGCACAGAGGCCCAAAATTCAACCTCAGCAGAAACATCGACCTAGAACATCAGATAAAACAATATTTCCCTCCCGACTGTAAGATACCCTTTGTCTGTAAATTGAGTCATTTCATTTTATCTCAGTTGGCTCAACATGAAAAATATCTTTGAGAAAGAGTGGTCACTGTAATGTTTTGTAAATGAACTCTTGACATTTCTTAAAAACAATTCTCAGGCCCAAGACTCCATTGGCAGCCATAGCCGGCACATTAAAGGGGAACAACATTTCAAAATCTGACAGAAATGTTAGAATAACTGCTCAATGTTTACCATTAAATCCCACTCCCAGTGACTTCTTTTTCACCAGGGTTTCTTTCATGGGGCAACATAAACAAGGAGGGTCCACAGGCGTGAATTAACCTCAGCATGGGGTCACCTGTCAGGAGAGTTGAAAGCTCCTGCTTTAATGCCACATTGCAGCATCTATCAGTTTAAAAGCCTTTAGGGAGAACCACCCTGTGCTCAGAGTTGACATCAGGCATCATTTATGACAAAAAAGGATTGTCCTAGTCTCTTAAAAATAATGAATATGCTACCAAGAAGAAGGATGGCTGCACTAATAAGGACTTAGAGGTTTTAATGCTCTGTAACGAAGCGATATATTTCTGGTTGTGGCCCTCAGATGTGAAGCTGCAGTGACTGAGAGAGGATCTTCTTGAGCGTTATTAGTGAGTGCAAAGGAGTTCACAGGTGCCAGGTACTGCAGCTGGATGGGGAGGAGGAAGAGGAGGAGGGGCGGAGGGCAGAATTGGCAAGGCCTCATGGGAAAAATTGGATCTGCTTCCACTCAAGCTCTAACAAGCAGTGAGGAAACTTCGCCTCGGCGCATCTGTGACTGAACACACTCACTCAGAGGCATTCAAGACCGGCAATTTCAGAGCAGTGAGTCAGCTGTTATGAGCTAAATATCTGCAGGAACGCACAAAACAAGGCCTGACCTTCAATTTACTCATCTGCTGCTCTTGTTTTGATATGAAATAGTGAACAAGTTTGTTCAAAAGGCAGACAAGGTATATTTGAGATTGGTAGGAGCATACAATTGGATGAACATGTTATATTCAGTAAAACTAAATCCTTCAAATGCGGTTTCTCCGTTTCGCTATATGCTTAACATGTTCAAGTATTGTCATTTTTGCACTGATAGCTAATATCCAACATCAAATGTGACAATGACTATTGTGAACCATCTTGTAGTAAAGAAAATGAAAGATTAAAGATTTATATTTTTGCTTTCTCTTAATGTTTTAGGACTTCACTGATCTACATTTCCAAATATGGACAGACTCCATCTGCTTCCTCATGAGAAACAATAACATGTTCTGGTGAATTAAGAGAACATTAAGTTCAATAATGCCATGACTGCATCCAAACCTCAATAGTTAAAACCTACAGTAAAGAATATGTTGCCGTTTTGGTCCACATTAGGGCTTCTGGCCAAAAGAATTACCTTGTTGAACTATAAATCAATCAAGGTAAGAACAGACTTGCTCTGAATACCCAAACGCTGCGTTAAAAATCCATTGCAAAGTCAGCAATTTCATGTTTCCAGCTACCCCATACAGAAGTTGGCGTTTTCTTAGTAAGTTCTCCATCCACTTTCCCGAAGCTAAACACTGAGCATGGACAAATGATCTCCATATGATGGCTGGATCAACATCTGGCTGGTAGGTGTTGGAGGGTTCTCATCCTGCTGTAAAGAAACTAGCTAGCATGTCAAGTGAGATGCACAGGAGTTCTCCCATACCATACTTGCCCCCATCATCTCCGTTGGCGTTGACTTTCTTCCCGAGGATCTGCACGTGTTTCCCCGTGGTCCTGCTGTACAGCTGATAGATCCGGACCTGCTTCCGGCTCAGGTCGTCCGGGTTCCTCGTGTGGTTCTCGATGTAAATCCTGAAATCAGCAGAGGTCTGCTGGGATTCCTGAGAGAAAGACGGAAGAGGAAGAAGCATAGAAATAGGTGAAGACAGGCGGTTAAAGATCGTCACGGCACAGGTGTTGATAGTAATGTGTGCTTTTATAGGCCGTGTGTCAAAAAACATGTTGCTCCAGGCGCGAAAAACTCCAACCGGGAAATTGTGGCTGCGGCATTTGAGTGTTTCACTTCCTGCTTTCAGCTCGCACAGTTTACATGCATTGCATTTACGAGCTGATAACTATGTACGAGATGTGTTAATGAAGTCACCGCATGAGTAAAAATCCCACAGAACAAGTGCAGAGCCTATAGTGCAGCCTTCTGCTTCAGATTGAGACAGCGGTATACTATGTGCCCCGGGCGATATTGAGAAACCTGTATTCCATTTCCACAAGCAAGCAAGCCACTAGCAATTATACACCTGAAGCATCCAGACCTGTTGCACTATCATCAAACAAATATCTGCCTGCAGGCCAAGTACGGTCTATAAATTAGGAAACGCAGCGGGCGGAAGACAAGACGGAGGGATGGCATGAGGCACCTCCAAAACAGGAGGACTTTCTGATTGTGCAAATTCACCTTTCAGAATTTAGTAGAAGGCTTTTTATGAGTCACCTAAGACCTGACATAAAAACCGAGGAAACCGCAGACTTCGACAGCTCGTCAGAAAAGCAAATGTATCACCCAACATGTGGAAGAGGAAACGTATACTTTCAGAAGCCCAGGAATCTGTGTTCACGCCAAGATCCCATTTCCCCAGCTGTATGGTGTGGTAATTGCACAGTAATGGCTTTTTATGTGGCTGTTCTCAGGTGGCTAATTATATACACATTACATACCCCGAGTTCTTGTTATTCTAACTTTAGTAAATTAATGACATGTAGAAAACATGAGGGGAAATCGTGGCCTCGGAAGAAGAAATCTTTAAGCTCGGACAGGAAAAATAAACGTTTGCAAATCAAATGGAGGCTACTAACATTAGCTCTCTTAAATCAGGTGACAATACTTTAAAGACCGATGTACAGAAAGGTGAGTTTTATGCCGCACACGAAAAAGCAATGGTTTAACCTTCCAAAAAAGATAATTGGATGTTGAGTTTGGACACCAACTTTAAATGTCTTCTTAAGGACTTTGCCCTCCCATTTCTGAGCCACATTTGGACTTGGGGCTTTTTAAATAGTAAGGACTCGTTGCCTCATTATGACGTATCTGGTCTAGAAATGTGGACCTCAGAGGATTCAGCCCCAGAACTGGGACACAGCTCCTGTATCTTGACATTTCGGAAACACGCCCGTAATGTTACTTTTGGCAATGTAGAAAATGAGAGGCATTAAAATGTATCAGCGACTAATTTGTGATGTTAATAGTGACATCAAAACCTTAAATTGGGCCGACTTTACTTCATGGGATTTTTATTTGGGAAGCAATTTGTTTAGCCATGTATCTCTTATGGAAAATGATGTAAATAGACTTTTTTTAAACTAACCCTAACCGGACTTTTTCTCTAGATCAGGTATATCTATCTGCATGAAACAACTGCTCAGCCATGTGATATAATGTTCTCTTTAACATTGTTCTTACAAACTACTGCAGTCAACACCAAATTGCAGAGAGAACATAATCAAGAACCAGCACTTCCTACAGATAACCCTGATAACATTTAGGTTAGATCTGGGAACTGATAACCCAATGCAACCCATTCAATTCAAGACAAGGATTTGCCATTCTCAACTCAAAAGCTATTTGACTCATACTGTCAATGTATATAGACAGCATTTTTAGAACTGCATTTACTGTACATTGGAACTTAATGGATGTTCAATAAGTACTGGAGACCAAGGAGCGGCAATGTCAATGGAGTTTTTTGTATAAATATTGCACCCAACAGATAGTACTACTTTTATATTTGATGCTCTTAACATTCGGTGTCTGTTCCTAAGAGAAACTCAGACAATGATTCATTTGAGAGCCGAGCAGTTAGCATGAGCAGCAGTAGCCTCAACATCTGAACAAACAAAGAAAAAAGTAGCACCTAGAGGACTTTTTATTCAACGAAATTGTAAGATTGAAAAGTGATCTTCACAAACCACTTGGATCCCTCGCTGTTACTAAAAAAAGAAAGCAGCTTGATACAAAACCTCCCTCAGATTTAACATTAGTGCACCCGCCTGGTGTCTATCCAGAACTACACACACAAAAATGTGTTAAAAGGATTTCGAAAGTCAAACATCGGCATCGTCTGTTGTCAACTTTCTCTCTGAATGAACCTCAAAGCTGACGAGCAAGAAAAAAAACCCTAACACAAAACAAAACGTGGCCTCTCTGGGCCGCTAAGGGATTTATCCCAAATCTCCCCATCTCTAAACAAACATAAAGGTGTGTTTGGTAGACAGTTGCATTTTCATCAAGGGAAAGGCAAGCCTAAGCACATGGCTGAGGTGAACACTAGCGACAACAGCTTTTTATCACGCTGTCTCCTTTCTTCAAAGACACAGCATGAAAACGGATATGGTTGAAACTTCAAAAGTCTGGCACTCATCTTCACCCAGGAAGCTTAGTTGTCGCATCCATCTAAGATACACCTTGCTATCTCTCAGGGTCACACACACAAATAGGAAAACACAGTCTCACATGTTGGCAGTGCATTCAAAGTTTACTTCCAACTGTGGTTCGTCTGTTGTCTTTCCTCATGAAATCACAACCACAGCATGACACGTAGGAGCCATTAGCCGCAGAATGGGTCAACAACACGGAGAGGGAATGTGAAAGGGGGGCATTAAAGAACTATTCCTGCATTTTGTCAGTTTGATCATTATTCTGAAAGCACTCAGGGAACCACAATGCATTTCCTTTGTTTGATAAATGCCTTTATCTAATCTGATTTCTTTCATAATCACATCAAACATGCAACATCCCATAACAAACATGGACTATTAATTATCAGTGCACCTCATTTGTCTGTAAGGTCGTATTCTGAATGGAGTTCATCCTCGCTTACATTTGAGGAGTGGTCAGTCGACACGCTTTGTTTGTGCCAGCTCTGTTGGAATAATCAGAGCCAATAGACTTATATAACTTTGCAGTTTTTCTAGTTTTTAGGGTTCCAGGAATTCATATGTTGTTGATTCATTAAAACAAATCTGGATCAGAAAATTGACTTTCAGGTTAGACCTGTTATTTTGTCAGAGAGCTACAGGCCCCCGACCGTGATGCCCGAAATGAAAAAAAACCCTGTTGTAGGCTAGTAAATCACTTAAATTGTGCAACTATAACATTTATTTATATAGTTTACAAACAAACTTTCCCTCTAACAGGGTTGTATTGTATCAAAAGGTCAAAATGGCAGCTCTTAATATTGGTATTCTTTAGTTTCAGTGACTGAAATATAGCTAAGATAAAATGACTTTTAAAAATATATCAATATGTTGCCAACTGTTGGATGCTTATTTAGAATAAAATATACCCCCGGAGTGACTAATGGATAGAACCTTAACAACACTTTAAAAAATCCTGTTTTAATATTTGAGATCAGAGGGAACTATTTGAAACATCAGCACGTGGAAAAATGATGATCCCACATGGCATAGCTATAAAGTGATCAGATAACTTTATGAGAGAAGGAGCGTGCTCTCTGCCTCTTATGGGAATCACTGCGCGCAATTAGGTGAGTGGATGCCTGCAAAGCATTACTGTTCAAAGGGAGACGCGACTAATAAAAGAACTAAAGCAACAAGCGCACAAGCAACCCATCTGTTCAAAGGACGAGTTAAACCCCAGGCTTAAAAAATATGTATTAAACATTTCTGTTGGAAAATACGAAAGCTACTAGTTTATTTCCAGGTTATAAAACAATTTTAAAATATTTTGTACAGGTATTTATAGCCTTTAGGAGATCAATCTTTAGACCAGTTTCCCTCATATCAAATGCGTTTTTCTTTTTCACTACGGGTTATATTATTTTAGCATTGGTTATTTGATTATAATGTTGCCTTTATATTTGGTGAAGTAGCTGTTATGATAATTGCAGGGAACTGTTTTGTCCTTTTCCTTAAATGTATGCATGTTTTTTATATTATATCCCACCGAAAAAAAAGCTTATGTGTCCTAGTCTCTCGTTTTTTAAATATCCTTGTTGATTTTATCCATTTATTTTTCGCATATCAAATGCTTTCCTTTCACAATTAGAGGCCGATTTTCTTCTCAAGATAATGTAATATGCAATTTGAAATCTGCCTTTTGTGCGACCACTTTAAAAATAACCTATCAGCATTTTTACTTTAAAAAGCAGCACAGTGACATGTAAACGCACACACACAACAAAGGGAGTTGAACGAGGGAGTAAACATACCTGTAGCTGGAAATAGAGTACCAGAAAATGTAAACACCTATGTGGAGAGAGGGAGAGAAAAGGGAGGAGGGGAGTGAATCACACAGGCAATTACATGAAGAATAAACGCAGCCTACCTGGATTAAAGCAATGCGCAAATATGAAGCTTTTAGCGACTTCTATTGGTAAGAATGCATGGTTTTATGTGAGAAAGGCACGCGGAGAAGTGGAACACTTACAGGTATATGAACCTCGAAGGCAGCACAGACATCTTGACTCGCAGAAATACACCTGAAATACACCTGCTTCCACAGATTTGGAAAGGTTGGCGAAATCGCCCCCCTCTCTCTTGCTTTCGCTCCCTGGCGCGTCCTTTACGCACACAACTCCGGGGGTAAGTAGGAGATTGAATCCCAGTGTAAGGATATATCACTGGAGAGCAGCAGCAACAGAGTCACGGAGCGCAACATTAGGTGTTTCCTTGTTGGGATGAATTATCCAGTTTTTTTTCTCAGCCCGGCTCCCCGAAATCCCGGAACGTCTCCGTAAATCGGTGCCAAGCGTGGAAATGATTCACAAGTCAACCTCTCCAAAAATCCCCTTCGCTCATGAAAAAATATCCTTCGAGTTTTGCGCACCTATAGCCAAGTTTCCCCACAATCCAAATCCTACTCCAGAAATCACAGGCTCCTCAACTCCGTCCGTACCTGCGGGGGCTTTCTACACCTTGCATGTGTCATTTTATTCTACCAAGTGCTACGCTGGGGAAAAAGTTAAAGTGGTGATAATAAAACGCCCTTCCACCACTCGCTAAAAGTGGGCAAACAAACTTATCCAGGCATAACAAAGTTATGTTTTTCAAAAAGAAAAGCAGAGTGGAAATCGCAGTCCCTGGAGAGGTTTGGGGGCTGGTGATGGCGCAGCAGTGCCTGTCAGTGGTGTTTGTGCGTCTGCGTCTTGAGATTTGGGCACAGAGAGGCTTTTTTGTTGTTGGTGGGAGGAAACATGTCAGCGGTTTGCACCTGATAGGGTAATCCTGGAGAGACCATCAGCCTGGAGAGGGTTTGTTCCTCTCCGTGGGCAAAGCGATGCGCAGAGGAGAATAAGAGCAGATAAAGTGCTCTTTGGTTTGGTTGCTTTTAGATTTTTAAAATTAATAAAATGTTTTTTCCTTTAGTCAGGTTGGATGTTGTTGTTGTTGTGTTCGGCTATGGACAAAGACCACCTGATAAGAGATGGCATTTGACGATATCCACTTTCTTTTCTAAATTATATAAGTTTCATTTTCATTTTTGCGTCAAACCATATTTTCAGGTTATATTATTTTAACCCCTTTATGACTTAAATAATAATAAATATCAACAGGTATCGTAATTTTCTTCATTACATTGTCATGGTGGGTGTAGAATAAACAGCGGCTGCGTGTAACCACCACAGAAACTGCTCCTCTCAGTCGGGTTTTTCAAGCTACTGCTGGTTTGTGGATTGGCCTCGGCTCCTCCAGACAGCATTCAAATGCAGGTTGTTGTCGACCTCGATTTTTTCAATAATGTGCTATAACTTATCCCGCATTTAAATGAAAGAGAGGTGTGAATCTGTTTACGAGCTGGCAGCAGTAAAGCGAGCCCACATCCCTGCTGCCATCAAAAAAACAGAAAACCTTTGTGGTTCTCCTTTATTGTCCCATTAAAACTGGATCCTCGGCATTCCTGCCCCATTGATATTCAAAATGAATCTAAATGATTACATACAAACTTCCCATGTTGGGGATTTCAAAGGGCCTCCTGCAGTGAGTTTAGTGGGGACTGAAAGGAGTGTTTAACTAAGAGCTCCAGCTGCTGATCAGCATAAGGCAAACACACAAACACAATCAATTATGTATCTGGAAAAATATAAATGCATGGATTTTATTTATCTAAGTGTTTATGATTTATAACGACAAGTTGAGTCATGTGTGTTTTGTGCATGTTGTAAAGTGGGTTCATGTGGTGTTTACCCTGTGATTCATGGCTGTCTGCCTATAGGCTTGATCCTGACAACCACAGTGCACTTTAATAATCCCTGTAACACAACTGGGGTAGAATGTCAATTTAAAGCTTGACTAATTTAGCTTTGTCCGCCTCAAGGGAGGGGAAAGCACAGCAAATATTGGGCAAATAGTAATTATCGAGGAAGATAATTTAATGATTTCTTCACAAATACGAGGCATTGGTTCTGTTTGATCAAGTAAGGCTTACAGTTCAAAACAAAAGCACCTGACAACTGATTTAAAGAAGGCAGGATGATAAACAGCAATTACCACGCCGACTGTGATAAAGCCAGCATTGCGGGGTCACTCATCGCCTCTTAAGCACATGTTTGTGACAAACTTCTCGGAGCATGACTGTAAATCCTCAACTGATGGGAGAGCGCTGTAGCGAGCTTGATGTGGCCACCTGTGACTCACAAGGAGGTGGACATGTATCTCTGCTCATGGCAAAAAGGGAAGATACACTTTTCTTTAAAGAGGACTTTTATCATGAGTCACAAGAATAGGGAAATAAATAAGTTCTGGCTGCAGGCCAAATGTTGGATGTGTCAGCTATACACTTGTCTGGACAACCAGTCACATTGGCAGCTGGCCAGGAGTCAGAGGGAAATATTTATTTTAGAAATGTAAACTTATTTATGGCACAAAAGAAAGCCCACTGGACCAAAAAAAACTCTTTTCATACATGAAATCTGACTGACAAAAGGGATTTAAAAGGACCTAAATGGAAGGACTCCATTGGCTTTGTCTTGCACTGTCCCCTCTGAGAACCTGATTGTTTACATTGTTTATCCATATCACTGTTTAGTTTTTAAGCTGTTGGAAGGTTTGGCACCACATTCACATCCAGTACAACCATCATTTGGAGAAGAAGAGTCTCAGACAAGGTGCCAGCAAAACACTTCATCTGTAGGACGCTTTGCAGAGTTAGGGTTGGTTCACACCATTTCAAAATATCCGTTTTATTTGTCTTTTTTAAGTAGTTGATTTTGGATTATTCAAAGTAAGTGGGAATATGAATTTTCTGAGGATTCAAAAGATATATATATTCAGTCAATGCTTTGAACACAAAAAAATGAATTCCAAATATCACAAACCCAACTGAAATGTAACCGCATGGCAAGAAACTTGGAACAAACTGACCCTTTAAAAAGAAGAGAGTTCAGATGTGGATTGAAAACTACATTTTCACACCATCACTCAAAAAAGTTGGTGCTCCCGACAAATTGCAAATTGCCCGCTGACATTATATGAAGAAGAAAAAAAGATAAAACAGCGAGAATCAATCAAAAGCAGTATGCTGCTGGTCGAGCATGACAAGAGTGAGCTTTATGAATGGGGAGAGCTGTTTCTCAGTCCAGTTTCTGAGGCACGGAGGAGGGGAGGGGGGTGGGGGGGGGGCAGCCACTCAAGAGTTGGGATAAGGTTACCCACAGAGATTAGCTGACAAGAGTGAGGGAGTGAGAAAAACAAGCAAGCAAGTTAAAGGTCTTAGTTTACCTGGCTTGCTGTGCTTGGCAGCCAATGAAAGTGCTTTGAAGCCACAGATTCTGCCTAAGATGTTCCTCAGCGGCTACATTTGCCAATTCTGTTCAAATTTCATGAATAGAAATTTAGAGCTACAAAGTGGCGAATGATGTTATTTCGACGACTCCCAGAGTCCTTTCAAGTCTTTGAATTTGAACCTCGCCGCGTCCCCGAGCAGCAATGCGTGTCTGTCCGCAGCGACGGGACTGTGGGAATGTCACCGAGGATATCTCATTGAAGCTAGAGGAGGAGGCATCTGAAGGCGGGCGAGCGCTCAGCGGTTCAAAGGGCCCTAGCAGGCATTTAGGGCTCCACAAAAGAACTTGGCAGATCAGTAAGTGAAGCCCAATGTACTACATTAGTGTCAGGACCCCCTCCGCGTCCCTCCCACTTTGCACTTTCATCTCTGACACGGACATATTGACTTAAAGGAAAGGAGGGGTGCCAGGGCCCGCCGAGGAGGGGTGGGTAGTGGCGGTGGGTGTCAGGGGGGGTATATGTGTCCCATTCAAATATCAAGGTGAGGCGATTGATGCCCAGGGGTGACCACTGACTCATATAAGCCACCCAGAAGCCTTTTTCTTTAACTAGAAGTCACAGGCCGACAAGCGTGTGAGACCCAAACGGGACGGCCCTCTTCCTCTCATCTCACTGAAATCAGCCTCACCCCATTAGTGTATACTGACCCCACCCCAACCCCCCTCTCCAAACACACACCCACTTCCCTTTTCACACTGTGGGTGATGCCCTTCCGCGGGGCTACTGAAGTCCAACGGTTAACGTGGGTTTGGGTCGTGACGGGGTCGCGACACCTTGACATTGCGGAGGGTGACAGAGAGAGGAGCCAGAGGAGGGGGGGGGGGAGCTATTGCCTGCTACCTCGGAGACCTTTCAAGTCTTACCTAAAGGAGAGGGAGGAGGAAATAAAAAAAAGCGGGAAGTGTTTTAGTCATTTGTCCCCCGTCACACGTTGTTTGCATGGAGTCATTAAGGGCCATTTAGGTTCTGCCTTGAAGGGAAGAGGCCAGAGAATGTGGGTGCGGGTGCTCTTTGGGAGAGAGGCCGTGGGAGTGAAGGGTGAAAATTAAAGCGTTGCTCTTCAACAAATCATCTCTGTAAGCACCGCGTACATGCAGAACATATTACTGTTTCCATTGACTCGGGTCGCCTGTTTGACATTAATGATGATTTGCTCCATGTCGTCCAGCGGGGAGTTGAAAGTTGTTGCTCTCTTGTTGCTAGTTGCTAACACGTGTAACAACTTTATGTGACTACACGAGTTTTGAAGACATCACTAAACTATTCTCGCTTGGATGAGATCTTTGGCCATTGTTCAGTACAGAGTAACTGCCAACATGTGTCACAGTGCTACAATTGAATAACAATCAGCCGACGGACCCCATGTGTTTTCGGGTTTTGGCCTGTGGTTGACAGATACATGTCAGATCCCCTGGATGAGCAGAGGTAATCGAAAAGTCTTGTTTCGCTTCTCGGACTTGTGCCTTAATGACATAATAAGCCTTCAGAGCGGGGTGGACTGGTGGTGAAAGTTTGGGAAGTCAAATGATGTAAGTGTTCTTTGTCAGCTTTTTTCCTCCCTGAATTGAACGACCCCATAATTGTTTTTCTAGGACTGCCATAATTACCAAATTAAGTGGCTGGTTGTTTAGTAACGTGGCATAAAAGTGCTTTGAGACTCACAAACTGGCCAGAGGTTTTGACTCATTCACACGAAATGAGGAGGAAAGTAACTAAGTAAATGTACTCAATTACTTTACTTGAGTAATTCCCTTTTATGCTACTTTATACTTCTACTCCACATTCATAGGCAATTATAGTACTTTAGACTTCAGTATAAACATTTAACACTCATAGGTACTTTAAACATGTGATGTGCTTAATATGATTTGATACAGTGATGTATTATATCGCCCTGAGATTGATCATATATTGAAAGCTCATTCGTCAAATAGAGTCCTTTTACTTTTGATACTGTAAGTAGATTTAGCTAAGTATGCACTTCTACGAAAGTAACATTTTGCATTCAGGACTTTTACTAAAGTGAAGGATCTGAGTACTTCTTCCACCTCTGGTTATCATTAAAACAGTAATTAAAAAAAGGTAACTGCCCTGCTGTGTTTTAAATGCATCTTCCTGCCCTGATGAATGCAGTTTATAGATCTCATTAATGACACAAAGGCCCTGCACCGTAAATCAGAAATCAGCTTTGAAACACGTTAGAATCAAAAGGATGTCGAAGCCCACCAAGAGTGTGACCCGGACTCACCCACATGATTTGATGAGGACTTTGATTTGAAGTCATTACCTTCATGTTAGGGGTGAGAAGTACTAAGTGAGTGTTCAAAGGCGAAACCTGTCAGGCTAATGTTTATCTGATTACTGTGTGTCTGAGAAGCACTTCCTCAGGTGCAACTGGGCTGTTGTGGGGCTTGTTGTGGCAACACACTGGTCTCATCTTGTGTAACTCATCCAATTCAATAATAATGTCATTTTGAAAATTATGGAAGACTATTGAATTATTAAAAAATTAATCGTTCTATTTATATTTTTTCTGAATAAATCCTACAATGTTCCCTTTTTGATTAATGCAAACATGGTGTTGCAGCTATATTATCGACTGTGTGTGTTTATAAATATGTATTTGAATGAAAAAAGAGGAAATGTAAGAGAATGTTGATTTGGCTCCAAATTAACGACTTCCTTTTTGCCCAAAAGTGTCCAAACCTGAGAACACAGCCTCGTTAAAGGTGGGGTAGGTAATTCACTTCAGAAACACTTTTTGATATATTCCATGGAATGCTCTCAACACCCGATAGCAATGAATACATTAAATGCGGTTGTGTATTTTCAAATTCTAGTGCACTCGAGCTGGTTTCTCCATTCTTACCTACCCCACCTTTAACTGGATGAATGTAAGGCCTCTCATTTAACGGTTTACATTTATTTTTGACATACTTTTTGGTTTTAAGAAGATGTGCTTCTTGACTAATACACATTCTACATGAACCTAAGGACCCAGGTTTCTGTTTTGCCGAGAGACAACCCCAATTGGGAGCAATACAAGGGGTCAGTAAGTCCACGATAAAACTCCCGATGCGCCCCCTTACAATTTAAGTTCAACAATAAGTCGCACTGGAGTGCAGCTGCTGCACACAAGTCCTTTTCCCAGTCACGAAAGGTCCCACAGCAGTTTTGAGTCCCTCCTTGAGCTGCCTCTGCTCTGCTAAGCTAGCCTGAACCTGCAGTTCCACTCATCCTAATCGCTGAGCCCAATCCATTCCCCTGTCTAGCACCTCTTCAGAGGCCGCTCGCCCCTTTGTTCTGACAATACACAAACGACCATTCAAATGGAGGGACTCTGTAATCAGTGAAATACTAGCCTCTGGGCTTTGTAGAATAGAAGAAAAAGGGAGGGAGCGAGAGAGAGAGAGAGCAACATAGAAAAAGAAAAGGGAGAGAGAAAATCCAACCATGACCAATCAACTCTAACTACCTGTCTGGCTTTTTAGCTGCAGATGTTATTTGGCATAGAGGGGAAAAAATGTGCCCGTTCCAGATGTAAGATGTACAAAGGGAAGGCAGGCTGGTACCTCCACCCACCGAGAAAAAGGCCGGACCCTTCCACACCCATCCAGCTTTTGATATGGCTGTTTCTGCTCTTGCGTACGGCATTTCTTTCAAATAAATACCGTACGCTGCATTTAGACAGTGTGAGAGATAACATTGATGCAGTCTCACTGTCAAAGCATGCTGAGATCACACTGGATCCTGTGGTGCTGAATATCACCTGGAAATGTTTCTGGGGCATGTATTCCTGTACACAGATATTCATATAAATGGTTTGTGTGATCCATTCCTGGAAAATACTAAATACTTTACAAAAGGCTTTGGTATTAGAAATGCAGTCAGTCTAAACATTCATAAACCCTGAAGTGTCAAAAGTACAAAATAAGAATATCTGCTGTGCACTTTCATTCAGCACCATGCAATAATAAAAAGTTAGCTGGGTATTTCAACGTCTTAAACCATCTTGGAGGTATGCACTTGTGAAGTGTGAGGTGACTTTTGCTCTGAACCCAGGTGGAATAGTTTGCTTTGTTGTATTTGTGTATTAGGTTCACTTAGTTTCACCCTGATCCACAATAAACAAGGCAGGGCCTGTCAACAAAACTCACATGGGTCAGTGGTCTCGGTTGTTTATTGAGCAGAGGATCGGTTACCTGTAGGGTAAGAAACATGCTTTTCTTTCAATGATTAGCCTGTGATTTCAAATCAATACTAACGAAACCAATGTACCTTGAAAGTGATCATATTGTGGTATTTCAAGACTTTCCCGGTGACCAATTTAAAAAAGAACTAAATATGTTGTTGCTGTTATTTAAAGTCAATAGACTACTTTGTCGGAACATTTGTATTGTATTGGAAATGTGTGTCTCCTTGTCATAACTGGTAGCATAAATAAATACATTAGGAAAAGGAAAAAAGGTTAAATAAAAGCAGTCAAACCAGTACATCAGGTTAGAGCCAATTGCAGTGTTGGTCAAAAATGTGTTGTGGGTCAAGAAATGCATTAGCTCAACCCAAATCAAGTGTGGGAAGTGTTCAGTGCCAATAGTAAGTCATCCCTCCTCCATACTCCTCTTGTGGAATCCATTTTTAAATGTGAATCATAACTGTCTACAGCCCTGAAGCTTTGCCTCCCAGTGAGGGGAGGAACACATGGTCCATCTATTGTGTCTGTGTCTTCAAGAGGCACTTCAAACTTCTATAGGTTGAAACACTTAGCATAAAGTAGTATCCTATTCCTGCATTTCCTCCTACCTAGTGGTAAGGACATACAGTGACAGTCGAATACTTGAAGTATCATTTTAATGTTTTACGTTTTTTACGTTTCAAATAAAGAAACAAAGTTGCATTTTTGGTTTGCTTTTATCTCTTATTGCAAGTCATGCTCTTACCCAGACACTCAAGACAGATACAACCAACACGGAGGCGTGTGGTGCAGTGGGTTGTGCGTTGGTGTTTGGATCAGGTTCAAACCCCACTGCAGTCAGCATGTCGTTGTGTCCCTGAGACACTTCACCCCAAATTGCTCCTGTGGGGATTGCCCACAGTGTTGAGTGTGTAAGTTGCTTTGGATAAAAGCGTCTAACAAGTGACATGTAATGTAATGTCATTTGTGTGAGGGTTAGTTCAAATGAAAGCATTGTCCCTTGTTAAAACTTTGTAGAGAATAAAAGGGAAGCTGGAAGAGATGTTAAGAGAGAAACTGCAAGGTGCACGCAGAGCTCGGGGGCTAAAGTCATTACATGATATCAGCTTTTTGAAGTTAGGGAAGTGACAAATTACCTTGTTGAACCACACTGGTGTGAGTGAGGCGTGTCTGTCAAATCATGATAGAATTGCTGCCTCGGGCTGCAACTGATCTCGGTCAGGCAAGTGTGCTTTCAGTTGAAGTAAACTGGTAAACTACAATGGAAGTAAACTTCTACCTGTGGTAACGTTAATGTAACCGTTTGTAGGATAAACAACAAAAACAGATAACATGATACTCATCACTTAAAGTAATAAAGGGTGTGATCATTCGTTTGAATGGAGTCCTTTCTGGCGGCAACAACAACAGACTATTTTTTCTGAAATAATAATCGGTTAGAACTGTTTTCATAAATGAATAATCATTTGCCTTGTATTCCATCAGCCCTGTCCTGACTTAAACACTATAAAGGCATGTCAAACAAGCAAGACTTATGATATTCAGAGTCACATCAGACGTTTTTTTACCATGCTGCTACCTAACCCTAACCCTATAGGGAGCATTTGAACTGTGACCTCTGACAGAAAGCTAGACAAGATCCCCTGTGTGTACTGGCTCTGCTCCTCCACAGAGGCCTTCTGGTCAGGTAACAACAAGATCATTACTTATCTGCAGAGAACAATTTTAGCAATTCTTCCTGAATTTAGTCATACTACAGTTTGTTAGAACTCCAGCGGGCCAAACAAACTTATTTTTTCTAGTCTTCCTCAAACACTTATGACCCTATTAGTTCTTATTACAGTATTGATCAGGGACCTTCTGAAACCATGGCTGGCGCATCCGCACTGGACACATTTGCTCCATCTTTCACACTTACAGTACTGTGGCTTGCCCACCAGCATGAAAGCAACAAACTACGACCCAACTCCAGTTGTCTCAGTGGCACACCAAGGCCTCCAGTTGTGCCTGCTACCAGATTTTAAACCCGTCCGACACCCAAACTTGACCCAAGGTTAGGAAAGCTTTCACAGGGCAGCAGCCACTTCTTGTTTCTTTGGGCTTAACCCGCCCAGGCTCCCCTCCTAAGCCTGACTGCAGAAGGGAGGCCAGGTTTCACTTTTCTGAGCGAGTTTCACACCTAGCTTAAGAGCTGCTTTTAGGCAGCCTCTTAGGACAATAGGATCAGAGTTAGGGGCTTCGTGATGGCATTCTTTAAAAAGTTAGGTACCTTACTGATAATAAGGGATCTATTAATGACCAAGAGCAAGATAGAGGCAATAACAAGTATTACTTCCTTCCGAATGTAGACGAAATACAGTTTGAGTGATTGTAAGAAGGTTTCATAAGTGTAAATGTTGAAGCAGCCTAAGATGTTTGAAAATGTATTCATAATATTAAACCATCAATATCTTGTTTGAGGCAGGCAAGGCAAGTTTATTTATATAGCACCTTTCAACACAACACAATTCAAGGTGCTTTACAAAAATGAAAGGCATTCAGACAAAGGCATTTAAAAACAGTCATTAAAAAGAAAAGATAATAAAAGAAACATTAAAAGAAAAATACATGAATAAAAAGTTACAGTGCAGATTAAGATATGAATAGTTCACACAGAAGTTCCATTTTACTGATGCCTTTCTTTAAGGTTTCTCCGAACATGAGCTGTGTACGCTTGTATGGCACATACGTCCCGAGCAGCATACACAGAGAAAGCCAGCGAGGACAAAGTCCCCAGACACTGATTCCCTGGGGTTACTAGCCCCAAATGTTCATCAACCAAAAGTGAAACACAACCGCTCAGTTTCAATTAAAAGCACCGGCAAAAAGGAAAGTCTTCAGCCTGGATTTAAAAGTAGTCAGAGTTGCAGCGGACCTGCAGGTTTCTGGGAGTTTGTTCCAGATATTTGGAGCATAATAACTGAACGCTGCTTCTCCATGTTTAGTTCTGACTCTGGGGACAGAAAGCTGACCAGTCCCTGAAGACCTGAGAGATCTGGATGGTTCATCATTTAGCAGGAGGTCAGAAATGTATTTTGGGTCTAAACCATTCAAAGCTTTATAAACCAGCAGCAGTATTTTGAAATCTATTCTTTGACACACAGGAAGCCAGTGTAAAGGTTTGAGGACTACAATCAAAAGTCTTTACAACAAGGTAGGCCCTTATCAATGCGAAAAGGGAATTTACAAGAAAATTAATCGGCCGTACAGCAGAATCCAAAAATGCTCTTCTGGCTTTAACATTTTGGATGAATAACATGAGGCATTTTGGCTTCAAGTAATCCAACGAGACCTTGAAATATTTCTAGTTAGGATTTAACCTTTTAATTTCCTGTTTGAAGGCTCAAATTTGATTATTCATATGGGTTGTTCTAATATGTTTTAAGTCAAGTGCTTCAGAGCGTGGTACATTCAAACAAGTCCAGGTCATAGTGATGGTTACCAAACATGACAGAGTTTAATACAATTAAGCAATTGACTAGAATGTTCTAAGACATCTGAGCAGCCACTGTACTCTCAGTCATACGCTTTCTGATTCTACGTTTGTGAACAGGTAACAGAAATAACAACATATTTTCCGACTATATATCCACACAGATGTTTTATAGGTCGCTATACAGTACATGGCAACAAAAAAAATCAAAGCTACTTTTCCAAAATCGTCACGCATGTATAATCATAGGGAGATAAAAATGTGGGAGATGAGGCCACAGAAAAAAGGTGAGTTCTCTTTAGCAACGACTAAGCCCTCAAACTCCCCCTGATCTGAGTCTAACTCCGAGAAGCCTCTCCTCTATGTCAGAGGAAAAAAGTTTGTGGGCAGAGGAATGCAGCTCACATCTTTGCCATAGCAGCAGTAGAGGTAATGCGCTCGCATGTTGGCGCTTGTCGAGGCGAGCGCACCTCCCTCTTCTGTATTAATAACCGCATGTCCTATCGCTGTACCAACTGGGCTGTGTTTTACTGGGCCAGGATCCTAGCTTACGGGAAGGTGGATGATGAACTCCCCCACCTCTTCCTCTAATTTACACAATTACTTCCCCTGATGTCTGTTTCGCTAAAGTGCTCTCAATCCCTGAATGAACAACCCTCGCACATCCAGACCCTGTCATCTCTTACATGTTGCCAATAGCAGCTAAACAAATATGAATACAGCACTTGAGATAATTGGACAACAGTGTACAAAGTCTTCATTCACATATAAATAGATTATAAATAAGTAAAAATAGCTCACAAATCCTGACAGGCAAAGAGTTGTCTGCTTTTCTGTGAAGGAAAATGTTTACATAAGCGCATCAACCCGTGACAATTGACTTATACATAGAAGGAATTGTTATTAAGATACAGTCAACTGTCAAAATCTTGCCGTGAAAGAGAAAATCACTGGTGATGACAATGATGGCTTCCTTTTCGTCTAATATAAACATACCAGCGTGATCACTTTTTCCCCCTCAGGGCAAAGTCATTGTTCCATTTTGAAAGCTCTCTGAAATGTTCCCTTGATATTTGTTCCCCTGTGTTCGTTTATTTGCTTGTATCCAGGTGATGTGCCAACCTGTCACATCAAGCACAGACGGCCTTATTTCCTCAGAGCAAAGGTCAAAACAATTGTCATGGGAGGGATGGGCGTCTACGTGTTGGGGGGGTGGAGGACTAGTTTTAGTTTGATGTGTTACAAACTACCCGAGGGAACAGACACTTTAAAAAAAACATGCTCACTCGAACATGCCAGTGATAGACGCTTTGACATCTTTTCAGACATTTTCTGAGTTCCATGATTTTCTAATGAAAAAAATCATGGATCTCTCAAGACATATTTGAATATACTTCCTATAAAAAGGCTGTGTGTGTGTCAATTGAAATGTTCCTGGCTTGCTTCAGGACACAAAAGACACAATCTTAAAAAATACAACATTTGGCCATCCGTCCAAATCACATTATGTCAAAGTACATGGCTGATAAAGTCCAAAGAAATCCAAGTTATCTTTCACTGCCACTTGGAGCCGCCAAAGTGCAGATTCGACAACATGAAGAAATATTTTTCTACACATCTGCATGTCTCATTTTGGCGGAGAAATACGGATCTGCTTTCCAACTTCACCCTTTCTTATAATAACACTTTTCACCAGTTACTGTACTGTACTCAACCGCAGAATTATTATGTAGTATTAACACGTGTGAACAACACCTGTTGTCGTGAAGTGAGGTTTTTACAGACTTTTGGGTCGTGAGAAAAAAGAGGGCGGAAATGTACATGCCTGCAGAGACATGACCTTACATTTCTTTCCACCAGAGATGAAAATATTGTCCTCAATTATATTTCCTGCGGGTAAAACCCTTTTGCAGAACTACTAATGCAGTAAAACAACACCTGAACAATAATAGTTCACACTTAAATACATATATAACAACACAGAGATTTATAAGGTGACATTACTTAAAACATGATAAGTACAGTGGGTTTAGTCTGACATCCACCAGTGCTTTTAGCTATCAAAACTGGAGTAGTAAAAATGCAGGCTGAGGCGTTGTGAGTGGAGTGTCAGTCTGACAGTAGTGTTAGCATTCCCCGAAGGCAGTTTAAAGAACAGTGTAGGATGAGGTTGCATAATCTGTGCCTCGGATTCATGGAAAAGAGGGCCTGGTCTTTAGGAAAGATATACTGACACTTCCAAGACGTCTGGGAGAAGCATGTGGAGTAATACTCCTGGCAGCAACACAAGTGATTGTATCAAATAGTAATGTGTGGCTTAATTGATACTAGTTGCTACACGCCATATTAACAAAAGGAGGTGAAGAAGAAGTGGTGATAAAATACATCTGAATGTTATCATTAATTTTGAGTGCTTGTTCCTTCAAGCACATGTGAAGAGTGAGAACAGATTGTCAAGATCGTTTTGCTTCATTTATAAATAGCTAAGCCGCAATGACCTTTGATCTGAATGCAAGTTTTTTTTTTTGATCAAACGTTCCCTGGAAGTATGTTGTGTTCTCATCTTGCATTTTAGTCAATTTACTTCACATTAACATATATTATCAGTCACTTTTATATCATGGTGTGGGAGAACAAATCCCTCTGGAGGAAACTTTGGGACTCTACCCTTTGCAGACCATTTACATGCACACACAAAACGATATAACACAGGAAAGAGAAAGCCCTAATAAGCATTAAAGAGCCCCTTTATAATCAATTAAAAGGTTTTTCTGTGTTTTTCTTACAAATGTTGTTGTTTGTGTCTCTAAACCTTCGATAAAAACTCACATGCCAAGGATGTTTTATTCGTGCTAAATTGCCCCTGAAGATTACAAATGATTCACTGTGGATGAAAGACTGTTAATCCACCCCCCTCTACCAAAATACACATTATCCAGGCTTTTATAAGGCAGATGGCTGATTGAGGCTATTTTATACAAAACTGCGCTTCAATCAGACATTCTTCATAGGGGGCATAAACTCAGTCACAAACAAAACACACCTGTTCTAAGAGCGAGCGCACACACACACACACACACATACACACACACACACACACTGGGGGAAGAGATGGTCCTCAGAGGGAGGCGTCTCTGACTGACCTTCCTGTCCCATATCGTGTGACTGCAGGATTCGAGAAAAGGTCGATATTTCCCTAATGTTGTGTTTGGCTGCCACATGTACTGCCGTGCTAACAGCAGCCTCACATGCGCACACACACCTGCACACACACCTGCACGGTCCCTGAGAGCTGTTACTGGTACACCGAGGCACTATCAATAACAGAATAAGAAGCACCATTAAGGGGTCAGTTCACAAGAATTACAAAAGTAACACATATTCTCACGTATAGCTATTAGGGCATCGAGCCATCCAGACAGTTTTATTATCTCAAGTGGAATTAAACTCTGCAAGTGTCAATAGTACTTTGTATCCCTGAAATACACAGGTCAGAGAAACTGTGGCTCAGGAGGGAGACAGTGGTCCTCTATCTAGAATGTCCATGTGTCTTTGGGAAAGATACTTAACCCCAAATGGTGACTGATGGCAAAGATGGCATGGCTAACTGTGTGAATATGGCCCTATTGCAATGTTTTTTTTGTCAGAGAAATGCTCATTCTTAACCATGGTTATGAAAAGTTACGACAGTTCCTGCTTTGTCGAAAGAGTGAAGAGTTCGTACCAAAGTTTGCCGCTGCATTTACATCCAACACCTTAGGAAAGGGAGCTTTATTTACTGGAGACGGTGGTTTAATCTATTCTCAGTGGAAGTGCAGGGGTCAGTTTGGAATTGGGCCTAGTATTCTCCCTGAACAGGTGGTACCTTGTGTAGCAGCCTCTGTCTGAATGTGTGTGAATAGGTGAATGCTGACTTGCAAATGTCAAATGCAAATACAGTCCATTCACCAAAGTAAAATCATATTCTCACCTCCCTTCTATTGCTTGAGACATGCACACAATTATAATTTCTCAAGTGGAGTCAAACTCTGCACTTTTTTTGTGTATGCATCACTGAGGTACACAGGTCAACTTGTAGGCCTATTATTCTTTATATATACCCGTTTGCACTTTGGGATTTTGCAGTGTGTGTGTGTGTGTGTGACATTACCTCCAGGCTGGTTCAGTCTAACCCTGGACTGGAATTCGAGTCGACCACAAAGGGGGGATTTCCACGTGCCGCTCAGACGTCTTGTTTGGAACATAAAATGGTGCGTCATCCCGTGGCTGCATCCGCCTCACTTCCTCGCGGCAAAAAGCGTTCAGCTGGCTGTGAAGTAATGCTTGACTCACACTTCAGGTAAGCGCGTAATCAATTTATATCATTAGGAAGTCTTTGAAGTTAACGTCTGGGCTTCAGTGCCATCCAGTGGTGATTGAAATTAAAGGGAAGGTTCGCAATTTTTTCAAGAATGTCTTAAAATGATCCTTGCATGCATATATGTACATTTAAATTACTGTCAGGTGCTTCAATGGTTTATCCACTTCATGGAGGCCAGGAAAATATAATGTATTAAAGGTATTTTAATGTTTTGTCCTCCATTGCTAACATAGAATATGCGTAAGAGAGTAATATCTTGACAATGGATTTAATCCGGTGGAAGAATAACGCTGTATAATAATGTTTTTAACTGAAATTAGTTTCTAAACATATCCTCAGAATGAAATGTTAAATTGTGTTATTTTGCTAATGAAGAAAAAATATCCAGCTTGATCTTTTTTGTCTTCTCTCTATAACCAATGAGAACATAATGGGAACAGATTCTGTGTTGAATGTTAAATGTAGGCTATATGAAAATACAATGCTGCCAAGGATGCTTTTTAACAGTTGCTATGTGCTGCATTTACACGTCTCGTCTACAGTTTATGAAGTGATGAGCAACATCAACAACAGCAATCTGTTTAGCCTAGGCTTAGTGTGCTTATAGCTTCTTTGGTCATGGTAGCATTCCATCTGTATAATATTAAATATGACATTAAAAAGTGGTCAATAACCTCCAGTCGAATCATACTGAGGAGCCTCCGAGTTGTAGATTTTAAGCAGCTTGTCCACTCACATTTGTCCTGTCTGTCCCTCACAGAGTGGACTGTTTCTTCTTTTGTCTCAGAAACACAGGTTAGCTGCTGTGATGATCCACCTCTCTTTAAAAAGGAGGACAATAAAAGTGATTAAGTTACCCTGACCACAGAGGTCACAAATTAAATGTGAAAATACTCACTCAATGTCATTTAAAGGTCACCTATCATGCTATTTTTAGGCAATAGCATAGGTCTCTGATATATAAAAATATATTAAAAACATGTCTATGAAGTGTTTTGCTCAAAATACCAAACAGATCACCGACCCGGCAGCTACTGTCTAAACTAAATGCTGCCGTGATGAAACGCCATATCATGGATTATCAAGGATTCTCTCTGAAACAGTCTGGAGCTCAAAGGCTTTCTCTCTTGCCGGTTATACCACAAGGTGAGTTCCTTTTTACTTCCTGCTTCTTCACACACATGCTCTCCAGTACAGGTTAGCTCTGAGTGTTAGCGATGCTAATGTAAACACCGACCATATATATATATATATATACCATACGGTCCAAAACAGTCGGGCATTGTCTCTGACAGCAACGTTTCTGATTGGGCTGTGGGTATAAAGCCAGCCTACATTTCCGATATGACGTCATATCGGACGCAAATCTGGATCAGCTCCGTTGTAGCCCCGTTTTTAGAGATTTGGGTACGGAGGAAAAGAGAGAGGGTTTTATTTTCTGACGCTGCGTGAGTTCCCCGACACACCGGGGACACATCTTTATGTACAAAAGACATCAAAAAGTGCATTTTGCATGATAGGTCCCTTTTTAAAATAATCTCTTTGATCAGGATATATACTTAATGTGGAAAACACAGTATGTTGAGTACCTGTCTACCAAAAGTTTGCAATAGTAAAATAATTCAGAGGACTCATATTTTTCATAGCAGTTTCAAAATGTTGGACTCAAAAGCAACTGGAATTCACTTTATTCAGGTAAATACAAAGAAAGAAATGGATGGATATGTCTCACAAGCTATATATGAATATCCACCAGGAGCATTCATGCATAAACTAATCAAAACAATTTGACTAAACGGGCAAAATGCATAATCTACTCATACCAATATTACAGTGCATGACAATTTAATTTAATTTGCATTGACATATCTCTCGCGACGCAGATGTTCAACAGAGGGCAAAACAGAGGGATCATAGACATTATAAATAATATACCAGAATTACTTTATTCTGATACTACGGTAGATCTACTAGTCATAATTCAGAAAATGTCAATTGTATTTTTGTAAAACAACCAAATGTCATTACTAAAACAAGACAGACTACAATCTGTTTTTCCTACAACACATTTAGGCGATGGCTTTCAAATGACATAATCAAATTAAACAGTAGGATTAAAATGAATGAAAAACAAAACAAACACCATGTTTACCCACAAAGACGGTTTTAAAATTCAACACTTTCCCACCTAACTAAAACACATTTCAAATGAAGACCATGAAAACAGATCCAAGCTACGAAACAAGCTATTAGCAAAGGGCGGATTAATCATACACATAGAAATATATCTGTTCAGCTGCCGTACTAGTAAATAACAGAACTAATAATGTATTTACAGTATGTTTAGTTTGATAGAAGGGAAGACGTTAATAAAATCAATCCTGGGGATGGCATCTTGCTCGTATTAAAAGATATTATCGATATTCAAATTCTGATATTAAGAACATTATACAGGCGACTTTAAAGAAGAATGAACGTTTACAGCTAAGGAATTTGAAATATCCTTTACAGAGAACCAGAGGGTTTAACCGAGCGATTTAATTGGTTGGCGATGGTCTCCTGCTGCCAACATTTGTCTCATAAAACCCATTATACAGGACCATAAACACATAAGCACGGGGCGATGTATGCTCATCAGGGCACTGATATAGAAGAGTGTGAACAATTATGAGGTTGAGTTTTCTTTACAGCGTTTTCTGTAAATGTGACGTGATGTTACTGTTTCTGATCTATATGATTATGATGTAATACATAAGATAATCTGCCTTCATAGGCTTGTAACCAGTTCATTCAAATGCACTGAAGAGGTATGATATACTCCTGGAGCTCGTTTAATGTATATTACTTAAAAGAAAAGGGGTTTAAGTCAGGGCAGCTGTGTTGCTTTTATAGAGCTCATAATATTCAAGAATGCTTTGTGTCCTTTTTTGCTACAGATGATTTTATAATATCATGGTCATTAAAACCCTCTCAGGTTATCACAGAAGGAGATTGAAATGAAGTTCTACTAACAATGCCATTTGAAACCAGGTGTGCAAGTGCAGACTAATTTAACCAGAATTACATTTAAATTGAAAGTAAAAACAAACGACAGACCCTCATCCAGAAATATCAGGTGTTCCGTAAAAACACAAATAACCTATTTCTTGTTTACTGAACAGATTAACTTGATAATATATGTACACATTCATTATTGTATATGAATCTTAACGCTTGATATTGAGATTCACTGAAATGATTTTAAACAGTTGAATATTTGCGCTGCAGAAAACAAAAAGGTAACCCCTTGGTGGTGTAAAAAAACGTTAATGCATGTTTAGCTGCAGTAATGACCAAACTATAAGACAATTTAAAAATAAAATGGACTCACCTTACTCCAATACATGTTTTAAAACAATATGTATAAAGCAATTATACCGCACAAATTAAAAGTACAATCTTCAAGCACGTTTTGCAAGCTAAATATGTTTCTTTAAGCCTGACAGAAGATAACTAAACAAAACTTTAAAAAGTAAAACATCGTCAGTCCCTCTGCATCAGCTGTCTTAACCATCCTTGTGTATACTGCTGCTTTAATTCCCATTTAATCTGACTCTGATGTATCTCAGTTAACAGTAGAGAGATTTAAAGGCACATTCTGTAATATCTCCTATTGCATTGTTGACTTAACAACAAGGACACACTTAACAAGTGTCATGGACGCAAAGCACCTGGAAGCAGCAGCAGCAGTCTGCAACATGCGTCACCTATACGTGAAGAAATATGACGTCATCTCACTTCCTACAGGAAAGGAAAGGAAAGGAACGGCCTGTGTAGTTTGACAATTTCACTTTGAGCAATCGCTTTCATTTCTATAGCTGCACATCGACAATCGTTGCTGCATCTAGGTGCAAAAGCATCAGATTCGATGTCTTTGGCCGCTTCTTTTGGTTAAAGATATTCTGTTTGAGCCTGAACAAATTACCTCGTTGACCAGATTTGATCTTTGGCTCTGAATATGTAATGACGTTGTTATTTATTGCATCAATAAAATCATACATGTGCAACATTTATTACATGCAGACGGCGTACATATGAATAATTGCCGCATGTTGAGCAACATTCACATGCAGCTTCTTAAAGGCGTGTGCAGTTCCTTTCCTTGCCTGTAGGTGGTGCAGATTGCGATGAAGTGGACAGCTTGTCTGATAAACATGAATGAGCGAGTTTGTGAGTTATGAACTAGCTCCAAAAAGGTGCTTCACCTCTAAACTACTGAAAATGACCCCTGAATCACTAACGGCGTTACCCCTTTTTCAGTAACACTTAATAAGGCCGAAGAGGAAATCTCGCAGACTGTGCCTTTAAATGTCTTGCAGGAGGCAAAACATACAAATGCTTCAAAAGAACAACGTGTGTTACTTCTTTTCAATCTTCAGTGTTTTTACAAAACTCCAAAGGTCCTTGACCACCTGAGGAAGATATAGAGAAAAGGGGAGGGGGAGGGGAGGGGTAAAAGCAGAATAGAAAATAAATGATAAATCGTCCAAATGAAGTGCTACAGCGCTTTAGAGTTATGACTCACTTTGACTACAGCATGATTTCTGTGCGTCTCGCCTGTGGGAACGCTGAGTTTAGCCGGGGAACGACGAGGGGTTGGGTGGGGGCAACAGTACATACCAGAGTATATGACTAGGTGCTCCAGGTCTGACAGATCTCAGGCTTGGCTGATGAAACCAAAGCACTTCCACAGATGTTTCTACACACTGGGATCAACAAGCCCCTCCCCCCCCCCCACACACTTTCCCATGTCCACCCAGCCCTTGTGCCGCACTAAAGAGCTTTCACCTGCTCTCATAACTGTACATTGTATACATACACACACATTCATGTTTTCCAGTGGTTGACTCCCTGCAGATGTTTTGATACAGAAAACACAGCTTTGTTATCCGACACACGGCCTTTAATTACAGAGTTTGTGGAGATAATCTAAAGGGTGATTCATCCATGCTCTGCAAAACAAAGTGCAGGGGGCTCTTGTTTTTGTTCTGAAATGACAAGCAGCATTAGAAAAGATTTAAGTCCTGCATTAAGGAAAAAAAAAACCTTTTGGTCGGGTTGGTCAAAAGGCCTTGAATGTGAAAGAGACTGGTACCATCCACATACCGCCAGTCCCTTCATTAAGGCTACAAAAGACACACACACGCCAGTAAATCACGGAGAAAGAGTTCGCCCTGGCAGGTGTACTCCCATTCCATCTCAAGAGAGCTGACACAAAATGAATATAATTCAAAGAGAACACACTGTGCTGCGGAGACATTTGGGGCAAAGTGGACAGTATGAGGACAGTGTGAGGAACCATGATGCATTCCTGGGCATCTATCAAGGCAAAAAGCTCTTAAACCTTGGGACGAAGGTTGATATAAATGTGAGCGTGGCTTCAAACCAAACTTCTGACGGTTATGAGATTTTATGCTAAGATCGCATTGGCAAAAAAGCAGGATATTGGTATAAATTGCACATATGATGCAAGAGGTATACAAGTTAAAACATGGGTCTTAGAATTAAACAAAGACCAGTCTCAGATGCCTCGTAATCAGGGCTCTCAAAACCATGTGCAATCAATAACTATATCGTATACAAAATACATCAAATGACTCGTGATTACTTACCTTTTGGTCTGCGATTTTAAAACAGCTCTTCAAGTAATTTTCAAACTTCTGCTCGGTCTTCGGTAGTGGTTTCCCCTGATGGACAAAGGGCCATTAAATCATCAGCTTAGCCTTGCGTCACACATTCAATTAAGAGAGGTCATTTGCAAAAAAGAGGATGACAGCCTTACCTCCTTGGCGGCCGTTGACAACTTGCTCTTAATCTCTGTCAGAGAGGGAGATTTAGACGGGCCAGCCTGGGGTTTGTCTTTTCCTGGGGCAGGTGTCTTTGAAAATAAAACAACTAGATAAGAAGAACTGATTTATGTGCCAAATAGAGAGAGATTTAAAGAGTTGTAGATAAAGAGATAACTTCGATAAGGCCGCAATATGTCTTGTTTTACTCAGGTTCAGATCTTGCTTTTAACCTGTACAGGGTATATGCAGGAACCCTGAAGTCAAATGTAAGACCTTTTAAGACCTTTTCCATACATTTTAAGACCTCATCGCCACTTTGAGTTTTAACCGGTTACCTTGGCAACACACTTCACCTCACATTGACTATATACAGTATTGATTGTCCTTCCTCCTTATCTTCCAACCATTTGGACGCAGACTTGCATTTCCCCATAACGATGTTGTTTAGCAACCGGCGTAAACGGGCCTTCGCGCTATCAAGCAGTGAGCGTGCGATGTCCTGTTCAGATGACGTCAAACCCAACGGGATGCCATCAATAAACTACACAGAATCACACTACACACCTACGCCATGATTACATTCAGGCAGACTGTAGAACACAACCTCTTTGGACCATTTATATACTTATTGAAAACAAGCTACAAAACGTAATACCTTGGAAAATGCCGATTAATATTTTTTAATACAGTGATTCTCAAATGGGGGTACGCGGACCCCTAGGGGTACGTTGGGGTACTGCAGGGGGTACGTGAGATTCAAAAGAAAAAGGTTAATTAAAAAACACCACGCATGATTACAAAAATAATCTTAGTACAATAAGTTAAATAGGAAACACAATTGTATATAAAATATCCCTAGAACCACCTAGGGGGTCCTCATATAAACATGTCAAATGTGTGGTTTGTTAAACATATATTACTTCAATTGAAAAATTTGTTTTAATTTGTTTTCGTTCTCATGCATAAAGATGAAAATATGCTTAGTTTGTTGTAAGTCATGCACGAAGGAGTTAATAAATCAAACACTGATGGAACATCACTAGGATTAAAAGACTAATGTCGCAGCAGGATTTGGAAAAACTTGTCCATGCTTTTATCTTCAGTAGACTCGACTACTGCAATGGTGTCTTCACAGGTCTCACTAAAAAGTCTATTCGGAAGCTGCAGCTGATTCAGAACGCCGCTGCTCGAGTCCTCACTAACACTAAGAAAGTGGATCACATCACTCCTGTTCTGAAGTCTTTACACTGGCTTCCTGTGTGTCAAAGAATAGATTTCAAAATACTGCTGCTGGTTTATAAAGCTTTGAATGGTTTAGGCCCAAAATACATTTCTGATCTACTGCTAAATTATGAACCATCCAGATCTCTCAGGTCTTCAGGGACTGGTCAGCTTTCTGTCCCCAGAGTCAGAACTAAACATGGAGAAGCAGCGTTCAGTTATTATGCTCCAAATATCTGGAACAAACTCCCAGAAACCTGCAGGTCCGCTGCAACTCTGACTACTTTTAAATCCAGACTGAAGACTTTTCTTTTTGTCGCTGCTTTTAATTGAACTATTCATATCTTAGACTGCACTGTAACTTTTATCCATGTATTTTTTCTTTTAGTGTTTATCCATGTATTTCTTCTTTTAATGTTTATTTTATTAGCTTTTCTTTTTAATGACTGATTTTAAATGCCATTTTCTTAATGTCTTTCATTTGTTGTAAAGCACTTTGAATTGCCTTGTGTTGAAAAGTGCTCTATAAATAAACTTGCCTTGCCTTGCCTATATTATAATTATTTATAGGCTTTTTCTATCAAAAATGTTTGGGGTCGGTCAGGGGGTACTTGGCTGAGAAAATGTTTCAAAGGGGGTACATTACTGAAAAAGGTTTGAGAAGCACTGTTTTAATAGCCTTAATTTTCGCTAAATTGATTTATCAACTTGTAATACTTTTTAAGACCCCGCGGACAGCCTGCTGTATCTTTCTGTGCTCTTGTTTGAACTCAACACACAGGTTGTTAATGATAAATCCACTTGCTGACCGACAGGCAGCCGTATCACCGCTCTGTCTGAGTCTGTGTTTAGGCTTGGCGTGAGACACCAGCTGGACGGAGATAAAAGCACCAGAAAGGACAAATGCTAGCCCAATTACACCATCTTTTCTTTACAAATACATCAGGTACAAATTATGTTTTTTATTGTTTGCAAGCAGGAGAGGGTAAGCCCTTACACTCCAATGAGTAATACAGATTGTTTGTCAAATGTGTTTTTTGCCCTCGATGTCAAATCCTAACGACCGAACCAAAGGAAATGAAGTGAAACTCATGTGTTTTTTTCTGACATAAAATTAATGACTTCCACAAGAAAAGATAACACCTTTTTTCCTCTTGTAAACATTTCTGAATGGTCAAGACAAAAAATACTGTGACAAGCAACCACCATTTAAAGGGGTCCTATTATGCTTTTGGGGGTTTTCCCTTTCCTGTAGTGTGTTATATGTCAATGGTCTGTAAATGCTCCATTGGGAGTTTCTCTCCATCCTTGCCCGAGTCATTGATTTATATAAAAGTCGTTGATTTATAGCTTGGACATAATCACATCACTACGCAACACTCCCGCTTCTATTGGCTAGCGCTCCAACACCTTGCATGTGATTGGATAAGGGGCGGAACATCTCTAAGCGGTTGACAACAGAGCCGGCCAGCTAACCAATCAAAGCAGACTGGGCTCTGGTTTCAGACAGAGGGTGAAAAGAGGTGCTGCAGCAGAGCTTTTTGAACATTAAAGCATGTCACAGTAGAGACACTAAATACTAATATGAACCTGGAAATGAGCAGAATATGGCCCCTTTAAGTACATGGAAAGCCCATAAATACACATATGTTGTAAGTGTAGCAAAGGCCTTAGTTTAAACAGACAAGTGGTCACTTAAAACACATTATGATACTGCTATTACTTGCATGTTGATCTGATTGATCAAAATACAGGATATAATGTAAAAAAGGGCCACAATTTAGAGAGCTACATGAAGGATCGGGGCCACAGGTGTGTTCAGAGCCGAGGCCCCAGAGGTCCTCAATTAGGAAGTGTCTGAATATGACACAACAACACACACACCATACATCGTGACTGCATGTTACCCAAGACACAGAGCCTGTCCCTACATGTAAAGCCAGAGTGGAATCCAGTGAAATTGCAGGGTTTCATTGATAGCCAGACACACATTTCAGAGAGAAGAGGTGCCGTGTATAAAGAGACTTTTGAGCCTGCGAGGCAGAGAAATACAGTAAAAGCTCACCAGCAAATGGACTCCACTTTAATCATTCGTTTCTACTTAAGAACAATTTCCAACATTGTGGAACAGCATCCTCTTAGACCTTAGAACAGAAAACTATAAATTAAAGATCTTAACGATTTTTTAACTTCGTCTAATTTGACTGATATCATTTTTTTGTTTGTATTGTAATCAACCTCTTTCTGTTTTGTTTAGCTTTTTTATTATATTGTTATGGCTTTTAATTCAGGAACATTTAACAGGTATCATTGTTCATGATTTATTGCATTTTAGCAAGTTCTTTTATTCATAATTTTAATATTGTTGTCATGTTTTTCTGTGTTCTATTAAGCGCTTTGGGCTGCGTCCTTGCATGAAAAGGTGCTATACTAATACAAATGTTATTTATTATTCTACACTAGCATAGACCAGAACGCAGCGTCCACACGGCAGCGTGCGTTGAAGCTTGCAGGTGGGCGTGTCTGAAACTCGACCAACAACCAATCACATGAATCTCCCGCCCCACACGAGGGCACGCGTTTTGATTGGCTAGAGCTTGTACTGGCATACGATTAGATTGGCTGACGCTTCCATCGAAACTTCAAAAGTTGAACATTGCTCAACTTTTGAAGCAAGCGAAGCGACGCTCCCACAATGCAGTTCGGCAAAGTCTGACGTCACCCCATTCAAAGTGAATGGGCAGAAGCGTTGAAGCTTCAACGCACGCCGCCGTGTGGACGGGCCTTAAGAGTAAAGATCTCCATTCCTACTGGAAAAAAAGCATGCATTGGATTTTCTTCAACTTGTTTCAATAACTGTCATTTTATTATACATCAAAATAAGTTGCAAGCAAACACTTTTAGGCTGCCATAGAGACTGAAAGTTGGATACAGCTATAAGTGCTATAGGTCAAATCGATAAGTGTAATCTAAGAAAGCTGGTTTCTTAACAATCTCCTCCTTGAGCTTGTTTTGATAAAAGCAACGAATGTCATGTGTAACTACTTCAAACCCCTTTAGCAACGTCAGGCTGTAAAAACCTGCAGTAAGACTTGAAACAGTTAAAAGCAGGTGGAATCATCTGGAGAAAATAAAAATTCTCTCTCTCTCGTTTGAAAAATGCAATCATCTGTCCCTGTCCCCAAGAGATCTGCGTTTTATAGCGCAGATCAAAAGGTATAAAGTGAAGAAAACCCTGACGCACACATACCACACTCCGAAAGGAAAAAAAGAGCACATATGCTGCTGGCTCCGGGCCAAACAAATGTACTACGTATTTATTATTTATGGGAAGCTCTCTACTTCCAAGGGACAGCTGTGGACCTGAAACAGCTGATACACACACAACACAGCTTTTTCATCTGGACCCAGACAATGATTACAGATGCCACGAGACATGGAACTTAATCACAAGCACACTATCATTAGATGTCTTGTCTTCAATCCAGTGCAAACACATGGTGGGACACCTTTGCTCATCAGGTCTGTCCACGGATGTCATTTTGTTGGAATGAGAGCGTTCAGAGGCCCTCGCCTGGGAACATGTCAGCTCAATGGAAACTGTGACTTTAGTCCTATAAATTGCACATGTGAGCTTTTGGGATGTTTCCCAGTTCAATTCAGGAGATTAATTGTTAGAAGCCAACACGCTTACACTCACGGGAACGTAACTAACACTAACAAGGCAGGCACCTGCTGTAACACATGTCAATCAGTCGCTAAAACAATGACTCACACCCTTTTGGGATAAGCCTGAGTGAAGTGGTATATAGTTTTACGACTGTGACGTGTGCTCGAAGGCATCAGCGTCTCTAAAAACCCATCAATCACAACACACCAGCTGCGAGATAAAGTGACTTTGGATCGGCACATATCTAGTTATCTGGTTCTCATGTCGAGCCTGTTACACAAGAAGGTGTAACTCCACGCTGGGCTGCGAGAGGTGAGAACTGCGGCAACTGGCAACAGATCTGACAAGCCAATCTAATGACCAGTCACCTGCGTTTAAACAGACGCACACGCCCGCTTCCTCGCTGCTCAGGGGCATCTGGAAGCGCAAGCTGCACCAGACATCAAACGCTGGTAATGGGAGCAATTGGGAGAAGGTGTGTCCAGGAAGTAAGGGGTGTGAATGGGTTGTAGAGAGGGAACAGTTGTTGTGTGGGAGTGGAGAGGAGAGGGGACGGGGGCTTTTCAGAGCTCCAGAGAGTTAAACTGGCGGGGATGGTTTCAGCAGTTTAGCTGCCGATCGGCTAATCCCCAAGAGCATTTCAAGAGCCACCGTGTTATGTCTGGACAACGGCCACGACAGAATTAGCCCCCACTCAGCGAGGACTCTGGCCTGAGGGGGAAATACTCTCCTGCCTCAGGAATTCAGAAATCCAGTGGCTCAGAGCGTTTCTTGAAAGACGTCCGAAAAGAAACTAATCATTCAGAATCAGAATGAGATTTATTGTAGTTTTACATATGGAAGGAATATCATAAGTGTACATTGTACAACTATAGTAGAAATATAACAGAATACTAGAATTTAAAGGTGTCCTATTATGCTATTTTTAGGCTTATATTATGGGTCTCAGATATATAAAAAATACATAAAAACATATCTATGATGTGTTTTGCTCAAAATACCAAACAGATCATGCATTTTAGACATGGACTAGATCAGCTCCGTTGTTCCCCCGTTTTTACAGATTTGGAAACGGAGGAAAAGAGAGAGGGTTGTGTTTTCTGACAGTGAGTTCCCTGACACACCGGGGACACATATGTATAAAAGACATCAAAAAGTGCATTTTGCATGATAGGAGACCTTTAAAGTGGAGAGCTGAGCAGATTTTAAAAGAGGCGGAGTTGAACAGAAATGTGCAAAATGTTCATAGGACTGTGCAGGATTCAGTTTTAAAATAACATTTGCTCACAATGACCATGAGGTTTGCGAGTGTGTGAGATGTTGTGCCTTTAGCGTATGTAGCAGGCTCTTAACTCCATTTACAGGCGCAGTGCGTTACATTAGCGCATTATCATGTGAGCCATTCCTTGTACAAAACACTGAACCTTGCCAATTCTACTATATTCTCTCCATTACCGTTTATTGCTACCTATAGAAATAGCACAGCTGTCTTGAAAGGCTAGTATACTAGTATATATTTTATCGCTAAATGTGTGATTTTCTTTCTTATAGTACTTAAAATCTTCTTTATTTGCTCCTTTTCTATAACCACATCCCTTTCATTATGTGTATATCTATGCATGGTTATACACCAAAGCAGATTCCTTGTAAGTGTAAACCTACTTGGCAATAAACACATAATGCCTTATCCAAACAGAGTCTCTATCAAAGTCTTTATCACAGTTTCACGCCTTGTGAAACTTGTAAACTTGCAGAGGATCTTTCCAATTTGTATTCCCTTGTGTGTGTGGGAGCTTTGGGGAGTCGGCATCAAAGCTGGCCGCAACTCTATCTGGCGGGGTCAGGTCGAGGGGTCGCGGGTTTAAACCTCGCCCCCAGGAAACCCGTTAGAGGTCAGGTGTGTTTGCTTAAAGAGAGCCAGAGTTCAAGCTGTGGGTTTTGAGAGGCGGCTGTCCAACACATTCCATCGGAGAAATTAACTATCAGGTTGAGCTAATTGCGATGAGCATTTATCACATTCCTCGGCTCTCCAAAGTTTCTTTGGTATATTTAAATTGTGAAAGCCAAAAAATGCAAACTATTATCCTAGGTCGTAGACACCTTTTCTCTTTTAGAATTATTTGTATTTAAAAAAACACACAAAAAGTTTTTTTAAGGTTTCATTTTATTAAATAGGTGCACTAAATTGTGCAATGCATTTTTCGTGCAGGCCTTACAAGCAAACAAGAGACAGAAGCATTGTAAATAATTACTTTGAAAATCATGTTTCTGAATTTTTTTGCTCCGAATTTACCTATGTGAAATAAAAATGTAACAATTCAAGTAAAAACATTTCGAATGGACAATTTCGGTGTTTAAAATTCGACGTCAAAAATGTCATCATCCGGGCTACCCAGACAGGATAAGCAATCGAATTTGTTTAACTTGAATTGTTACATTTTTATTTCACAAAAATTCAGATACATGATTTTCAAAGTAATTATTTTCAATGCTATTAATTCGGTGTCTGATCAAATTCAAATACTTCTGTCTCTTGTTTGCTTCCATACCTTACTGTTTAAATCAGGAGTGTCCACACTTTCTTTCACTGAGGGCCACATACAGAAAAACAGACGAAGGGCTGGGCCGCTCACTAGAGGTGAGGTTTATTGCCTCATAAGTTAAATTATAAGAAAAATCTATCAAATGTAGGTAAATGATGCTTGATACGTGGATATGCTTTAAGAAAACAAACGACCTGCATCACAGCTCTCCAGAGAGTTTACTTTATCTTGCATGCAGCTCATTCCTGGTTCCGTGTTATGGAAATCAACTAAGATTTGTTTGAAAATGTTTTCACCTTTAATTGACTGCATTTATTAGAAAGTTGGGCTTAGGGTTAACACGTGAATTAACACATGAATACAGCTGTGTAGTATATTTGTATATACTTATAATTAGGAGGTACAATATAAGACAAGCAAAAGTTTCTGGTGTGGGCCGTATTACATTATACTTTTAGAATTAGCTGCAGGCCAATTAAAAGTGGGCCACGGGCCGCATTTGGCCCCCGGGCCGTAGTTTGGACATCCCTGGTTTAAATCCTGTTAAAAGTGGGAGTTTCACATCTGTTCACAAAGAAGTACAAGGTTTTCCATGTCATGCTCTTTACTGCTTTTCTTTCTGGGGAGTTGTGATCACAAATATGTGTAACAACATATATGTCTCTAAAAACTATTTCTCAAATTACCAAAATCGATGATTCAACAATTGCCAAATATGCTGTTCATCTAAAAACAGTTAAAGTTAGTTTAAATGCTAAAATGCAGAGTTCCTGTTGTCTCTGATTTATATCATATATTGAACTGAATATATTTGGGTTTTGGAATGACACAACACATTTAAAGACTTGGACATGTTCTACATTTCATAGACTAAATAATGTATTAATTAATCTAGAAGTTAATCGGCAGATCCAGAATCAAATGAATTGGTAGTTGCAGCCCTAGATATCTCTAATTGGTTTTATGTCACATTATTTTTGTTTTAATCTGAAGACCAACTTCACTGCACCTGTACACCGGTGTTGCTGAGAAACCTGGCTCTTATGGCGCATTCCACTGCAGGGCCTCGCACGGCTTAGTACGGTATAGTTAGGCCTTGGTAGGCCAGGCTCACTTTATGCTGCGTTTCCATTACAGTTTAGTAGCTGGGGCAGTAACTATAGTAACGCAGTGTAGCCGTGACGTCATCTTCAATGCGAAACACAAAACCAACATCAGCCGTTAGCTGTTAGCCCTCAGAGCTCACAGCTCCTCATATCTGTTCAGAAACTAGACACAAGTGAAACAAGTACAAACCACAGACTGTCTGTGTCATGGAGAATACAGTCGCTGCTTTATTTATGTCTGTAGGCCGTTGTTGTGAGTGTGGACGGACGGAGCATATACTACGTTAGCTTAGCCATTCAGAAAACACGCAGTTTAAAAGGTGTTTCGCCTGCCGTCTGTCTGCAGACTTGTCAAAGCATTAATTCATGGTTTTTACTAACCGGTATCAGTATGTTGTTACTTCAAACGTGTATTACAATTAAATCACGGTCAAATATGTTCATCTTGTTGTAGTTGCCAGCGATTCTCTCACTAGTTTAGCATACTCAGCCCGGTTGTTGGCCCGGAAAGAACCTCGATTGTGCAGAGCCAGAAAACTTTGAAAAGTACCCGCTAGCCGGAACTACGCCTAGTGGAAAGTTTCACCAACCAAAAATGGGCCGGCACGGCAGGCTCAAACCGCGCTGTAGTGGAAATGCGCCATTAGCTGACCACAGTAGCTGACCCTTTCTCTACAGTTTAATGACTGTCAACTAAATAAACGAAATAACCACGAGGAAACAAATCTGAGAAGTTAAAACAGCTTATACCTTAACTTGAGGTTTGACCGCTGATCCTGATGGTTTTCCTGCGGGGCCGTTTTGTTTCACCGGAGTCTTGTTGGGCTTCTTTGCTGAAAACTCTGGGCTCTGAAAAAAGTAAAAGAAACACAACAAATATATAAATAAAATATCACCAGTATGACATCATTATATTTTGAGGAAACCGCTGAATTCACTATTTTTGCTTTAATGAAAAGCTCATACAAATAAATGTAGTTAAATATATAAAAATGTATGCTTAGTTATTCACAGAAAATTGAACGTGAGATAACAGAAGGAGGAAATCATACAGACGTCAAAGCAGCTGTAAATGTAACTAACCCTCTATAAAAAAGTATGCTGACTAACTTTAAACTAACTTACAAACACTGAGGTACTTCAGGTCAGATTATTTGCCAATTACAGTATTTAATCATATTTATATCCATCATATCCCTGTTGTTTCGTTTCAAGCTGTGACAGTGGTTTCTTCCCACAGTTTTCTCCTAATATATTATTTTATTTGATGTATTAAAATGCATTTGGTGCTCTGGTAGTCGTGTCATGTTGTTTTGAAAACTCCCATATCACAGGTCTAATTATCAAACTTGTTTTACAGCTGACAAATTATAATTAGCTTGTAACATAACGGGAACCACATGCGTAGAAGTGTTTGCAATTGTGGTTATTTTGCTTGACTCGATTGCCATGAGCTGTTCATATCATTTTCACTCAACCATTTTATGATTATAATCATTTCAATGCTGCACATGCTGGCTAATGTTAAAAGCCGTTTTACCCATGTACACAAAAGCGTATAATCTACAACAACAAGACAATATAATGTCACACTAAAAGCTAAAGGAGTAGTGGCAGTTCCAATGTTAAGAAGTTATTGTGAAAAGAAAGTGTGTCCATTTAAACTGACAACCAAAGTTGAATTGATATAGAGTGAAATCATCTCCCAGCCGTTTTGATGAAATGGCTTACGAAGCACTAGAAACACTCAGTAATTTGTCACTGATCGGACACTTGTCCCCCGATAACTTATCATTGTTGCTCTCCACACTGGAGGCCTTCCTGTCAGGTTTCCATTGCTCTCAGTCACCTGTGTAATTACCTTGTAATAGCCGAGGCAAGTACCTGCATTTACCGAGCACCAACCCTCTCCTTGGAATGGGCTAGCTGTGTAATTGCCTGTGTTGACATAACTGCTACAAGGCAATTACACATGTTATTTCCTCGAGCAATGCCTGGTAATACAAGATGCTGTGAGGCAGTTTCAGGGTGGTTGCAACGCTTTTTTTCATATTTAAACATAACGGACCGACAACAATCATGTCAAACGGAAACAAATGATTAATATAATTTGACTCCCTGTGTCTAATGTTTTTAAAGACTTTTGAATGATTGATTTAAGACATGTTAAAACCAATGGAGGCCTTTTGTTTGGATTCATCTTTGTAATGCTATACAAGACTTATAGGCTGGAGCCCTGAAGTTACATCCTCTTTTTCTGTTGTGTTCTCAGTGCCAACACTCGCACAGATTATGATAATTGTCTCAAATATTAATGTCAGATTTACTTGTCAAGGCAAAGCTGTCAAATTGCAACTCAGACATCTAAATACAAGGCACCATACACCTCAGGCTATTCAATTTTAACACAATGTGGTCCAACCAGAACAACAAATTATTCAACTTTATAAAACGTGTTTGCGCTGCACAGAACAAAATGTAAAAACCATGCAAGGAAAAACACAGGAAGACTTCAGCTGAGTCCTGTTTGGATCAAATATAAGAACAAATAAATCAGATTTAAACTTGGACGACTGTGATCTGTCCATAAACAACTCTATGGACATATTTTAAAAGGACACTGTGAAATATCAATGTTAACAGTAAATGTAATTACTGGCTGCTTTTTTCATTAAAGTCAGAATTCTGGGAAAAAATATTTAATTATCTTTTCAGAAAATGTCAGAATTCGGACTTTAAAGTAAGAACTTGTAAATAATCACTTGTCAATCAAAAATGTCACATGAGGCCACAATCCTCTTTCGTAAAAAAACAGTAATGAAGTTTGTTAAAACAAGAAAAGGTACAGTCTAAAAAAGATTAAATAAAATGTAACATATTACTGAAATAGCTGTAAAAAGATCTTCCCAGCCCAACTTTCTAGTTGGGCTGTATAGTTTAGTGCTTCCATTAGTAAAGACTGAGACAGGTTAACTATGGCGCTAACGAGAAGGAGGGTAAAGGAAAGGATTAAGGTCATGGAGGTGGATGTATCGGAGGAGAAGACAACAGAATAAATCAACAGGTGACAGAAATGCTCAGCTGTCATCTGACCCTGAGGCGAGGATCGTGCTCACGTCGCAGGTATGCGCATCTGCCCCGCTTTGATCTTTTTTGGCTGGCACAGTTTGCACAAAAAAAAAATCACAAACAGACACCGAGGTAAAAAAACGAGGCCGATACACACATGCACCCACACACTTGCAAACAGTTGTGGTAACACGCAAAACAAGTGTTCAAAGGCAAAGGCCAGGTGCAAAGCTGAAATGGCATGAGAGACGATAAAAAGAAGCAATCATATTAACAGTGGGATGACAGAGGTACAAAGATATGCAGAGGGACTGAAAGAAATGGGGGAAGATGTTTCCCATAACTGGTGTGTGTGTGTGTGTGTGTGTGTGTGTGTGTGTGTGTGTGTGTGTGTGTGTGTGTGTCTGCATAAATACTGTAGATATGTTTTAATGTTTGCATTTGTACTTAGATTTACAGTAAGTGTGCATGCCTACAGTATATATACACTTTGGAGTGTGTTTGCATGCATGTGTGTGCGTGTGTGTGTGAATAGGATAACATAGTGCCGTCTTGTTGGTGAGACGGTGAGAATTTAAGCAGATTACAGAGAAGAAATCCGATCATTACGCCACACAGACCCTGTGTTTTACTCGTGGAAAACAGGTGGGTACATGAGGGAACAGGATGAAAAAGTTCCATGTTGTGTCTCGTACGGAGAGGTGGACGGTCAGCGAGTGCACGGATGGGAAGGGCCTGAAACGAAATGCCACTATAGGATTCAGTCTGTGGGAGTTTAAGTGATGTTGGTAGAAACAAAAAAGGGGAGCGGGCCGGGTGGAGGAATTCCTTTACCACAAAAACAAAACTGAAGGAGCGCCCTGACACCTGGTGGACGGCAGGGGACTGGAAACACTAAGTAGGATTATTCTAGTGTAATAATAAAAGTTTGGTGACCTGAAAAAGACATTTAGTTTGGTTTTAACAGTGATGCAAGAAAGGAAGTCCCCAAACATTTCTTCATAATCTTAAAATGGAAAAAAAAAAAATCACAAAAAACGAATTTCATTCAAGTCTATTTGACTTTATTCAAACAATTCTCTTTGAATTATTTGGTGTCGTCTATACCCTGTTACATGCCTTTTGTATTATATTTGAATTTCATTGCTACTCCCACTCATAGTCTGGACTCTTTGAAGTAACACAACATCCGGCAGTGGCTCAGTCAGTCAGGCTTGGACTGGGAGCTGTAGGGTCGTCGGTTCAAGTTCCCGACCAGACCTAAACTATGGAGTGTGGACTGCTACTTGGAGAGGTCCCAGTTCACCTCGTTCCCTGCCGTGGTGCCCTTGAGCAAGGCACCGGACACCCCCCTTCTCCCCTTCCCCCCATTGCTCCCCGGGCGCTGTGCAATAGCTGCCCACTGCTCCTAGTACTAGACTCCTGGTACTAGGATGGGTTAAAAGCAGAGAACACATGTCACTGTGTGTGCTGTGTGCTCTGCGTGTGAGACCATTAAAGAGGGTTTCATCCCTATTCTATTCTATACTATACTGTATCCCAGTGGCGGTTTTCGAACATTTTACATGGGGGGGCAAGAGGTCATGCCAGGGTGGCATGGGAGGGTGGATAGTACGTGGTATTTTATACTGTATATAACCTATGTATTGTTAAATCATGCCCTAACACAAGTGTTCTTAATGCACAAGAGAAACAAGGTGTTCAGACACACAAACTAAAATATAGTATAAAACAGCTCAATACTCATGATACCCTAGAATTCCTTACTTAGTTATAAATGACATCACCCATCTCTGAAGAGAGCTAAAGGTGACCTGTGCAGCAACACATTTCAATACATATGTGTCAATACTAAGAGCTGCTAGATTGTGCTGCTGTAATGGAATATGTAAGGAGAATAAGAACATACCATGTGGTCCAGCTGGAGTCTCCTCTGCCTCCTGATCCCTGCCTCTGTCCCTCTTTCTGACACTTCATCTTTATTCCTCACATACATTTCTTCTTCTTCACTAATGTCTTCACCTCCTCCTGGCTTCCTCCTGCTCTGACCCTCCTGGTCTCTTCACCTCCTCCTGGCTTTCACCTGCTCTGACCCTCCTGGTCTCTTCAGTGAACTCTCTTTTCCTCTTTCTGTGCTTCCTGATCACTTCTCAGATATGTCTTGGTGTTGTTGTTGACTCACTTCAGCTACTCTGGCCTGCAAGAGTCTACGTGTGAAAAGCACTGGTACAAATGCTTGTATAACTTCACACGTTAGGGCCATGTAGCTGATAAGTAGCATATAATAAATATAACATCAGAAAGTATTTATCAAACGCACACAGGCAGCTGTGTTTAGATCCAGTTTGACGGTAAAGGATGTATGGTGTAATGTATCTGGCCTCATTGCTGTGATGTGCAGTTTACGTGGATTTAATAGTACCGCATAGTTTAGCAAATAAAGTGATCGATCTCCCAGCTAGCGCTGTCTGCGTAGTATTTTGTAACGTAACGCCCCAAACAGCGACTGTCTGTTAAACGCTATCGATTCAAACGGCAGCGTTTCATTAATATTTTGTTTCAAGCTCTCGTCCTTAGTAAAAACTAGTGGAAGGGGAAATGGTCCCAGGGGAAGCTGATCCACCTTCAGGTGCTGGGACAGCTCGCTCCCTCTCTGCAGCGGTGTGAGCCGGTCTGTGAACGCCGCTCCGCAGTTTAATGCAGGGCCGTAGCTGCGTTTTTAACGGGCCTAAGATGATATTTAAAATGATTCACTTTTAATTAATGAACTGCTTGTTTTGTTGCTTGAGAAGCTTGTGGACATAGTGTAGGTTTGTTTCTGCAAGTACAGTTTTAGGGACACAAAAGTTAGGGGGGCAGCTGGGGGGCAAGGCTCTAGAGTGGGGGGGGACAGCGGCCCCCCCTTGCCCCCCCGTAGATCCGCCCCTGCTGTATCCCAAAAGAAAAATGTCCTATTGTGTACAAACATGATGATCGTGATAAAGAAGTAACTGAAAAGGAGCTTTAATTCAGACTCATTTTATTCAGACTTTTCTTGACATGGTACCAAATGTTGCGTCTCACATCTTTTTTTATTAAACACAAAAAATAAATTAGCTTACTTTTTTGAGCTCTTTTCCAACATTCTTTTGAGGCGTCACATCATTTTCATCGCTGTCATCGTCTTCACTAAAGATAATGAAAATATAAAAGGTGAAAAACAATCCGAGTTGTCTCTGCACATACAAAGAAAAATAGGCAGTGAAATTAAGCATAAAACATACTCGTCATCGTCGCTGTCGTCATCGTCGTCCGAATCCATCTTCAGTTTTTTCTACAAGCAGAAATAATAATTCTATCATCTTGAAAATAATAACAGTTTTGCACAAAACAACCTTTAAGTAACTATAACCCTCTTCTCAATATTAGGCACTTTCACACCGCAGCACTTTTCCCACAAAGGTTCATCTGTACTTAGTTCATGAGAACTAAGAGTTCTCATGAACTAAGTACAGATCGCGTTCACACCGGAATAAGTCTGTGGGGGTGGATTAGGCAAATGAAGCCGCTGACGTCACTTCTTCTTCTTCGGGTTTACTGGCAGGCCGCAAACCACTTGACGGCGTATACTGCCGCCCAAAGTCCCCGGCAGGAAGTCCCCGGAGTTGGGGACTGGCTTCAGTGGAAGCTGCTGGGACTCCCAGCAGCTTCCACTGAAGCCTTCCGAGTAAATCGCCAGAACGCCGACACCTCCTCATCACTCCACCGCTCCCATGTTTTCTTTTGTGTTGCCATAAGTTATAAGTCTCTGCATTTGTGCGCTGGGCTAATGCTAATGCTAATAATGCTAATGCGAGGATAATAAAATGGCGGCTTCACAAAACTTTTTGGGAGTTTTACGGGGCGTGGTTTGCAATCCGCCCAGCCAATCAGAAGTAGGAATCTTTTTCTCCCACGGAAAAGGGGGTAAAAAGGTTCTCATGAACTCATTTTAGTTCCGGATTTTTTTGGTGTGAACGCAACATCTCGGAACTATATCGGAAATAAAGTGGGAAAAGTACTGCGGTGTGAACGCGCCTATTGACTTATTGTGACAGCTTTTTATCTCGTCAAATTCTAGCGCACTCGAGCTGGTTTCTCCAAAATTACATAACCCACCTTTAAAATAAAGTTTTTTAAATGATTGACTAAACTTAAAGGGGTAACTTTCCCTGAGTGTTGAAGCAGTAAGTAAACACACTGAGGTAGCTACCAAAGGAGGCTTCTTCCCCGACATCAGGCTTGCAGGCCGCTTCACAGGTGACGAGTTGTTCTCCTCTTCTTCATCGTCTGAATCCTTCACACCTACGAGGCAAACACTGGTTACAGCACGGCATAGAGATACTTTCTGATTTACCTAGGCCAGGGGGGTCCACACTTTTTTCACTAAGGGCCACATACAGAAAAACATAGGAAGGGCTGTGCCGCTCACTAGAGGTATACTGCCTCATAAAGTGAGTTAGCAAAATCAATCAAATGTAGGTAAATGATGCCTGATACTTGAATCTGCTTTAAGAAACACAACATCCTACAACACAACTCTCCAAATAGTTTGGCAGCTCATTCCTTAAACCTTGTGTTGTGTTCGAAAGCTGTTACCGTTCATGGTGTTCACGGGTCAATTTTGACCCATCATTCATTTCAGTCCAAAACACACACAAAAAAAAAGACTATTATCCAATATTGTTTTACCTACATCATAACTAACTTCTAATGCATTCATAACCGTACAATCCTGTTGTAATTTATTGTTATGGCCCCAAAACAAATTACACCACATAGTACACTAGGGCTGTACTAGAATATCCGAATATTCGTTCGTTGGAGTACTATTCGGGTTTCAATTTCGTTATTCGGATATTCGTTTTTTTTTTTTTTTCAAATTGAATTTATTGAAATCTCCAATATCAACGTAAGAGCTTGTGCCTCTTCGGGGGCTGCTAACACTTAACCATAAACTTTATCGTTTACTTTCTCTGTCTTTATATGTAGATATTACTTCCTGTCAACTGCGCTAACTCTCCTTCAAAATAAAAGCATGTCCATAAAGAGGAAGCCAAGCCAAATTACACTTAAGACATATACAACTGCAACGAAAGTAACAAACACAACGCGATATCCTTTTCAATTTCAAAGAACACAAATTGGGTTACATTAACAAATAACTATAAAACAACAATACTGTAGAATGACAAAATGAATGCCGTGAATACCCCGAAATACACGTGTTGAAGCGGTTCGCTGCTGATTACTAAGCTGGTTTCTCCATTCTTACCTACCTACCTTTAACTTCAGTGTGAATGTATGTGGAGCTAACCTGCTACATTAGACAGACACTGTGTGAAGAGGTACATTTTAACGATGTGAGGAAATGCTGTGCGTGTTATATGTTGTTCCTATATGTCTGTTATTCTAGAAGAGGTAAAGGAAATAGCATATTACTGTACACATGATACTCACTAACAAAATGCTGCCCACTGATGTGAACTGGTCCAGAGCCAGACTGGAGACGGAAGGTGACTGGAGGCGTGATTTCAAATCCTCCTAAAGTCATCTGGACAAATAAAACAAATTAACAAAAATATCACAGGTCAATTAAATCAATGTGCTATGCACTATACACCCTCTAAATAGCCTTTAGAATTAGCATGACATTCTTCACTCTCTGAATGTTAAACAGTATGAATGTGTTGTCCCTTTTGGTTCTTGTCATGTCATTAAGCATGACAGAGGCTTAAAGCTACTGTGATGTTACATTAAAATGTCCATATACTGCTCATATATGTGCCTTTTCTTTACTTATATAATATTGTGTAGTCCCTTAAATACGTCACAAAATGCTGTCACTCACAGAGGGCATGACGGACGGTTTCAGGGCAACCAGTGGGACTTTGGTTGATTTCCCATCATAGGTGAGACCCTCCACTTCCACCATGTGGAACTTATCCTCAGCCTCAGCCCCCAGACACACCTGGAAAAGAAACACACCAAGTTGGATTCATCCGGATAATGTTGCTCCTGATATCCCTTCACATTATTTTTTCACTTATAAGATGTTCTAGATGATTAGTTCCTCCCTTAAGGGTCTACAATTCTGAAATACCTGCTGGTAGCTTCGAAGTACTAAGGATTGTACTTTGAGTTTGCTTCAATTTTGACCCCTTCACTACATACTTTACTGGTAATACGTCTAGAATGCCATCCTTGTGTTCCCAAGGTAAGATGTATATATATATATATATATATATATACAGGACTGTCTCAGAAAATTAGAATATTGTGATAAAGTTCTTTATTTTCTGTAATGCAATTAAAAAAACAAAAATGTCATACATTCTGGATTCATTACAAATCAACTGAAATATTGCAAGCCTTTTATTATTTTAATATTGCTGATTATGGCATACAGCTTAAGAAAACTCAAAAATCCTATTTCAAAAAATTAGAATAGTTCCTCAGACCAAGTAAAAAAAAAAGATTTATAACAGCAAAACACAATCAAACATTTGAAAATGTCCATTAATGCACTCAGTACTTGGTTGGGAATCCTTTTGCACGGATTACTGCATCAATGCGGCGTGGCATGGAGGCAATCAGCCTGTGGCATTGCTGAGGTGTTATGGATGCCCAGGATGCTTCAATAGCGGCCTTTAGCTCATTAGCATTGTTGGGTCTGGTGTCTTTCAGCTTCTTCTTCACAATACCCCACATATTCTCTATGGGGTTCAGGTCAGGGGAATTTGCAGGCCAATCGAGGACAGTAATGCCATGGTCAGTACACCAGTTACTGGTGGTTTTGGCACTGTGGGCAGGTGCCAGATCATGCTGGAAAATGAATTCCTCATCTCCATAGAGCTTTTCAGCAGACGGAAGCATGTAGTGCTCTAAAATCTCTTGGTACACAGCTGCATTTACTCTGGGCTTGATGAAACACAGTGGACCAACACCAGCAGCTGACATGGCTCCCCAAACCATCGCTGACTGTGGGAACTTCACACTGGATTTCAAGCAACTTGGATTTTGCTCCTCTCCAGCCTTTCTCCAGACTCTGGCGCCTTGACTTCCAAATGAAATACAAAACTTGCTTTCGTCTGAAAAGAGGACTTTGGACCACTGTGCAACTGTCCAGTGCTTCTTTTCCTTAGCCCAAGTCAGACGCCTCTTCCGTTGTCTTGAGTTCAGAAGTGGCTTGACCATGGGAATACGGCTATTGTAGCCCATTTCCCGGATACGTCTGTGAACAGTGACTTTTGATACCTGGACTCCAGCTTCAGTCCACTGTCTTTGAAGCTCCCCCAAATTCTGGAAGCGACTCTTCTTCACAATGCTGTTAAGGCTGCGGTCATCTCTCTTGGTTGTGCAGCGTTTCCTGCCACATTTCCCCCTTCCAACAGACTTTTTGTGGATGTGCTTTGAAACTGCACTCTGTGAACAGCTTGCTCTTTGAGAAATTTCTTTTTGTGTCTTACCCTCCTGATGGAGGGTGTCAATGATGGTCCTCTGGACAGCAGTCAGATCAGCAGTCTTCCCCATACTTGTGATTTAGTTTACTGAACCAAGCTGAGTGTTTTTCAAGGCTCAGGAAACCCTTGCAGGTGTTTCGAGTTAATTAGACGATTCAAGTGATTCGTTGAACACCCTACTAGTATACTTTTTCATGATATTCTAATATTTAGAGATAGGATATTTGAGTTTTCTTAAGCTGTATGCCATAATCAGCAATATTAAAATAATAAAAGGCTTGCAATATTTCAGTTGATTTGTAATGAATCCAGAATGTATGACATTTTTGTTTTTTTTTAATTGCATTACAGAAAATAAAGAACTTTATCACAATATTCTAATTTTCTGAGACAGTCCTGTATATATATATATATATATATGCAATATAAGTCCTTAATATACATGTCACCCTTTACATCCGTCCTCCTACTCATTTAAATATTTACGTGTAAGAAGTTGTTCTGTTGCTCTCGTTCTGTTTTGAGTTGGTCTATCTGTATTTAGAGCTAATGTGTCTCTTCATATTAACTAACAATGTAATAGACTTGTAATTTATATCTTTGGAGTCTAAAATGCAAAAGAAAAAGGGGAAATGGATGTTTAAAAAACAAACAAACATTGAAAATCAATTCAGCTACTGCAGATATATCAATGTTTATAATCAGGAAAACTGTCTTACAAGGACATTTTGGTGGGTGTAAGGGGTATACAATCATCGGGATGTAAGCTGTAGATGGGTATCTGATTGACCGAAGGTAACACACAGTGTATTGAAGTGAAGCAATTTGATGGGTATCCTCATATTAAAAAGGACATTAAACTGGGAAACATGAAACCCTGTGAATAGCCAATTCCAATAAAGTGGCTCAAGTTTTCAAAACAATCTGCTAAATAATATATATCTAATCCTTGTGATGTTTCCTCTTTAACATGCATATTGTTCAGTACATCTACGTACATAGGAAAGTCAATAAAAGAGCCATCCTTACTGCTTTGAGTGACAGCTGCTGCTCCGTATCATCGTCGTCTACGTCAACTCTGAACTCCCGTTTGTCGGATTTGAGGGTACAACCTGCAGAAAACGATACGTGCAATGTGTAAATAACACTATATTTGTATTTATATGGAACACAACACACACATGCATACACTAAACTGACATGCCGATGTTTACTCTTTGCTAAAGCTGTTGTTTCTCTATGCTTTGTTTGACTAGCTAACAAAAGAGCTGAATTGGCGCGAGTTGGGGAAGGCAGGATTTAAGCTATTTTCTCTTGCAAAAAATAGATACATGTCTACTTGTGCATGATAATATGACAGTTATATTTCTTGTGTTACCAAAAATAATTGAAGTTTGCCTGAATAAGCAAGCTTACCAAACAAATACATCTGAGGTCTGCTCAAATTTGAGATATCGTCCTCCATCTTTGTAGTGGGTGGGCTACACTTCCGTAATCTGGTTTGACTGACACATGGCTGAGCCAATGGGGAAGAGAACGTGCGCGACGTTAATCTCACTTTAGCCAATAGGAATAAAAGATGGGCGGGACTAATGTTCTTACGTTTCAACCGTTTCAACACTAGATGGAGGTGTCGTAATATAGATTGAGGACATCCTAGAAGTAAAAAGCCTACTCAAATCCAATTTTAGTGATCACAAATGAATACACATTGTATTTTATGCATCTTCCTGCAACACAGTGTATTATTATTATTATTATTATTATTATCATTGTGGCTATCTATTATCTATAATTCAATTTTTTTTTAAAGTGCAAGGAAATAGCCAGACCCATCATAAGAGGCATCAAGATGGCAAAGGTAAATCATGTTCTTGTTTTATTATCAAGCATACAATTAAATATAAGTATTATAATGTTTTTGTATATCTGCAAGTTATTAATACAGTACTTTTCCTAATGGCTTCTTCAAAAAAGCTTTACAGCTCCCCCTTATGTCTATCACTTAATGTGCTGTTTGGACTAAATAAAAGAGGCCTTTGGTCAGTTATATTAAAAGTGCAGCCCAGGGGGCAGTTGCGGCCTTTAAAGCGTCTTCTGTGGTTGTTAAAACATATTGATAATAAAACAGAGAGCCATTGCCATCTCAGATATTACAGAGAAGAGAAATTATCAAAATGTAAGCTGCACACACATTTATTTATTTATTTGTATCAATTGTTGGTTTCAGAGGAAAAGCTAAAAACAATATCAACACAACTCCTTATTTCGGTTGGTTCATTTAAATTACAACCACTTATTCTCTTTAGGGTAGAGTACACTATAAATCAGATGATTAATTATACATGTGGCTCAAAGAGCAAGGAACAACCCATAGCCCATCTGTTATACCATTCCTTTATTGTAAGCATTGTGTTTTTATTTTTTAATACAGTGCAATACTTTTCTTGTTGCCCTAATTATCATAGCGGTTGTCATAGAACGGGTGTGGATTTATTGTTTTGCTCAAAGGAAATCACATTTTTTAACTGAGTCTTTTATCCAAATTGACTGAAATACATTTCCTTATCGTAGAGATGCATACAGGAGCATGTTGGGGCTCAAAGACACTTTGACATGTTGAATGCAGGGGCTGGGATTGAACCACTGATTGAACCGTCAGATTAGCGCCCAACCCCTCAGCCACAACCGAAGTACACAAAGGCTGGTTCTTAGTTGCAGGGGAATTAATCAAGGCCGTTAAGTAGTAGGCAGTGTTGGAAAGTAAATTTACCATACTGTACTTAAGGACTATCTTGAGCTTCCTGTTCTTTACTTGAGTATTTCAATTTCATACATGTATTTCTACTTAACTACATTTTGGATGCAAATATTGTACTTTTAACTCCATTTATCTGACAGCTTAAGATACTAGTTACTTTGCTGGTTCATATACTTAATAAAAAATATATAAATACAAAATGATGTATTCAAAAAAGATACATAGCACTAGCAGTAAAAAAAGTTAGCCCCACCTTTACAAGCTGGACAATTCAAATGGAAAATCTGCATATTGAATACATTTACTTATGGTAAGTATATTTGGATGCTAATACTTTAGCTTAGTTACGATTGTTAATACATGACTTTACTTGTGGCAGAGTATTTCTTACACTGTAGTATTGCAATTTGTACTGAAGTAAAGGATCTGAGTACTTCTTCCACCTCTGGTAGTAGGACCATATACTTACCAAGTGTTGGCTTTATTTAATTTCTGTTGCAGAAGAAAACATCACACACACAGAACAAAACGGCTGAAATTGTGAAACAGCATCCGAGTTGTTTAATTGTGAAATATCTCTCTAACTGTAATGATTGCCTCACAGTGTGTAAGTTGCCGGCCCGTATTCAGCAGGTGTTGAGTCACTGATCCGCAGCACAGTGTCACCCAGAAGGAATGAGAAGCCTTCATGCATGCCTGAGAGCTTGAGAAGCATTAATGTGTCACAGACTGCCAGGACACGTCTGCAGAGCCGCTCTCATGAAAGACACCATGGACTTACTCAACACATTTACTTTGCAATCATCGAGGTGTAGAGATATATGACTTTCTAAAAATACTTTTTATAACTTTACTTGCTTAGTAATTACCTGACAACAGAGCATGTTTCCAAGAAAGTATACATTTGTATGAATAGCTTTTACTACTACTGTAAATCATTTTTATATTGATATATTGTAGAACAATGTGCACATTATTACGTCTTATCTTTATTTAAACATTATTATTCTATTTGTATTTTTATTTGATTGGACATTTTGTTACAACACAACTGCTTATGCTTATATAAATATATGTATTTGATTATATTTTATTTATAAATGTATCTTTTAATTGCACATTCTTACATGAACTTCTTGTGTTTATATGAACAAATATTTTTTACTTATTTTCATTTTAAAACAGAGCAACTTTCACGGACACAATTTTCAGGGATAAATAAAGTATTGGGATTTTGACCAATTATTTACTACTATTAACTATAGACTAGTTTATATTCTTGATCAAAATGTTCTTGTTTCTTAACTTGCTGTCACCATCAGAGAAAAAATACCTTCTGCAATGGTCATAGCAAGATGTTCATACTTATGTGTGCATGTGCACTTTTTGTCCCTGCATTAACATACAGTATGTGACCATGCATACGTGCAACTGTTAGCACATGTTTACGAGAGTGAGAACATGCGTGTGTGAGTGTGTGCACGTGTGAATAAAAGAGAGAGGCTCATGAAAGCGTGTCATGTCAGCAGGTTGAGTTACTCTGAAGTCTCGGTCACGCTGTCAGACTGAGGAGAGAGTTTTTCTTTCTTCACTTGCCTTGATGGAAGTGACTCGATGCTGCAGCATTTTCCTGCTAGGCTACAACAAGAAATATATATTTAGTAATCTCCATATCAAAGAAGAATATGGTGATTCATAGTACACACACATATATGAATATTGAGTCAGATGTTTTCTAAGGAATGAATTGGTCCTCTGGTTAAAAACATGCATCTGTCTATCCATCAAGGTTTGAAACAGTCTCCAGTCAGGATGCTACCTTATTTAAATAAAGGAAGCCACAGGACACCATAAAGAATTATATTGTATCCTGAGCAGTAAAACATTCATAGACAACATAACAAAACTAAATATTATAGGGCCATTACATTTATCACCGGGGCCTTGTGGTTCTGAGTCATTGCTAATGCTAGGTGATCAATATGTTCACAAATAAATGGCTCTGGGAAAAGCAGAAATACCCTGGTTTTGAAATGTTTACGATTGAATACCTCTGTTCCATCGGAGTTGAAATGTGTTGACCTGTATAGTCTTTTACATGTTTCTATGAGTTAAGGTGTAAGAAACTGAATGTATACTGAAATCACCCTTGGCCGAGAATTTAATTCAAACATTTCTTTTAAAATCATTATTCTATTTTAATACCATATTCCTTGAAATGTAATATTTCTGAAAGCGCAGGATACATAAATAAACAACGGACCGTCTACACTACAGGCATCAAAACATCTTGAAGCTGGGCGTGTCTGAAGCTTGGCGATTTTTTGCGAGCAGCGCGACCAACAACCAATCACATGAATCTCCCGCCCCAGACATACAAAGCAATAGCAATGTTAAAACGAAGTAAACTGGATATAAACTCCCCAAACAGGCGAAAACCTACCAGTTCCACCCACTGTCTCTGCCACCTCCCTCCATGCTGGTTCCTCCGGTTTGTATCCCGTTAATAGTTCTGGTCGTAAAGAACCGGGTGATTTGCTACCGTAATTTCTCGTTTGGAATATGAGGAAATGAACTGCGAGCTCTCCCAGCTTGCACGTGGTTTGATTGGCTAGCGCTTGTACTGGCGGGAATTGCATAAACGGGATTTGATTGGCTGATGCCAATAGATGCTGTGATGCTTGCAAAGCCATGCCATGCTCCCCACAATGCAGTTCGGCGAAGATTCAAAATCTTCTACGTCACCCCATTCAAATGAATGGCGTTGAAAGCATTTTTCGATGACTGTAGTGTAGACGGGTATTTTCAGACAAGGACTATTGTTTTCCATGAATATATTAGTAGTAGAAGTGTGTTATAAATGTATCTGTTGATTGTATATATATTGGATATACATAGTTTATACATATTTGTATTTTTGTATTCGGGATTGTTGGAAACGTTATTCCGATTTCTCTGTCTGTACACACAAACTGAAAGATTGACATTAAAGTTGACTTCGACTAAATGTTCTTAGAAATTGGTTGATTGCTCATTTTGTGTTCAACTAAATAATGGGTGAAAAGATGATAATTGTTGTTTCTCTTCTGTAGTTATTGACTGAATGATTGATTTCATGATATGAGGTGTTTTGATTCTTTGTGTGTGTTATGTTTATGTGGCTATAGTGTGTTTGACTGTATGTGTTTGCACCCTAGGACAGCTAATGCTCATGTGCTAATCTCCTCCCTATGTATGAGACATCCTCATGAAGACATAGAGACTTCACTAAGCATCTGATGGAAACTGTCAGACATCAAAATTCCTCTGCAATCTGCAAATGCTATTTTCCGCCACACAAAAACTAAGAACTTAAGTCAACGGAGCTTTGGTCAACAAGTCAAACATGTCATCACATAAGCAGCGATCTAATAGACCTTGGCAGCCATTGGTCTCTCTCAAAATCTAGTGGCTACAGCAGCTGTCATGGCCTGAACATGGCCGTCAGGACTGTGGACTGATATTATTACATGTGCTATCACGTAGAAGAAAAACAATATCACGCCTAGGCTTGCATCAGTCAGGTGTTGAAAATGAGTGGCAGATAATCCCACTTGAACATTTTGGCAATCAAGCCATAGTTAAGTAGACATGGTAAATAAACCAGACTCCTCAGTAAACCGCAGCTAATCTTTATTTGAACAGTCCTATTCAGGCTCTTAGCTCTGAAAGGTAACAACTGTGATATAAACAAACTAACTTAATACGAAAATCTCTTTACTTCAATGATGTTTCTTTTCTATTGGATGCTTAGGGCTAGGGTTAGGGTTACGGTTTCTCCAATAAAAGCCTAAGTAATGGTTGTGGTTTCTGTTAAAAGTGTGTGTTAGGTAGTCTGTTGACATTCAGCAATTCTCAAGTAAAACTTGTCAACACCTTGGTTGTTAATAACCTTAGTGTTGGACTATCTAAACAAACAGAATTCTACAAAGTGCGCATTTCATATAAAATAGGACATTTGCTGGAGGCCTGCCAGAATGTTTATCAGCCCGTCTTCAGGCATTGACCTGACTTTGCTCCGCTCATTGAAGCCACAACAGCTGCCTGATAATGACTTAAATGTTGACTGCGTTTCTCAAGAATGGAAACAACTTGTGTGAGCAGACGGAGCGTGACACGGAGCACAACACAACGTATGTAGTGAATAGTTTTTCTTTCCTGGTGCTTGATAGGAAGTCTGATATACCCTGCAGCCTCTCTTGTTCATCTTGTGTGGTGACATTGTATTGGATAAGGACAGGGCTCTTTGGTGGCTAGAGAGGGGGTGAGAAAAACGAATACACAGCCATGACAAAAAATCTTAAGCACCTGTAGTAAAACACAATGCACCGCCTTGGAAACAGTAAAGGGAGGAATTTCTCGAGAATGGGCCAAGTCACGTCTTCAAGGCATCGGAGACAGAGATGAAAGCAGCAGGGAGCGGAGGAAATGGGGGTGGAGGATGCGTCACCTGGAGAACTGCTTGCTATTGACAGGATCCCAACCAGGCAAGACGCCCTGAACACTGAATAAACGTAGGCGCTGTTTTTAAGGAGAGAAAGCCCAGGGTTGTTGGGGGTGGCTGCAGTTGCAGACAGCTGTTTCGAACCAGAACATCAACCTGCTCTGAGCATCAACTAAGAGCTGCCAGATGCTAGGTCAACAATGTTTACCCTGGAGTTGGCATATTTGAGTATATATTGAAAAAAGGAGGTATTTGACAGCAGCATGCATGGTCATGTAAGATCGGGACATCTCTAAGCGGTTGACCAATCACAAAAGAGCAGGCCAGCTAACCAATCAGAGCAGACTGGGCTGTGGTTTCAGACAGAGGGTGAAAAGAAGTGCTGCAGTATGAGAAAAATAAAGAGCTTTTTGAACATTAAAGCATGGAGACATGAACTCACCAGGTGACATTTCTGAGTATGCAGGAGTATTGGCATAAAGAAGTGAATCTTAGACACGTTCCAAATTGTTTCAGAGTAGATGAAATGTATCTTCTCCTAAGCTCAAGATCCTTTCATATTCAAATCCATGTCCCTGACAGATGTTTGCACAGGACATGTTCATCTTTAGTGTACTTATGTAAGCCAAGTCATGTTATGAATGTTGCTCATCAGCAATGCAGATTGAGGCCTAATGAGCAATGTACTGAACTCTTTTGAAATGACAGTAATAATACAAACCAAATTGAACAAATATGGTTGTCCCATTTCCAGTGAATTTCATGGTGGTGAAGCTCATTTACGGTCATGGAACCTGAATGATGTGTTTACTGCATTCTAGATAGCTCGTTTTTGTTATGACTTGAGCGATAAGCATTCTCCTGATAGGGTGGATGTGGCGATAACAAATGTTTACGACTGTCTGGTGTGTATGTGGCCGAGATTCACCTAGACAACAATGGAAGCCGATTCCTAAAATAGTGTGGGAGCTTACGTTCAGAAAGGGTGGGTTTTGAAGAGATAAGGCTGGTGTCATTGAGGATTCAATTATATGTGTAGACTTAGTTTACATTTTACCTCAGCTTTTAACTTGCTAAAAATCAACCTGAACATAAAACATAATATGACAAGGTGTTGTGGTATTTGGGGGATTGTTCTGGGGTGTGATTTAGGTTCCTCTTGTATGTGTCAGCAGAATGACTGGATAGTGTAACGGTATGCATTTCATTAGAAAAACAACAACAAAGGAGCTTCTAGCTTACTATGACTGATCATCTGAGTCTTGCAACAGCTGATTTCAAACTATGCCAGAAATGTTGTAAGAGATTCAGCTCTCTTGTAGCATGAACCAGGGGCGGACTGGGACTAAAAATCAGCCCGGGAAACTCGACCGGCCCAACTCTGTACCGCTAGTGAATTGTCCGACCGGCCCACTTCGGTACCGGCCCACCGGGAAAACTAGTCCGACCCTGGCATGAACCCTTGACTCAGTAAAAAGTTGATGGGGACACACACTTAAAAAACACCGTCCTTTACAGATAGCACTAGAATAAAACAAAAACCATAAATAAAAACCAGGCCGCTGCATTTAAAATATTCCCTCGGCAGCTGCACAATCTGTACTTCCTCGTGTACTCTCGGTCTAATTTGAGCTGGCATCAGTTTTCAAACCTTTATTTATCCAGGGAGGGTTTCGCTGAGCATGCTCGCTGTTTTTTCGGCAACGCCTTCCTTCACAGTCACACCTGGGAGCTGTAGTCATCAGTTTTTATGGATAAAGAAAAAGGTATTGCGCTGTCCTTCTGATACAATTCAATGGTATCTTACCTTTGGGTGGTTTGAAACTTTAATGTGTAATCATAGCTAGATCCCATGAGGCTAACTAGCTAGCTGAAATCATAAAGTATTATTGCACGGTTATCGTAATGGTGACAAACAACAAACAGGCAGTGGACGAAAGAACGATCCAGAGAGAAGGAAAGAAGAACAGAGAGGTGTGTCATCTTTTTCAAAAAGTCACAATATCATTTAATATAAAACACCTTTAAATTGAACATAATGAGGAATTCGTCATCAGGAGTTCCACCAATCCACAACCACCTGAACACCGCAGTCCACCTCCACGGTAGTGTGGTACCTCCGAGTGCACACAGAAAAGGGTTGAAACATGCATTTTACTACATTGTACAAAGTCAAAAGCGAAAAACAGGAGGTCTTTTTTGCCATTACTGGCAGAGAGTCTCTGCGGCCTCGTGAGGGATCCAGAGGCAAAAGGGGGGGACAGTCTTGATAGTTGGGCATGTACAGAGGTGTCCTTTTGTTTCCTGGCACTTATGGATAAAGTGCCCCCCTCTCTTTTAGATCAGCTGAAGGGAAAGCGGAAACGTGGTGTAAGGCAGGAGAATGACTCAACATACTTTAGATATTTCAGATAACAGTTGTATAATTTGGCTCCTCTGCAAACAGTGTTGTGTAGGTCTTGGTAGTAACAGATACTAACACTCCCCCACCATGTTGCTGGTAACGATCAAAAAGTGAGGAAACACAATGTCCATTCAACTTCCTGTATCTAAGACAATCCCATAATGACGCTGCGTTTTTGAACGTCAGTCATGTCAGAGATAGGGAGGACATTCTTCCCTGTTGTCCATTCACACTGACGACACGTTTCAATCTCAGCTTGTTCCCTCCCTCATTCACTCCCGCCCTTCCTTCTTCACACACGCACACAAACACACACACTATCTCACACTACAGATGCCACGGAGGTGACGGAGGTCACCTTATTGTCGTCTGCCCAGGGCTGCAGGTTCTGCAGGGCGTACAGCGAGGAGTTGTGCAGGCAGAGCGGGTCCGGCTGCAGAGGCTGGCTCAACGTCTTCTGGAAAGCTTCCTGCTGGAGCTGCAGCATCAGCCGGTTGGCCTGCTGCCTCTCAGCCTCTCGCTCCTCTGCAGTCTGTCTCCTGGGTGGACGGGGGGGGAGACAAAAAGGGGAGAGAAGAAGATATAAGACCTATATAACAGTAATTTTTCAGGGGGCATGTACACAACATTTATTAATGCCGCATGCACCAGCAGTGTGTTTCCCTTATGCTCATAAAGAAGCAGAAGCACTTTCTTCAAGGGTATAAATCATGATCAAGCAGTAGTGCTTTACCCGGGGGTCCGGACCCTACAGGTGGCCACAAGTTACATCTGAAGGAATTTGAGATAATAAATGTTTTGTAATTTTTACACCCTGTACCTTCTGAAGCCAAAAAGACTACTATTTTAATATGACACGGTTCAAAGAAAAACGTCTTTGGTTGAACTGGTAACTATCAAAAACGTTATACAGCTCGACACTGCTTCATTATTTATTTCACATTAGCTAAATAAGGTGTAGCTAATTTGATTATGGTTTGGCTTATTTAAAGCCAATGCACCATGCAGGTTTCTTGCTATATTAAGTTTGTGTCTTCATGGTGTGTTGCTGTCACTTTGGATAAAAGTATCAGCTAAATTAAATGGTATGAAGTTAACCAAAAAGGTAGAGAACCACTGCATTGAAATATGTCACTTGAAACATGTCTGAAAACTGTCTTAATAAGAGATTGCCACATAAATAATAAGGCTATTCTAATAGTTGTAACTGATGGATGAATAAAAGTAAAAAGAAATAGAAACAACACCAGCCTGAACCAGGATTTTCAGTATTATTTATGATACGTTCTCTGGCAGTTATACGTTTCTTAGAGAATTTGCAAGTGAAACATTGCTGCTTTTACCGTACATTCATTCAACACCTGTGCCAGTTTCCCTGTGTCAGCTCCAGGCAAAATGACAGCTGATCGGGCTGAATGACAGATGCTGGTAATGGGAAGTGACTATCGAAGGGGAGGAGCAACCAACACTTCCTGCCTCAAGGTGAAACGTTACATCTGCTTGTCTTTGTTTCTTCTCAGAACAGCATATGTTAACAGTTACATACATAGTGTCGTTTGGTGCTGATTTCAACGTTTGAGAAGTGGCACAGATGGGTGTGTTCCTTCAAAACACACAGAAACAGTTCATGACACATGGTTTTAACGGGATATTAGGGTTTATGTTGGAAGGTATCCAGATATAGTTAAATGAGGAGATAAATGTGGGGAAAGGGTTCAAGTATTTGTAAATCTTTATCAGGTTTTCTCCTCCTGAGTTGAAGTTTCTATCATAATTTTAAAAGCATCTCCTGGCAGAAGTTTGAGTGGTTAATCAGCATTTTCTACTTTCTGTGTACTTATTTTACCCTGCTCTGATAATCTGTTTGTTATAATCTGCAATGTGAATAAAGCCCAATTAAGAAATGACTATACGCTTTTGAAACTATAGTAATGTAACTAATAATACCATCCATAACAAACAAATAACTGCCTTCAAATTCAACTACGAAATCCAAATGGCAGGTAGAAATCACGGGCGGAAACACACCTCTAAGACACTCTTTCATGCACACCGACCTCCATCCATTAGCCACACATTATTCTTAACAGCATTATCATAATCTGATTCCCTGGCTGTTGATTCGATCATCCTCTTGTTACTAGCGTAGTCGTCACGCAAAGACATCCCTCGTGCTCATCCTATCGGGTGCACACTACAGGGAAAATGCATGAATCTCAGCAAAACTAGGAAATCAGAAAAACCAGTTAAGCCAATTCCCTTGTTTCTCCTGACATGCCGTTTAGTCTTGGATTTAGTTAGGTGGGTTCTTTCAAGCAAATTCCTTTTTATTACATTTTTTAGTAACACATATATATGTTCATTGCCACAGGATGTCGTGGAATTGTTTAACTTAATGATCATCAAACCAAATTACAATATTATATATTGTCATGTTTTTATATTAATAATATGTTGTTATATGTTTAACACAAAGAAGCCAAAGAACGTGTAGATCTTAACCGTCCAAAACCTAAGAACAGAAGTTCTTTAGTGTTTCCAATGGTTATTCAATTGAATACTCATTGGAAAAAGCTTTAGCATCATTTAAACATTAAAACTCTAAAAGGCAATTTAGCTGTTTATAATATGTTTATGAAAAATGAGTCCTGTCCCTTTAACTAAGGGCAGGGCTTCTTAATTTGATTTCCTGCTCATTTACTTCCAAATGGCTATAAACAACCGTTAGAATTAAGTGTGTGTGTGTGTGTGTGTGTGTGTGTGTGTGTGGTGTGTGTGTGTGTGTGTGTGTGTGTATGTATTGTGTGTATGTATTGTGTGTATGTATGTGTGTATGTGTGTATGTGTGTATGTGTATGTGTGTATGTGTGTGTGTGTGTGTGTGTGTGTGTGTGTGTGTGTGTGTGTGTGTGTGTGTGTGTGTGTGTGTGTGTGTGTGTGTGTGTGTGTGTGTGTGTGTGTGTGTGTGTGTGTGTGTGTGTGTGTGTGTGTGTGTGTGTGTGTGTGTGTGTGTGTGTGTGTGTGTCTTTGGACCTGGCAGTCAATTCCTCCTGTGAGTGTTTCAGTATTGCTTTGGACAGCAGGTTTCTAAAAGGCCTTTCAGGAGGCTCAGGAGTAATTGTGCTTGGTCAAGTAAACTGGCCTCGACTGGCAGCTAAGCAAAATAGGTGTTGTGTTGTACGATGCCTCGGATGCTTCAGCTGCGGGCCATTTTACCCGTGTTTAAAGTAAAACATCGGTAAGCATTTTGGACCTGAGAGCAAAACACAGACGCATTCAGTGTCGATTTATGGCACAGCGGAAGGAAGGAGTGGCTCTCATACAGACAAAGAGCTTCTGGAAAATCCACCACAGCCTCTTTGTTTTAAATACATCATGAGGGAGAAGATATGACATTTAAAAGATTGAACAAGTTATGCTTTTGGTTCCCTTTTCTCTACTTTCAAGAAATGCTTCCACGAAGGGCCATTCAACTTGTGTTTAGAGTCAAATATTGACAATAATTTAGACCAACAAGCAACACACAGACGCAGTCAGTGTTGATTTGTAGCAAAAGAAAAAACTAGCTCTCAAGCGACAACTAAAACTTCTACCACATCGTCTTTGTTTGGTTAAGTAGATCATGAGGGGAAGATAATGAGCCAAGTATGGCACGTAGAAGACAGAAGGATGCTTCTCTTAACTTTTCCCCCAGATAACACCTAAGGTCTGCCAGGAATCTTACCGCCATTTTGTCAGTCTGAGGAAATAGGTGTTGTGTTCCCCGAGACCTCAAATGCTTCAGTGCATAAGCATTTTGATCCAAGAGCAAAACACATTTATGGCACAAGAAGAAACGGGAGGAAGGAGATCGACCACATCGTCTTTGTTTTGGTGAAGGGAGAAGATAGGAGCATAATATGGCACGTAGAAGAGAGAAGTATGTTTTCTGTTTCCAGATAACACCAACATTTTGGCTGGAATCTTATCACCATTATTTACGTCTGAGCAAAATAGCTGTTTTTGTTGTGTGACGTCTCGAATGCTTCAACTGCATTTCATTTTACTTGAGTAAACATTGGTAGGGATTTTGGATTCAAGAGTGAAAAAATACCGACACATTCAGCGTTGATTTATGGCACAAGAACAATCGTAAGAAAGAGTGGCTCCTATGAACGAACATGCCGTCATAATGATTTGAGGGAGATGATATGAACATAATATGGCACGTAGAAGATGTAAATGACTTCCCTTTCTATACTTTCACACCAGATAACAATTCAAGTATGGCTGGAAACTCACCGCCATTTTGTCCGTCTGTTCTGAAACCAGGTCTTGACTTGTGCGTCTGTCATCTTCAGGGCCTTTGCCAAGGTTGCACGCTCTGCCGACGCCAAGTACTTCTGGCGATGAAAGCGTTTCTCCAGCTCGCAGATCTGCACCCGGCTGAAGGAGGTGCGAGGCTTTTTCCTCTTGGGCGGCGTCCTGTTCTGGTAAGGGTGGCCGATACGACGGGTCACCGAGAAGGGTGAGAGGGCTGCTGAAAGGAACACAACACTGATGTAGTTGATGATTTTAAGGAATGTGAGGACTGTGTTCAAACTTACATCAAGTTACTCCTTTAAAAAGTGCATGTAAGCATTAGCAATGAGTTTATTCTTAAGTGAGGTGTTTGGACTAACCCTAAGTCTTAAGGATGGATATCTATTAGTGTAGTTGTAATTTCCATTTCTAAACTTCAATGATCTGTGCTTCTGAAATATAATCTTATTTTCCTTGAGGTTGTTTGTCTACACTGATGTTATCAATGCCATTTTGTTTTCCAGTCTTTAGTTAGATTAAATGAATGTCCATTTGGTCGTAACTCTGGGAAAGCCAGTTTGTTTGGGGAGTCTAAGAGAAGGCCCAGAAGCTGCCATTTGAAGAAGATACATTTAATTACTGCTAATATTCCCCTGCCAGATTTTGAAAACTGTTTTGTACAGAAAAGAAAAGTCATAGGGAGACATTTAGAAAGTCATCTCTTGCAACAGGCAACACTTCCACTTAAAAAATGACCGGAAGATCAATTCTGCTTTTGCAATATTCTTTCACATTTTCATAATTTGATTTGATGAGATTTATTTCGAATGTGTAAAACAATAATACAAAAAATAACAATTATAGTGAAATTTAACATGAGAATTATTATACAACATTAAGCTGTGTCAAATTGATATACAAAAATATTACTGATTCTAAATTATATATAAACAAATGATGTACTTAATTACACATCCGAAAAGGGGTGGGAAGGAGTTTACACTTATTTAATCCCACCCCTTCTCCCAAAAAGGGGTGTTTTTTATGTACTTTTAATATCTAACAATCACATGGGTGAGGTAGGGAAGGTTGATGGTGGGGGGAAGGGGAGACTCACCTGGGCAAGCCCCCTTTGGAAAAGGATAGTCTGCTAGAAAGCCATTGGCGTCTCGCAGGTGAGCGAGCTCGGGGTAATAGCATTTAGCTAACGTCTCCACCGTGCTCCAGACAGGGACTCTGCCGATGTCTCCTTTGGGGAGAGGACAGAGGGACCCGGCGGACCCCGGCCCCCCTGTGGCCTCTCCGGCTCGGATATCCTCTGCCTGCTCCCCTAAAGGAAAGGGAGACACATTCAGGTCCCACATCTGGAGCACAGCAGCAGTGCGGGCGCCAAAGCATACTCAGCTAATCACATGAAGGAAGCCTGAATGATGAACAGAGGCTGCTCTGATCTAATTTACTGCTCCTCTCTTAAGTTAGCATTGAGAAGGGTTTTGCTACAAAATTACATATCTACCATTTAGAAACATAAGTGACAACTAGCAGGCTAACACAGATGAATGAAGCAAAGACGTTAAGCCAATCAGAATCAAGGAAACCAAGGTGATAAAGGTATACTTCACTATAAGCTATTTCAAACCATTTCATAAGCAACCTATTCAGAGTCCTTCAATGTGGCAGAGAACAATGTTAGTGATTAAACTATTTGTAATTTTATAAGAATTGTTGCTATCACACGAATCACATTTGAAGATATTCAATTTGTTCACAAAACATCTTACAGAGATTAATCAAGCACACACTTGCTAGCCAATGAGAATCATAGTCATTCATTGACACTGTGGTGAAAGCATTCTTACTATAATCAGTTTACCTCATTTAAACAATGCCAGGACAAATATAAAATCTATCCCTCAAGCTAGCACAGCACAATTTCAGAAAAATACAATTATTTGCCATCAGACAAATAAGATTTAAAGATTACATTTCTGAACAAAATATCAAACATTAAGCATGTCATTAAAACTCCTAGCAATAAAATATCACAGGATTGATCATTGACACAACTTTAACATCCTTTGCAGAATAGACCACCTACACTTTGAAGGTATTGATGTTGAATTTGAGGTAGTGATTTATCCTTCTAAATAAAGGATATATACATGTAGGACTGGACTGTTTTGGGACCTCCTTTGTCATTGTATTCCTTTGCACTCTGCCATGGGCCTGCATTGTATTCTGTCCATGCCCTGTGGTTCACGTTCACATATCACTGTGTGGGTATTAATAACAAGAAATCTCCTGCATCATAAAATATCTATGAACCCTGTCTATTTTGTCAGCCATGGGTAAACAGAAGATCGATAAATGTAAGGGGATCGTTCTTGGCCATAGATCCACTCCCCAGCCACATTCTCATTTTGAGGCAGAATGTAAATCAAACGACAGGAAAAAAAAAACGTCTGTCTCTCTGTGTCATTCCTCCCCAGCAAGCTGTTGGCCTCCTGTCTTACAGGGTGTTTATTTGTTTTTGTTTTGTCAGAAAAGCTCACCAGAAGCCAAAATGAATATGAAAACATCTGCATAGGTGTCCCTGGAGGGGGCCACGTGCCGCTCTCAGAGTTACAGCGACCTGAAAATTCATTTGCCACACAGACGATGACAATTTGAATGGAAAATGGAACATGAAGCTATTATGCACTCTGCAGTCATTTCCAGGGAGCTGCCGACGTCCCCTGATGGTGCTGAACACGAGTGGCAAATTGAAGCGTACGAGAGCAAATGATTTGTCAAATAAAGATGAATAGCTGCTACAGTAGGTCACATAAAGTTATCATTACCTGGGTGTAAATTAGCAATGCACATTTAGTGCCTGAAATAAAAAACTCACTACATTTGATTGTGTTGTGAGCTGGATTTATAGTACACGTCTTGGTTTCATTCCTCTCATTATTATTTTTAATCTGCTGTGGTAATATTCCTATCAGGTTTCACATTATGGGTTTCTCTGGTGCTCAATAATAGTAAAAATGGTAATGTTATCCCTCTAATATTCCTTTTGGGGCTTGGACAGGCTTTAATCATGAGTTTATGGTGACAAAATCCCCATGATGTATCAGATGCTTCTATAAGGTGCTCACAGCAAACTGTAGCACCTCTGTGGCCCTTTTATAGGGACTTTATTGCACTTAATGGTATGTTTTGTAAACCTCATATGATTATCTGTCGGTTGTATTTAATTGGTCCTTTTTGATGCCTAAAACTATGTGTAGTCTTACGGGTCACATGCTGAGAGCGAGGCCTGTTGTTGCTCCCAGCGGCAGGTCTGGCTAAATAATACGCATTAGACGGCTATTTCAGGCCATCTGTGAGCTAACTAATGGACCAGGCACAAGTACGTTCAGAGGAAACCCAACATGCAGCAGGAGGCTCCAGACCTGCCAACTGCACAACAGCTTCGCCTCAGAGGGCAAAACGCTGAGAAATATATGATACAGTGACACTTTAGCAGACAGTCTAAGGCTCAAGAGGGTAAAGAAAAAGATATGCATTCAGGTTTATTCATTGGTTTTATCATTTGGACTGTAAGCCATAAAGGGAAAGCAATTCTGTAATAATTGTGCTTCTGTTTAAAAGCACAAAATAATCTGGATTTTAAATCAACATTAACTGGAGACAGTTATACTGTACTGCTTTAGGTATATTGAAATTAAATAAATGGAGTTATCCATGATATTCCTGTATTCATATATATATATAGTATATGGCACACATTGTGTCTTTATATTAAGCCAATTGTGTATTTTGTGTAAAATCAAGAGTTAAAACTGCTGTTTCACTGCAGTAATTTATCAGTAAAGGAATAAGGCAATATGATTGCAAACAGTATATTTTACTAAGGGTAAAACATTTAACGAATTGAATAAAGCTATGTGTAGCTCATGGAGCTTTACTCACAACATTGTTGCCAAGATTTGAAATCCACGAGATAAAACGCGGGTGTAGTGAAATATGCAAATAGGTACATTAACGTATTTGTGTTGCTCTAAATCCCGATGTTAGGATTTAAAAACACAGTAAAAAAAACGGTTTAAGTGATAAAGCAGCGTTTGTGGTGGAACATCTTTAAATTCCCGGGTTTGAATATGTACTTAAACGCATCGAATGTATTTGTGTCGACAGAACAAATCTTGTTCGCAAAAAAATGTAAACAAAATGATCTGGCTTTTTCTTCTCCTTCTTAAAAATAAAATGTGAGAATACTGAATCTGCTGCCTGGGTAACACAATTTAGCATAACACAAAATAAAATGCTACCATGGAGGATGTGTTTCCCGTAATAAAAGCAGCGATACTTAATAACACTTCTCTGTGACAGCGCCTCCCTTCCCCACTGCGGATATTACCTTTGGAGCAATCTAATAAATATATCCGCGATGGATTCTAAAGGGGATATTGAAATATAACATGAACATATATTGCTATTTATTACACTATATGCGGGACAAAAGGCAGGGACACTGTCTTCTGTCACACAGAGAGTCAGCAGCACGGAACCGCGAAGAGGAAATAAAGTCACATGTTTCTGTGTGCGGCCATTAGCAGCCAGAAGGAGATCTATTGGAGAGAACAATTATTTAATTATGTTTTTGAAGCTACGTGGCCTGTAGAGCTCCATATCATTGTTTATTTCTACCATGTTATTATGATGATGATATGTTATTATGGTTATTGTTATTAATATTACATTATATGTTTTGTTTGCCCGTTATGCATGACTTTGGTTTTACATATAATGTGAATCAACGAACTTTTGTTCAATTGTCATTTATTAAATAACTATTATAGCCTTTATTTTGTATAATAATAGGCTTACATACGAATAAAGAATTGAGTAAAGTCACATTTTGAATGAGTAGAATGAGACAGTACGAGAGATCAGATATAGAGAAGTTACTATACTGTCACCAACATAGGCCTATTGCTGCTATTACTGATAATTAATGATGATAATTATGGGTTAATAAAAACGTCACATTTGCGGTGAAACAAGATCAAATAATGTATATAATAACTGCCATACGATCATGAGTAGCCTAATTACAGAGGAGTTGGTGATCAATAAACCAAGTAATGGAAATACAAGTCTTGTTTTTTTCTTCTGAGATGGATTAAATGATTCATATTGCCCCAAAGCGTAATCCTCTGAAACAACTTCTCGTGATTTATAACCTGAATTTAGGCCACAAGGACGCGCGCGCCAGGGTGAAAAACGAGTCTGTTTTGCAATTTAACTGGTTTCTTTTACATCTTGCGCAAACACACACACACACACACACACACACACACACACACACACACACACACACACACACACACACACACACACACACACACACACACACACACACACACACAACTCCCATGGCTGCCAGAGCTGGAAGCCTTTGGCTAAATGTTTAGCTGTTTAAATCTGCAAGGGGCCGATTTTCTCCTCCGGTTTCAGCTGGAAAACCGAGGAGAGGAAAAAAGAAAAAAAAAGAAACAGAGACATTTAAAATGGTTCTCTGACCATCAGGATAGATGATAGTCCATTTGATTTACGGCCTTTTATAGGAAACAGAGAGCAGGCTAAATCTGGTGTGTGTGTGTGTGTGTGTGTGTGTGTGTGTGTGTGTGTGTGTGTGTGTGTGTGTGTGTGTGTGTGTGTGTGTGTGTGTGTGTGTGTGTGTGTGTGTGTGTGTGTGTGTGTGTGTGTGTGTGTGGTGTGTGTGTGTGTGTGTGTGTGTGTGTGTGTGTGTGTGTGTGTGTGTGTGTGTGTGTGTGTGTAGGATCAATACAGTGGAAAGATATAAGCTGTGAAATAATTACAGCGACACAAAGCTGAGAGAAATTAAACGAGAGGCCCTCGGTGACTATGAGCAGAATTGATAAGCCTATTTACACTGTATCTTTTTGCAGTTGACATATCGTCCCCCAGTATTTAATAATTAATCAGCTAGAAAGAATAGTGAATATTTAATGCCTGGAGAGGTGGTGGTGGGTGAAGGGGTGAGGGGGTGTGTGCGTAAATCCATGATGTTCTTCATTTTCATCTTCATAAGGATGAGGTCATGAGAAAACCCCCTCCTCCATAAACTAAATTAATAAAGAGAGAACAGATAACAATATAAATTCTCATTGCCACAGGTCTTTCACTCACGAATAATTATTCTAAGTTACATCTTATGTTATGCTATTTCTACCATCTTTATTTATTTTAATTCAAATACAAAAAATATGGCTTTTTTCAACATCTGGCAAAAGGAAACATAGTATTAGAGTATTTTGGCTGCCACATTATTATTTATTTCGATAATCTTGTGCTGTACTTGTCAAAATAATTAAATGAATTCAGTATGGAAGCTTTAAATGCATAGCAAAAATAAAAAGCACTGCATAACAGATGCTGTAAGTGTATGACAGTGTTTGAACCTAAAAGAAAATGCAACAGTATGAGCTAGAACCCATTACATTAAATGTAATATAACACGGACTATTTCCACTTTAGAATACCACATAATTACATTGTATTGTGAAAAGTAAATGCACCCTTAATTTCTGTTTATTTAAAAAATATTCTTTTTTCAGAAATGAAACGAGTCTAATGGTTATTCCATAAACGTTTTGAATGGATAATCCCCAATATTAAAGTCTTGAAATCAGCTGTATTAATGCTTTGTCATTACATTTATGAACTGTATTTTTTAATTGCAGCTGGGCAAATTAAAATCAAGTATCAGAAACAACAAGGATTTGACTTTTTAGTTTTTTGAGAGCTATACATCATTATTTAGTTTGTATCTCGAAATTGAAGCAAAAAAGTATTATTATTAATGGCAAAAGTGAATGTATAATAATAATAATACAACCTGTTATCTTCCACTTTTGTATACATGTTAACCTGCCATATGTTATTACTATTATGACTCATCTTCCTGTTTTCTCAATTGGCTCACAGAAGAGAAAATAAAATCATTCATCCTCATGAAAAGCCGGGCAACGTCGTTATCCGTCATCCGCTGTAAATGGAGAGTGATGGTCCAATACTGATTCATCAGCATGTCCATGTCAATCCCTCCTCTCGTTCATCACACTGCCCTTCCAGCTCATAAAACTGACTCTGTGTATGCATGAGATGCGTTATAGATTACAAGCTAAAGATAAAATCAGCTCCTCTCAGTCGAGCTATTAGGCCAACTTTAATCCTGTACACTTCATCTTTGAAGGGACTGTTTTAAATGGGTAAATGGCAGAAATTCACACCTGTAAGGTCGTATGGGAAATACACAATAATGCTACTCTGCTTTGGGTTGATTGATTATGACGTGGATGCAAATGAAACACAATAGGAATATCATGGATGCGTAAATCCATTATGTTCTTCATTTTCATCTTCATGTGTCATTAGAAAAAGACCAGAGGAACCACCCCCCCCCCCTTCCACCCACACTAAATTAATTAAGAGAATAAAATATATAATAATATAAAAGTCTCATTGCCACAGGAGACTAGCTCTTCACTCACGAATTTAATGAATACTTTTTAAAACGATATTATTACAATTTCAAATCCATATGCAACGAGAAAAAAGTATAGCTAATTTAAAATGTGGCAAAGGGAAACAGAAAATAGGCATTTTGGCTGCCACGTGACGTTATTTTGATTAATGTGAACCGTACCAGTCAAAATAATTAAAAAAATTGAAACTGTAAATGTCTCTCTTTGGGACGATTTATGAATTAGATGCATAGGAAACACCAATCAGACTACAGTTGTTGCAGGATAACGAAGGAAACTATTCTTACATGTTAGTCTGTCCTTGGCTAACAAGGAAACACTTCACTAGGGGCTGTTTTACACTTAAATGTCAGACATTCAAAACTGTACCGGAAATATATAATAATGCTACTCTGCTTTGGGTTGATTTATTATGGAATTTGAAAGTGCTTGAGAACACACTGTATAATACTGTATAACACAAATCAGACTACAGGTGTTGCAGGAGCACAAAGGAAACAATTTGTTCTACATGTTAGATACACAAGTATGGAAATAAAAGCAATGCAAAACAGATGCTGTGTGGTGTTTGAACTTAAAACAAAAATGAAAGCTGAATAACTGTGGGGTTTCTTTCCCTGAGGCAAATGTAAAATGTGTGATATTGGGATATATAAATAACCTTTGATCGAGTTGTTACCTGTTAGTCTTTCCTTGGCAAACCTCCTACTGCTCTCCATCCACGGGAAGGTGAAGTTCCCCGCGTTCCCCATCCCCATCCCGGCCATAGAGGCGATGCCGGGTCCGATGCATCCCGGTTGTGTGGAAGGGGGCGGATGCGGCGCTGCTGCTGCGGGCGGCGGCGGAGGGGGCATGGGTCTGTGCGCCGGGACCCGGATCACCCCTCCGGCGCTGCCCGAGTTCACGTTAACGTTCATGTTCATGTTCATACTAACGTTCATGTTCATGTTGACATTGTAGGAGCCGGCCAGCCCCGCCGCCATGGAGCAGGCCGGGTTGTACACGCTGTTGTACCCGTTGCTGTAGACATTTGGAGCCAGCGCGTAATCCGGGTCTCCGGTCCGGTTTGGCAGCATGCATCCGCTGGACTGATCCGAGCTGTTGAGGATCTGGTCGATGCCGAAGCTGATGGGCTCATGCTGCTGCTGGTGCGTCTGGTTCACCTCCTCGATCCCGGTGTGCTCCATAGTTTTTTTTAATCGGAGATGTGTTTCAATATCAGTGTAATTTTGTCATATGATAATGCACGCCTCGGGAAATGTGTGTGTGCTGCAGTATTTGGTTTTCAAGCATCGACACAGGTCTGTTCTACTCCCAGGAAACCAATAACGTGTCCGGTGCTATCCAAAATCTTGCCATTATTTTTGTCCAGCATTGGGATCGGGTGTTCCCTAAATGAAATGCCTATCCATCGCGCTAAGAAAAAAGCGTATCCATCTTTAACATTGTGCTTCTCCCAGTGAACTACACACAAGGCAGCCTATCAGCAGGAAAACAAAAAGCCAAAATCCTGAGTACTTACAGACACAAATCCGTGCTTTTTTGGAGGGGAAGCAGTTCTCTGGAGAGGCTTGATGCGCTTTGTTCGCCTATTCTGGCAGACACGATCCATACGCAGAGGGCATGGTAGGATACCCAAGCTCGTCGCATGAAAATCAAACCACAGACAAAACAAAACAAACCCAAAGAGGCGAAGAGGAAGCGCTGACCTCGCTGCTGTGGATATTAATTGGAGGTGAGAGCGAAAGATGGCTCTGTTGTGCTGAATGGTGAAGTGCGTTTCAGCAGGTGAGACAACCCTCTGCGTAAAAGCTGCCATTCGGTCATCCCCTCCCATCCCTCCCTCCCTTCCCTCCTCCTTCTCCTCTGTAGGGCAGTTGTTTTGCTCGGATGTCTTAAAGAAGCCGCAGCTTTCTTTATTTTATGAAGCTTTCCTGGTGTTAAACGGGAGGTTGTGTGCCTTTTAGCGCTGCTGAAGCTCCGGGTCAAGCTGTTTTCAAACTGGTTCGTGTATACATGGTAGAAATACGGAATACAATCAAAAGAAAAAATAGTTATGTCTAATATTTAATATATTATTTTCAGTTTAATATTCAGCGAGAAATGCATGTATCTACCATGTCAGAAAAATATATAAGAATCAAAGGAATTGTTTATGTTATTAATTAATTAGTTGTTGTATGTCCTTGGTGAGTTTGGAAATGGGAATTCGTATTATTTATAATTAATTTTTGGGTTCCTTTTCTGAAAGGTTTTCCTGTAAGGTTTGCTATTTTTGGAACATTTAAAAGTTTAAAAAAATAAAATAATAATAATGTTATAGCGCTTTTCCTGGTGCCCACAGACATTAGAGAAAACAACAAAAAGAAAAAATAATACAAGTGCTAGTTTTGTATCTTCATTGTTATGCATTGGGTCATAGCCATTACATGTAGGCCCCTGGACACCTTTTCTATAATAAGATTTAGTTTGGTGACTTTCCACCTGAGAAGGCTCCTGCATTTTGGACATGATTTGTTACAGAATTTGAAATCCGTTTAGAAAGCATCCATTGACCACGGGTGTATTTATGTGTGTTCTCACTGTCTGTGCAATTAAACCAGCCACATATTCACCTATCAAGAGTTTCCCAGCACACCAGTTTCCAGAGCACCAATATCCTGATCAATGCTCACTGAGCGAGTATAAAACAAAATGGTAAGCAGCACATGCTGCAGAATGGGCCTGAATGTTCCCCTTCATTTTTAATGGCAGGTTACATAAGTGCACTGTGTCCTACAAGACAGTGGATCAGATTTATATATGTGCGTGTGTGTGAGAGAGAGAGAGAGAGAGAGAGAGAGAGAGAGAGAGAGAGGAGAGAGACGAGAGAGAGAGAGGAGGAGAGAGAGAGAGAGAGAAGAGAGAGAGAGAGAGAGAGAGAGAGAGAGGAGAGAGAGAGAGAGAGCTGCTGAAGCAATAATCTGTTGCACACAATGAAGCCATAAATCCAGTGATATTGTCGGGAAGTGTGCACTGCAGGCCCGAGTTAAAGGCACTATAAGGTACATTATCACAAAGTAATGAAATGTAAAGCAGCCATTAGCATATGTATCGAAAAAACATATAGACTCGTGAGCAAAATGAAGATAGATAGGCTATAGATAGATAGATAGATAGATAGATAGATAGATAGATAGATCGATAGATAGATAGATAGATAGATAGATCGATAGATAGATAGATAGATCGATAGATCGATCGATAGATAGATAGATAGATAGATAGATAGATAGATAGATAGATAGATAGATAGATAGATAGATAGATAGATAGATAGATAGATAGATAGGCAGGCTATAGATAGATAGATAATTAAACAAATACATAGCAGCTCCAGTGACATCATGAAGCCAAATGTGTTGCTGATTTGCACAAATTATTTAACCTCTCCCCGCCCGGAGCGACGACTCGGATCGCCGGGGTCTCAATTCAATAAAAAATGAAAAATGTCTCACAATAAAAGCGCGACACGGGGAAAAACGAATTTAATATATCACCGTTTTATTACGCACTTATTTCACTTTCCCTGCGAATAAAGATATCTCTCAACTGCACAAGGTGGCTAGAGGGAAGCATAAAAATCAATTGTGTGAATTCGAAGCCATATCAATAACGTGCGGGGACGAGAGGAGCTGCTATTAGGCCTGTTTATATTTGCGCGTTACAATAAAATGAAAAGGGAAGAGAGGATGCACCGAGCCGCAGATCAGCTTACTGACAAGGTAATTGGCCGTTTATGCAAAACCAGAGAGATCTATGGGCCGGAAGGAGAGGAATAATGTTGGAAAGCATCTCTGAGACAACACATCTCTGCCTGGGATCACTGTGCGCCACCTTCAGCGAGACAAACCAACACATGGGTTTCCAAACTTAACCATCAAAACAATACAATATCTTTGTAAGTGTGGATCAATCAGCAGGCAGCAACGCAGCCTGCTGATTGATCTCAGTGGAGAATTACCTAAATTAAAGGTTAGTTCACGTGGAGGAATGGCTGTTATTGTGGCACAGTATTGGTCTATATTCTGTGACACTGTATATTTGAGTTAAGTGTATAATCCACATCTTTCTTATCATGTGTGGCTGTTTAAACTCGTATTACCTTCTACTGTTTGTGCAGGTTGATGCCATGTGCATTCAACTGTTTGATTCTCGGTCTCCATTGCATTTGAGCCGTATCGGCTAAGTGTTTGCACTATGGCCTACCAACCCGGTCTCACAGTCTGCGTACACATGACACGACTTTGCAAAGGCGTGCAATAGATACGCAGAAGTCCAATTTAGCGTGCATATGATACGCTGATATTGCACCTCAAACATTAACACAAAGAGCTCTGTGCAGGCTTCAGGCTTGATCGCTGTTCCAATGACAGTTTTAATGTTTGCGGTGCAATCAATGACACAGCAGCTTATTGGGTTATGGTTAGGGTTAAATAAATGGCAAATGTAGAAAATAAACGCATTTCAGATACGTTCATAACAAACGTAACGTGGGAGTATCATATGGACGCAAAATCGGACTTCTGCGTATCTATTGCACGGCTTTGCAAAGTCGTGTCATTTGTACGCAGACTGTGAGAGTGGGCTGGGCCTATATCAGGGTTGGATATCGTAGCATGGTTTGAACAGAAACTATTGGCGCATGTGCAGTAGGCTATATGAATGAGACAAGCAGGTGTTTCGTAAAACACAACTTTTAGATGTGTTGTTGTGTGCACCCAATTCTTCATTCTGGATGTCAGATGATGACACACCACATGTCATAATATATGATCATGGCTCGATTCGCGCTCAGTACAATCGTTCCTTGCCTAAGAATAGGACAATGCAACATAAGGGTCTTACATAAATGGAGTTGTTATTGCTACTTTAGGATAGAGATATGTTTTCCAGAACTAAACACTTACCTGTGCTCTCCTGTGAACAATCCCATATTCCACTGTCAAAACAGTCCCTAGGGAAACAAACACCGGTTTATGGTTCCGGGAAGGTTTCACCAAGTAGCAAGGGGGGTGGATTAAAGTTGGAAATATTTCTGTAGGTTTGTTCATGTGTTTTGTTGTTGTTCATGTATTGGTTATACATAGGTTAATAATGTGTGTTGATTAATTTGAGATCATGTTATTATTGTTTGACTTGTGTATTACTATACTGTAAACACAGGTGTGACTCTAGCACCCCTGTAGTTGGTAGCACCTGGGTGGTGGCTATAAACGCTGCTCTTTTTTTCCATTAGGGGAGCTTTGTGCATTGGCAGCACTCACGTATCATTGTGAGTAAATGCCTAAATGTGGGGTTATATTTTCTCCCTCCTTACTTGTGGATCCCACAAGTATTTATTTTACATGTTCTATTTATTTTACCATTGTAGGTGTTACTTGAGTATCCCTTTCATTACAAGACCTACACTTGTTTATTTCATAGCTGCCTTTATCAATGAAAGGTAAGCATTGTGAGATGTTTCTTACCAACAAGAAACCACATTTAACATCAATTATATGATCTGCACATTTTCTGTTGGGTGCCCTCTTTCCATACAACCACTTGAAAAGCTATTGGGTTAATACTAATTATTTGAAACTGTTACAGCAGTCAAAGTGATATATCTGCCCTGTGCGAACTTACTGTAATATCAGAGACCTAAGGACATACTTTAATGATTACAAATGAACAAAATATGGCCCTTTTTTCGGTTTGTAGACCAAGAGAAAAAAGACAGAAATGAACAATATAAAGCTTATCTAGTGATACTTAATATTGGAAACCTTTATTGGACTAATATTCAATTTTTAAACAGAAAGTGTAACTACCATGTCAGGACATTTTACTGAGAGACTGTTCCTAAAGCTAAAACCTTTCCATTACGTCACGACACATTACGGGCTGTTCACGTGAGGCAGCTCTCTGCATGTGTGTGAAGGATGCTCTTTGCCAATATGTTGAACACAATGCTAAAACTGTAAACCTTTAATCAGGAGCAATATCACACTTCTCTTCATTGAGCCTGATATCCAAAGCTAGGTGTCTTGTTTCATTATTCTCTACAATCGAGGCCGTTCACTGTGATTAGTCTGCACAAGCTAAAGAAGCAATAAGGGAATTAAAATGATTTAAAAAAATATGTGCAGTTTGGGACTCTTCAGTCTGATATGTCCTCTTCAACACTATGAAATGTCTTATTTTATAATCTGTTTTCATTTGTATTCTTATATGTACATACATCTGAGGAGAACAAAGTAATTACTCAATTATTTTCTGTTATAATTGAAAGTTTGCACCTTTTTTCTTCAGCAGAAAAAGCCAAACACAGCACCCGGATACACCCTATTCAGCTTAAATGTATTCAAACATATTTCACTAGACACAACTGACCATATATGTATTCATTTGTGTGTAGGGAAGCACTGTTTCTAGATTTAAAGAGGCTTTTAAATCCGCCAATTGCTTCTTCATAGGCTTTTGCTCCATTCTTATCCTTCTGCTGCCATGACCCACTTTTCCCATCAGGATCATTACAAGTCTATCTAATAAGCTATAGCGGAAAAGCATGAGGGAATTTAAATTATTATTATTATAATTTAAATAAAGATCCCTGACTTATTATGGGCTGCTGTATGAAATAAGCCAATAGGAGGTATACCTATAGCTTTCAAATGCCAACGTGACATGATGCTGTGCAGGATAATCAGCAGTTTTACTAATGCAATAAAACCCAATTGCCAATTAAGGTATACCCCCCTCACACACACACACACACACACACACACACAACACACACACACACACACACACACACACACACACACACACACACACACACACACACACACACACACACACACACACACACACACACACACACACACACACACACACACACACACACACACACACACACCACCCACACACACACACACACACACACACACACACACACACACACCCTCTCCCTCCCTCAATATGAAAGCTGCTCGCTGATTTTGCCCAAAGGCGTTGTCTATGGTTGCCGGCTGTGCGTGATGAATCGTTATCTCCAGGCCATGCTGCTCGTCTGGGTAATAAAGTACCAGCAAAGCGGAGACAAAAGGAATTTGTCACAGTTGCCCTCCCCGATATATCACAGACCTGGAGTCGGTTTGGCTTTTTTTAAGGGGGACCAGGGGCCTAAACATTGAATAAACGAACAGGAAAATACGACCAAAAAAGGGGAAATCTCCAGAAATATTACGCATGAAAATAAAATGGCATAAAATAGAGATACTGGTAAAACTTGAGTATGGACAGCGCACGTGTCTTTATTATTATTATTATTATTATTATTATTCTAAAGGCTGTTAACTGTTGCTTTGATTTTGTTAGGCGCCGTGTTGTGTCATTAGTCTGTTTGTTGTTGGAGTTGTTCCACAGTCAATCATGGAAAACGCTTCCTTGGACTTGGTGTTGTCTAATTGTTTCTGTAAAGAGAACTGATGAGGGGAAACACATTTGCTAGTGTGTTTCAAACAGATGCAAGCATTCAACGAATTTAAGATTGAGAAATGTTAATGTATATATTTTTTCCGTTTTAATCTAATAATTGCTTTTTGGAGATTTGGCGTGAATTCGTTCACTAGCCGAGAGTGAGAACAAAACAAATACGAAAGTGTCAACAAAAATGCATATGCATGGTTAACCTCCTTGACAAGCTGTCAGCTGGTTGTTTTTAGCAGTCGTCTTCCAAATTTTGTGTAAAAAATGTAAAAACTGGAAAAGGCACTCTAGACAGTAGGGGCGTCCGATAATGGATGTCTAGCCGTTAAGTTGTCCGATAACGGTCGCATTAAAATTGACAGCTGAAATGATCCCAGACCTGCAGGAGGAAAAAAATGCTTCTGCAATCAAGGATGTCAGAGATTATTGTGACGAGCCTGTCATCCTCCTCCCTCACGGAGCTGCTCTCTGCTGCTGTTAGGGGGGATTTCAGAAGATACACTAAAAACAAAACAGGGCTCAATGGTCAGGGAAGGAGCCATGTCGACCATATAGTCAAGAAAAAGAAAATGTGAAAGCTATTTTTTCCTCAAATACTAATTCTTAATCTCTATTATTCATTTAAGTATTCTTCAACATTGTACTATAGCCTTGGCAGGGCCGTAGACTGGATTTTAATAACACTGAGGCCAAGAACCCACATTGCCCCCCCCCCCACACAATTTACCCAATTTATTTTTTATATTTTATTTAATTGCTTTACTGCTAAATTGTTTGGTTCAGTTTTACCTTCTTTGAGGTTTATTGCCCAACTTTTATAAAGGTTTCTGTACGCTTAAAAAAATGGAACCTTGCCCTTTAGGTTGCTGAATTATGCATTATTCCCAGATAAAATACAAGGACATGACCTCAGCCTTCTCAATGTAGCTTGGATGAGAAATAGCTATTAGTGGTTCTACAAATAAAACAATCTTATGTAAACAATGTTTCTTACTAGATAAATAAAGTGTGTGCTGAAATGAAAACTATACATTTTTGCCAGTAAAATTCGATATATAACTCAAACTTAGAAAAATAGATATTGCAGAGCTCCTTAAAATTGACCTAGTTTACTTAGTTGCAGCACCATGGTTTTTAAAGGTGCATTTACTTTAAAATGTACACCTTGCAAGCTTAACAGTTTATATACAACCTTATATTCTTATAATATGCACATTCTTGTTGCCCTATTATACTAAAAAAAACTAGAGCTATAACCCAATAGTATACACAAAAACCACTTAGAACATTAAACTTTAAATTTGCATTAAAACTGCTAACAGGACATGTTGCGATTAATCACCAGTGAGCTTCTGCATGCTGCATCCCTGCAAATATTCATTATCGATGCAGCCTGGGAAACCTCTTTTTATTAAGAGTGTACACAGACTTCTGTGATGGAGGAAGCATCATCTCTACCCTCAGGATCTTTTTTATTCAGAGCTTGTGCAACACTCTACAACCCACTGAAGAGCCATTCTGCATGGAGGAACCCTTTATATTGAGAGTGTGGAATTACATTATTCTGCATTTGGAGGGTTCAGTCCTTGACTCTTTGCGTCCCTCAGGGGAAAACCTGGCGCCTCCTGCCCGGATCAGACGACTCGAAACTGGACGGAGTGGAAGGGAGGAGAGGGGGAGGAAGGGAGGAGGTGGGGGGAGGCAGAACAGTGGGAAAGAAGGGAGGAGAAATCGCTGAAATGCAGGCTTTGGACTGGGAGGATGGAGGGCTGTCATGCTGCTTCACTGAGCGATACAGGCCTCAACATCTGCAAGAAAAACAGGTAATTAATTTTGCATAAATATTGATTTAATGTCTTAAAACCTGTTGTTATTAATGTTATGCTATAATTCCGACTTGTTTTATATTTTGCATAATAAATATTGTGTTGTAACCTCTAACTTTCTCCCTTGTGAGTCTATTTACAGAGGAACAATCGACACAAAAAGGTAAAATAACACCCTTCATTTCTCCACGCCAGATTTCTTGACGTTATCTTTCCCACTTTTCCTTTTAAATGCAAACCGATTCATTTGGCTCTTCCCTGCTGTTTGCCTCGGATACACCTATCGATTAGACATCAGTTAGATTCCTAGCCAGCGCTTTATTGAGTAAGTTGGTGAACCTTAAAGTGAATTACAGGAACTGCTCTTCCCCTCCGGTGAACTATTTAGTTCAATCTAATTTACTTTTGATAAAGACCATCTGTTTTATTTACTCTGATCGCCATTTTCATCGGGTTTATTGTGAGACTGTGAGGGCAGAGTTTGTGGAGCATTTCTGGAGAGGAGAGGTTTGTTAAAAGGCTGTCAATGAATTCGGTATTTTTGTAAAGAAAATACAAAACATTATTATTTATATTGTTATCACTGTATTTGTATTATGACTCTACATTTTTGAGAATATTATGATTACTACTATTATACTTTGTAATTATTATAATTATAATTATAATTATTATTATTATTATTATTATTATGTTTTGTCCCTAAAATGAGTAGATATGCCTTTGAGTTTTAATTTTGCAACAGATGCTAAGTCCATTATGTCTGCACTAAAGTCAGTCATATCTCTCAATCAATGCTCTGTAACCAATCGATACATTCTACAAACTAGCCTTCAAGGATTTATAGATTTTAATATGTATTTCTCTTTTTTCTGCAGGTGTCACAACTATCAACCTGTTTTCCCCCAGAGTTGCACAACTGCAAGATGCACTAAAGCAAAGGACATGTTCATCTGGTAATATTTATGTGTAGGTTTATAGACTACTTCCTGCTTTGTTTTTAACAGAAAAATAAATCGAAAAATTAAGGTTGTCTTTTTTTTTACCAATAATTAAGATATGTTATGTCTCCCAAAAATATTTTAGATATTATAGCCTCAAATCTAAATAATCGATTTAGTCTAAAGTCAAAATATTTGGTGAGCATATTATTATATTTACGTTTTTTGTAACCATTTCTCACGTAAAGAAAATCTATTAAGCTCACAATGCATCACTAAGTGTGTGCAAAATAGCCTACATAAACCTATACCTAAATAAATCCAAATATACAAATAAATATGTGCATGAACTACAGCAAATCTCTCCAGGACAGAATAAACACAAAGTGTCTGCACACTCCTGTGTTGCATGGTCTCTGAGCCTGTCCTACACATGCATCGTTTTTAAGTGTAATTGGCCGTATCATTGGCTTTGTCTTGTTTACAAAGCGGGCAACAGGAGCGGTAATTTAATTTCCTCTCTGCCGCATTGAAGAGCCACCAGCCGCCTGTCAGGCCGGGATCAGGCTGCACACAGCCCCGGGCAGCGAGCAGCGAGACCCGGGGCGAGAGGGAGGAGGAGGAGGGAGGAGGAGGAGGGGGCGACATCTGCCTGCAAACAAAAGTGCACGTGTATGAATGATATCATGGGATGTAATGCAGGGTAAGCTCCACTCCTGCCTCGGTGGCTCAGCTGAAATCTATAATTCAATAGTATTTAGTATTCATCTTTAAAGAAAAGCTTATTTTAGTTTATTTTGTTCTCAATTAATGTCAGTTTGTTTGGTGAATCCCTCATCAGCCTCATATTCTGTTAATTAATGTTATCATTGGTTTGATAATTTTTCAGTTTAATTTGTGTATATGTTTTAATTCGGAATAACAACCCAGATTATATTTTATTTACCTATATATGTTTTCTAATTTGTTTTATTGTACTTTTATATATATCTGCTCTAAATTCCATTCACGATTCGGATCAATTAAGCCTCCCATTATCTATTTGGAGGCAGGAAAGTAGCATGGGTGATTTTCGTTATTGTTATAATTTAGGTTATTATGATTAGCAGCTCTTGCATTTTAATTTGCTTTAAGGGCCAAGAGATTTGCAAAACTGGATTCCTAGCTCACGTTCATGAAGCCAAATGAAATGAATGAGGACATCGTAACAGGCATCTGTGAAGACCAAAACAACATTTTTTTTTAAAGACAGGATATTAGGAGTAAAGAGTTTTGTTTTTAATGATGATCTCCAACTAGAGTTTATCTCCCTTTTCATTAACACCTCATATGGAAATGTACTTTTATAATAGAGTGGAACAGAGTTACCCAATATGAGATTGAAAGCAACAACAGTAAAGACATCAACCTTTAAACTGAAGCTGTGTTAAAATGACATATTGTTAACAGTTGATCTGACTGTTCTTATTTAGGGAGTTAAACTCACTGGATTCAGTCACCATCAGTTTGTCACTTGATGCAATGCACACTGACATTGTGCAGCAGGACTGTAATGGTGTGACCTGATAGTGATGGTGATTATGAAACAAAGGGACAGTGATATAGAAAGATTAATAATGTTTTTAAACAAGTATGCATTTGCATCTCGTTATACAGCCCTGGTAGCCACAAGAAAAAAGGCTATAATGGACATTTAAATCTCTGGTTTTTAGGTCATTTAATTCCTTTATTGAAAAAAGGAAAGAAACATTTTTTATAGACTGGATTCAAGAAATCAAATAATTGCTTTATGGTAAATGAAATTTCCAGCATGAAAGAGAGCAGGCCTTTGTAAATGAACTCTTTGTTGGCATCGTTCACATCTGAGCCTGTGTGTGTGTGTGTGTGTGTGTGTGTGTGTGTGTGTGTGTGTGTGTGTGTGTGTGTGTGTGTGTGTGTGTGTGTGTGTGTGTGTGTGTGTGTGTGTGTGTGTGTGTGTGTGTGTGTGTGTGTGTGTGTGTGTACTACACCAGAATTTGGAGAGAGAGGGAGAAAAGAGAGAGAGAGATGGCACATTAGGCCTGAGGGCGCATCATTATTAGAGAGCCTGGCTCCCCTCCCTCTTCCTCTCTTTCACTCCCCCTTTTCCCCTCCACTCACAGGGGCGGTCCACGGTCAAGCAGAGACCTGACCGTCGAGCACCACCTTGAGTCTGCTCTCTAATTACGCCACGATACAATGCAATATTCCCACACAAATTCATTTCCCAACCCATTAAAGGTGCAGCGGGTGAGATCAGTTACACCGCCGCGTCCCAGCACAATGCAGCACGACGCCATGCTCTTACCACGCCGTCAAATGTGCCAAGTCCCCCCGGTTGAACGGCAACCTGGTAGGCATTAACTCAACATAATGTCTCACAAATTAAAGTATTGCTGGGGCTACCACCGCGGCGTCAGATAAATGTGCTCGATTAGGAGGCTTCAAGCTGTGAGCAAAACAATTGATGGCTTGTTTGTGTTTTCATATGGCGTCCGCGAACATGCAGAGTGATGGATGAGGGCCTGCCATCTCGAGTTGCTGTTAGTCGATTGCTGTTGGTGTTTTTCTTCCCTTCCTCTAATAGGAGAATTGGTCAGTCCACACACACACACACCCTTTATATTTTCTTTATTGAGGCAGTAGGAAGGCTGAGACCGTGCAGAGGGGGCTGATGGGAGTTGCATCCAGGCCAATAAGGGCAGATGTGATTGCAGAGCCAGCAAGGTGTTAAGTGCACCAATGTTCACACTGCAGGACTTCATGTTCCGTTCATAAGTGCTGTGTCAGATTTTATTTTTATTTTGTTCGTGTCTTTTTTTGGATGCGACCTGTTAATGATTCTTCACAATGACAACGAGACACCCAGTAGCAACTAAATGTATCACATCTGTTTTTGTAACAACATCTCAGTGTACACCAGCTATAAATAAAGCTTTTTTGGGCTTATTTTGTGTTGCCGTGTCTCATTCTCCAACATGCTAGCATTGGCTGTCAGTGCCAACATGATGACAAAGATCTCTGGTGAAGAGCTTGATACATGAGATTAAATTGTTACATATCGAACATAGAAACTATGAAATTAAGCGTTCCAGACATCCATGTCTTACAGTTTTCCCAAAGACACTTAAAGGGGCCCTATTCTGCTCATTTTCAGTTTCATATCAGTATGTAGTGTCTCTACTGTGACATGTCTCCATGCTTTAATGTCCTCTGTCTGAAACCAGAGCCCAGTCTGCTCTGATTGGTTAGCTGGCCGGCCCTGTTGTGATTGGACATAGTGTTACATAGTGATGTCCCTATGTTAGGGAAGTAAACCAAGTAGTCTAATGAAGGCGATTCAGGCAGGAACGAGAATGTAGGCATTTTATTCAAAGCAACTTCCAAGGAGAATAAAGGCACGAGTTCAGAGTCACCTTGAGTGGCCAAATGACACCATTGCTTCATGGCAGTACATTTAGTTAATCAAAACAACGTGTTTCACCTGACAACTGGCCCTTTACCAACTCTGCCAATGTTGTCAAGACGTTCAGACTGTCGGAAACATTACAACACCTCGGGGTGTGTCTCAATTTCTGGCATGTTGGATTGAGACTGCACTGTGCGTACTTAGACTACATATCGTAGCCAAGAAGAGCCACACACGTCTTAGTGCATGTCTCTCCTGGTGACCTTGCCTTCTAAGGTGTTACTAGATAACATATAGTTTGTCAAGCAAATTTCTATGCTACCAAGATTTTGTGATGTCTGTTTCCTGGTAGTTACAGAGTTCTTTTTAATCCATCAAAACAGACACTAACTTGAAAGTACAATATAATGAACCTGTTAAGCCCCGAGCCCATTCCCAGAACAAATGACCATAACTTCACTTCTAAAAGGGGTAAATGAATAATCCTTTTTCTCAAAGTAAGGATACACCTGTTAGTTGGATGTAGAAGAGTCAGAATCAATACAGATTTTTTTTATGTTAAAGTAAATTCAGATTGAATATAGTAAAGTTTCCGTCCAAAAAAAAAAGACTTATAGTGAAAACCAGCCTTGAGATTTAGAAGAAAAAACCCACTTCTGGGGTCATTTGGGGGCATTTTCCACATCTTTGGAACCCATCGGTCGATTTTGATGATTGACACCAACTGTGAGAGCCAATAGAATCGAGGGGAAGTCCCTAAAATCCATCTAAACATTACCCATTGGTGAATGAGTGATCCGCAGCCAGAATGCCCGGGAACCGGAAGCTGTCATACACTCTCGTAGCAGCTAATATGAAAAGTCATAGTTTTTGTCATAAATATGATGATGGGTTATCAGGAATAGTTTCAAAGTGACAGACACATTGGTTTAACCTATGGATTAACCTTCAGCAGCGTTTTTATCGTTTAAAGCCATTGAAGGCAACATTTGATCAGAACAACAGCAAAGGGTAAGAATATCTACATTTTGGCTCCGTAAAGCAACATTTGTTGTTGTTGTTTGTTGTTGTTTCGCCGCGAATTCTGATCGCTCAGTGATGATACTTATACCTCTGGAATCTGTGGAATCTCAGTTTGCTAATCGATATCTTGTTTGTGCATAAGTGATTGGTAATAAGGGTATTTTGCTGTGAGTTCTGTGCTAAGTGCGTTAGCATTTTGTCGCTCAGGGCTAATTCAAAGCCTTTGTTATTACCCTTGTGTTTCGTTTAGCTATAAATTATTTAAATTGTCTGGTAGCTGAGTTTCTTCCCGTTAAGTGAATATGACACATTCATAGTTTATTAAATGTCAAGAAGCCCTCAGACGCTGTTTCTTGCAAGATACCGGGGGCTCTCGGGCTAATGACCTTTCAAAAAGTATAGTATCTCTAACCTCAAACCGTTGTTTTAGTTGACTAACACTAACCAAATGTTTGCCATGACCAAAAATGTCCATGCAAGCATACAGCAGCAAGTGAGAGCTTTGAAACATTTGCTTTAAATAAAATCCAATATAATGCGAAACATCCAGTATTGACGTGCTTCCAAAAAATCCCAAATGAGTGCTTTCTGATTGGATGCACCTGTCGTCAGCCCGTCATGCACAGGCTGACGACCAAAAGTTAGAAAATACTTTTGTCAAAGTTAAAATGCACCATTGTTGACACAGTTAGTAGGGTCTTATGAAAACAGCCATCTTTAGTGTCAAGTAAGATGTTTTGTTAGACCAAACATCTGACCTGCACCTTCTCAAAAACGGGGAAGGGTGATACGTTTTGTCAAAGTTCATTAGCAAATCCAATTGGCTTTTCTTTTTGTTTTTGGATAATAAATTGCAACAAGGATGTTTGTTCTTCAGTTCTTCAAATGTGTTTTGCATGTGTCCTTTAACATGTAACCAATAAAACCGAAATCAAACCAAGTATGCCTTTTTTACTTCCTGTACACACATACAATAACACTAGAAAAGAGATGTATTGTTTGCAGATTTGCATTAAGCCACGTTATAAATAAAAACAGTTTGTACTCCACTCTTGAAAAACGAAATGCCCCAGAAGCAAAGCACTACACTAAACCACCATTTCCCTCCGTGTGTGTTGTTTGAACATCGCTGTAATCAGACCGGGTTAGCCGGCTCTCCGTGAGGATATCACGACATGAATTGATGTTTAGCTCGATCAGTCTCATAGGTGCTGATAGCAGGTGCAGCTGCAGAAATTATGAGGATGCCCTCCAAACCCTCCGCCCACCTCTCACACACCTCCGCCCAGAGGAAAACACAAATATGGACAAGCTTTTAACTCAAGTATGTGGTCATCACTAGGCATACAACCACAGATATAGACAAAACTCTATCATATATTTAAGAGTAGTAATGTCACTTCTCTTAAAAAAGCAGTTTTCTACCTTTGAATACCTCTTGGAAAGGAACAATAGAAATACTTTAAACATGAATGTTCTTATCATCTTGAACTCTTGTTTAAATGTAATTTTGCAACAGTTACAGCGTATTTATCAGAAAAGAGTGCATTCATGTAAACTGCTGTATAGGTTTTTAATGCACTGGATGCTGAGTCTCCCGCTGTACGCTGGCTGTTTTATCTTGGGGATGAGCAGCCAAGAGCAGGCCTGGCAACGCCAGCCAAGGCAGCTAATTACATTTTCCATCTCGACAAGAATGGAGGATTCCTTCCTATGTTATTAATCATAATGAGTGGAATATAATAAGCGACCATACATCATACCGTTGACAGTCGTAGTTTGCCATTTGCAAGCCCCAGCATTCTTCTTCTTTTAATGGCCGTGAACTGGATTAATGTACACTGAGTTCAATGCCCTTAATCAATTGTGGATGAGATTTAAGGCCTTTTAGCCTCACCCTCCCAGATTTATTTCAAACACATTACTTTGCAAAAAGCAACTATAGCTGTTTACATGTTGTGCATGCACCAGTTTGTGTATGTATAACTATTGTGCATGAACTAAACAACATTTTAGGTGGACAAAATGTTGCCAGATGTTGACAACATAATCATATTGGAGCAAAATGCAAGATATTTCCATGTGGAAATGGCTCATAATGAAGATATGTGCTAAATGTTCACTTTGAATGACTTTAGTTTCCCGCATCCCGCTATAATATTGACTAAAGCATGATCTGATTAAGCTATGGACAAAACAGCATTAATTTAAAAGGTCAAATTACCATTTAATCAAATAACACGTCCTATGTGAGAGGAGTGACTCGCAGTAAAAACCCACAGATAATTATCAGCCAGCTCTACAGCTCCGTGGAGATTTTTTGGCAACTTTTTGGTCGTTGGCTCTCATCAACGCTGACTAAAGCAAAGCAAATGCAGCTAGAAAAAAAACCTTGGATGAACCATTGGAGGCGACCCACCAATGGTAAGAGTTATGACTTTATATAATATAGAACAGGTACATTCATAAGCAGTGGTGTTGTCTGCTTATACAGCCAGGTGTAGGTGTTGAAACACAATTTCACCAAATACAGTTTTTTGTATTCCTTTAATCTAAAGTAGGTTGCATTATCTGACATTTAGGGACATTAGGGTGCGTATTCACTTTCTGTTAGTGTATTAGATGACAAGATAGAAACCTCCATATTGTCTTTACTGTAAATGTCTAGCGGAAATAAGTTAATCAGTTTATCAGAAACATTGAAGTTGAGAGAAACGGACGCATTAGGGAGTGTTTCCCATATCAAACTACTTCATATCTAATCATGCATAGTTGGATGCCTTCATGCACTGATTGACTACTTTCTGCATTGACTGTACATGTTATCAGTTAACATAAGTCACTCTTACAAATTAGTTTCTAATGAACTGCGTTTGTAGGAGATTTCTGTGTTTGTGCATGTGGAGGTGTTTCCCTTTTTTCTGCGGAAGTGTTTTGTCTTCGGTGTGATGTTGAAGGTGACACTGAACAGCAAACAGAAGGCCATATTTCTTCTTCTGTTGTCAACCCTGACATTTCTGAATCAACTAGGGGGAGCCGATTCTATCACTGTGTTTAATAACGGCAGGAAAAATGAAAAGATCCTGAAGGTAGCTATACCTCCTGAACGGCTATCTGGAGAGAGAAACTGCAATGTAATTTATCGTGACTGAGCTCACAGCCCCCAGGTTTCTCCTTCCTACGGAAAAAAAATCAGAAAAACTAACAAATAGGAAATAAAGGCATTTCTCCTCTTAATCCTCCTCACCTCAAGGGTGAAAGACACAGGTTAAAGACTTCACAGCCCAACACGAGCGAGATACGGTCCGAGTCAGTCTGGTCAGTATTTCGATAACTTCATCAATCCTGGAAAATGCAATCAGATACAGTCCAACTCTAAGCTGCTGTTGCCCTCTGGGAGGCGGAGAGAGACATTCATTTTGGCGAGGAGGGCACACGATCTCCCTTTTGTAATTAAGAGTACCCAAATAAACTGTGTGTGTTACCCCTGAAGTGGAACAGTTAGAAACAAATAAAAGGCTAATGAAGAAATGATTGCTCTTTTACAGGAAGAGGGAAGAGAAGGAGTCTTAAAGGCAGTGAGATGCTCGGATGCAGCGCTGCAAACTAGCTTTGCCTCGTGGTGGAAATCAGTTAGAACAAATGAGGACGGGGTGCATGTGGTTGTGTGTAACTGAAATCAGATAATGAGCATCCACGTGTCTGTGGAAATGGAGCAGTAGGTAGACTAATAAAGGAGGTTCCTATTGACTGTTCCTGAAGTATCTAGTGATTGTTACAGATTTGACTTCTATGGAAAAACCCTGAAGTCTGGACAACTGAAGCCACACGGTTTGGGAAGGATGGTATTTAGGGTAAAAGAAATGGATGATTGATTGAAAACAAAGAACACAGGCAGCGGTATTCGATGTGGAAGTTGAGATCATAGTTGGGGTTTGTACGCACTCCACAACTCAGACCTCTTTCAAAGAGGTTTTGAGGTGTTAAGGACTACAAACAGACCATTTGTGTATCAATAACTTACCCTTGTGTTACCTTAAATGTGTGTAGATAACTGTTCTTCAATTCCTCAAGTTAGAATGAGAAATCAACAAACTGAAAAAGGTCTTGATGAATTGATGTAAATGGAGGACGAGGTTAACAACATCAAAAATCTCATGCAGTCGTGTTTAACCCAAGCGTGTATTACGTAGTAGTCTCACTTCTGGCCAAACTAAGTAGTCTTTCACAGTCTTACTATTTAATAACCTTTGGACCCACCAGACTCGTACGGACAACTGCAATTGGAGATTGTTTATACAGAAGTGGTTAAAATAGTGTGTTTTTGTGATTAGTTTTATCAAAGGTAGAATATTTTGATCTAAGAAATATTCCCCCTTAAACCCCCTATTGTTGTATGTGATACTGATGTACATATTAATGATAAAAAAGATGTACTTCACTGTGTTCAGTGATATTTAGAAAATTGCATTTTACGTGACCTTTATGAGAAGTTCCATCGTGTCCTTAGCTACTATTTAAAGGAACTTAATACATCTTCCAACACTCTTTCTGTCTTCTCCTAAGCTGTAGCTGTGAATCACTTAAAAGCGCTAAGCGTCCGTGAGCTTCCCATAATTAAAATGTTTCTCAGTGTCTCTGTTACCCTATATTTCTTTAAGTGTGAGCACTGTTTACTTTTGCTGGCAGATAACTGACGGCAGATCAAGACGCCGAGCCACTTGCGATGAAAGGTTTTGACTGCAGAGATGAAAGTTTGTGAATTCCAAAGTACAACTACGTCTCCGGTTACAAAGCGAGGTCAATCCACTTGTGGTGACTATATTTTAGCGGTGAGGGCGCCATAGGTGGATGAAAACACACAGCAGACATGTCAGCTATTCCAAGATGTCAGCTGTCTCGCCATGTCTGGACATTTAAAGATCAATTTTTGTTTTGGGAGAGTCCTGAGAAAGAAGATGAAATTTGTTAACGTGTCACCGAAGACTTGATCGCCCGTGGAAAGCGTGGCACATACCTTCACACCGCTGCAGAGGCTTGTTGTGAGTTTTGGTGTATCATCTGAAATGTGATCTTACACATCTGCCTCTTTCCAAATTCCTGCTACTGTAACTAAGGGGATTGTTTTGTTCCACCACATTGCAACTTCACCTCTCCTTTGACTGTCCACCCATAAAAGTGTCAAGATTGAAATATCTGGTATAAGAACGGGCGAAGCCATTTTCAAAAGCTTGTGTGTGAAATGCCTCTTTCGTCGGCAAGCAGGAGGAAAATGCATTAGTGCTTGTAGTCCTCCGGAAACCAGATCTGGTGCTTTTATTAAGAAGGACACAAGTTAATTTATGTCACGGCTTAAAATGAGCCTGTTGCTGCTTCTTATGTTAATGAAGAAGCAGGTGTTCAGAAACAACAACTGGCTCCGTCTCAAGGTTGTTTCCATTTCCAAAGATTATTAGCGGTTTGTAAAAGCAAATATCAGTCAGTGTAATGATGCTTTATCGCAGGGGTGTCCAAACTACGGCCCGGGGGCCAAATGCGGCCCGCAGACCATTTTGAATCGGCCCTCAGCTAATTCAAAAAGTATATTGGAATACGGCCCACAAATGAAACTTGTGCTTGTCTTATATTGTACTTCTTAAATATATATATACACATATATTACACAGTAGTATTCATGTATTAATAAGCCCACTTTTCAAATAATTAATTAAAGTTGGAAACATTTTCTAACAAATCTTAGTTGATAAGACAAAAGGCCAATGACTTATTTACATAACAACCTTGAAATACACCCTTCCTATGTCCTCTTATTATAAGCAATCTGAAGCTTCTGCTTTAAGGGATGAGTTGCCAACAAAATAAATGAAACCTTAAAGCATTTTCAAGTATCAAGAATAATTTACAGGTTATTTTAATATCATCTTTTCCAATTGTGCACATTTTCTTCTAACCCTAACCCTGTATTTGATTGACTTTTCCAACTTATAACTAAACTTATGAGGCAGGATACCTCGCCTCTAGTGAGTGGCCCAGCCCTTCGTATATTTGTCTGTATGTGGCCCTCTTTGAAAAAGGTTTGGACACCCCTGCTTTATCGGAACGAACCCTGAGGAAAAATAAACAGAGGAACATGCAGGCACACGCTTTTAAGAGTTACTTAAGAGAGAAGGATATCATACAGAAGCGATACCCAGCAGCAGAGTCAGAGTAGGAGCGTGACACTGTTGAACTCTGCGTGGCGTGTCCGAGCACGCTCAGGGCCTCTGCTAATATCGACACATTCCCATCTGCCATTGTCTTGGCAGAGAAGAAGCCTGAAGATCACAGCTCGGGGAGAAAACAAGCAGCCAAACATCTCATTGATCGACACTCTGACTGAAGGAATGAGCACTTGAACTGAGGCTGCAGAGAGAGAGGCATCTGGATAGCATCTCTTGTCTGGATCCTCTGAACTCTCCAGCCTCTTGAAACGTTTTGTCGCCATGCTGTCCAGGCCGTGCCATTTTCATTCCTGTGCAGCCGCTCTTCTCTTCCAGCTGTCATCTGCACTCTGAGCTGCGGGGGCCGACCCGCTGACAGCTCCTGAACGTGAGGGGAGTCACAACAGCAGCGTCGGGGGAGAAGGGTATTGATAGAGTCGACACCCTGTATTTAGCTGTCATTACGCTGCTCTGCTGATGGAGGGCTCAATTCCTCCACGATTAAAATTCAAGTTTTTCAATTCAAGTTTATTTATATAGCCCAAAATCACACATCCTATTTGTCTCAGAGGGCTTCACAAGTCAAACAACAAACGTATCTTATAAGATCAATGTGAAAAATACCAATTTAAAAAGAAACATAACACAATGACACAAATACAGTTAGAGTACAATAAATACAATTCCATAAAATGAAGGGTCCATGAGGATGTTTAAAAGGGAGTTTAAAACCAGTCTTAACTGTACGCTGTACTAAAAAGGAAAGTCTTTAACCTACTCTTAAATGTGTGGGCACTGTCTGCCTCCCTAATCGTCACTGGAAGTTGATTCCAGAGGAACGGGGCTTGGTAGCCGAAAGCACCTGACCTTTTTTTGTGGACTCTGGGAGCCACCAACAGACCTGCACTCTGGGATCTTAATGCCCTAGAGGGGCAATAGGAGATTAAAAGATCCTGTAGGTAGGATGGTCCCTGACCATTTAGCGCTTTGTATGTGAGTAAAAGTATTTTAAAATCAATCCTGGACTGATCTGGTAGCCAGTGCAATGCTGCTAAAACACGAGTGATGTGGTCCATCTTCTTTGTTCCTGTTAAAACCCGTGCTGCAGCATTTAGTACGAGTTGAAGGGTCTTTAATGATGAGTTTGGACAGCCTGATAAAAGGGAATTGCAATAATCCAGCCTGGAGGTGATAAAAAAATCGATTATTGTTTCTGCATTTAGGATGTGCCTGATTTTTGCAATATTCCGTAGATGGAAGTAGGCAGTCCTTGAAATGTGCTTTATATGGGATTTAAAAGACAAATCCTCGTCAAGAATAACACCAATATTTCTTACCGTGGTGCTGGAGGTCATGGTAAACCAACATATGTGGAAAATAATCTTTCTTTAAGTTACAGAAGTTCATAATGAAACCCTATTATCCTCATTTTCAGTTTCATATTTTGTATTACTCTCCTGGGACATGTCTCCATGCTTTAATGTTCAAAAAGCTCTTTATTTTTCTCAGACTGCCTGTGCTGCAGCACCTCTTTTCACCCTCTGTCTGAAACCAGAGCCCAGTCTGCACTGATTGGTTAGCCGGCTCTGTTGTGATTGGTCAACTGCTAAGAGATGTCCCGCCCCTTGGCCTATCACGTGCAATGTGTTGGAGCACTAGCCAATAGAAGCGGAGTGTCACAAAGTGATGTCACTATGTTCAGGAAGTAAACAAAGGAGTCCAATGGAGGCATCTCAGGCAGGGGGGGAGTGTGTGGGAGAGAAACTTTGGGATTTTAGCCTTTGCAGACCATTGACATGCACAATGCTTGTCTCTGTTTAACCCACTTTAATTTCAGTATCATGAATAAGAAGTGTAAAATAAATATAATAAAAGATAATATAAACTTTATATCACACTTCATTAAAATCTACATTCCATTTCAGTGGAAAGTTAAGGTATTTTACAGCTTGAGGGATTTAGCAGTAATATGTTTCGCTTTTAAAACATTAAAAAAAGCTTTTAATGAATGGTCCAAACGGTACACGTGCACTGATTCTAATGAACCACGCAATGTGTTTCAGTTGCTGAGTGGGCGGTTATAAATTGTAGGGAGGTGTAATCCCTGGCTACCCTTATATATTATGATTGTAATATTAAATTCTTCCTAATGTGTGTAAGGAGGGCAATGCACTTTGCAACGGATAAAAGTGCCTTAAATAATATTTTCAATTTTCTTAGTTTATTACTGCAATCGACCTGGATGTTTTTTTAAATCTGTTTTTAACATACATCAGATTTGCAGGCCAGGTCTTGTGGGCACTATCAGCACTCAGGCACTGCTGGAGACAGTTTGTATTTCACTCTTAAATTTCAATTTGTATCTTGCTGTTTCCTCCAGTGCCCATACTTGATGCTATAATTACATTTGGGCAACGGGGTTTACACTATTTCAATTAGTAAGAATGGGGCCCGTTTCTCTGTAGCAGCCCCACTTTGTAGATCAGGCTGACATCAATGCAGCAATGTCATGTGATCACATGATAAGGCCAACCAAGCAGGACACCCACCTGGGTGTAGTTTTACAGACACATATTGCCTAGTTAAAGTACTAGAGCAGCGGAATTTACCTTTGGTGCAAAACTTTAGTAATGAAGAAACTGCATTACATGGCAGTCTTATTCCAAATGTTCCATGTAGGAATAATTAGAAATAGAATAACTAAAATGTTAATGTCTGTCTCTCTGCAGGTGACAGTAAATTATCTTTGCCATGGTTCCTCAGTGAAAACACAACATATAAAAGAATAACAATTAGACACAAAACAACTACATAACACATCTATTTAAGCTCTCTCAGAATCATCACACAGCATGTGAAGCTGCAGGGGTCAAACATAAAACTCAGAACCTCATATGAGAATATTCCACACGTCTGGAAACAGGACAGCATTTGCAGACATTAACGTTCGTCTGGATCAACAGGGAAATAAGTCTGACCGGTTGCAGATTTGTTTCTTTCACAGAGGCTGGAAACAGATCTTGAGCAGGAAGTCTCCTTCACAGCGTGTGAGAACGCCCTCAGCCACCATCACCGCAGACATGATCTATGGGCTTCAGAGCATTGATGTCGGCCCATAATCCCGAGACAAAGCTGAGAGTGTTTGGAGAAACACAAATACCACCACCATGCTTTACTTTCATCCGCCTATCTGTGATCTCTGCGCTGCAGTACCCTCAGCTCGCGCAGGGTGAGGGGAGATCAGGTTAATGGCCGTTAACAGTGAAGATAGTGATGCTGATGGAGCCTCTGATCTTCTGTGATAAGGACGCTGCTCCGGCTTATCTCCACGGTGACAGTGTAACAGCTGGGTTTTATGTGAAGAAATCAGAAACCTTTGTGTTTCACTGCTTCACCGAATTATTGGAGGATTTTGAAACAAACAATGACTTTGATGATATTTAGGGTTAGGGTTTGTTTTGCTATGGACATGTTGAAGTGTTGGTTGACATTACTTTACTTCTTACATACTGGCTGATGGGCTTCCTGTTTCTACACTATTGTTCTGTTTCATTCTTCTTCTTTGCTGTCTAACAATGCCAACAAAATCAAACTATCCATACAAATGGCCAGAACATAAGTTAGTGTTAATTTACTTTTATACAAAAAATATACAGTACTATGACATAATGCCATTTAAATCTTATTTATTTTGCAGCATCTGTGGCTAATATAATTTGTTACAGCTGTGTTAGTGTCTCTCACTACCCGGAGATCGCCCCATTTGATCTTTCCCCGATGTTACAGACACTCAGTCTGTGTGAGTGCAAATGCAAGGACTTCCAAGGGTTACATCATTTGATTACTTAACAGACATGTATTTGAATGGAAATCTTCAAAAAGAATTACTAAAATGATGTTGTTTTAATAATTGATGATGTATCTTACAGGACATTATTATTCAGCTTGCTAAATTGCAGACGGAAGTTATACAAGAAGATACAACATTTCCACATCTGGTTATTGTTATTATTTTACCGGTATGAAGTGGACTATATAATCATTTCAGTTAATCCAATTTAATATTTTCTAGATGATGCAGTGGTGTGGGATAAACACCCCAATAAAATACAATTAATAATAAGATTACAGAAATATTTAACAAATGCCTCAATATTGATTTTGTTAAATAAACTACTCTGTGGTAAAATTCAAATTGAAAGCACAAAATAATTAATTATTGTTTGATTATTTTATGATTGTGACATACTAGGAAACGGCCTCTTTATTGATACATATATACAATATAGGCACACACTAACATGAAGTAATTTCAGCCTTATTTTCGACTTGTTATTTTAATAGAATAAAGTATTTAAAATCATAATCTTTAAGGGTTAGGGTTGGTTTATGAGCCAACACATGATTTATTTTCTGTGTTGAACTGCAAGTTGTTAACGTAGATTTATACAAGTCAGTTTAGTCTGCTGTTATCATTTCCGTGACACTCTCCCCTCTCGTGTTTATAGCAGTGATTATAGTTAATCTGAAGAATCTAGACGAGGAAAAGCAATACTCAGAGAGGAAGCGCCCTGATGAGAGCAGAGAGTCAAGCAGCCAGCATCGGCCCACTCTCTCATCTCAAACTGAGAGGAGATAGGGGCTGGAGGAAGGCATGTTGGCTTGCACATCTGACTCATGACTCGCCCTAATCGTGCAATCTACTCCGTGAAGGATGGTGGTTAATGGGGTGTGGACGGTAGTTTCTCACTAAGTGCCATCATTCATACGTTTCAGGCCTCAGTAGCTTCGCTTCAACTGTCAGAAATGAAATGGTAAATTGAAAAAAGATCAACAGTCTGGATAAACTTAAAGATATATGAATGATTCAAGTGTTTGCATTCATGTATTTGAAGAACACATGTTGTACTTTTACCACATTTGGCACACATTGTTCTTGTCTGCAAACAGAAATTGTGCTAAGGACCTGTGACACCTAAAAGTTGGTTTCTTTTAATATTTGATATGCACATTGTAAATTAAACTTTTTACACCCTTAACAGGTATGGCAAGGCAGTTTAAAGGCCCGGACACACCAAGCTGACACCAAAGAACTGACACAGACGGACCCCGACTGTTGTGTCGCCTCGCGTCTCTACGTCTTGGCCATGCGTCGCTCTGGAACACACCGCAAAGACTTCAGCCGACGGCCAAGAAGCACGCACGAACTGTGCATGCATGAGTGGCAATAACTCTCCTTACCAGCAGGTGGCGGTAGTGTGTATTCGTCCTTAAAAAGAGGCAACAACCGGAAGACAGACTGCGTGATAACCGAGAGAAGAAGAACAGACTGCGTGATAACCGAGAGAAGAAGAACAGACTGCGTGATATAAACAAACCACAAATAGCGTGCGTTCCATTTTCACTCTACAGCGAGAAGCTCACGGGGCTTTCCCGAACCTGAGTCGAGAGCTGGAGTTCAATGAAATCTCACATTTGCCTTCTTAATCGTTTGTTTGGGTCCCTCACTTCCGTTTCGCTTCTCATGCACTGATTCGCTAGCTGAACAGCCAATCAGTGATTTATTTTGCCGACAGCCTTTGGCCGACTGCCCACCGATTCGACATCATGAGTTGAATCGGTGGGCAGTCGGCCAAAGGCTGTCGGCACGGCTGTCAAGACACGACGGTGCGGGACACACCAATCTGAGTAGGGCGTGTCGACGCTCATCGTCGGCCTGACGCCCACCGGCGGCCACAATCGGCGTGGTGTGTCCGGGCCTTTAGACGTAAGCTGAGCGGACAATGACTGACAAATAAAAATCAATATTTCCATTGGGCGTCAATTTGTCAAAAGTTAAAATGGCTTCTCGCTGATGATGCGAGTGAGTGACGCTAAAAGTGATAAGGCATAGTCAGAAAACAGCCATGTATAAATAAACACTATGGGCAAACAAACTCAACTTTGGTCATCCCTTTCCTTTATATTATATTTTCTATATTTGAGCTCTTTCTGTAAAATCATGTAGCTTCAATTATAAAGTTTGTTGTTGTGTTTCATCGATGGTTTGGTCATTCCTCGGTGCCAATACAAAATGCAATTAAGTGACAAACAATAACATCTAAATCCATAAGGAACTGCAGACATTCATCAAGGGAGAAATGGAAGATATAATAATAACTTTATTTGTATAGAACCTTTCATACAGGGGATTGCAGTTCAAAGTGCTTTACATCAGTAAATAATAAGACATACAATCAGTGTAAAACAAGAGCAAAGCATAAAGTGGGATAAAATAATTAAACATAAAAACATGGGGAATAAAACATAGAGAAATAGTGCAGTATAATAATGTAAAGTCAGTAAAATGCTTTGGTAAAGAGCCTTTTAAAAATGTCTAACTATGAAACCAATTATAAGTAGTTGAAAGAAGCGTTCAGTATTACCCTAAATAGAGTACACCTGTCACAAACGAGCTGAGGACCAAAATGCAAAACACGGGAAACCAGAGATAGTCGGTAACCAGCTTTATTGAAGGCAGTAGGCTGGTAGGAGACAACACGGCAGATAGTAGGCAAAGGGCTGGTCGGGGACAGGCGAGGGTTCCAGGAGAAAGCAGGACGGGAGTCGCAGGTACAGAACGGGTCAGGGAGCAGGCGAGGCAGGCTGGTCAGGGACAGGCAGGGTCGAAACCGGGAGAGCAATCCGAAGGGTAATGCAGGAAAGACTGGCATGCTGCAAAGTACGATCTGGCACTGAGGTGAAAGTGAAGTGGGCCTAAATACTAATGGAGCTGATGGGTGTAACAGAGTGAGAGAGAGACAGGGTGTGACTACCAGGTGACTAAGGAATGTTAATGCAGAAAATAGGTGAGTGAGAAAGCAGACTGTGACAACACCTGTGCTTTGCAAACCAATCACGCAGGGCGAAACACAAAAAAAAGCCATACTGTTGACACGCTTGACACGAGCAAAACAGTTATTAATTGAACATGTGTTTGCCCGGCAGTTACAGTAAAGCTTACACTCAAGCCTGTACTATACTTGATTATCTCCAATACAACCAAATCCTCAGAACACGATAAGTAAAAGCAGCCCCCCCCCTCAGTTAGCTCCCACCTCTCAGCACCCCACCTCCACTAATTGAAACAACATCCAACTAACTTTTTTTGTGAATGTCAGCAACGTGAGCGCCAAACCAATTGCTTCCAATCAGTTTAATTCGTGTTGGGCTGTGGTGGCGGACTCACGCTGATAGTGGCCTATTGTTCAAAATGAAGTCTGAAGCTCTGCCCTTCCTCCTTGTCTACTCCTCCTTAAACTGAAGAGCTCTCAATCTGAAGGGATGCACTGCAAGAAATGCACGTCTCAACAAATCCTGCCAATATTCACCTTGTATCTTATAATATTGTGATTGTTTAAATACGTGTAATCAGAGCATATGTTGGACAGTGTTGTGTAATTAGCAAACACTGTGTATTTTTATTATTTATGCATAACAACTCTTACTATATCTTGATTCATGCACAAGTTGATTTCAAAAGATGTTAAATATAGCATTATTCGCCACAGAAAAAATATAAGAAACTCATTTAATGATTTAGAAGATGTGTAATCAAATTAAATTGTGAGAAAATGAAAAATGTGTAGGTTTTACCGATTACACATTTCTTTTGGACTGGATCCATTTAATTTTCTTCAGGTATTTCTTCCCACAAAGGATGGGTTACATATGCGAAAGGCTCTGCAGATTTTTTGCAGTGTGTTCGGTGCCGCAGTTGCTGCCTAAGCAGGCGGATCCTCTAATGAACCAGCGGGTATCAGCAGATGTGGGTCTATAACTTAATTTCCCCCCTCAGCTATAGAGCAGATCCTATGGCGTGTAAGTGGTCTTGATGGATGAGCACTACAGCTCATCATACCCCCACCATCAGCACCAGCCCCCAGCCTCCAGCACCCTTACTGCCCCACAATATCCACCTTACTGCACATGTTAAATGTTGTCCTACACAATCTTTGCAAGGCCTTAATTCGGGATTCAAGAATGAAATATCACAAGCACACATTTTAAAGAGGGCCAACTCAACTGGTTAATGATTGATAGATCATCACTGTCAACAGATTCATAACAGGTAAACAAACACCATCTCAAGATTCAAGATATGAAGGTTGAATTGTCAAATGGACAAAAGCTACAGTGTATGTGTTGGCAATGGTCCCAGCAAACAGTGCAACGTACCGCGTACTTAAGACAGAGGAGTATTGTGAAATAGTGCAATAAAAACAGCGGGAGGGATACAATGGTGCAAGTAAACTGTAGGATAAATAACATAAGTATACGTGTGTGAAATAGAATAAGATCAAACGGAAAGAATAGCATATAATAAATACTGTAACAATATGTAAACGTGGATCTGTAGATGTAGAAAGCTCTACAGTTAGTCAGTAAACCGTGAGTTGGGACAGGTTTTTTTAATATTATTTCCCAATGCCGAAGAGTTCTTGAATAAGACAACATGGAATAAATAGAATAGAATCGTTTAATGTCATTATACATGAAAATGAGATAATAAATGCTTCTCCCTTTCAAGGGTGCCATATACATTGGGCTTATATAAACATATTGAGCTTGCCCGTCAGCAGATCCAGTCTTTGTGATACAGTGGAAAGCTCTGGCTGTGGTTGTTCTGCACGACTTATTCCAAGGCAAGGCAAGGCAAGGCAAGGCAAGGCAAGGCAAGGCAAGGCAAGGCAAGGCAAGGCAAGGCAAGGCAAGGCAAGGCAAGGCAAGGCAAGGCAAGGCAAGGCAAGGCAAGGCAAGGCAAGGCAAGGCAAGTTTATTTATATAGCACTTTTCAACACAAGGCAATTCAAAGTGCTTCCAAATGAATTGTGGGTACATTACAAAAACATTGCCGAACAAAAGTAAAGGTTCAAGCTGCTAACAGATGACCAGATCACACAAGCAAATATATTGTTAACTAGCAAAGCCGCTGGATTCTTGAATAATCACACTTGATTTCACATATCTCAGTTAAATCCCTCTCGGCAGACTTCAATAATGCCTTTGTGTCCGGCTAAACAGTGACCAGATCGTCAGCGACCTCCAAGCCTCTGAGGACTACCGGACGTGACTTATGTGCGTGTCCCAAGGACCCAATGACATAGATGTGCGTCTGTTTGGTCAGAATACCGTCAGTTATATCAGCACTGAGTATCTTCATTGAAAGGAGAGCTGTGTAAATGGTTCTGTGTAAATATAGCATTGCACAACATTTTCATTAAAACGGACAAGTAGTGTCATTTGATAAATGATGGTGTAGAATCTTATTGGAACAACAAACACATCATTATTACAGAAGGCGTTTTGGTCCGTTTAGTTCCTTTTTATCGAATCATCTCTCCACCGACAAAGTCAGCATATACCAGGAGAACATGTCAGAGCATTTAGAAGCCAACCATTTTCCTCTTGAGTTTTAGAAAACAGAATAAGACCTAAAAGTGAGAGACTGTTGGACTTGCATTCATCAGATGGACACCAAACCAATGCTAATATTGCTCCATGCTCTGCTGTATGTGTTTAAAGGGTTTGCTTACACACTTCAAAAGGTGATAATATGTCAAGACATGTGATGTGTTTCCCGCCTGTTGCACTGCTCCAATTGGGTGGGGAAATCAGTTGATGTAGGCATGACCTTTTTAAAGGCTAATGATTAATGACTTGAAATGAGTAATGTAATCTTTATCTCCTTGAAGTACAATTTTCCTGAAAGGTGTTGAGGTGAGGCGTTGGCATAAAGGAATGGATTTGTAATTATTTGTAACGTCCTAATTGGATGCTATCCATGTCTATAAGACTTGATGCATTTTGTCATACTGATATTTAAGTTAAATCCTTTAACAGATCAAGTTTTCCAATGTAGCATGACGGCTTGCAATGCAGCCTGAGAGGTAGCCGAAACACACAACCCACATACACACACAAACCCAAACACACACAATGTCTCCTCTACATATCCCCTGTTCTCTGAAGGGCAGGGGGCTGTGGTTGGAGGGCCGCAGGGACCATGTGGCCAGGCGTCCATCTGGGGTAACCTGAGTAAACGCAGGGTAAGCCCACTGTGCACTCTGTTGACTGTTTCAACAGACATGTTTTCCCAAAGCAAGAAAAAAGTACACTAAGAGGGGTGCCTTAAGTCACGGCTCAGTTCACTGAGCTATCTCGCTCCAGGAATCTGATCTCAGTCACTTAAAGACTGCGGCTTCCCTCAGCTGCACCGCCTAAACCTGCTCCCCTGCTATTGATCCTAACTTGAAATGGTCAATTAAGAAAGAAAATGTGTTGAAGTTTAGTCATTTGCACAAATGAGTCTCTTATAACAGCAATATCTTCAGCTCGCTACACGCTTCTATAATATGAGAATGTAGCTTGTCTCTGTTTTTATTTTCTCCTCCCTTTAATTCACCTGCGGTTGCAGTCGCAATCAAAAATGCTAATTACCCAAGTGGCTTAATCAACATTAGAATAATTACGCCATTAGAATACAAGCAAGCTGTGATGAATATGGCTCGGTAAACTCGTGTAAAACATGTGCTGTTTATTTGATTAACATCACGATGCAAAGATGGCTCCCCAACCAACAAAACAGGTGATTGATTGAGACTGGAAACAACATACTGAAGAAGGAGAGCCGAGGCTGGATTCCTTTAGTGTGAGGCAACAAAGAACATATCGATAGTTTGCTACTAGCTCTATCTTCGTGGTAATCTCCTCTGTGCTCTTAATGTTTCTTTTAACCATCTCTATTACGTGTCTTTTACCATACATCAATTATAAAAAGACAAGCTAGAGGAAGGCAGAGTTAGTAATGGTCTGCCCTCATTGCTGTCATCTCTAAAGTATTACTGGTTATTTTGAGTTAGTAGTTATAATTCTTACTTACACATATTAGCAGGAAGGATGTACACAACGCAGCTAGCTCTCTAGCATGCTGGCTAATAGTGAAAGTCAGGATTTCTTTATGTCTAGTTTTAATAATTGTCTTGTCATGTTTTGTCGCTAGGGCTCCAAACGGCAATGCCAATAGAGCGCCACGGTGACGCGTCCTAAAAGCCGGAAGCAAGCTGCGCATGGGTTCCTGGGACAAAAAAGCTATTCGATTTCTCCATAGGATTTTGGAAAATAGCTGGAAATAAGGTCTGTGGTTGACACACATTTAAGAGACGGATCACGTTTTGTTCAGTCGGATAATCTCCACATGTCTACGCTACTTTTATAATTTTCTAATATAGATTTATGATTCGGTGGTGGTTTAAGTGTAAGCACCTTTAAAACACTGTATATTTCCTGTATCCAAAACTGACCCATACATAAAAGTTAACTATTTTAGGCTGTAGATTGTAAAATCTGTTTTTTCATATCAGAAATTTGGGATTTCAAGTTTAAACGCATCTTGGGATTTCCCCTTGAAGACCTTCTTAGCAAATAAACTGATATTTTCTAATAGAGTTGTATTTCTTTTAGACTGCTGACTAAAAAGTGTAATCCTGATCCAATCCGTTTAAGTCTCTCAACTAAAAGCAGTATTATAAGGGCCATTATTTCATTTAAAACTCAAAATTAGAAAATCTCATGATACATTGTTTGAATGCGTCATGTTACGTGTATTCTTCTCAGTCAATCACAACCTGAAAATGACCTCCAATTTACTAAATTAATGAGAAGCCTGCTTCTTTGTTGTTTGCATAAGAAGCTAAAGGAATTGATTTGCAGTTGAAAAAGGACTGGGCTAAGCCACTCAGATTATCATCAATATTTAAGTGAGCGGTGAATAAGTGGTATTTAAGGACTGTTTTGGTGACGTTTTGACCTTAAGTGTCTCATTTTGGAGACAAGGAGGGGAGCATTTCAGGGGAAGCCGGGTCAATATTGAGACACACACAAGTCAATTAATGCCGTAAAGTGTATTTTCTCCTCTTTCTCAGTTCCTCCTGAGTGACAGACTGATCTCTAAACACCATCTGCTCAAAAGTCTCCCTAAACTTGACCTCGTCGCCCTGAGGGGTCGGCTGACCTCTGTGGCCAAATCCTGCTTACGCACCGTCCAGAATAAACTGAAATATGGACGTGGGTCAACTCAGCTTGATGTGGTGATCCGATGATTTATCACGTCTGAGCCTGGAGAATCATAACCTGCATTCAAAACAAAAGCAGCAGGAATACAGGGGGTGAAGGGGGGAGACATGAACAGCCCATACATCTAGCAGAGAGGTCAACAAGTGTTCTGTCTTTGCTGCTATATAGGATGACGGACATGAAGGCTAGACAGCCCGGTACCCAGAATGCATTCCTCACAGGCGTCTGAGCAAGGTGCACTCGCGCTGACTCGCGGCAGATTATGCAGGATCTGTTTTTCATCTTTTCTCACAGTTTGAGACAATGTCTGAGACGCCCAGAGGCTGCAGGCCAGCTTTTAATTATAGGGAAATGTTTTATTTTTCTTTATTCAAAACAGGAAAATAATGTATTGCTTCTTCCAAATTGTTTTAGAAAAGCCGAGGATGACACAATACTCATTAAATGTACAGATATTTGCATTTCTTCTCCTCCGGGGGACATGCAGGGCCGCGGGTTTTATATAAACATTAATAAACAGTTCTTTGTATTACTTCTGTTGATGAAAAATGAGCGTAATGATGCATTTCACACTAAATATTTGTTTACTGAGATTGCCCTCATGAAGTTTGGACAGAGTTTGAATCTTCTAAAAAGTATCTTGAGCAAAAAGACACGTGTGTTTCAACACATACCATTTCATATCTTCTTAACGACTGAAGTGTTTGACAATGTGTGGGCTATTTTCTTTTCTAATTGGAAAAGTATTCTTGCACCTTTGTGGAGGTTATGATTACCAAGATTTTAGCAAATAGAGAAGAACCACAACACTGGTTTCCAAACTCATCACAATCAAATACTTTTTTTTAAATACCTCTGCAGTAAAAAGGCAATATAATGTAAACATTAGGTCATCATTAGGAAAGCACAAAGTATTGCAAGACTTGTACCAACATCTGCTCTGATGCAGGTAACCTCGTGGAAAGGTGTTCTTTAATATTCATCCAAGCTTAAGTTAAAAGATAAGAGAACAAAGGAGTCTCACAATGGCCCTAACTCCAGAGATTCTGCTGACAATATCTGCTTTGTGCAATCATTCAAGGAAGGCAATTACCCACCTCTCTTAAAGAACAGGCATCATCACACCCTGATTGGCCAAGAGGGGGAAATGGACTACGCTGCTTTCAATTCCCAATCAGGAGCCACACCCTGAACAACAGGTGATCCGAATCACCTCCAACGAACTCAGGGGAATTTGACAGTCAGCTCAAATGAAATAGGAAAAGGGAGATGACAACAAGTACTGAAGAAAGAGTGACTTCAACACTTTGGAATAATTTTGCCTTATGTTTAACAAAGCTTACAGAAAATACCTCTTAATATCAACAAGAAGATTGAAGGGCCCAAACACATGTGCTATGTGTGCAAGCTCTTCTTAATGTTATACATGGCCTTTAATGCCATAAGTCATAGCGACAGCCAGTGCCATCGTACCCATAAGGTCAAGAGACATCTAGATATCTAAGCTAGTGGGATTTAGGTGTTGAAAATGTGTTGTTTTGACAGCTTGTAGTTGCCTATATTCAAAAGCCTGTTAACCCAGAGGTCCAAAAAAACACTTTTCCATTCCCCATAGATGTGATTTGACCTGATAATCACCAACACTCACACTTACTTGTGTGCATGTTTGATTGCAGTTAGAGATCTACTGCAGACCCTTTGCAGATGAGTTGGGTATCTATCTGGACGGACGACGCTCTGCTGGGCAATAGATAACATGCTGCAGATATTGATCTCTGCTGGTATTTTAAGTTTTGGGTGAGGGGCGCTCTATCAGGTTTCCAGGCACAACTGCTCAGTCTGCCTGCTAGATGCCCCCCCTTATGTTCCCAGAGCTGTTTAGTGGAGGGGGGTCCTTAGGGTAGCAGGTTAGGGCTGAAGAAAGTAAATATAGATGCACAAATCCCAAAGTTGAATCAGAAATAGCCATGCCCTTAACATGGAGGCATCAAATGACATCTGTGTTCCTCAATTGTCCATTTATTGGTACATTTGACTTCAGGACCCATCTTTTTCTATGCAAACCCGCTATGTTTACCCCTTATACCCTCGTTCTTCTATGAACAACAGATATTTTCCTACAAATTAGTATCATTTTTAGAGATTTTAACTTTAGTCACAGCTCAAGATTCTTTGTAAAGCTTTGTTAAACGCTTTAGACCACCAAATGTTGGCTTTGAACACAATGGGAATAATATACGCGATGGCTAATTTGAACCCACCAGTTCAGCCATCATTATCACAGTAAGAGACAGAGACCCTGGCAGCGGGGCTGATTACAAATACTGTGATGTTATTTAAGAAATTGCTCATTTAGCAAATGGTAATGTCGTCTGCAACCTAAATCCTCATTTTCGTCGATGTGTTTCATGGGATTTGTTTTTTAATTTAAACAGATAAAAGAAACAGACAAAAAAAACGACATATAGTGGGACACATAATCATTGACACATAACCATTCGACATTACAATTGAGCCTCACATCCAACGTTGATAGACACATCCCTCAAAACAAAAACTCATGACTCACAGGGGAAATAAGCAACAGTGATTCTAATGATGGAAACAACTTTAATGTGGCAGCAACATCGCCCAGACTCCTCCCCGACCGCGCAGTTTGGCATTGTGTGCTCACGTAATGTCCATTTGGGACGGGCGAGCTAATTTAGCGTGAACAACAACGTGCGGCCCTAATGATCAACAAGCCCTGATCACAATCATGCAGACGTCCAGTCACAGCGCAGGCATTGCTGTACAGACGGGAATCATTTGAAACTGAAACTGAGGTTGGGAAAATGACCTTTCTTTGTTAAAATAGGGCAACTTGTGATGAATAATTGTCCTTTGTTGCTCTGGATTTGACAAAAAAGTCACATCCCATTTATTTTCGTAACCTTTCTTCCTTTAATTTTAGTGAAAAGATTCAGACGGTTAAGGGAAGACGTAAAGGAGAATTCATCAGGTTTTAGGAAAAGACAAAAGCAGTGCTAAAATAATTTGATTGCACTTACATAGAGTGATATGTGTATGATGCGCTGACATCATTATTAATGTGCGCCTGCTGTAGATGAACTACTAAAAGTGCTTTGAGATATTTCACCTTTTGCGTTCTTATCATATGTTTATGTTATGCATGCTATATAAACATGGACACCATTGAAATATAAAATACTTCATTGTGTTGCATGTGCTCACCCTCCTGTCCACTCGTAGTAAGAAACACCCTCCTGTCCACTCGTAGTAAGAAACACCCTCCTGTCCACTCGTAGTAAGAAACACCCTCCTGTCCACTCGTAGTAAGAAACACCCTCCTGTCCACTCGTAGTAAGAAACACCCTCCTGTCCACTCGTAGTAAGAAACTCCCTCCCGTCCACTCGTAGTAAGAAACTCCCTCCTGTCCACTCGTAGTAAGAAACACCCTCCCGCCCACTCGTAGTAAGAAACACCCTCCCGTCCACTCGTAGTAAGAAACACCCTCCTGTCCACTCGTAGTAAGAAACACCCTCCTGTCCACTCGTAGTAAGAAACACCCTCCTGTCCACTCGTAGTAAGAAACACCCTCCTGTCCACTCGTAGTAAGAAACACCCTCCTGTCCACTCGTAGTAAGAAACACCCTCCTGTCCACTCGTAGTAAGAAACACTCTCCTGTCCACTCGTAGTAAGAAACACTCTCCTGTCCACTCGTAGTAAGAAACACCCTCCTGTCCACTCGTAGTAAGAAACACCCTCCTGTCCACTCGTAGTAAGAAACACCCTCCTGTCCACTCGTAGTAAGAAACACCCTCCTGTCCACTCGTAGTAAGAAACACCCTCCTGTCCACTCGTAGTAAGAAACACCCTCCAACTGAGTTTAAACATCTTGAAATGTTGACTTTATTTGATAATTTTACAGTAATTAGCGTAAAATGCATAGTTCCCCTTGTGTAACATAATATTAAAAGTTCAAAAGACATTGGCACTTTGGCAAGATTTCGGCATATGTTGGAGAATTCTTCTTCCAAGATCTTGGGTTTTTTAGTCACCATTGGTTGTTTTTGTGAACGTCTGAATGCTGCGTCACTTGCAAGGAAGAGTCTGATGGCATTATCTTCCTTCATGTGATGCTATGCTAAAGGAGCTAACAGAGGAAGCATTGAAGCTAATTCCCTTATCATCTAGTAAATTCCAAAAGCTCTTATCATGGCTGCCACCTAGGGAATACCAGATAGTTTACTCCGTAAGAAACCTTCCTGAGAGAAAATGACTCTAGCCGTAAACCTGGCGTTAAAGAAACACCTCGCAGCGAATCAAACTCAACGGGCCCCGTTATTTACCTGAACTTAATTCCTGTCTTTCACTCTCTAAAATGTACACTTACAGGAACATACTTGTTAGAAAAATATATTGATCTTCAATATCAGAATACATGTATTTATTATCCTTGCAAGAATGGAAGTAGTCATCACACACAGAGCTGCGTGGGACAAATAGTTCCCAGAGTAGAGTCCTTGATATGCTTATATACAAGAGAGGGAGTTACAGTCAACAAGATGGAAGAATACTGGTTCAAAGCAGTATTCTGACATTAGTTTAGTTTAGCTAAGGTCTGCGTAAGCAATACACATGACAGTCATATGCCTATCTCTCTAGGGGCTGTGTCATTATGCCAATCTTTGGAACATAGCTATCATAACTTCAACACAGTGTCTCATGAGCGTCATCCATGTAGTCATACCTCCGTACACAGCTACGTGGGGCCTCTGTTATCATGTGCTACTCTGATATAGAAGGAACATTCAGTATTTTCCCAACAATACTCCACATACCAACACTGTTGACCAATTGAATAAATCAGTAGAACTTCCTTAAACCCTAAATGGATAAAAAATGTCAACCCGTTCTGTTGGTGAGAATAATCGTTGTCACATCAATTAAACCACATGAGAAGATATTGACGTGACGTAACGGCGACTCCTCCAAAACGAGCACTCTGCGAAGGTACTGTAACTGATCGTGTGAATGATGAACCCCCAGACTGGAGTTTGGGCTGGCGGTGGTGGTGTGTCTCCAAAAGTCTTCCCCAGGGACACATCTTCCCCACCTCGTGTCACTGGCCTTCCCGGTAACGCTATATCCACATCAGAAAGGCTGGCCCCATTGATTTAGCACTTAGCTCCATCGTCCCATATGAACAGTTATCATTTTTGGCTGCGGGCCAGGGTCCAGGCGTCAAAGTTACCAATCAATGATCCGAACTTTGGAAATGGGGGAGGCAGAGTTTAGGATGAGGTGTGGATTACAGGAAATATGGTATCATGTGTAATGGCACATATAAGGACGTCTAATATATTTCTATTTTTGGCTTAATGTTTTATAATCGTAAAAGGGATACATTTGGTTGCACACACAATTGGCTCTTGTCGGATATGGAAAAAGCACAGCGACAGGTATATAAGATACCTTGACTACATATTGTTTAACTTGCTTTTTGATGACCTTACTCTATAGACTATTCATGGAAAACATCAATGCTAGTATCAGGGTACTTTTACATTTTCTACATCATAAATTGCATCAGACTTGTAGTTTTAACTTTTAGTGCCACAATGAAACTTCTCACTTTCTACAATACCTGGCAGCTACAGTACAATCTGGTTATAGTTAGTCCATTTGAAAAGTAAATGATTGCATTTGAGTAATGAGCATGCGGCACAATCCTTTTGATTTACCCTTCATAGCATTCACCAAGTACAGCATTCCTCAAGTTATGTTGAAAGGTCCAATGAAAATGCCTTTCCCAGTGAGTCGGATAGTGTTGCAGTCATTTTTCACATTTAACTTAAGCACCCAGTTGATTGGTGGAGTATTGACCGTTCACTCTCAAAGCACACAGTTAGAAAGCCTGTTCGTCTTCCTCATGACTCTTCTGTCATGGCAGTAGTTGAGAAACTGCAAGACAACTTTCTCCTTTCCATCAAGAGAGTTTGGGTTGCACTCCTAATTTCTGGACAGTCTGTTTAAGCACTCTCTTGGGACCTCAGGGCCGCATGGCAGAGCAGATGGGAAGTTCTGCGTAGAGATCATCTGCATGAGATCTGAGATCTGACCCCTTTCACAGGGGCCACAGTTTGTCTTCATGTTTTCATGTCTGAGTTCCCGAGTCAAACTGTGTGAGCTCTCAGGTTGAACTCAAACTGAGACAGACCTGTAGTGAGTTTTGCACCAGTGGGAATAAGTTATTGGACGAAATTGGTTCAATTAATGGAATTTTGTATCAGGCAACTTGATGTTAGGGTCCAAAGATTTACGGTCATAATGGAGGATTCTGCAACACACACATTTGGTGCCAATGCAAGGAGTCTTTTATTTTGAAAGGTGACATCAGGGTGTGAGGTGAATGGCTTATCTGATATTGGTGCAGATGTCCAGAGTTTGTGTCCCTTTACAGATAATCTTTTATTGATTTACTTCTTTACCCACAATCTGTATCTAATCTTAAACAAGTGTTTTAGTTGCTTTACCATTCAGCAGTTCCCATGTGCAGGGGATAGAGGAGAAATACATGCTTTTGAACAAAACCCGGATATATTCAAAGTTCTATCACAAAGTGTTTTAGGAGCAAGTGATAATACAATATAACTTTAAGTTGGTCCATTACAGTTAAATCTGCAAAGTGTCAATAGTTGATCAAAGTTATTAAAACAGTTTGCTCTTCTTATTGCCCAGGGGTGGGAACAATAAAACCAGCAACAGCAGTTTTAGGGATTTATGAATGGAGACAGAAAAAGGGAGTCATGTTTCTTTTGACATACAGTATTGTCAAGTTAACTGAAATTATTTGAGTCTCATTGGATAAGTACATTTCTGCATGACAACATATGACACGTTTGCTGCTGTCAAAATTCACAAATAATCCAAAGGGAATCTGGATGTGCTAAAGGTGTGTTTTAAATTAAAATAAAAAAGATTTACAAATATTAAAACATGTTCAAAACTATCCTTAGAGACATGTCATTTATGGAAAGCAGAAAGAAATGCATAATGCCAGGCTAACAAACCTGCAATTGTTTAAAACACAGTTAGATAACACAGGTTATTTATTCTATTTATTTAATTTATTTAATCGTTTATTTGAATAGGGAAAATGCACATTAATGAATCCTTTAGACAAATAATGCTTCAAGTGTAAATATGCCGGATGTTTGCTTTGAGCTAATTTCCATCTGTAGTCCCTCTCATACAACATATAAGAACATGACATTTATAAACATAGCAAAAAATAAATACATGATTTGCAAAAGAGCAAGAGCAGCACACACAAGCATTTACCATGGCAGTACACTATAGCAGCAGCGACATATTAAGTGAGATGATAGAAGAGATGCATAAAGTGCACGAGGAGATACCCCTGTGTTAAAGTGCATTTAGCGTCTGTTTGTTTCTCAATCATTCTTTGAGTTGACCTTTGAACCTATTGAGGGTGGGACAATCCCGTATCTCAGGTGGGAGGCTATTCCACAACGAGCTGCCTTTCATGGAGAGGACATTTTGTCCAAAAGTGGTCCGTCTGCGGTGGACCTCCCAGTCTCCTCTGGTTTCTGACCTAGTGCAGCGTCCAGTGTGTCTTTTGTGGATGAATTCCCCTAAGGGGGGGGGGGGGGGCGGCAGTCCATGTAAACATTTAAATTGTGTTTTTCCAGGATGGTACAGTGGTGGTATGAATTTAGCTTTCTGTCAAACACCTTGATAGCTCTCTTGTACAGCTGTTCTATTGGTTTCAGGTTTGCGGCACATTTGGTTGCCATTTAAAAGTATTATATATTTAGACGTCTATATTTTCACAGTACTTGTATTTATTAGCAGTGAAAAAGTATTCAGTATTCATGTGAGAAAATAAATCTGTTGGCGGGCTATTTCTTCCAGGCTTTCCATCTTGGATAAATATCCCTCGTTATTCAGTTTAAAAATAAACACATTTCTCAACCTAATATTTTTCTTCCCAAAGGAAGCGCGTTCTGGTTAATCAAACGTTATTACCCTTTATTGGAAATGCTATTAAGGAAGGAGCGGTTTCTGAGTGGAGTAATTTAGCATCTTCTTCCCACGTCTGAAATTGGGACGCGTAAATGACGTTATCATATCCTTGTTAATTCGACTAATAATTCCTCGTTTATTTAGATGATGAGATCTATAACTCAGCTCGCCCAGCTAATCGTCTACCTGTGGATTCAATAAATAACACAGTCGGCAACACAATACTCCATGAGCTTTTCTTGTTGTTTGTGTTATGTAGCTTGCAATATTTTATGTCTTCTCAGCAACTCAGAGAGATGATAAATGAATTCATATATAACAATTTAAATATTAATTATGTGCTTTTTCCTTGTAGCTGTTTTCAGCGCACCCCCACACTGTGCGAGTGAAGATTTATGTGAACTGCAAAACTGAGTGCCTTGCATGTGAAAAAGAGCCAACTCCCTGCAGCTGCATCGCCATTACACTGACGGTGTTATATTGCTGTTGTATTTTAATACAGCTGCAGAACATGGATGACAACCATAAGATAACCTTGTCTCCTGCAAACAATATTAATGCAACTATTCTGAATTAATCGATTGAATATCTGACGACATTTAGAGCAAAAAGTATGGTAGTTTCCATAAAAAGGTTTATTAAGATGGGCTCATAAAGAGTTTGACTTTGGTGGACTATATTTCCTGTTCCAGCTCATTATTTTAGTCAGCTGGGAAATGTTTGTTGTTTTCATTTTTAGCTCCATTACACTTAAATTATGTTATATTAGTCTACTTGCCCACCGCAGATGGAAATTAGCTATTAGCTCAAATCTGGTATAAATCAGCTCTTCTATATTTGAGATTAATGTACGTTATGCATGGTCCTTTCTCACTACCGACATAATAATAATAACTTTAAGCAGGGTCTTGCGAAAATTAAAGATGAAGCTATAGCGAAATAAAGCAGTAGAGAATTACATGGGAGGTCGGCGAACAAACTTTGAAGCTCACTAAACAGTGAGTATTTGCACGTAGCTAGCAGCCCAAGTTCACATGTCGTCTGTCTTCTTCTTCTGCAAAATACTTGGACAGAACTTCCTCTTAGGGGGGAGGCCTCAGTAAATATGACTTATAGGGCTCTTAAGGTTTTGTTTGACATTGTGAAACTGAATTAACAGTCGGCAGGATCATTCAAATGAGTATCAGTTTCCGCTGCTAGCTGCTACAGGCTAATCATAGTAGTATATCAGTGGCAAAACGGTCAGTTCTGAGTCAGCATTGCACCAAATGAATCATATCAAATTAAAGATACAGCCATTGTGCATCCATTACGTTTTTTAATAGAGATATCGGCCCCATTTACACGGGAACGCTAACGAACCGAATTCGATATCAAAAAAGCTGGAGACGCTGTAGTACATATGCCGGGCCTGTAAGTGGCGCTGTACTTCCGCCACAACATACACCAAAGGCAGCGAAGAAGACCCACGAGCATGGTTGCCATGGTTGCCTGTTTGCCCTTCTGTTTATTCTCCGCGGTGGATTTAGCAACATGTATTTCATGTAGTTCTCCATGTCCACTTGTTGCTGATGGTTGTGGTAGAGGAGCTGTAGATTTTGCACTAACATCTGTAGCATGGTCAGTAGCATGGTCAGTAGCTACTGAAGGTAGCTACTGACCATGCTACAGCAGTCAGAGGTGGGGAGAGGCGGGGCTATGGCTTCATCGTTATCAGGAAAATGATCGTATAGGAGAGCGTTCCCTCCGCAGATCTACCCACCTCGGGACCCGTTATCGTTTGCGGGGTCTGTTTCCGCGTTTCCGTTACGGCCTTGTGTGAACGAACGGGCTCTACGAAAGAGAAAAGTTCCCGTGTAAACAGCGCCATAGTCACATGAAAGTCAAATGCATAATTGCTGAAGGAAACCAGTGCTCATTTTTAACTATTTCATGCCCCATCCATTGAGGCAACTGACTGTGAGGAACAGCTGGAATGTGTGCATGAGTGAGTTTCCCAGTGTGTAACAACTTACAGTATATTCTCAAAATGTACCAGAAACTGCAGTTATTTTTTTAACATTTCCTCCAGTTATCCCACTGCATTCAGGAGGGAGCTTTGGGATTTAGGCCTTTGCAGAAAAGAAAAAAACACACTACAGGAAAGGGAAACTCAAAAAAGCATAAAAGAGACCGTTTAAACAAATATACAACTCCAGGTCCCCATGTTCTTTATTGACTTTATATGCAATCAAATTTTAATGAAATTGAAATGTCATGTTAACATTGAAGAAACCTTTAACTTCAAACCGCTTGACTAAACTGACTGCCTCTGAGAGCTTCTGTAAAGCCAAATGTAATCTTTGCAAATATCCCACTCCATCATGCAGTTACAAAATAAAATACATGCCATTTAATGCAATATAAAATAAGTAATATTATCAGTAAGAGGTGGAGGAGGGAAACAGCATCACATCATATACTGCTCCTTAACTCAGGCTGTACATCTCCGTTTAAGCGGCCTCGTAAAGATTCACAGAGTTTTGTGCTCTAAGCCAGGAGAAAATTGGGTGCCATTACAACAAATGAATACCACCGTGTCTTGGAGGCAAATGAAAACCCTTCACTCTGAGTGGATCTGAGCAGCCAGGAGTCATCGCGGCTCTCCCTGGTGTCACCTAGCCTATTAGTCTCTATAAAGGATGATGAATTAGAGACGGAGGGGGAGGAAAGCCTCAGTACCGATGCCGAAGATGGGGGTCATAAGAATGATAAAGTGAACAGCGTGAGCGCTTTAATGGGCGACGCCAGCAGAGAGGGCGGAGACACGGAGGAACATGAAATCTTAAAGAGGGGCTTTCTGTGTTGTGCTTTCTGTGGTTGGAGGCCAAAACAAATACCTTTCACTTTCTCAGGTACTTTTGTTGGCTCAAGTTGACACTGTTGTTCAAGGACTACTGACAGGTTGAACATAAACACACACACGTTATTACAAAGATCGAAGTTGTCTACCTTAAAACAAACATACCATTCTGCTATTACAATATAAATCAAAATTAAGCATGCAAGCTTGATATTATTTTAACGTTTTAATACTTCAAATTGTCATGCAATTAAATCCTGTTTTTGATATTCCTTGTTCTGCAATTTTTCAGGAATAACATTCATTGTAATATAATCAATTAATTTGTTTGTTTCTCTTATATGTGATTAACTATTTGTGGCGTTCACCAGCCAGGAGACACTGTGCCTTATTCCACTCAAGTAATACACAGATGCATGCAAGTCATCTAGTGTTACTCTAGTCTAGATGCATCACACTAATAGTAGCCTTAATTTACACTTGATTATAGTTGCATTGGAACTTATGAAGTTACAGCTAATACAAAATGAACATGTCCTTCAAAGCAATCAACAAGATGGGGGGGGGGATATTTATTGTGAAACAGTACAGGAAACAGGAATGTAGTTGTCACTGAGGTTGGTGCTAACTGAAATTCATTTAACAATAATGACATTTTTAACTAGTGCAGAGTATGCTTTATGAAATCAGATGCTGGTTGGTGAAAGTGTGAAGACGTGTTTTCCTTGGCCCTTTTGTTCCAGCCTCTGCCAGACTTATGTGGGAGTCTGTGCAGCGCTGGAACAAAAGGGCCAAGGAAAACACGTCGGCAACGGCGGTTAGAGAAACACTGAAACACTTAGCTTCAGGCCCCACTGAGGAGAAGTGTGAAGTTAGAAAGCTGATGAAGCCATTTCCTGCTTTAATTATTATATTCTGTTTTGCACAGAGAATAAATCCTGGTTGGCAAGAAAGAAGTCGTTTGCATTCACACAACACAACGCAGAGATCACATGTGGCGTTAAACCAGACCGGCTACACTTGGTCACCTGTACCTGGTGAAATGCCTGCAATTAGTGCTTAATTGCAAAGGACTTCCTTCAAAATGAGATCTTTTAAAAACGGTTTGCTGGCAGTTATATTCCTAAAATAATCCTAAACGTTGGTCTTGAGTGACTATTAAGAAAGTGTGCTTTTGTGAAAGCCCTTTTAATAAGCGTATGGTGATCAACATATTGGCATGTCTACACTATTGCACTAACAACTGATGCTAGATCAGTCCAACCTCGGAAATAAACCCTTCCCGAGATGAAAGTCAATCATATGTTTACTACGTGAGACAGTGAACACAAATGGCTATCATATAATATTCCGAAAGAAGAAACACTTAGTCTGAGCTCTTAATGGGTCTTTGTCTTGCAAAAACCTTTCATGTGACATTGACAAACGAGGCTCAGTCCTACCTGGAACAACAGCTTGTGCATTACTTCAATGATAATGGCTGGTCTGAATGAGGTCATGTGTTTTTATTCCTTATTCACATTGCACCATTCTTACTGTGCTGCAAGGCTGTATTCAATGCTATCTTTTAGTTTGTTTAAAGCTGAAATCCTTAGTTCTTTTATTAAATCAGCATGTCAATCTTTTGTACATCATAAATCTGCAACTGTAATGTATTTAAATATTCAAAAGGAAGCCTGTCAGAGAGATTTGATGAATGCTTCAAAAGAAAGTGCAATTTTTCATCTGACAGCTGACATTTGCTTTGCTTTTCAACAGAGAAATTCATCAATAACAATTATGTGTGGCTGTTATTACAGGTCATTTATCATTGCCAGTGATCTGCTTTTCCATGAGTGTGAATGTTAGTCTTTTTGTTGTGAATGTCACTCTGTCGCTGCTCGAAGTAAACCAAATGGACACTGTGATAAAAGCAGATGTGTTGCAGGTGACACATCCTCTCTGCGAGTGTTTTAACCTCTGCCTCTGCTCCTCTGCATGTGAGCGTGTCCTCTTCCCTGCATGGATTGCTGACAGCTGAGAAGATAAGTATTGTGTAATTGCAGGAGCCGCGGCAGCATGCCGTGCAATAATACGCTAAGTGACTATTAATCATTTTGGTGGCGAATAACAAAATGAAGCCGAGACGTGGGAGAAGACTTGGATATGATGGATGTTCTGCAGGAAAAGTTGTCTGTCACCTAATTCCTGATGAAGCGTCCTTCTTTGAACTGTGTGTGTGTGTGTGTGTGTGTGTGTGTGTGTGTGTGTGTGTGTGTGTGTGTGTGTGTGTGTGTGTGTGTGTGTGTGTGTGTGTGTGTGTGTGTGTGTGTGTGTGTGTGTGTGTGTGTGTGTGTGTGTGTGTCTGTGTGTGTGTGTGTGACGTGTGTGTGTGTGTGTTTAGCTTTTTAACTTCTTAACACATCCACTATTGGAATAAAACACCGGCTTTGACAATATAATTGCTCTTATAATAAAACCCATTATCGAAATGTATAGTAGCAATTAAATTCCGACTCTTATGTGTGTAACATGGTTTCTATATTTAAAAAATGTGTTCCCTGACACGTTATAATTACTTTGACATTGATAAGATGTTAATGTCGGCTGGACGGCGAGGTATATATAGGACCCAAATGCAGCAACCCGTTGGTTGAATCAAAATCCTTTATTTACGGAAAAGGCCAGGCAAACAAAGTACAGCCCGGCAAAACACAAACTCGTACGAAACAAAATCCATCCAACAACGTCAAGAATCTCACAAAGACTAACAGAAAAAGCAGAACCTAAATGCACACAGGACTAATCAAACAAACAAGACACAGGTGAGAAGGGAGGAGAAAACACAGGGGCACCAGGTGAACACAATCGGGTAATCAGGCAGGAGGGAACACAGAGACAGGAAGCAACAGGCAAGACGAGGGGGTGAACACTTTTCAAACTAAAACAGGAAAACAAAGACAGATCTAGACAGGACAAAATAAAACATAGACAGATCGTGACAGCTAAGTGGTTAACAAAAACCCATTGTTTTGGATATACATTTGGTGCCAATTCAATGCTGAGATCTTTCCAATACTCTCTTTTCCATTTGAACTCAAATATTGAGATAGTCAAAGCAGACAGATTAATAAAATCAGAGGACAAGTTATGGCATCAACATGATTGGATTTGCCTTCTTGACACATGACTGACATATTGTGGGTGGATAAAGATGGTAACCCACTATGCATCATCACCGACTGCTGGGAAGTGGTTATAAAGGTGTGAATATGACTAAAAGATATTCTTATATCATCTGATAAATAATAACTAGTTCATTGAATAGTGGCATTTTGGCATGTTAGCATTGGTTGACATTGATGTGTTGTTATAGAGTAATATTTTCATAGTCTTCCGTACAATTAGACTTCTTGTTTTCCATCCAGAGAAGTGGATATTGGAGACAATTCATTCAAAGATGTTTTACTCTCTAGACCCAGAGACTGCTGCGTGTTTAGGCTTATTGTGGCTTGAGCTAGCCAACAGTAGAGATCTTAGTTCTGTTTGGGTTAATCAAAGATTCAAAGGTGTTATTGTCATATACACATAAGCTACAGTGTAGAAATGGCAATCTTCAGACCTGAGCTCCTCCAACAATGCAACATAATAAAATACTAAAATAGAAAGTAGTGCAATAAGTCTATATATCAGCATCTAATCTAGCTTTTAACAGATAGGATTATGTTTTAAAAAGGTAACATTATCATTACCTTATTGCATTTTCCAAATAAACAACAAAGGTTCAGGAAAGTGACAGTTCTTCTGACGGACGTATACGAGGACGTGCATCGTGTCATCTTGCGGAGGTACAGGTCAGGTATAGAGTTTCACAGTGTTGACTGAGTCACTGTGATGTGTGGTGTCCTTACCATGATACCAACATGTGGAATTGCTTCACCAAACCTATACCTATCACACACAGTTCTGCAATACCATTTATGCGAAATACATACTATTTTACAATGTACTTGTGTTATTACTAGCTGCCACTTCTACCGACTGTTGAGAGATGACCGTGCCACATGCTACACTTTAACACACTTCTTCTACCTCATTTCTTATATATACGCTTTCTTTTTGTTAATGCTGCTATTTATTTTTGTTCAATGAATGTGTTGTGATTGGATTGTCTTTTATTAACATGTGCTTGCTACTACTTACTCTACCACTCTACTTATCTCATAAGGATGTCAGATATTAGTCCTGTGAGATGTGGTCTTATCTGTATGACCCGTTATGCAGAGACAGATCATCTCTGCTCCACAAAAAGCTCCTCTGAATCTTAAGAAGAAAGTGGCTGACAGAGAATTGCTTTTGTTGTGCAACCATACACACACACACACACACACACACGTCTGTCATCCAGGACTCTCTCCACCTCCATCCTGTATGTTCTCCATCACTGGGTGATTAGGGCTCAGGGATGATGGATGGAGCAGAGAGGAACTCTTCCTCTATGCTTCTTCTCAGGCCTGTATGTCACAGACAAGCTCCCCAGCGGCCATCAATCTGGAGCCGCGGCCTCTCAAACCTGCGTCCAATAATGCCACGGCACTTCAGACTAAAGAAGAAATAAGAAGCAAGAGAGGGGGGAGGGGAGAGGCAGCGAGAGAGAGGGAATCGGAGGGAGAAAGCGAAAACAAGCTGTTCACGCTGACATCAAATGTACCTCAGAGGGTCGTCAAGAGGAAGCGCAGAGCGAGCGACGTCCCGGTATGAGCGCCTACAGACGGGAAGTGAGCGCCAGGCGGGGAGAGTCTGAGGGAGGAGGATGAGCTAATGCAGAGAGGGGGGGAGGAAGGAGAGGATTGCCTCTTCCTTCCCTTGATTCCACCTGATTTATGTGACAGGTTTAAAAACATTAGGCACAAATAAAATGGCTTAGGATCAGTTTGGTAGTAAATCAAAGCGGTATTACCGTGATCCACGTGAAGATGTCGAGATGACAAGGAAGCGTTTTGTGAAACACATAGTGATGATGTGAGGCTATGGAGATGGAGATGGAGTAGATGCATTATCAGTACACGTAAGTGCATCAGCATTTACAACCTCAAACCGTTAAGAGGCGTTTCGAGTGATTTTGACGATGATTTCTTGCTTAGGTTCATAATCTATAGTCAATATGTTTTGATACACAAATAACTACAGAATAACCATTGAAGAGATTAACCATTGTTTATTTGGTAGGCCATTGTCTTCCATTCATTTAAAGTCTATCAATAATCTTATCAGTTGACTTTTAAAATGTGCTTGAGTCGTATAATCTATCACAGTGAGAATGAAGTTCGCATTCATTTTGTCAATGTTGCATTATCATTGTGTGGTAATGCAGTTTAAGAGCAAAATAATTGGATTTGAAACATCTGCACTGCATTACCTCATACTGATAATGCAACTTTGAAGAAAATTAAAGCTGACTTGACGCTCACTGTGATGGATTACACAACTAAAGTGAGCTTTAACAGTTCCTTACCAGAGAGAAATGAATGGGAGCCAATGGATAAATGGAACAGCAGCAAAAAAACAACAAGACAGCAGCATCGATTGTGGTGCATTGTATTCAAGAATTGTTTTAAATGGGTTTAAAAATGGAACATTGTTGATAAACATCCTTTCATTCTGAATTGCAGCCCTTAAGAACATAGACTTTCTTTAAAAAAATGCAACTTCTCTCCATAATGGACCAAAACGATGAGTCAAAACGGCATACATTCTGAAATGTAACTAGCATTTCTCTTGTTTCCTAAAATCTGAATTGGCACTTTAGATATAATGATGTATTGACCCTCCTTCAAAGCTTTATTTTAATTAATTCCATGACAACACAAAGCACTGGAGGAGAGCCTACTGACAGTTTGACTGGCAGCGATGTCATTAATGCCCTCATGGCAACTGTCACGGACGTGACTGTCACATCCTCTCAGCCTGAAGACACTGTATTTAATTGAACTGTCATCTTTAGGTCAAAGTAATACCATTCCAAGTGGCAGGACACTGACTGAGATCACCTCTGACAGCAATTATAAACAAATCCAGCGCCACATCAGTTACATCGCTGATGTCTCCCATATCAGATTGATTGTCCCATATCAATCAAACTGTCATTTGTTAAAAGGCGTTAACATGATGAATGGTCAGAATGCAAAGTAATAATTCACAATTTCACAATTGGATAAATGAGGATGTTCATCTCGACTGTAGACGGACACACATAATCAAATCAAACTCTGCTTCAAACTGCTCGATTGGAATAGAGTAGTTCAGGGACACGAAATAAGTAGGCATTTTACCATATTTGGGGGATTTTCTGAACAATTATTTTGGTTAGAGGCCGGAATTAAGGTACAACACCTATGAGATGTAATGTTTTGTTCTTCAACGTCAGTAAATACCCCACTCATGAGTATCTGAAGCTTTAATGTGTGTTAAAAAACAGCTAGCGAGTGACTAAATTATACCCACTAAAAGACATCGAACATTAGCAGCCATTAGCTTAGCGGTGATCTCATAAACGTCTTTTTGATCATGTTTTCTACAATATTCTCCAAAAAGATGTAATCTTAAAAATCGTACAGATAATTGTCGAGGGAGGCATTACGATGCTAACTAGCGGGTGGGCCTCAAAACACATCATCACTGCACCACTCTCTAAGAAGGAAAACAGTTAGTTAGAATTAGCAACACTAGCTTCAGTGGTTGAACAAGATCCCAAATGAGAGTAATAATCATAAAGTCAAAAGACATCAAAATGCATGTTCAATTTTGGGAAGCACCAAAGTCGTTGGAGCCCCAAAGAGGTCTAAAAATTCTAATTACAATCCTTTTTACGATGTGTACTTTTCATATTACACCATATCAAACCAACATCGGTGACTAATCGAGTGTTAACTCATTAGATTGATTTAACACCTCTCCAGTGATGCAGGATTATTGAGCCAGACGGCGGCGACGATAGCTAATACCCAAATTGTTGGTGGAGGTTGAACTGAGCTTCAGTAATTGATGGTCGGATGTGTTTTCCCACCGATAATGTGTCTTTGCTGTCATGGGGTTGCTGCTTTCCTTCCTCTCGCTCCGTCAGAGCCCTTACTGTCAAAACAGCACATGTGTCTCCACAATGAAGATGGATGACTCTCTGTCGGGTGGATACTGAGGGATGCAGAGGAGGAGAGAGTGGAGGCGGGGGGAAGATGGAGGGAGAATGCAGAAAAAGTGAGACAGAGACCAAACAGAGGTGGTGAGGATAAAGACGGAAAAAGGGAAGTCTAATGGGAGAGGAGGGGAGGAGAGAGTGAGAGGATAAGGAAGAGATTTTAAAGAGATGGAGGAGCACATGTCGAGGTGTTTCCTTTGCAGACTGAGCGTTCTCTACGATGGGTTTCCTGTAGGCGCGTTGGCCTTGGACCAAAACCAAAGAATGGCAAGCTTTATTTTGATAGACTCCCTATACACAGGGCAACGAAACACGTCAACGTTTTCCATTTAAACATTATATATGTGATTTGCAACTCGTTTATCTTCATTATTTCAGTTATTTTAAAGCACTTGTGAATTTTACATGTAATCAATTCCGTATCTGCTGCTCATCCACTCTACGGTACACTTCACGTAGTTTATGTCATGTAAATAATTTATTATGTTTCATATTAACACTAAGCCTTTATATATTTAGCAGCTTCTTACACTGTGTTTTTGACTTTGACATATTCAAAATGTAGTATATTATTTGTGCTATGGGTGAAGATGCTAAAAGTCATATCTAACTACTTTCACATCACAAAATACCCCTTCGAAAAACTCACAGTGGCATTTCTCACATGATGATATCAAAATAACTGCAACATAACAGGAAACTCCCACAGTCGTTATAAGAGAACGGCCTTAAAACTGCAGCACACACATACACACACACACACACACACATTGACACAAAGCTGCTTCCCTTGCTGCACCATCCATTAGCGTTGACCTTTGACCCGACCAGTTGTGATCATATGATTGTGCAACACAGGGGTCACGCTGGCTTGTCAAAACACCAGTGCTGATGCGTGACAATGTGATAACCTACGTGCCAATCGGTTTGAGGAGATGTTTCTCACTCCTCACTCCTTCCACGACTCTTAGCTGGGTTTTGGCAGACTGAGGAACATGGAGGGAGTGTTAGCATAGCTGTCTAACATTAGGGAGGCTGTGATCGTGAACAACTCGGTCATTCATAATGCAACTGTAGAGCATCTTGAATAGCTATTCTTCATTATGATGCATTATCTTGTAGTGTGATTTATGAGACCCTCATCTAGACTTTCGTATTTGTTACTTGTTTTCTGTACCAGTTTGTTACTATGCAGCGTTGGACAAAATGTGATTTATCGATCCACTGTTGCTGTGATAATTTCACAAGGATCAAGTGACAGAAGCTATGAATTCAGCAACATGTTTTTAAAAGTATTTGAAACCTGTGTTGTCCATCTTAATACTTCAAAACTTCAAATCGCGTAGGATTAAGACAGAAGTGGTTTAGATAAGATTATGATGCCGTTTAGGACGTTTTCAATGATGTTGTGGTGCAAAATAATTGTCGCCTAGACTTCACCCTACTGGACAACTGATTTCAAGCTTAAAGTCTGGCATTTTGGCCATTACCATTTCAGATTTTTGGAACCAGAAGATACACCATATACTAAAACATTATAACTAACTTTCATTAACTCAATGAAAAAAACTGTGAAAGGGTTAAAGCAGGGGGGTCAAACTCAATTTCATCACGAGCCACATCAGCATTATGGTTACACTCAAAGGGCCGGTTGTAACTTTAAGACTATATAAAAATACATATATAAATATTGAATATATATAAAATAATGTATTATTACATTATTGCCTCTGCATTGGATTATTATCGGATAGGGTAATAACTTCATAATTAACTACGTCTGAAAGCAGAAGTCTAGGGCAAATAATTGCAAGTCTCTTCAGTGCGCATGTCACAAAATGATTTTAAAAGAAAAGCCACATTCTGGAAAAACAAAACAAAAGAAATGACATTTTGAAAAAAAAAAAATGTTTTGAGAAAAAGGCTAATTCTAAGAAAAAGTCAAATTTGAGATGCATTGTGGGAAATGTCGTTTATGGGCAACGTGCTTCTGTAAAGTAGCGTGTAACCGCATAATAAACATATTATATTCTTTGCAAGCTCTTGTGGGGCCACATAAAATGAAGTCACGGGCCGGATTTGGCCCCCGGGCCTTGAGTTTGACACCTCGGGGTTAAAGCTTTAAGAAAGAAAACACAGGCATATTGACATAAACACCAAAACCACACAACAACGTGTCAATCAAAAGATTGCCACACCCTTGATAATATCTCTTTTTACTGTGTCTTTGTCTTTAAATGAGACCATGAATTACAAAATGCTTTATTGAAGAATACTTTAAAGTAGAGATTAGGACCATAAGCTCATTAGGAAAATGTTTACTGAGGTAATAAATCCGTTGAGAAGTAGGTAATTTTTCATAGACGTTTATACAGTTGTACTTGTTGCAACCTTGCAACCAGACATGTCGCCCCCTGCTGGCTATTTTCATCAAAGGCTCCTCCACATTGGCTCCAATTTCAAGACCCAAAGGTTACTCCTTTTTTTTTTAAACAATGCTTTTAAAGAATTTGCAGCTGAAACACAGCACCATCCTCCATCAGGGAGCAGCTGAAAATGTATGAGAATGAGGTTATGGTGGTGTCATGGAGCCCTAGGGATGTGGAGTCTGCGCCCTAACTGAGTAAGGGTCACCGGGGGTGAGATGGACAGGAAATTGAGAATTCCCTGCACAAGTATTCATGGAGTATCTGGTCAACAACACTATCAATGATTTGCATAGTAGATACTTTTTTGTCATCCAGATACAAGTGCCTTTCTCTGTCAAATCATTTACAGTAAGTGATCTGTCATTGGACGAGAGCGAGTGTTGTTTATCTTGTCAGCCATGAAGGACAACAGGATTTGTTTGTGTACCAGCCGCGGTGATTCAGGTAGCGTATTAGTTCGCGGAGATTGGAGGCAGGGAATATTCCCTGACACTAATGAATATCAGTTTTATTAGGATATGATTGCGGCTATCAAAAAGGTTATTGCTTTCATAACATTGTATATTAAAAACAATTTAATCTCATCCTTGTAAACAGTAATTCAATCTCTTTCAAGCCGCGTCTCATGTGATTGATAGCAAAAGCGTAAGTATATCATCCATACGATGTCACCGGGAGACAAGATGCCTTATTTTGAGACCCTGTCGCTCTCATTACAAGAGAAGCAGTGCTAGAAAGGAGAGATTCCCTTTCTGCTTTTGCATTGAGGAAAATAACTCTAAGGTAAAAACACCGATAACAAATATTAGGATTCATAATTTTTAGATGTCAATGATACGAGCTTAAGGCAACAATACAAGCCATGTGAGGACACAGAAACACTCAACATAGGTTTTGATAGAGAGGGTAATGATCTCTCAGATGATAAAATACATGTTGACCTCAGTTGTTCTCATAATAGCCACCAACATTGATCATGGCACCAGTGGAAACTTCATGATAAGAGTTTGTATCATTGTGTCCCAATTTGACCAGAAACAAGAGAGAAGTGAGAGACTGACAGAAAAGAAGGAGAGAGATGAAGAAGAACGGAGAAGGAGAGTAAGAGAGGGAGAGAAGCTTTTAAAAGGATTTTGTCGGTTATTGACTGGTTGCACTCTTCAGCTAATAGCCATTTAAAGATTATGGGCCTGCTGGTGGAAATCAAGGCCTCCATTGTTTGCCTTATTGCATTCTGGCAGATGGGGGCTGACACAACAACACGCAGCATCCCTCCGGGCACGAGCCGAGCACCGACCCTCCATCAGCAGATCTCCTATTGAACTGGCCCTAATAACTGGCCATGAATTATTAATCCACGTACCATATTGAAGACAGAGAGGGAAGAGGAAAAAACAAGGGAGGATTGTGGGCCGGTTGCAGTGAGTGTGATTGGCGGGCAGGTGCCAGTCGAAGGAAAAAATGGTCCGTTCAAAAGAGTCCCATGGCGGCTATTTCTCGGAACGGGGAGGACATTCCGATAACTGGCACGAGAAGATAAAATATATATTCATTAAACGTCAGATTGCTGATGAAATGGGTCCGATCCATTAGTGGGTAGCGGAGCGGCCGGTTAATGTTTCCCGGTTGCTCTTGGGTTGGGTGCCTTTTAGTGTTGCTCTGGGTTGCTGCTGGAAACAGGATCACTTGATCTGCAAACAGAAAAAAAAGTTTGCAGCAGTAAGAGCAGGTGCTGTTGGAAATAAAAAGGACATGCTTTGGAAATCTGAGTCAAATGCACCTGTTGGTGAAACCCAGTACCTTTGCTGTGTTTCAAGTCAGTGAACTTGATCTCTGATTGGCAGTTTATCTGTCGTCTCTCCTCCGGTTGGGTGATTTATTTGCAGGGATTGATTGCTAACTTCGGCTAGACTCACTTCTCATTTCTTAAGCTACGACATTAAGAGCTGGCAGGCAGAATTTGACAAAGAGGGCTCGCGAGTACATTTTAGAGTTTGTTTAGATTCTAAGGACGTAGTTCAGATAGGTCAAATAGATAACTTGTGATTACCTAAACGTTTGGGTATGGTTATTTATGGAAAACACATCGGATACTCTATGAACAGTTCTATCAAGATCTGTCTTGTAATTAAAGTAGTAAATTATCTTTAAAATATCAAAGCAGAACAACTGGCTTTTGTCAAGAAGCTGCTTGAGTCTCCTGATAAGTGAAACTGGTAGAAAAAAGACGAATGACCTTCGAACCTTTGCATATTTCTGTAACCCAAATTTCAGGAAATTCATATAAAGGTTAAAAAAGTTAGAATGGTTTATTAGGGAACATTTTGAAGTGAATCTAAACTTAAAACATGCCGATCTAAGGTCATGTACCCTCAACATGAAGTTTCATTGAGAGTAATGATTTCTGTCGTTTCTGACAAATGGTGACATTAGAAACTGTCATGGTAAAAGTCAAATGTTGTACTTTTGTACGGACCTTTGTGGCAAACATCATCCATCTGGTACTTTATAAGTAAATTGTGTACTGTGAAATAAAAAATATTATAAAAAAGTACAGTTTGTCCTGGGGTCTGTTGGCAAGACTTCCCCAAGAAGAGGAGGATTGTAATGCTAACTGCACTCACACAGACTTCTGAAAACTTTACAATAATTGACTAAATCAAATCACAAACAGTCATGGCTTTATCTGTAGCTTAAAAGTGGTTCTTAGTGAGGTATCATTATCAGCGATCCCATTATTATGTGTTACTATCATACGCACACGCCTATATGTACAACTGGTTAACATTTGGAGCTTTTCCATTTTCTTTCATCTTCTTCTTCAAGTGTGTCAGCTGCAAGCTCCCAGTGTATTAAAAGGCCTTTGGCAGAGCTGTTCTCACTTCCCGTTGATTCAAAATGAAGTCTACCCAGCGCCTGATGAATTGAATTTCCTGTGTCAAAAGCCTGCGATTTCAAAGAAAATAATGAACAACGCCCGAAGAATCCGCTTTCAGATTTCATTACGAGGGAGAGGTTCTAATTGCAAGGAAATTACATTTCCATTGCCTTCTCTTTTCTCTCCGAGTTACTCTGCTGCTGATGATGTGGTGAGCTTTGCTTCAGTTTGACGCTTTGTATCCTTTTAAAAGCCAATCATCTCATGTTAACCAAAACCACAACAGGAATAATGCAATCAGCTCGTATCAAACGGAAGATTAATGCGTCCTTCATCAGCCGCTGACCAGTCAGTGTGAGGACGATGAAAGCTGCTGCAGGTTCACAAACATCAAGCAGTCTTCCCTCATCTTCCTGCCTGAAAGCTGCTACTTGGATGAGAGTCCTCATTTCATCGGATGCTCAGACATCAAGAGCACGAAGGAAAACTGCAATAAGCACCTGAAACAGAGCCAAGAGTGAAGACAAATCTGTTTGGATCTCTTCCAGTACGGCCGCCTCATTGCTTGCTGTGCTCACATCCAGTTGAGGCAGAAAATATAACCTCTAAACTGCATTATGAATATTTCTGCAAATATTGCTGATGTGTGAATATGACATGCCAATACAGGATACACTCTTTCTTTTGTTTAGACCATCAGTAAAACCGCAGTTGCTGCTATGTAAAAACATTAGATGTGTCACTTCCTGTTAGGGTTTTCCCCAGGAAATACCTACCTGACGCACCACATGTAAAACTATAGCTTCAGTGACTAGTGTTGTATTAGTCAGCAACAGCAATGAGCTATCTGGACCTACATACACAGCTTTCTGTGTCTGCCTAGTGAGAGTGTACTTAGTGCCGACATGTCAAATGGAAGTATTTCTTGACGGCAGAAAAGGAGAGAGATCTAATTATATCCCTGAGTTTCTGTAGGAAAATGACTTCACTTTACTTCACCATGTGGAGTTTCATAAATATGTTATAGTGTTTGTGTTAAGAAACAGTCATTTTAAATAGTTATTGTTTAGCATATGAAGTTAATTATGAAGGTGTCTTTAAAATATTAAAATGCATAGGTAATTAATGACTTAGAAATACATCAAATGAATGTTAAAATACTTTATTCGGTTGTGTTATCCTGCTTGTCAAACTAAGTCGTATTACAAACATCATGAATTGAATTGACTGAAAAAACTAAACCGATAATGAAGTAATTTGTCCTTTATCTAAAATTAATCAAAGGTTGTTAACCTTTACAAGTCCTATTCATGCCATTTGCTTTAACTATGCCCTAATGATAGGATTTCAAAGGTGCATTCGATTGATAATAAGCATTGTTAGATTATTCATGGCATTTATTCCGAGTAACTACACAGTGTTAATTATAGGATAATATAATACATACATTGTTCACCTCTGAACTGTCCTGATTAAATATTATTAAAAAAGCTTAAAAATCTAAATTAAATATTTGGTTTGTGTGTAAGGTACATATAGGAGACCTGAGCAACTGTTGAATACCTTATTAAATATTCAAGATTATTCTTCACACACCCCACGAACAAACAAAGTGTACATTTGACATTCAGACCGGATTATAATGGCAGTGCAAATAAATGTGTGTGTGTGTGTGTGTGTGTGTGTGTGTGTGTGTGTGTGTGTGTGTGTGTGTGTGTGTGTGTGTGTGTGTGTGTGTGTGTGTGTGTGTGTGTGTGTGTGTGTGTGTGTGTGTGTGTGTGTGTGTGTGTGTGTGTGTGTGTGTGTGTGTGTGTGTGTGTGTGTGTGTGTGTGTGTGTGAGTGAGTAGAAAGAGACAGAGAGAAGGAAAACGCCTGCAGGCAGAGAATGAATGGGACGTAAAAAAATGGGAAGGGGTGCAAACACAGAGCAGGTCAAAATGAACACCATCTGGGTACATGAAAGGGAGGCAAGGAGGGGGGGGGGGTGAAACAAAACAAAAGCACCAGTGCTGCCAGCATGTAGCCAGCGACGCCACAACAACACCGCCACCTTCCACGTTTTAACCCCCCCCCCCCTCAATCAGGTGGGAGAGAAGTGCTCACCATCACTCATGCGGACCCCCCCCCCCTCTTCTCTTATCCCCCTGAGGGTTCAGATCATTGCCAAAGGAGCCACAGGCCACTTGCAGGCTGACAGTCAGCTCCTCTAATGGGCCTGGCTGTTTATTTTGTACCGCTTGGAAGTGGATTAGCTGGAGGTAATTATGGTTAATGATCTGCCCGCCTCACCCCGCTGATCTGTAGTCACCCGTTTGCTTGGCTAGTAGCAGCGGATAGCCACCGGCGCCATTAATATGGGATAATGTTACCTATTAGAGCTAGAAAAAGGGAAAGGGGAGATGGAGATTTGTCAGATGGATCAGAGTGTGAAAGGGCTTCAGAGCAAAAATGACATGGATCCATTTTGGAGTGAAAGTGAGGTTCAAGGAGGTTTTTAAATTACAATTTGATTACACACTCTGACATGTTGTTGTTTTGTAGGGAAAGGCCTCAGAGCAAACACTATTAACTGTGTGATTAACTTTGGTGATTCCTCAATGGGGTTTAGTTTGGGAGCACGGTGGTTTTGTTAACTGTTTTGATTTTAATTGTGACACTCGGTTTGATTATTAAAAAGGCAAAACATTTGTTTAGATGACTGTACAGTTTGTTTCAGGAGGGTTAACATGTGTCTGTCATTAGTTAGTCGTGCGATGTGCTCGCTTAGTTTCAGTGGACACATATTCAAACAGTGACGTGATGGTTCTGTGTATTTGAAAGTAAGCAGAGCCATGATTCTCTTTCTGTCTAACGTCTAACATCAAGGCCAACACAGTTCTGAGTTCTTACTTTTCTTACTTCATGTTTCATCAGATTTAAAACAATTTTAAGCCACAGTATCAACCCCATTGTCAATTATAAGATAAGTTAACCTGTCTTGTCTTATACTCCATTACATATGTAGCTGGGCACTTGCAAGGATCACCAAAAGAATGATGTATGGCAGCTGTCCGACAATATGCTGTATCTCAAAAATCACAACTTTCATGACCAAAAAAAGAATTAGAATAAACTATATTGATCACCTTTTACCTTATTAAGTATCTGGACACTTCAAAAATGCTACCAACCAGGAAGTAGAAAAATATATCTCTTGAATAACTTTTAAAATGTTAAATACAATGCTAAAAAAAATAATAGCTATCGAATTTATCTCATTCCAATAAATCAAATCAAGTCACAAGAGTTAAATACAGGTTTGAGTTAATACTGACATGCGGTCACAAGGGCATAGGAGAGGTTTTTTTCCTCTAATATGAAACGGATGTTGTTAACCGTCACATTTAAGAGTCAAATGAAATCAGGAAATGTTCCACACTTATGGTCAATGTAATTCATGGCCATTCTAAACACTTTTATCTCACATTGCAGCATTATGTTTGATGGGAACATGAGACTCTCTCCTTTAAAATGAGACAAGCACACACACACACACACACACACACACACACACACACACACACACACACACACACACGCACACACACATAGACCGTCAGTCAAGTAAACCAGCTGAGAGTGACATCAAAAAATGACGTCTTGCGCAGTACTGTTTTTTCGCATTCATCCATCTGGAAAATGCAGCAGTAATAGCAACAAAGTGGTTTTTCCCCTCAAAATGAAGTTTTACTTAATCAAATCAAGGGTCAGAGAAACATATATTCGCGTGAAAAGGACAGGACACATCAGGGTTAAACCGATTACGTGCTGTTAAACAGGCATTTCAGAGTCTCCATCTCAGACACATTTTCCTGCCTTTTCCAGTAATTTTTGAAAGCCTTCAAGCTGTAATAAAATATCACTTTTTGTGCATTTGTGCATTAAACACTCTTGTTCTCATTGCATTTTTCTGATGATAATCACATTTCCCCCGAACCCTCCCCCTTGTCTATTCCCATCTCCCCTTTTAAAGCACTTTGCTCCTGTTTCAGTGAAGATGACACTGGGAGGGAGGGTGGGGGGGGGGGGGGGGGGGCTGCAGGAGGCTAACGGTTCCAAATGGAAAGCTTTGGCTGGGGCCTCGTTCTGCAGGTTACGTGGCGTCGCGTCTCATTTTGACTGAGCTTGAGAACAGCCCCCACCACCACCACCGACATCCTCTCAGGGACCCTCGTAAAGTGCTCTGATGCTTCATAATGCAGATCATTACCCAGAATGCTGTGGAAGACCCCAAGTCCCCACTTAGATGCGTATCCTCCCCGAGCCCCCGCCGTGTTATGTATCCCCGCAGATCCCCTGCAGACGCTCTGATTGTCCATGGCTGCCCGCCGTCGCCATGCCTGCAGAACGCTTTATTGACACTAAGTTGCCCCCACAAGGCGGTGTTAATACGAACGACAAAGACGTTTCTTTTCCTCTGTGTCAACCTGAAGGTGCTTACAAGCGGGAGGTTATTGAAACATGGAGCCATAAAGCTAACGGAGATATGACTTATATGTGATTGCGCCAGGTGACCAATGCATGAGTGCAATCAAGTCATGGGCAATGATTTCAGAACAAGAACAAGGAGTGAGGCAGTGAGGTGAAGGCCAGAGAGGGCAAAAGTACACACATCCTTTACTCAAGTAGAAGTACAGATACTCGTGTTTAAAAATACTCTGGTAAAAGTAGAAGTACTGACTAAACTTCTTTACTCAAGTAAAAGTAAAGAAATATGGGCTTCGAAATGTACTTAAGTAAAAAGTACCCATAACTACCAGCTGTTTTAAAGAGTACCTTTATATTAATAGAACAATAATGTCATTGTTAGCTAATGAATGTTTCCATGCTGAACGTAATCTTCTCTGGTCCCCGCCCCAATCTGATCAATGATGACATGTATAGCCGCATGTCATCATTTCAGCGCTGGTTGTCTTGTTGGTGCCCAGCAAACAATGTGGGCTTCGTAAATAATTGGACAGCCTTCTGGGGAAAACCTGGTCTGATTAAGAGAGACGGCATTCATCTTACTTTGGAAGGTGCAAATCTCATTTCGGCAAACATTTCAGGGCTTTGTGGAGTTAATCCATAACAAACTGGAGTTGAGACCAAGGCAAGGCAAGGCAAGGCAAGTTTATTTATATAGCACCTGTCAACACAAGGCAATTGTGCTTTACAAAAAACGAAAGACATTAAGTCAATGGCATTTAAAATCAGTCATTAAAAAGAAAAGATAATAAAATAAATATTAAAAGAAAAAAATACATGGATAAAAGTTACAGTGCAGTCTAAGATGCGAATAGTTAAATTAAAAGCAGCGGCAAAAAGAAAAGTCTTCAGCCTGGATTTAAAAGTAGTCAGAGTTGCAGCGGACCTGCAGGTTTCTGGGAGTTTGTTCCAGATATTTGGAGCATAATAACTGAACGCTGCTTTACCATGTTTAGTTCTGACTCTGGGGACAGAAAGCTGACCAGTCCCTGAAGACCTGAGAGATCTGGATGGTTCATCATTTAGCAGGAGGTCAGAAATGTATTTTGGGCCTAAACCATTCAGTGCTTTATAAACCAGCAGCAGTATTTTTGAAATATATTCTTTGACACACAGGAAGCCAGTGTAAAGACTTCAGAACAGGAGTGATGTGATCCACTTTCTTAGTGTTAGTGAGGACTCGAGCAGCAGCGTTCTGAATCAGCTGCAGCTTCCTAATAGCTTTTTAGTGAGATCTGTGAAGACACCATTGCAGTAGTCCAGTCTACTGAAGATAAAAGCATGGACAAGTTTTTCCAAATCCTGCTGTGACATTAGTCTTTTAATCCTAGATATGTTCTTTAGGTGATAGTAGGCTGATTTAGTAACTGTTTTAATGTGGCTGTTGAAACCCAGGTCAGAGTCCATGACTACACCTAGATTTCTGGCTTTATCTGTTGTTTTGAACATTGCAGACTGAAGCTCAGCGCTAACTTTTATACGTTCTGCCTTGGCTCCAAAAACCATTACCTCAGTTTTATCTTTGTTTAATTGGAGAAAGTTCTGACACATCCAGTCATTGATTTGTTCAATGCACTTACTCAGTGTTTGAATTGGAGCATAGTCTCCTGGTGAAATTGTTACGTAAATTTGTGTGTCATCCGCATAGCTATGGTAACTTATGTTGTTGTTTTTCATTATCTGAGCCAGTGGTAGCATGTAGACGTTAGGAGGCAGAGTCGCAGTCTTACACGCTTCTCTGCGCTCTCTCCTAGGCAGTCATCCATAGGAATCCCGAACCCAATAAAATACCCAATATTGTGTGTGTGTCTGCCCAAGGACAATTTAAGGTAAAACCTAATAGAGGTGTCATACATAATAACCTAATAAAAGTAAATGTAACAACTACTACAGTGCAACAAAACAGGAATATTAAATGTGGTCTCTTAAACATAAGATCTCTAGCATCTAAAGCAATATTGGTAAATGATTTAATATCAGATTATAATATTGATATACGCTGTCTCACTGAAACTTGGTTGAGACATGAAGAATATGTCAGCATAAATGAGGCCACTCCACCCAGCCATATCAATACTCATATTGCCCGAGGCGTGGGCCGAGGAGGTGGAGTTGCAGCAATCTTTGACTCAAGTTTACTTATCAATACTAAACCAAAATTAAATTATACCTCCTTTGAAAGTCTCGTTTTTAGTCTTACGCATCGGACCTGGAAAACTTTGCAGCCAATCTTATTTGTTACAGTGTACCGTGCACCAGGTCCTTATTCAGAATTCTTATCAGAATTCTCAGAGTTTTTATCAACTTTGGTTCTTAAAACCAGCCCTGCCTGCCTGTAGCTTTGCCGATATCTGTGTTGATAGGTAATAGATTAAGAGCGGTGAATCATCGTAGATACAGGAAGCGCTCAAACGTTTGTGTGAGTTCATCTAATTTAGCAGTGATTCCATGTCAGCGACAGCTTGTTACAAAAAACATGACTGATAGTGTGTTTAACAAACTTAAACTAGCTTTATTAAATGTCAGGTCTTTGGCGGGAAAAACATTTTTAATCAATGATTTTATCACTGAGCACAATCTCGATTTTATGTTTTTAACAGAAACTTGGATTGAACAAAATAATAGTGCAGCTGTTCTTATCGAATCAACCCCCCCCAACTTTGGTTTTATGAGTCAGGAAAGAATGCATAAGAAAGGGGGTGGAGTTGCTATTCTGTTCAATGATTCCCTTCAATGCAGGAAGACATCTTATGGGAACTTTGCTTCTTTTGAATATGTGGCCCTTCAGCTGAAATGCTCCTCTCGAGCTCTGTTCCTAAATATCTATAGACCACCCAAATACTGTGCAAGCTTTTATGATGACTTTACTGAACTGCTGTCTATAGTGTGTATTGACTTTGACCGTTTAGTCATTGTTGGTGATTTTAACATCCATGTTGACAACCCTCAGGACAGAGGGGCAAAGGAACTGTTTTGTGTTCTTGATAGCCATGGACTGACTCAGCATGTGACGGAGCCCACGCACAATAAGGGGCACACTCTGGACTTAATTATCTCAAAGGGTCTGAATATCTCTAAGGTTGTGGTGACTGATGTTGCACTCTCTGATCATTCCTGTGTTTTCTTTGAGAGCTCTATTTCTGTTCACAAAAATGTTCAAAAAGAGGTAACCACAAAGCGATATTTAACTGAAAACACTAGGGAAATGTTTACTCAGAATTTTTCTTCCACACTTGCCCCTGCTAACATCTCAGTAAATGAGCTAGTAGATCATTTTAATTCAAAAATTAAAAATATTATAGATGCCATTGCTCCAACTAAGGTAAAAGAAGTGACTGGCAAGAAAATATCTCCATGGAGAAAAGCCATGACCGTGAGAGCAGAAAAAAGAGAGTGTCGAAAAGCTGAACGCAGGTGGCGAAAAACAAATCTCCAGGTTCACTTTGAAATCTATAAAGAGAGACTTGGCCTTTATAATTTGGAAATGAAAAACGCACGACAATCGTTCTTCTCTGACATCATTACCAAAAACAAAAACAATGCACGTGCCTTGTTTGCTACCGTCGACAGACTAACTAACCCCCCAGTGTCAGTAGCCTCTGAATTTCTATCCACCAGGGCGTGCAATAATTTTGCCTCCTTCTTCACAGACAAAATTCAGAAAATAAGACAAGCAGTCTGTGCCTCTGCATCAGGAACAGCAAATGTGTTGTCTCTGTGTCCACTTAACATCAATTCAAACACCATGACACAATTCCATCAGATTAATGATAAAAACCTAGAGGACATTATTCAACTTCTGAAATCCTCCTCCTGCTGCCTTGATATTATTCCAACGGGATTTTTTAAAGATGTTTTGCCTTGCATGGCCTCAGATCTACTTCATATAGTAAACAAATCTCTTCACTCAGGTATTTTTCCACAGGCCCTGAAAACTGCAGTCATTAAACCGCTCTTAAAAAAGAATAATCTAGATGCTTCAGTAATGAACAATTACAGGCCCATATCAAACCTGCCATTTCTAGGTAAAATCATTGAAAAAGTTGTTTTTCAACAGCTGAGTAATTTTTTGCATTTAAATGACTGTTTCGATGTGTTCCAGTCAGGCTTTCGTCCGAACCACAGTACTGAGACTGCTCTTGTAAAGGTCTTTAATGACATCCACTTAAACACAGACAGTGGCAGAACTTCAGTGTTAGTATTATTAGATCTCAGTGCTGCATTTGACACTGTTGACCACAGCATATTACTAGACCGACTGGAAAACTGGGTGGGACTTTTGGAAACCGTCCTAAATTGGTTTGAATCCTACTTAAAGGACAGAAACAACTTTGTTTCTATTGGTAAATACACATCTGAGTTGACAAATATGACATGTGGGGTTCCTCAAGGCTCCATCCTGGGGCCGCTTCTCTTTAACATCTACATGCTACCACTGGCTCAGATAATGAAAAACAACAAAATAAGTTACCATAGCTATGCAGATGACACACAAATTTACGTAACAGTTTCAACAGGAGACTATGCTCCAATTCAAACACTGAGTAAGTGCATTGAACAAATCAATGACTGGATGTGTCAGAACTTTCTCCAATTAAACAAAGATAAAACTGAGGTAATGGTTTTTGGAGCCAAGGCAGAACGTATAAAAGTTAGCGCTGAGCTTCAGTCTGCAATGTTCAAAACAACAGATAAAGCCAGAAATCTAGGTGTAGTCATGGACTCTGACCTGAGTTTCAACAGCCACATTAAAACAGTTACTAAATCAGCCTACTATCACCTAAAGAACATATCTAGGATTAAAAGACTAATGTCGCAGCAGGATTTGGAAAAACTTGTCCATGCTTTTATCTTCAGTAGACTCGACTACTGCAATGGTGTCTTCACAGGTCTCACTAAAAAGTCTATTCGGAAGCTGCAGCTGATTCAGAACGCCGCTGCTCGAGTCCTCACTAACACTAAGAAAGTGGATCACATCACTCCTGTTCTGAAGTCTTTACACTGGCTTCCTGTGTGTCAAAGAATAGATTTCAAAATACTGCTGCTGGTTTATAAAGCTTTGAATGGTTTAGGCCCAAAATACATTTCTGATCTACTGCTAAATTATGAACCATCCAGATCTCTCAGGTCTTCAGGGACTGGTCAGCTTTCTGTCCCCAGAGTCAGAACTAAACATGGTAAAGCAGCGTTCAGTTATTATGCTCCAAATATCTGGAACAAACTCCCAGAAACCTGCAGGTCCGCTGCAACTCTGACTACTTTTAAATCCAGACTAAAGACTTTTCTTTTTGTCGCTGCTTTTAATTGAACTATTCATATCTTAGACTGCACTGTAACTTTTATCCATGTATTTTTTCTTTTAGTGTTTATCCATGTATTTCTTCTTTTAATGTTTATTTTATTAGCTTTTCTTTTTAATGACTGATTTTAAATGCCATTTTCTTAATGTCTTTCATTTGTTGTAAAGCACTTTGAATTGCCTTGTGTTGAAAAGTGCTCTATAAATAAACTTGCCTTGCCTTGCCTTGCCTTAAAACAGATAAAGTAATTATCGTAGGTGACTTTAATATTCATGTTGATGATGATAAAAATAGCCTTACTGTTGCATTTAACTCTATATTAGATTCTGTTAGTTTCTGTCAGAGTGTAAATAAACCAACCCACTGCTATAATCACACTCTCGACCTTGTTCTGACTTATGGTATTGAAATTGAGCAACTATTAGTCGAACCGCATAATCCTGCTTTATCCGACCATTTCTTAGTAACTTTTGAAGTACTGTTACTAGACTACAAAGCATTAGTCAAAAGCTCCTGCAGCAGAAACCTATCTGTTAGTGCTATAGCCAAATTTAAGGAAGAGATTCCACCAATACTTAACTCGATAGCATGTCTGCATGTAGGGGAGGAAACTTATACAAAATGTACACCACCCCAAATTGATCATGTTGTTGATAGTGCTACAGATGCGCTGCGAATACAATTAGACTCTGTTGCTCCTTTGAAAAAGAAGAAAATAAAACAAGATAGATTAGCTCCATGGCATAATGCCGTAACCCGCGAAATACAGCAAAAGTCGAGACAACTTGAAAGGATATGGCGTTCCACTAAACTTGAAGAATCTCGTTTAATTTGGCATATTACTCTCAATGAATATAAGAAAGCACTGCGTAAAGCGAGAGCAGCCTACTACTCTTCATTAATAGATGAGAATAAGAATAATGCAAGATTTCTTTTCAGCACTGTAGCCAGGCTGACAGAGAGCCACAGCTCGATTGAGCCTCCTATTCCCATAGCACTCAGTAGTAATGATTTTATGTGCTTTTTTAACGATGAAATTGTTACTCTTAGAAACAAAATTAATGACCTCTTGCCTTTCACCAGTATAGTGTTATCAACAGCTCCCGGAAACGTAAGTTCTAATATTACACTAGATAGTAAACTAGAATGCTTTTCAGCCATAAACCTTGAACAATTCAATTCAATGATTCTCTCTTCTAAACCATCAACGTGTATGTTAGACCCAATTCCAACTAAGCTGTTGAAGGAAGTTTTTCCATTAATTAGCACTTCTTTATTAAATATTATGAATATGTCTTTATTATCAGGCTATGTTCCACAATCATTCAAAGTAGCAGTGATACACCGCTTCTTAAAAAGCACAACCTCGATCCAGAGGTTTTAGCCAATTATAGACCTATTTCTAATCTTCCGTTCCTCTCAAAAATCCTTGAGAAAGCAGTCGCAAAACAGTTGTGTGATTACTTAAAAAACAATGATTTATTTGAAGATTTTCAGTCTGGCTTTAGAACACATCATAGTACAGAGACAGCTCTGGTTAAAGTCACAAATGACATTCTAATAGCCTCAGACAAGGGACTTGTCTCTATTCTTGTTTTGCTCGATCTCAGTGCTGCATTTGATACTATTGATCATGATATCTTATTGCAAAGACTAGAGCACTTAGTTGGCATACAGGGAACTGCTTTAGGCTGGTCTAGGTCCTATCTATCTGAACGCTCTCAGTTTGTACGTGTTAACGATGAATCTTCCACGCAAACCAAAGTTAGCCATGGAGTGCCACAGGGCTCAGTGCTCGGACCTATTTTGTTCACATTATATATGCTTCCGTTAGGCAATATTATAAAGAATCATTCTGTACATTTTCATTGTTATGCGGATGATACTCAACTATATTTATCAATCAAGCCTGATGAAATTAATCATCTAAATAAAATTCAAGACTGCCTCAAGGACTTAAAAACGTGGATGACCTTAAACTTTTTGATGTTAAACACGACCAAAACTAAAGTTATTGTTCTTGGCCCGAAGAATCTACAAAACAAATTATCTAAAGATATACTAACTACGGATGGCATTAATTTGGCCTCCAGTGAGACTGTAAGGAATCTTGGTGTTATATTTGATCAGGATTTATCCTTTAAAGGTGGGGTAGGTAAGTTTCAGAAACCGGCTCGAGTGCACTAAAATTTGAAAGTACACAGCCGAAAAGAATCCGCCCCTTCCTTCAGAACTTCCTTACAGAGCACCTCCTCCAACACACATGAACGCGCACATGACGTCAGCAGACTGGTCAAAGTGGCCGCCTGTTGCTGGCGAGTCATTGAAGTACTGCTGCAATGCACGCCCAATGACGGCATGCCCAATGAGGGCACGAGAGGGCACGAGATACATTTGTGCGTGCACGAGATGGAAGGCTGACAGATCCAATCCGTTTAGCCCATTGGTTGTACTTTTTACAGTATTACGGCTTCCACAGATGAAATTTTTTTACGGATTTTTTGTCGAAGCACTTCAGATATTTATTGCTATCGGGATGTTAAGAGCATTCCATGGAATATAACAAAAAGTGTATCTCGAGCCGGTTTCTCAAACTTACCTACCCCACCTTTAACGCCCACATAAAATCAATTTCAAGGACCGCCTACTTCCATCTACGTAACTTTGCAAAAATCAGGCATATCTTGCCTCAAAACGACGCAGAGAAACTAGTCCATGCATTTGTTACTTCAAGGCTGGATTATTGTAACTCTTTATTATCAGGGTGTACCAAGAAGTCAGTCAAGTCGCTTCAGCTGATTCAAAATGCTGCAGCTCGTGTACTAACCAGAGTTAGGAAACGGGACTACATTACTCCTGTTCTGGTGGCCTTACACTGGCTCCCTATAGAACACAGGATAGAATTTAAAATTCTTCTTCTCGCATACAAAGCCCTTAATGGGCAGGCGCCATCTTACCTTAAAGAACTCATTATACCCTACTGTCCTACTAGAGCATTGCGTTCCAAGAATGCAGGGTTGTTGGTTGTTCCTAGAGTCTCTAAAAGTACAATGGGAGCCAGAGCCTTTTCTTATCAAGCTCCACATTTGTGGAATCAGCTTCCAGTTTGTGTTCGGGCGGCAGACACCCTATCCGTTTTTAAGAGTGCACTTAAGACCTTCCTTTTTGATAAAGCTTATAGTTAGGGCTGATTAGATTCAGCCCCTAGTTTTGCTGATATAGGCTTAGTTTGTCGGGGGACATCTTACTTCTTCCTTCTCTCCGTCTGTACCTGTGTACTCTCATGTTCCGATTAACCCAGCTTCCCCAAATTTCTTTCTTTTTGGTGTCTATATACGCTGGGATCCGGAGTCATGGATGATCCTGCGGCCCTGTGTCCTGCATCGCGAGCCCTGGATCTTGAGTCTTGGCTGTGGTCCTGGATCATAGGTCCTGGATGGATATCCTCGTGGATTCATCTTCCTATTATACACACATGCATTTCCAAACATTTGGACTACCTATGTTGCAAATGTATTATCTTTTCAATTTACACACGGCATCTATTGCACGTCTGTCCGTCCTGGGAGAGGGATCCCTCCTCTGTTGCTCTCCCTGAGGTTTCTCCCATGTTCCCTTTAAACTGTGGGTTTTCTTCGGAAGTGTTTCCTTGTACGATGTGAGGCTCTAAGGACAGAGGGTGTAGTATTGTCATACTGATATTTTGTACAAACTGTGAAGTCCACTGAGACAAATGTAACATTTGTGATATTGGGCTATATAAATAAACATTGATTGATTGATTGATTGAACAACGGCAACATGACAACGTTTTCATTGGTCCCTCTTCTTTAGAGAAGACCAGGAAATGATGGATACACGGATCGTGTTCAAATCAATAGGCACGCAATGACTCTAAACAATAATGATCACGTGACCAAACACACATTCAGACTAAAGGAACCAGCCTGTTTGGAAAATGTAACAAGTAGAAAATACAGGTATTTGTGTTAAAAATGTAAGAAGTAAAAGTAAAAAGTCGTCAGAAAAATAAGTAGTGGAGTAAAGTACTGATACTGAATTTACTTAAGTACAGTAACAAAGTATTTGTACTCCACTACTTCCCACCTCTGGTGAAGGCCTTATGAGGAGAATGGACTGTCAGAGCTCACAGTAGCAGAACATATTCTCAGGTTTGACACTAGACTTGGAAACACTTTTCTGAAGTGATGGACCCAATCTGGAAGCTAGCTTTTCCCAGATTTTTTTAGCCATTGACTTTTTTTTGCCAAAGCATTTGAAGCCTAAATTGAATCACCAAAAGTAAAAAGCTAACGTTGGGCTATTAACAAACGACATAATGTTCACATGGCTGTACGTTGCCACATTAAGCTAAAGGAAGCTAATGATTAGTGTGATGATGCTTGACTGCGAGACATGGGAACCGGGATCTGTAAAATGCTGACTAATTTCCGGGTTGTATGATTTGTTCCTGCACGACTCAATAGTGAGTCCAGGCATTCTTAAATTTTTTGAACTTCTACCGTTATTTCCTTCGACATCAACTTGAAAACCTGTCTTTAGTTATAAAAACATCTGTGTTTGGGCTCTAAGGTGAGCCTGGATTAGCAGTTTAAAGTACCATCACAGCAAACATGTGTTTGGTATTACCAACTGATGTGGTATGCACAACATTTGAAATGTCTTGGGGTTGGCATAGTGTCATTTTTAGTTGGTTAAAAGTTTCCAAGAAGCTTGTCAATGCCCAGAAATGTCCGTCATGAACTTCAAATCACCAAATCTGAGAAACACAACGTTTCCACATGACAATAATATGATATATTATACTGTATGTGTAATTAAAAGTGTAGATATGATATTGAACTACATGGAGCTCAGGTGTGATTACACGCCTGAATGTTTGTGAGAGGTATTAAATATCTGAAAGATATCAGATATTTTTGAGGCTACAATTATCCGGGCCTCATCACATGAGTATTCACGCTGTCCTCCAGCAATCATTTATTCATCCACACAATTAGAAACAACACAGCCGCATGCTTTATTAACTCTTTCCCTACCTGGCCACTGTTGAGCGAGCACAAAGAGGGCTTCAGGTGTTGAGCGAGAAAGAGGGGAGGAGCAGATTTAATGAAAGCTCTGGCATCTGTATCTGATTCATCTTGTCAACGTTTGCACCAGCATCTCTGCCCCAAACCAAACCCCCAGCATGCCTTGCCAGCCACTTTAATTACTTTTCGCGTGGAATGGACCCGCAGAATTGACAGACAGGTGCAGCGATCCTGATTAATTAAAATAATAAAGACCGGGCGAGGAGGACGAGGAGGGGGAATATCAATGTGTGGACAACTTCTCTTGATGGGCAAGCAGTGAGGGGACGTCAGAGCGGGGCGGGAACATTGATTTACTTTGTGACAACAGGGTGGCCTTCGGGCCTGACAGGGCTTTATGGAAGAAAGAGTAGGGGGAGGAGACGGAGGGGAGGTCCCATTCACATCCTCAGGGCCTTAGTTTAGCTCCCATAGGGGGGACATGAAGCCCCTCGGTGCCGCAGCAGCTGCAGTGTCCCACTCCGAGGAAACGCTGGTGCCATCACACCTATCAACATGAGATGGAGTTAATAAAAGCCACCTCCCGGGATTCATCAGCTCTAATAGCCATATATTATTTCAGCAGACAAAGGAAACGTCTATTTGAATGATAGGCCCTAAGAGAGTGTATAGCCTACTTATTGTCCTATCACTTCCTCTCTACATATTGATATCATGGATATAGTGGACTGAAGACTTCACAATTAAGATAAAAGCATGTTTGTTAATGTATGGATATGGACATGAAACAGATTGGAAAAGCGTTTTGTTGGTTTGGGGTTTACATAATTAGTTGAAAAATGGTATGCATGTTATCAGTGATTTAAAATAACTAAGTACATTTACTCAAGTACTAAAGGTGGGGTATGTAATATATTTCAGAAACACTTTTTGTTATATTCCATGGAATGCTCTTAACATCCCGATAGCAATGAATATATTAAATGCTTTGACAAAAAATCTGTGGAAGCCGTAGTACTGTAAAAAGCACGACCAATCATCTGAGCCGGCCCGGCTGAAGTAACTGGATGGCCTACCTGCCTGTCAGCCTTCCATCTGTGCACAAACTTATCTCGTGCCCTCATTGGTCATGTGCGCGTTCATGTCATGGATGTATAATGGTTCGTGTGTGTTGGAGGAGGGGCTCTGTAAGTAAGGCCCAATCACAAACCACTCCCTCGACCCTACCCCTCCGTGACGGAGTGTACTCCGTCTGCAGCCACACTCGCAGCCCAACGAGGCTCCCTCCTGTCTGATGGAGGGAGTAAATACAGCAGCAAGCTTTGGGACGGCCTCCCCTCTCTCCGGCAGAAACAGGAAATGCCGTAACTGTATGTAACAACGGTTTCAAATCAGCATCTCTTAGACAAAAAGTTTAAATGAATAACTCAAATAAAACTCCAAACATCTTTCATTGTGTTTCAAAGCTCTTTTAGTTTTAAACCTGATGTTTATAAGCTTCTTAGTTTTTGCAACGGTCTGTAAATATACACAACTTTATAATAAAATGCACACATTTACCTTTTTCTAGACTAAGTTAAAAACATATGACGTTATCATGAGGTTGTTAACATCGCAGTTTAGTGGATGTTTGCTGGAACTACTTGTAAACAGCGTGTTTCCTGACGGACACATACAGCGTGACTCCGGTCAGGTAGAGACCGATCTCAAGTCAGCACCGCTGCAGACTCGCTGTTTGAGGGTTTGATAGCCCACTCCCCCTCCACACTCGTTGCTTTGGAACAGCTCTCAATATGGCGGACCCTCCGCGTGAACGCGCAAACGGAGGAGTAGGGTGTAGGGGGCGGTTTGGGAATGGGCCGAAGTCTGAAGGAAGGGGCAGATTTGTTCCGGTTGTGTATTTTCAAATTCTAGCGCACTCGAGCTGGTTTCTCCAAAATTACCTACCCCACCTTTAAGTACAATGTTGAGATACTTGAGTATTTTAATTGTTCGTTACTTCGTACTTCCCTACACTATACAATTCAGAGGTAAATCGCAGTAGTGTAATGTAACTAAGTAGCCTACTCTTTGTCAAGTAGCCTATTTTATAAGTAAAACATTTCGGTAGTCACATATATGCTACTTCACACTTTTACTCCACTACATTTTGTAGGTGAATGTTGTAAATAATACAACATATAATTAACATTCCAATAAGATCACTTAGTATACAAAGTGATTAAAAATAGCTCCTTTACCAGCGGTGATAAACACATGAATGCATAAATAATTATCAAACATATTATATACAGTATTGTTAGAAAATGGGCCAATCTGCATAATGAGGGTTTTTACTTTCTGTACTTTGTGATGTTACTTTTGTACTTTTGTTACAGGACTTGAAACAGAACACTGTGGTATTTCTACTTTTACTTAAGATATGAGTACCCTACTTCTTCCTCCTGTGTATATAAGAAACATTTTAAGTAAATACTAAGTCATATTTACAGCCATGTGCAAACTGTAAATGCATTATTTTCAGTGGTGGAAAAAGTACTCAGATATTTTACTCCAGTTAAAGCAGTACATTGCAAAACAATAAAGTACAATTCAAAATCCTGCATTTAAAATCCTTCTTCAGTAAAAGTACAAACGTAAAGTAAGTAGAAGTAGAAAGTACTACCATATTTCAGAATCATATATATTAAATCACTGGATTATGATTATTGATGCATTAAAGTGTTTATCATAAATTAGCTGATTTTAATGACTCTATATGCCTATGCTATACTTAACCTGAATAAGAAGTCAATCTGAATTTGTATAGTTGTCAGATAAAGTTAGTGGAGTAAAATGTACAATACTGACTTCTAAAATGTAGTGGAGTAGAAATATAAAGGGTGGGAAATACTCCAAGAACAAGTACCTCATGATTGTGAAACGTTGTAACATAAGTACAGTAAGTAAACGTACCTCAATATATTCCACTACTGATTATTTTCCCAACAGCTTCACTTTTCTAAACCAACCAAGATGAATGTACAGAGCACGTCAGCGTTTAATCCAGGCCCGGCAAGGGGAGCCTGCAGTAACGTGCACCCACATTGTGAGCTGAAACAGGAGAGGTGTAGTTTGTGTGTGTGAAAGCTGACCTGCAGTGCCCACATCCTCAAGCTGACACTTTAGAGCTGCTCTGTCTCAGCTGAGCGTGTCAGAACAACAGAGATGTGGAAAAGACCGGCATGTTTACCACCTCTCTGTGAAATCAAATACAAGCTGCTCGCACCGCTTGGCCTTGTGACGGCAACAGATTGACTCACTCTCAGCTTCAAAGTTCTTCTGAAACACGGCAGATATGTGCAGACTCTTAAATGCTTCTCACACTTGCTTTCACACGTTAATGCAAACATTGGTGTACAGCATAACCTATTGAAATAATGCCCAAACCATTTCAACAGTTCATGTGTGGAGTCAAATGTGGTTTCTGTAGCAATACATATTCCTATAAATTCAATTATCTTACATTATCTTTCACAGTTTGGCACTTAGTTGAGCTGGTACGGCGTGGTACTGAAATGCTCTCAGGGGTTGGTTTTAAATCTGACAAAAAAAAGTTTGGAATTCAAGTTGCTTTTGTTTTTGGGGTGGAAAGTAACAGTATATTTACTAAAGCCCACAGTGTACACATTACAGCTATTGTACTTAATTATGTATTTGTTGTAGTACTTTCACTTCTAATATATGAGCTTTATGAGGGAAACATGGTGGAATGTGTCTATGCACAATACTTTAAGTACTATGAAAAAATAAGATGAATAAATGGCAAAAAACATGCTATTTACTCATACAGTTAAATACTGTAATAAGAAGCAATAACACTGGTGAGAGGAATACTTGCATTTTAAGTACATTTACTTCACTATTGGCTGAAAACACATTTAAAAGTGGTGTTTTAATGCAAGACATTAATTGTTATAGAGCCTTCTATATTGCAGTATTTCACTTGAGTAAAGGATCAAAACAACCCTGCTTCTAAAGCACTTCATTGGTCTGATTGCTTTAATTTGTAGACTCAACATATAAGAAGCAAAACAAATGATAATCTTCTCAAATGTTGCTTAGGATGAAACTGCTCTAATTGATAATAACAAAAATACAACGATAACTTTGTTTGTGTCGAAAGTGAGTAAAATAAATGACGATGAAACTAAAAAGATAAAATTATTCAAATTAAAGTTACAATGATGAAATAATAGAAAAAGAACTGCATATGCACTTTGACCACTGCCTACTAAACAATTCTGCTTACATGTTAATATGTAGTTGATTTGGATGATTAAGTGTAGTTTCCTGATTATCCTCATTTACTTAACAACAAAAATATGACCTTTAAAGTGTTTGTACATTGTGCAAGTGCTGCTATTTAGGAAGATACTTAAACACTTCTACCACCACTGGCCCTTTGGGTAACTGTGTCTAAAGAAGGGTATTTGTGTGACAGCCATTCATGCTGACTGGTGTCTTCACAGCTGAAATCTTTGTTTGAGATGAGAAGTCAGAGAGCCTTGGCAACTGAGAGCGCTATACGCCACCTCATGGACGAATGATGCCTCGCATGTTCAGTGTTCACTCACTGATCTGAGAGCAGCTGTGCAGGATCACGATGACTGATGGTAGCCAGTGACGGCTTCAGAACAACCTTTTTTTCTCAGACTTTTTTCTGCTTAACTCAGATTTTCTTCTACCTTCATTCAAGACATGTTTCTCACTCAGTTGCTACTATAGGGGTTTTACACAATATCCTACAGGCCTACTTTAAAGATAATGATGAAAATGATTTGAAAGAAATGGCTTCTGTCACTTGTTCTTTTTCTCTCTCATTCAAGACATGTTTCTCTCCCAGTAGCTTTAACCAAGTTTCCTTTTACACAATATCCTTTAAGCCTACACTAAAGAACATAAGCATACCTTAACAGAGAACCTTGGTATTATGCAAATTACTATACACAGAAGCTGCATGCTGATTTGCTTTGGAAGAAATTGAGGTTTTTTCACACTACTTTTTTCAGCCTAAGTGACTTTTTGTCTCTTATTAAAGATATGTTTCTTACATAGGCATGAACATAAGAAAATATAACATTGTTTAAAACCTTGAATTGAAACAAACCCTTACAGCAAACGTAGGTATCATGATCATGTGTGTTCCTTTACTGCAGAAGCTCCATGCTGTTTTTCTTTTGTAGAAATCAATGAAACACAAGACCAGAAGTATCACTGAATTATGTTTCAATAATCCAATTCCACATTTTTAATACCATACTTTTAAAGGGAAGACATTGATTTTCAATGTGCGTATTAATGCAACAAAGTCAAATGCTCTCAAAGCAGCTTGCTATCTGATATATTCATAATCAACTGCGCTGATGTACTGTGCAACGGCATTTAAACGGCGATGGGACTGACAGGAAATGAAACAAATTCGATTGGCTTTCGTCTAGAAGTCTGAAGATTGGCTGCTTTGTTTCCCTTTGATTGGTCAATTAAAAGTGCGCTTCCACTTTCGGAGCCCGGGCCCATTACAGAAAGTAATTTCAAGAGCCAAGCTGTTTGCCCCGCGCTGTCTGCTACGAGGAATTCCCTCTCCACTTTGGTGAAGTCAGGCTGAGGCAGAGAGAGCTGGTAATATTAGCTCCCGTTTTATTGAGAGATCCATTAATCGTAGCCTTCTGCCGCTGACCCTTTGACCCCTGCTGACCCCCGGACATCATGTTACCAGCCGGGCGAACGAGAGTTAAAGCCGGCAGGGCAGACACTGCTCCCCTAAAAACAAATAACATTGTTCAGCGCTCTGCTTTGTCTTCACTGCTTCTTGTGTTTCCAACATCTCACTGTAGTAGAAGTAAACACGGAGACGCAGCGTTCAGTTATTCCACATATCTGGAACAAACTCTTGCAGGTACGCTGCAACTCGTACTATTTTTAAATCCAGGCTGAAGACTTTTAATTGTGCAGCTGCTTTAATTACACTGCACTGTAACTTTTATTCATGTATTATGTTATTCTATATAAGCTTGTTTTATTTTTATTTTATTATTTTAAGACATATGTGTTAATGCTCAAAGTTTTTCATTGTTGTAAAGCACTGTTTTGAAAGGTGCTTTATTGACAAACGTGCCTTGCCTAGTACAAGTTACTCTTATCGAAACATTTAGTTTTTTGTCCTTGTAACCATACTGTAGTTTTATGGTGTTTTATTTGTAACCTTAAGGGCCTGGATGGTCGAGAAACTATATCAAGTATTCACTATATGTGCTTAATATCTGTTTTCCAATATATATTTTTATTCTGCTTGTGTACTTTTTTCTGTGCTTATGTAATCTTTCTTTGAATGCCATCAACCTGCCAGATGAAGTTAGCCTCTATATTGTTAAATCTGGCATGTTTAAATGATGGACTCAAGTACTTACTGTATGTTAATTAATGTTCATGTCCCAAGCATATAAAATGCAATTAACAAATGTGAGTAAATCAAAATAAACCTATGATGTGTGAATAGGTATTATTAGGTTTTAGAAAATGTCTATTTGTAGATCATGGCCCTGTTTTTTAAATTACACTGATTTGTTTTACCTCAATATCCAAATTAGCACGACATTTGAGCAAAATGTGTTAAGTGGTAATTTCTTGAATATTATTGGTATGGTTGTATTGTGTCAATGTACATTAGTATTTTATTGTTACCACAAATATATATTGAAATAAGAAATAATTACAGGAATGTATAATGCAATGTTTTTTTATCTTCTTGCCACTCATGAACTTTTGAAATAGTTAAAATAATTGTTTTAAACAAGTATTGATATCGAAAATGTCAACTCACCACAGCAGCTCTGCGTTGAGTCCATTTTGTTTTAATTAACATACACAGGGTGTCAGCAGTCTCAAAGATGACAAATCCTTTTCCAGAGAGCTGCCTGAGAGCAGAAAACATTAAGGCGGCATGAGAGCACATGCATTAGGCCACGGAAAACATCCAGCCAGGTGGGGTGGGGTTATGTACAGTAATACTCCTCCATTAAGTATCCTACTTATCTAATGCTACCATTAAGTATGCCATGTCTTGAGAAGCAGCGTAGAATTACTCTGAGATAATCCTGACATCACTGCAAGGACTGTGTTTAAATTATTGCTAATGTTGACAATGTGAGTCTTTTATAGAAGAATACGTCGGCTGTTTTATTTCCAGCTCCTTGACGAGCTATTTTCGAAGATGATCGCTGAATACCTTTATTGTAGCTTTATGATGGGTCATTTAGGAAGTATCATTCCTACAGTACTTTACAGAATCTCTTTATCAGCTGTCGAGCGCCCCACAATAGAAGACTTGTGTAACTTTATATACGCCTTCGTCTGATGGCTACATAAACTGCACTCTACCTGTTTTTCGACAGCCGAGGCCCGGGCCCAGGACGGGCGTTGAAAGCAAATACCTGATTGTATTAGTGTCTCCCCTTTAAGCTGTTGTCACCTAGCTGACCGATTATGGGCAATTACCTGCTCTGTCGGAATCCTAGCCGAATAGATTGAATTCAGATTGATTTTCGCCCAGGAAAGAGGAGGGAATTTAAAGCCTTTTTTAATTGGGTATTTGGTGTGTGCTGATCTGAACACCGTGGCCTTCCCGAGGGATCCTTTATGGGCCAATAATGGCATTGGAGTGGGGGGGTGCTGTAGTCTCGTCTGCCGGCTCCCTCCCAAGGCCATAACCCTGCATTTGCTCTGAGTGCTTTTCTATTATGCATTGATAGTTGAGCATCAATCAATAAGAGGGGAAACAGAAACCCAGTGAAACCAACTTCTTAAGTGTAAAATGCCTCTTAATACCCGGGGCCTTTCAAACAACTTAACCTGGACGCTTTTTACCCTCGCCCTTCCTCCCTCTGCTCTTTGAGGGACACTTACCGGCGCCTGGCGACACAATGTTTTATTTAGGAGGGCTGGAAATGTGCAGCTCTCAGGTGAAAATGTACCGCAACCCCTCTGGTTATACTTCAGCAATATATCACCATGTGTGTGCAGGCACAGACACGGACAGAAGCAAAATAGATCATTGCATTTCCATTATATACAAGTTTGTTTTTCGCCTGCTTGGAAAAACCTTTCTGATAAAAGGCTCTGAAAACACATCAATAAAGTAATATATGCAGTAGCCTTTCATTGACTTGACTTGTTTGATTTTGCAGCAAAAATAACAACGTCAAGGCTTTTAAAGTCAGCAGAAACCCAGTTGATCATATTATGAATGTAGCATGTCATGAAATCAAATCTCACAGATGATTTGGAGATGATACTAAAAGGACGGTTTCTTAAAATGAATGCAGTTGGTTGAAACAAGAAAACAAAAAGGCTACAGAGTCTCCTTTCACAGGACCAACGCATCAAATCACTAAACTGGGGAAATTCCGGGAATAAAAAGGAGGAAATAAGTCTAACCCGCAAGATAAGAGGAGCGGTTGGGGATCGGACCCCCTCAGTGGAAGAGATAAGACGGAGACAGTCACAGCAATGGCCGGCCACATAATACACAAGCCCACCTCCAGCCGTCTAAATCTCCCATCAGCACCAGTCCCCACCGGTCCTCCTGTCACCACTAATGCACCTTTTCCTATAGGACGAAGCCCCAGATGCAGTAAGGTTATCTGGGGCTTTGCAGGATTTCTCGGAATTGCCAAGTTCACCTTTCCTATAGTCCAGATGACAGGAGATGATACAGTACGGGGGAATCGATTGTTGGTCGCACTACGCGTCTTCTTTCGACATCTTCGATCTTCATCAACCTCTGTTTAAACTGTTAATAAACCACCAGGTAGGAATTCTAGAGACTATCTTGGAGTCCTAAAGAGGCACTATAATGCTTTTTGTTTTTACCCTTTCCTGTAGTGTGTTGTACAGGTTTTTCTGTGCATGAAAGTGGTCTGCATAGGGCTTACATCCCAAAGTTTACACCAGAGGGATACACTCCCCCTTGGCTGAATTTCCTCCATTGGACTCCGTGTTGTAATTCCCTAATATAGTGACATTACCATTTAACACTCACGCTTCTATTGGCTAGCGCTCCAACACATTGTAAGTAAGGGGCAAGCAGGGCCGTCTCCCCCCACAGGCCGATCATGCAGACTGCGTGGGGCCTCACCTTGCGGAGGGGGCCTCACCTTGCGGAGGGGGCCTCACCTTGCGGAGGGGGCCTCACCATGCAGAGGGGGCCTCACCTTGCGGAGGGGGCCTCATCTTGCGGAGGGTGCCTCAACTGAGCCGAAAATGCGGTGCACCTATGCGCGGCGCAATTATTGTGGCGCGGCACGGTTTCGCCGCTGCGACTCTCGCGCAACAGAGGGCCTCATCATATAACTTTGTGTGGGGCCATGTTGGCCAGGGACGGCCCTGGGACAAGACATCTCTAAGCGGTTGACCAATCTCAACAGAGCTGGCCAGCTAACCAATCAGAGCAGACTGGGCTCTGGTTTCAGACAGAGGGTGAAAAGAGGTGCTGCAGCACAGGCAGTATGAGAAAAAGAAAGAGCTTTTTGAACATTAAAGCATGGAGACATGTCCCAGGAGAGACACAGCATAATACAGCATGTCCTCTTTAATTCCAGTGATTGATAAGTAACAACATAACACACAACATTTTCATATTTTCTAATGGATATTTAATGGTCACACAGCACGGCACCCTTACACATATTCTACCCATCCTAGTGGGTTAAATGCACATGGGTTATACACAGCGCCTCGGAGTCTGGTGCCTTGCTCAAGAGGCTAAAGGGTACCTCAAAATACCACTCTACACTTCGTACTTGGTTCGTTCTGGGACTTGAACCGACGACCTTCCAGTTCCCAAGCCAATTCCCACAGACTGATTTCCTAGAAAGCATTAGTCCTACCCCGGTCCTTGGTGACATCATAGCCCCGAGTACCCCATTAAAACATTTCTGTGTGATTAATTATCCCAATAGCCAATACCACATTATAATGGCCAAATCATTTTGTAATCAGTGTTCAGCATATTAAAAGCAATCACTGGAAATGTCACCATCACCGTTATTGAAGGACACACATATTAAGCCGGTTGGGGGGAAGGTGAGGGGGCAAAAAGAGGATGCCCCCGAACTACTTCGGTTACACAAACTTTGTTTTCGGCCTCTATGCATCAGAGCCCTCTCCCTCCGTCTGCCATCTGCTGCTGAAGAATCTGTTTCACTCGATGAGCCAAGCCCAGCCTTTATTGGTCCTAATGGCACTATCAGCTGAGCCGCCAAACCCAATTACCTTTTAAAAAGGGAGGCCACCCCAGCTAATCATAGCTGCCTAACCTGATTTGCCTGTGATGAAGAGACGGGATAAAGAGCAGTTAATGGAGGGAGAATGATCTCACAAATACAAAAAACTCAATTCATTTCTCCGGGAGAGCAATCTGTCCGATTCAGCGGTAATGGAGTGGAGATTCATTAGTCCTCGGGCCTTAGTAGTAGCACCGTTCCCTTATCAACTGAATGACAAAGGAACATTCAGGGTGCTCCTCTTATACACTTCTAGTTAAGGGTGCATTGTTACAAGAATGGTTACTAAAATAGGATCAACATTGGGTCATGCCATTTGTCAGTTCTTCAATGGTAAAAGACTGATTTCATTGTATTTACAAATGCAAGTGTTATTTGACATTACTCTTTTTAACTAAAGCAAAAACTGTATGGACTTGTACAAATCATAAATCTATATGTACTGTTTGCTTTGTTTGCTTCTTACTTGTGTTAGAACACCACCAAAGGTTTCAGACAAATTTGGTAACATTATATTTCCGGTGAAGTGATTTTTAGGTCAGCTTTTTCTAATGTTGAAGTCAGAGTAGTTACCAAGAGTGATTTCAACTGTGTATCCATCCACGGGAGATTACTGCCTCCAGAACAAGACATGGACTTTTTGGGATTCAAGTGTCTATTAGCAAAGATTGATTAATTGCCCATGAAAGAATCTCAAAGGTCTCATCATTCAGTATCCAGGCCTAAACTGGAGCTACATGTCAACTGAAGACATCCAACATCCGCTGCAGCAGACTCCAGTCTGATTCACACGCATGTTCCCCTCATGATGTAAGTGACACACATGAATGACCAATTGATGCGAAGAATGTCGTGCAGGGGATGAGTCACAGAGAGCATGGGGCCAAAGACATAGATGACCCGACCCCCAACCCTTCTGAGTCCACACACCACTGCGTCTCCAGCCCAGATATGATCCAGAGGACGTCGGCGAGATGGAGCGTAGGGCCATAGCCAGGGTTTGCAGACGGACATTAGGCCAAAGCCAGAGTTAAAATCCTATTAGTTTGAGTTGGGAATCGGATTATCGTCGTCGAGAATCACTCGTCTGGCAACTAGTGTCTAATTTACGCCAATCAACAGCAATTATTGAGGGGAAGGGAGCCCCTATTAGAGAGCCTCATCCACTTAGTCTAATGAATGGGGAAGATTCAATCTTGGCTGTGGAGACGCATTGGAGAGCTGCAGCTGAACGCGACTGCACCAGCAGGCTAAAGCAGAGCTGCTGTTATTTATCAATGGTGGGGGGCTGTCAGAGCGAACATGCGTTAGCCATGGGGCACTGGGCTCTGGTTTCTGATGGTCTGGGGGCACTCTGGCCAGTAAAGCTGTTAGTGTGACTCTCTACAGCCCATTATGTGTATACTCGGAGAGACATGTATCGGGAGGACATCGTGTGTTATGGCCTGAGAGCGGGATGTTTTATTTCCAATCATAAATCAGAAACTATAGGCAGTCTATTATGTTTTCTTTAGAGAAAATGTGCACTCACTGGGTATACAAAATACTGTGAATAGCATTTATTGTAGCCAAATACATTCTAAAGGTTTATGCGATACTAAAAGAATGTGAGGTACTCTTGTTTAGTACAAAAAAAAAGATCCTCACTGTGTTATTTTATTTTAAAATGTCCATTTCTCTTTTGATTTTACAAAATGACAGTAACTTAAAGTGAACCGAAAACCGAGGGGAATTGTTTTAACTTCTGTAGTATGTGGCAGTCTTTAATTCGGGGAACAATATATTTTTAATGTCACCTACCCAACCCTGACTCATTATCTTCTCACTTTAATTTCAGTCATTACAAGCTAACACATCCACATATTAAACATGACTCATAAAGTGTGAAGTGTGTAACCATCAGTTGGTGCGGCAGACTTTAGTGTGTGTCTGTTCTTACACTGCCCTCTAGTGTTGGGAAAGCTCAATACCATCATGTGAAAATCAGTGGTAGATGAACTGTGACCTATACAAGTAGCCTTTAAAATACAGACACATCAAATGTTAGATGATAGATATACTGTTCCTTAAAAAAATGTATATGTTGATGGTATTTGGAAGACTTAAACAGTGATAATATCAAATTGGTATCAGTCTATTAAGCATAACTGCTGTCGTGGGTGGTAGCAAAAATAACGCTGCAACTATAGCAGGTTGATATACATGATGCATGAGCAAGTGTTTGTGGGTATCTCCAAATGACAGCAGATCCTGTGTCATGACCTCAAGTGTCTTGCTCTAATTTGCAGTGCCTATATATTCTTTCTTTTGCAATTCGTCAAAAAAAGAGCTTTCCGTCTATTTGATATTAATGGTGAGGTCCTGAACATCTCACGCTCCGGGGGAAATCCCTTTAATGTCTTTCTGTTGGGGTTCAGCTTTTCCAAATTGGTGAGAAGATGCATCAAGTTATTAATAACATCAAATATTTCCCTACATGAGGGTTTCATTTCCGATCAAGACTCTTTCCGTATCCTAATCTTACACCTGCACATTAGACTGATAACCTTTTCAACTGTTATCTTAAGTAATTACTCCTTCATGATATTTAACGCATAATGTGGAAACATGCATAGTCTAGTTCCATCCTACATATATCGTTATCTTGGCTGATTCTGAAACAGTTCAGATCAAATTAAAACGTGTTCCTCAAATATGTACTCTATAAGAAAAGTTTGTTATAGTATCAGCTAAACCCAAAATGTATTTAAAAAACGCATATTTAAAGTGACCATTCCCAAAATATAAATAGTTTGTGCAAACATGTGAAGCATAAATGAACTGCCGAAATCTCCACACATAAAGACAACACAACAGCTTCATTAGTGGGAACACTGGTTTGTGGTTGAAGCCGCATGCTCAAAGTCAAGTGACGTAACTTTTTCCTTTATATTAGCTGCTTATGTGAAGATTAACAGGAAGTGGAGCTTGCTAACTCATTTCAGACCATGTCCTTTCCCTTTTCAAGTGTGACTGAAGTCAATTCAAGCTCTGTCCCTCTGTGGGAGTGTAAAAGCATACTTTTTCCTGTGGTGACCTCCACTGCTCGTTGACTGTGGGTAGCTTGTTCCATTTCACTTTACGCTCTCATAGTTGTTCTCCCAGTGAAAGCTCAAGGGGGGAAATTAAAAACTGGCGACAGTAGCCTTTCATAACGACCCTTTAACATACATAGGTTTCATTTCTTGCTGTTGCCTGTCCACATTGACCGTCAAGCCCCTAACCACAGCCGCCCCCTCACACTCAATGCACCACTTTATGCCATAATGACACTTTAGACAGCAATAGGGTTGGAAAAAGATGCAATGACGTAACCAGCACACAATACCAATTTCATATTTTGTAATCATAAAGCAGTGGACATAAACCTTAAAGCAGTGTTCTCAGACAGTCCATGCACCCCTTAAGCTTAATCATTGTGATATATCATTAACAATATTGCAGGAACAACTGTTAAATAAGGAGCTGCACTTTAAATCTTATTCATTTCAACTTATTTACATATTTTCCCCCTGGTCATCCACCTGTGTGCAGTGGTCCTATAACATCAACCAATTTAAGATAAGATAATATAGTACTTTATTGATCCCAATTTGGGACATTTTAGTTGTATTATACTTTGTTCATTCGCTTTCTACAGAACCTATCTCCAGTTGGATAAAATGATCAATAGCCCTCACATTTTACACATAGGCTAAATATGAAGGTATAGCCAACAGCAATTGGTTAGCTTAGCATAAAAACAGGAAACAGGGGGACAGTATATGTAACTTTCTGAAGTGTTGTTATCACTGTCAAGTTGCCAGAAATACTCCACTCCAAAAACTCTCTTATTGGCAACATTTTATAATCTTGGGTATGCAAAAGTTTTCCTTCAGCTCTTCATTATGCAGATTATATCCCAAAGATAGAACATGTGGTAACTCAGGTGGCATTAGGGACCCCATTTCCATTGTCCCTGCAGGCAGAAACGAGAAAAGAAACTGTCCCACCCCCACATTTGCCCTCGCCAGCATATGACGGTAAAATAAATGACAGATAAACGAGGAAACCATGACTGAGAAGGTACCACATTTGAAGGGACACAATAACAACTCATACATGACATCATTGTGTTTGTGTGGTGGTGCCAGATTAAATCTTTAATGTCAATGACAAGAACACCAGATATTGCACAGAAATTGACCAAATTAAAGATATAGGCCTACATATTTTTGTATAACAGTATACACACACAAATCATAATATATTCACGATGACTCTACGGGGTAAAGTTCAAAGTTAATTTAAGGTAGTTTTAGTTTCTATTTAATTTACTCCAATGTTTAAACGTAATCTAAGTAACAAAGCTATCAAAGCAAAAATACTATTATGATCAGCTTGATACAGTGTCTGTTGTTGCTATTGTGTAAATACTAGCAACTGTCCCGTGACCTTCCTGGTCATTTTGCATAAATTAAAAAAGCGGGAGAGTTAAACAAAACAAAAATAGGTGACAACATAAGTGAGTGTATTTTTGGGATACTGATGTGGGGAAATTCCTGGAGTATTACTTAAAGGACCAAAATAAAAATGACTTCACTGAAGGTATAACTGAGATGAGTTCATGCTGACACACTGAGGTTGCATGCAAGTCTGCAGATATTCAAAAATAGTAGTGTGACTGTGAATGTAGGTTATGTCTAAGAGGAGGAAACTGCCCCTGTGTACCGCCATACCACAACTGTCAACGTGTCAGCAGCGGGGGGAGGTGAGAAAAGAAGCTCCTTTCTGTTTACCTCCCACTTCAATGTTTCATAATTTACACTGAGTTCCATCGGAGCTAAACCGAACGCTCATATCTTGGGCCTTAAAGGTTCCCTGAGTGTTGCAGTCTAAGGGACAGATTTCGAGAGAACAAAGGAAATGCAGCACATTTAGTGTAGCCTACTCCAAAAACGTAGTTTGTTACAATAGTTTAACTTCTGCCCTATCTTCTCAATCTAGTTGCTGACATATATCAAGATGTCTAAAATGCTGCTGTTATAAATGTCCTTCTCCATTGGCAATGCATTTACAAGTGCTTAATCTGCCAGTAAACTAAAAAACGCTCTTTGTTGAGAATCTGCTGTAGCTTTAACTAGTAACCTAAATTAATAAAGTGGAGCAAAAAGTACAATATTTCCCTCCAAATTGTGCGACTAGAAATAGGCCTAGAACATTGAAATACTCGAGTACCTCAACAGTGTACAGTACAATTCATCCAGAGAGAGTTATCAATGTTCTTACCAAACATCGTACAAACCTCACTTGTATTTAAAACCACAAAAGCACCGTCATGGTTCTGGATGAAAACTCTACTTGGCCTAATACATGCATAGGTTCCATCTAAAAGTTGCAAAGTCCCGAATAAATGGCTTTAAAGCTTTTGCAACAACGAAGGACTTCTGGAGAGAGATCAACGTGCAACTTTTGTAAACAGTCTAATCGTGCAACCTGTAGTTTGTTTCGACTTGAAACACTGATACAACAAGTGCAAGGAAGGTGCAAAAGGGTACTTTATTAAGAAGCAACTAAGGTCAAGCGTCTTTGGGTTCAAGAAAAGCGCTATAGAAATAAAATATATTATTATTATGTTGTCCGGTTGCAGTCCGGGAAGAAGAGAGTGAAGAGAGGAGGGCACACAACATTAGCAAAACACATAACATGTCCGTTTGGGAACAATACCCCCAACTGTAGTTCCATGTATGAATTATGAACCCAGTGTATAAATAGGTGGTCACCACAGTCCTCAATTTTCCAAACAGCGTAGGTCATCATTTTAGCAAAGGATCTCTGCACGTCTCTAAACGCCACGCAGCAGGTATCGAGCTTCACGTCAACGGTGAGAGGACACTTTTAATCCGTTAAAACATAATACAAACGGATGGAAAAAAAGGATATGTTTTGTTTTTTAACCTCAAACATAAGCGTTATAGTGAGAGTTCGCCGCAAATTCGCGCGCGGAGAGGTTTAATTTCGACAATTCGCTTAACTACTGCACGAGGTCAAGTAGCATGCGTTTCTTTTTCTTTTCTTTTTTTAAACCCGCTAACAAACTTGAAAGATATGTTAATGTGACACAATGTCTTGCTTTTAACGGTGATTTACAATAGTAGATACAGCAACTGTAAATGAAAGTTTAACGTGTTGAGTGTTAGCTTAATGGACATCATAGCAAGTCCCCCTGGCTACAGTAACGTAATACTTGCACTTTTACTTTGTAACAGAGTATTACTACACTTTGGTATTTCTACTTTCATTTAAGTACAAGTTCTGAGTACTTCGTCCACCTTTGTTCAGTAATTGGACGCTCTTGAACCCTTTTTAGGAGCCATGCATGCTAGTAGGGGTGTAACGGTACCCGTACCGAAATTATTCGGCACGGGCCCTTCGGTTCACGTACACGTGTGTACCGAACGAATATAACGTTAAACGTAAACAATTGAGAACGTGAACAACTTCTTGGAAGTAATCTCAGGTTCATTGGACGAGAGGCATACTATGAGAGCTGGTCACAGGGATGCGTTCAAATGTAGTCAGTAAATTGAGGAAATGGCGAAATGGCGAACGCAGATAAAGTTGAGCTAGAAAATCCTCCAGCATCTTTGAAGTCTCCGGTTTGGGAACATTTTGGTTTCGCAGTTATCTACAAGGGTGACGGACAAAGACAGGTGGACCGAACCAAAGCGGTTTGTCGGCATTGTTCAACTAAAATTGGTTACGCGGCTGGCAATACATCAAACTTGCACACTCATTTGAAAAGGCATCACCCGAACGTGAATATCACCGGTACGGTACCACAAGAAAAAAGACTGAAGTGCAAACCGAACTCCCACTAGCATTTAAGCCTCCACCACTCGCAAAAAGTTTAGACCGAGCCAAAGCTATTACAAATGCCAAATATCCTTATGTTGCCATGTTAGCAAAGCGCTACCTGGATGTATCTGCTACCTCTGTCCCTAGCGAGAGGGTGTTCTCCACAGCAGGAGACCTTAGGCGCGTCAACACACCAAGTACTTTTCCCACAAAGGTTCCTGAGAACTACGATTTAGTTGCGTTCACACGCCAAAAAGTCCCAGGAACTAAATTAGTTCTAGAGAACCTTTTTTACCCCCTTTTCAGTCCCTGCTAGAGAGCAGGGACTTTCGTGAGAGAAACATTTTCCTGTGTCTGATTGGCTGGGTGGAATGCAAACCATGCCCCGTCAAACTCCCAAAAACGTTTGTGAAGCCGCCATTTTATTATCCTCGCATTGCATTATAGAGAACCGCAGTGACGCGTCCTAAAACCCGGATGTAAACTCCTTCCGGTTCCTTCGTCAAAAACGCAATGCAATTTCTCCATAGGATTTTGGAAAATAGCTCGAAATAAGGTCTGGTTGAGACATATTTAAGAGACGGATCACGTTTTGTTCAGCCGGATAATATCCACATGTCTATCCTACTTTTATAATTTTCGAAAGCATAAATCTAGTCGCAAAATGCTAACGTTATGCTATAAAGGAACTACAGCAGGGTCGCTGCTTCAACGTCATGCCAATTTAAGATCCATATTCAAACATACAGATTGTAAATGGTACAAGTTGAAGTGTTTGTTTGAACAGGAGGCAGGTACTTGCTTTCAAGCAGAACAGGGCAAACAAACTTAGAGGAGTGCTTACGTGTTCGGTGTAATGACGTAAAACGGCCTGGACAACTTCTGTAGTCCTTTTCAGCCACTTAACAACCATCGTTTCTCACGTAAACTCTTCAAAAATCACCAGCGGGGTCACTGCTGATGACAAAACGTGATCTGTCTCTTCAATTTGTGTCAAACACAGACCTTATTTGGAGCTATTTTCCAAAATCCTATGAAGAAATTGCATTGCTTTTTATCGAAGGAACCGGACGTGGTAAAAATGCTAACTTACTTCCGGGTTTTAGGACGCGTCACTGCGGTTCTCTAGCATTAGCATTAGCATTAGCCCAGCGCAGAAACACAGAGACTAACTTATGACAACACAAAATAAAACATGGGAGCGGTGGAGATGAGGAGGTGTCGGCGTTCTGGCCGTTTACTCGGAAGGTCCCTAACTCCCGGGACTTCCGGCCAGGGATTTTGGGCGGCAGTATACGCCGTGAAGTTGTTTGCGGCCTGCCAGTAAACCCAAAGCAGCAGCAGCAGCAGCAGCAGCAGAAGAAGTGACGTCAGCGGCTTCATTTGCCTAATCCACCCCCAGGAACTAATTTCCGGTGTGAACGAGATCTGTACTTAGTTCCTGAGAACTAAAGAGTTCTCAGGAACCTTTGTGGGAAAAGTACATGGTGTGAACGCGCCTATTGTTAGTGCCAGCAGATCTGCCCTTTCGGCAAGCAATGTGGACAAGTTAATTTTTCTTTAAAAAAACATGAAAATACAATGACAAGCAAGTCCTAATGTCAAACTGGCTGCTTAGGTACTAGTACAGTACAAATACAGATTATTTCAGTTCATCGAAATGCTGCACCTTAATGTTTATTTTATTATATTTTGTATTTATTTGAGTGAATATTCACAGTTTAATAATAATTGAAAACCCAAAACTAATAGTTTACGTTTTGTGAGTACTAGTACAGTAAAGTTCAAATACAGATTATTTCAGTTCATCGAAATGCTGCACCTTAATGTTTATTTTATTATATTTTGTATTTATTTGAGTGAATACATTATTCAGAGTTTAATAATAATTAAAAAATATATATATATATTTTATCTTTTTTGTGATAATTTTTTCTGCTGTACCGAAAACGTACCGAACCGAACCGTGACCTAAAAACCGAGGTACGTCCCGAAATGTTTGTGAACCGTTACACCCCTACTAGCTAGCATGTCTGTGTGTACTTGCCAGTATAATTTGTCTTTTCTTTTCAGCAGTTAAAGCTTTCAGGATGTTTCAAGGTTCCAGAGGTGCCAGCTTTGCACAAATGCTCATGAAGAATATACCTGAGACATCAAGACAGACTGAACCATCCAAACCTGCCGCAACGTCAAATCAACCAAGCAAATATACTTCTTACAAACAAGGGAACGGTTCGTATAAAAATGGTGAGTATAAGAATCTTATTTGCTTGTAACCTTAATGACTGTAGCAACATCTTTGACCCATCGGTTTTATCAAAATGAACAAATCTGTACTGTAGAATTTTAATCTGCTCTTTCGGCCCTGTTCTTATTTCACCAACAAAGGTTATGCCAAACCAACAGCTTCACCTAAAACACTGATTGAAATATACAAGCAAGGTGAAACAAACGCCATCTCTTTGATCTATCAGCTTGCCTGTGTTTTGCAGTTCCACGTGGAGATGAAGGAGACAGTGACTCCAGGTACAAATACACCACATGACATGTTTGTGAGCCTTCAGATACACTTCAGAGACCACTTGTTTCAAGTTTCAAGGCTTTTATTGTCATGTGTGCTTAGCTACAGTGTTGTCATGACAATGACAATCTTAGGTCACAGGCTCCTCCAACAGTGCAACACAATAAAACGGATAAAATAGTTCAAGTAAATAAAATTGAATATAATAGAAACAGAATATGATAGAAACTGTGCAGAATAGTCTATATCAGGCGAAATTCGCCGTTTTGAATCCAAAATAGGTTGTTTGTGTGATTCATGTAGATCTGCAATAAAAATATTTTTGGGGTATGAGGGGGTCTGGGACCCGGAGTAATCTGCGGCCGCGAGCTGTTATGTGCCATCATGACACGCATGGTGTTCTTTTTTTATATATTATAATGCAGCGCGAGCTGTGTGCTCGAGTCTTCCTACCTGTCGGCTCTGCTGCTCCGCGATGATGGTCGAGCTTCAGCAGCCACATTACCTACGGGTGCGTTCGTTAATATTAACTGTGCGGTCCGGAGTCACTGTGGTACAGACTGGACCGCTGGTGAACAGCTGTTAGAACGGGCCGTTCAGGTGTTCAGAGCAGAGCTCCCTGTCGGAGCGGCAGAGCGTGATGTAAACTGAAAAGTTTTTCTGTCGCAATATTATCGTTGAGCTGGCTAACTAGCATACATTGTCACTATCTGCTAACGTTAGCTTTAGCCTTCGTTTTCTAATAGTTTTTTTTTCATAGGCTATAAACGGAGGTGGTATAAGTATAGATCTTGTACTTGAGTAAAAGTAGAAGCACTCAGATCTTGTACTAGAGTAAAAGTAGAAGTACTCAGGTCTTGTACTTGAGTAAAAGTAGAAGTACTCAGATCTTGTACTTGATTAAAAGTAGAAGTACCAGAGTGTAGGAATACTCTGTTAGTAAAAGTACTGCATTCAAAATGTTCCTCAAGTAAAAGTAGAAAAGTATTCTCATCAAAATATAGTGAAAGACAGTAAAAGTAGTCGTTGTGCAGATTGGTCCATTTCAGAATAATATATATGATATGTTTTATAATGATTGATCATGAAAGTGTTCTCAAAGCTGGTGAAGGTGCAGCTAGTCTGAATGACTTTGTATACTGCAGGGTAGCTTGTGGATTTACTCCAGGTGGAACTAAAGTCTGATTCAACACTTGGTTATATTTCACATCATTCATCCACATCTGTAAAGTAACTAAAGGTATTAATACATGTAGTGGAGGAAAAGTACACCGTTTACCTCTGAACTGTAGAGGAAAAGAAGAACAAAGTAGCAACACATTGAAATACTTAAATAAAGTACAAGTATCTCAAAATTGTACCCAAGTATAGTACTTGAGTTTATGAATTTAGTTACTTTACACCAGATGCCATAAAGATAGAAAGACTCAGCCTTGCACAGAGGCATGACAATAGATTTTCAAAATGCTCAACAGTGCTGCCAAAATTATAAACTGACTGATACACAATTAAAATAAATGCTTTTATATATTTCTATTAGATGTGACTCTTTAGCGTTTCTGTTATTATTAACACTGCTGCTTTAGTTGCTCTGACTGCTAACATCCTGTTATTCCTCATTTTAAAGCCGATATTCCGTGGGGTCGGGGGCTCGGGTCCTTGTCACCTTTTTCATACCTGATGAGTTTGCATCCCTGATAATACTTAGTAAGGAGGCCATAATATTTTTGACTCATGGCTGAAGTTAAGTTTCTCCAGCTCTCCCCAGGTTGGCAAAAAAATGCATCTCAAAATGCTTTAAAATATGGAATATTCAAAATGTTCTTCCCGGGGAGCATGCCCCCGGACCCCCCTAGAGGGATAATATCCTTCTCACCTTTTTCACCCCTGACCCGTTTTCATGCCTGCTATATACAGTAATTAGAATATTGATATATATGTGAGTTGCAAACAGAGGTATGTTCTTTCAAAAGTTCAGGTGTTTATCATTTTTATGGCCTGTGGGATGAATTGTTTTATTATTGTCAATGAAAGCCTTTTGTTTGATTATAGAACATACAATAACAAAGCAAACTATTCATATATTGCCTAGGTTGAAATTGTAATCTGGTTTTATGACTCTAGCTCAGATATTTCCATGATTCCCAAATCTGACTGCTTACTAGTTTCTTTTGTAAAAGACAGCTAGAGGACTTCTCTCCAATCCATTCTTCTGTTGTTTCTCAGGCAATTTACCAGGGCTTTATTTTGCCTTTTGCGTGGTGATTGATGGGTTTGAGTACAAGACTGGTGTTGGAATAACAAAGAAGGAGGCTCGACTGAAAGCGGCACAGCTCGCTCTGCCGGACCTGCTGCCCACCTTGGATTGTCTGAAGTCTGACTTCCCTGAAGCAGCAGGTAAATGTCTAATACTGATCTAAGTATTTATATAGCAGACAGTTCCTGGAAAGCCAAAGTGTAGTAACAGACCTCATCTTCATTCCTTCCCATGCCTGTTTGTTTTTCTTAGATGTCCCTCCACCACTGCCAGTAAAAGAGGAGCCCTCCATCTCTGACCTTTATCCTTGTAAAGCCGATCATGGTACTGTAATTCTATTCGACTGGATGTCAAATATTAGGACAGTGGCATATTTTGTTCAGGTCTTGATCTCTCTTAAATGAAATATTGAACTTTAATTTGAGGGGTTGTGTCCAAAGGGCAATACTACAATTTCCATATCAGTCCGTGATGTCACCGGGCCCAGAAAGACTTTTCCCCATTGACTAACATTGGGAAAGAGACACCTGTAAATCAGCGGATAATTTTTTGTTAAACTAAATAAACGTACCCAGTATGAACTATCTTATAGCCCTTATTAGAATCATTAGGTCCTTAAAGTTGTAAAATGCATTAAAAGCCGAATCGAGATTTATTTTCTGTCTCCATTCATTCTACTGAGCGAGAGTGGGGGGGCTTAAGGGGCCATGCTCTGTGAGCGCACATACGGGTTCTTCTGCTCAGACAGCTAGGCATGATGGGTAATCTGACGTTGCGCCATTTTGTCTTCATGCGCCAATGAGCAGCTCTCAGGAAAGAATGAGACCCCACCTCCAACGCGGTATCCAGTTCTTATTATGCATCCATGGTTCTAACCTGTTGGTATGGAGGTCAGGTGACTTGCGTCTGTTGAAGAACACCTCTACTGTTTGGCCTGAAAAACGTGTTGGTTAGTCTGGCTGTATTTTTTAGAAAGATTGTGTTCGATAAAGTTAAAAGTTAGCACTCAAAATCCCCGTTTTATTTCATTTGAAAAACCTTTGCTCTGTAGTATTGCCAAAGGGGAAATGCATTGAATACTGCTAAAACTGTAAGCTACAGTAGATATGCACATTTCTATCTAACTTTTGTATACGTGGTGTCTTATACGTCTTGCTGTTCAGAAAGAACAAGTCCTTTAAACCACCGGATTCCCAACGCTGTCAAGGATCAGCTCACTAAACTGATGAACAGCCACCCAGAGTTCACTGCCTGCGCTGGCACCACGGCAGCGTTCGTCATGCAGACTTGTAAGGGACCTCTCACAAACGCACAGTTAAATCAAAAATGTATTTTGAATGTGTGAATGAACCATAATATTGGAAACGATAAGAGCTGTTTTATTCGTCATTGCTGTGAACGGTGTAAAGACGACCTAAAAAATGTTCTTACACTGTTCCTACAGAAAATTGATTATTGATTATTATTATAATCTTCACAAAAGCAGTATTTATTGCATTTATTTGCTCATGGTACTTTGTCAACGGTCTTATGTGTACTACATCTAATACTACAGACCTGCTCATTAGGAGTACAGATGTTTTTATAGCTCCATTAGCTCTGTTCAGAATATAAATCTCACATGTATGCATGCATCCTTTTGACAAAATTCCTCTCTCTCTAGCCGGCGGATATGATGTGGTCGCTCTCGGCACTGGAAACTTTAATACCAAAGAGAGTACCTCGTTGAGTGGACGTGCTGTGCATGATTCACATGCAGTGGTTACTGCAAGGAGATCTCTTATGAGGTAAGATATAACCATGAGCCTGTGTGTGCATGATGTGGTTTGGGTCATGAAAGGACTATGATGCAAGTCTTTGATTACAGCAGATTATTTACTTTATATCTTGATCTAATCAACCACTGAACAAAACTATATTCCAACTCCCATGAATGACCAAAACAATTCAGGTTAAACCCCATCAAATACGGAAGGTTGTAAAATGTGTCACACAGAACACTCATTCGTTGAATACCTAATTTTCCAGTGTGGTTAGTAAGTGTGTCATATACTATATCATACATGATGTCATCTGAAGATGTGGCGCTGTCAGTAGAGACATTATTCTAGTGTTGGTTATTGTTTGGGTGTTATTTAAATTGTCATCTATAGTTTTTAAAATAACAAAATAGAATTCCAACCGGTTTAAAGATGCCTAATATTTCCCACGACTTATTACCACTTATATTATTGGACTAAATATGCAATCATTTGAACGCCAGTAGAGATTGATGTATCTACTTAGCAACATTTAGCATGTCATTATTACGTCACATCAGGTATGTGTTAATAGGGACACATGTTGGTTTATGTGTAATGCTTTGGTTGAGTACATTGTGTTTAAATGTGTTACATTGTAAAGTCTTCGCGTCCAAAGGAGCTAGTTGAGGTGATTCGGGCACCTAGTTAAGATGCCACCTGGGCGCCTCCCTAGGAAGGTGTTCCAGGCACGTCCAGCTGGGAAGAGACTAGGGCTGTCCCGAATACCATTTCTCGGGCTCCGGATATTCGGTAGTGATCAGCAGCGAATATTAGAATATTCGGTGCGGAGATTTTTTTTCATAACACGCTCCGAGACACCTGACAACACACTGTTAAGCAGAAGCGCAGAAAGAGCATACTATTACGATTTATATTTATTTATTGTCTCAGTACTCGCATACATTAAAACTAAATGTGTCCTCTGCATTTAACCCAGCCGCAGTGCAGCGCCGGGGATATAGGCGTAAACAGTAAACGGTATTTAAATAAATGAAGAACGAAAAATAAATGAACGAACTGTATGCCAATAATTGCCTTAGCCCCAGATGTTCCCACATCGCTCCTATTATTTTCACTATTCGGATAAAATTGAAAAACTAATATAAAAAAACAATTCGGTTGCTTGCTTGCAACTATTTTCCAAGGATAGTAAGAGCACGATTTTATCATGTGTAACGTTACTGTTTAAACGGCGGATAACGCAGCTTCATCATGGCAACTTGACAACAGTTAAGCTAAGCTAGGCTACTACTTACAGCATCCGGTGACTTTTCAGAGTTGTTGTGCCACCGGCCAGTTTCTTGTCGCATATTTGGCACACTGCCTTCTTCTTACCGTCGTCCAATTTAAAATGGTCCCACACAGCTGGAGTCTTCGGCATTTTGTGTTCAGGTGTGTGAAGCGAGGTGAAGCAAGGAGAAGCGTGCCGTTTGCGTTCGTGACTGTGAGTGAACGCGATGTCAGGAGCACAGGCTGAGATTGTATATATTTCCGCATTTTAACAGTGCAATTCAAAAGTATAAATATAGTATAAGAATATGGAAATTCGCCTTTATTGATAGCATACATTTAGGGGAAACATTTTTTTTTTGGAAAAAAATAAAAAAACTAATATCCGAATAATGAAATTGAAACCCGAATAGTTGGCCAACGAACGAATATTCGAATAGTCGAATATTCGGGTACAGCCCTAGAAGACACCAAGGGGTAGACCTAGGACCAGGTGGAGGGATTATATCTCTTCGCTGGCCTGGGAGCGCCTTGGGATCCCCCAGTCAGAGCTGGTTGATGTGGCCAGGGAAAGGAAGTTTGGGGCTCTCTGCTGGAACTGCTACCCCCGCGACCCGACCACGGATAAGCGGAAGAAGATGGATGGATGGATGGACATTATAAAGTTCTGGGAATATTCCTTTTTTAACAATGTATGAATGTTGCTGTTTTTGAAATGGCTCACGTTAAGATTATTTTAACTGATTATTTATGTTGGAACCCACACTGAACCCTTTTCCTTTTAAACAATGAAGGTCTTCAGCCCTTGACACTTTCACTTCACACTTCTCTGATGTTGCTCTAATCTAATGTTGTGCTGACAGGTTTCTGTACCGGCACCTGCTGATGTTCTTCAGCAAAACGGCCAATCTGACGGAGAAGTCGATCTTCCAGCGGAGCAGCAGCAGCGGCCTCCTCACCCTGAAGAGCGGCATCAGCCTCCACCTCTACGTGAACCAGCTGCCAAAGGGAGCCGCTCAGATCCCGTCCAAACTGTGAGTTAGGGCTGCAAGATTTGGGCAAATAATCGAATTGCGATTTTTCTGACAGATATTGCGATTTTAGTTTTTAAGCGACCCAAAGGAAGTTTATTGTAAAATGCGGCCATATCTCCGGCTAGGAAGGTTGTATCAACGTGCTCCCGTCTCTAGCACCCCCGCAGCCCGAGCTACGAGTGAAAGAACTAAACTTACATGAAACTTCTGTTGGGTTGCTTTAAAGTCAAGCTTCAGTTTAAGATTCACCCTGTAATAGAAACATGTGATGGGGCATTACTAACCTGACTCAGATGCTTTGTTTCACCAAAGCATCTAGGAAAGCTCCATTGGAAGCCATTTGGAAAAGTATTTCAAAAATACTTGGCAGGTGATTGGATCAATCTGTCTATCACCTATGGGCCACTTCTGATTGGTTAACAAGGACTGGTGCATGCGGAGCACAGCACTTCTGATTGGTGTGGATGACTGACACACAAGAAGAACAACAAATTAAAAATAATTAAATCGATTTATCGTTCAGCCCTACTGAGTGTTTGATCACTCGGCACCTTTTGGCCCTGATGAAAGGCAATGTGAGGCGATGCAAAAGTCGGCTCTGTCACTTCTGCTTCTTTTATGTCTGTTTGTTTGAGGTGCTCACGGCTGTTTCTCAATAGGTACTTTAAACTAAGTGATGTTATAGAATCAAGGTTGCAAGTAAGGCGTACATTATTGGAAGTCGTTTTCCACTCAACCTAGGGCTGCTCAATTATTTGTATTTTAATCGCAATTACGATTTTGGCTTGCAACGATTATGAAAACATCGAAATAAAACGATTATTTTATTTAAATTATTTTTTTGTATTGGTTTTTCAGTTGAGTTATACTTAAAGTTCAGGGTAATCAACTGTTAAAAACATACTGTTCAAACTTTTTTTTCAATAAATGGATGTTTTCAAAATAAATGGATAATCGTTTTTAATAATCGTGATATCAATTATTGACCCAAATAATCGAGATTATGATTTTTGCCATAATCGAGCAGCCCTAAATCTCAACCTCAATGGGGCTGTGTGTATTACTCAGTTTGTCTTAACAGCCTAAATAAAAAGCTTCAATAGGTTATCCAGTGCTCTTCCTCAGCTCTGTGCTCTGTTCCCAGGCGTCTGAACCCACTCTCTATTTCGGCGTGGCAAGTCAACAACGAGATCAGCCTACACCTGTCAGTGGAGGGGAAGGTGATCAACTTTTACTTTTCCATCCACAAAGACTTTCTTTAATGATAACAAAAGTAAAGTTGTATTTTGCTAAATGCGTCATGGGCTTATATTATAAACGGAAATGAAACTGACTATAAAACTTTTTTTTTTCAGGTGTTCTCTGTTTTCTCGTCAGCTTTTGATCACTCTGCCTCCAAAGTGGTGAGCATGTCCACCACAGACAAGCTCACTCAGTGGCAGGTGCTAGGATACCAGGGAGCCCTGCTCAGCCACTTCATTGAGCCCGTCTATGTGCAAAGCATCCTTATAGGCAAGTCGTGACACCCAGCAAAGACAGCTACACTATTGCATAAAACCTTAACATGTCCCATTAAACAACATTTAAAAAGCTTTTACTGTAAAAGAAGTATGGAACTTGTATTGCCTTACAAAGTATTTGAATGTAGAGTACATACTTCTCCATAGTGACATAGAGCCCTGCATTTTCTCAAGGAAACCGTAGATCTAATAATAGGACCTTACAGTATGTAACAATTCATGCAGTCTATATTCAGACTGCAAACACACTCCCCATTTTTTAAATCCTCTGTTTGACCAAGAACATAAGAACAGGTGTAAACATAATCTACTCAAGTTTACAAAGAGTCAATATTGTTAGATAATATCTTCCTCTCCTCTTTGAAACACTGGAAACTCCAGGATAGTTGTAATAGCTGTGTCAATATGCAAAAAACACCTACATGATAGATTCAATTCATCATCACTGATAGGTGACACTATTACATCATCACACACACACACACACACACACACACACACACACACACAGCTTTACAAACTAACTGCTGCAGCACATTATACTGTTAAAATTAGAAACCTTACATTTCCTAACTATCGTCACTAAGCACACCTCTGGCCCCCTGAGTACCCTGTTTTTTAAACCCACAATCATCTTAAATGCAGACACCAAAAAATACACATCTTCTTATTTAACACTTTGATAGAATAAGGATTGATTGAGTTCAATAATACAACATTCTCAAGTTGTAGAAAGGGGGTGAAGTATGACTTATATACATTTTATATAAATGGATCAGGACAAAAAGAGAGAATCTTTTCTTCTGAAACGTTCAGAGTCTCTTTCCACAGAGGGGACACATGTTGATGTAGAAGAGACATGAAGAAGAGGGGACACATGTTGATGTAGAAGAGACATGAAGAAGAGGGGACACATGTTGATGTAGAAGAGACATGAAGAAGAGGGGACACATGTTGATGTAGAAGAGACATGAAGAAGAGGGGACACATGTTGATGTAGAAGAGACATGAAGAAGAGGGGACACATGTTGATGTAGAAGAGACATGAAGAAGAGGGGACACATGTTGATGTAGAAGAGACATCAACAAGTGGATTTTGCATAATAGGTGACCTTTAACTTGTGTATTTGCTAAAATATATTTACTTTTAAAATCATATAGGTGACGCTTGCTGCACTGACATCCGTGGCATGAAGATCTCTGTGAGCCAGCGTGTGGAGGGGGTCACCTCCCTGCTGCCCATGTTCTACTGCATGATGAGACCCCACATCAGCCTGGTGCCCTCTGTGGCCACCAACAGCAGCGACGGAAGGCAGTTCACCTACGGTATCAACTGGAGCGAAGGAGACAGCTCCCTGGAGGTGGTGGATGGCCTGGAGGGCAAGACCGTAGAGGAGTAAGGATCACTTAATAGGATATTGACTGTTGGGATGCCAGAAACTGACCATGATAATAAAAAAATATATAAATAAAATCTAATTTAAAAAAAATAATTTTCGATTATGGAAACTTACAAATATTCGAAAAATCGAATAATGGCTGGCATCCCTAATTGACAGTTGGGTGTCAAATGTGGTGACAAATGTGCATGAGGCTATTCTGTCAGTCATATTTGCTCACAAAGGGGTTAGGTGTGATGGGGTTTTCTGTGCTAAAAACACTTAGATTGCTATTATTTAATATAAAATGTCACAGTGTAATGAACCAGAAAAAACAAGTGATAACTGGGTGATTTTATTTTGAAATTAGAAGCAATGCAGTCTGGAAATCTTGAGTGTTCCTCAGTTTGAAAGGTCCCCCTGTCTATGAGCTGTGTAGCAATCTACTTTCTGATTCCACTATGCGTTAGCGTTGTCTGGGATTACATCGAATGTTTTACTTTACATGGATTATCTTGTCGTAGGTCTCCCTTCAAGAGTGGCACTGCTCTTGCTAGCCGCCTGTGCAAAGCGGCGATGTCGCACCGCTTCAAGTTGGTGGCCAAAGAGGCCCAGAGGCCGGAGCTGCTGGCAGCGAGCTCCTACAGCAAGGCCAAGGTAACACTCAAATGGTTTCAGATTCAAAGGCTGAGAACTAACGTTAGTATAACAGCATGGTACATTGTGCTTCACAGAAAAAAATAAAACTAATAATTAACCTTTAAAATATAAATTACATTTTACACGGAAGTAAAATTAGCGGTATCAACAGCAGAAGCTCCAGTAAGGTGTGTGTGTGTCAGAAGGATCCCACTCTTTGGATTTCCTGCCCGACAAAATTCACTTAATGACCGGACACAGCTCTGAATGAAGTGTGACGGGTTTTCCTACCGACGCGTCAAAGCACACGCAGCGCAGAGTTGGCATTTTTTCTTTCTTTTTTTAGTCGACAACATTTTTTTTCAAAGTCACAATTGTATTATAGCATTAAAGAAGTATTCTGCTAATTTTCAGGTTCATATTTAGCTCCTCTACTGGGACATGTCTCCATGCTTTAATGTTCAAAAAGCTCTTTACTTGTCTCATACTGCCTGTGCTGCAGCACCTCTTTTCCCCCTCTGACTGAAACCAGAGCCCAGTCTGCTCTGATTGGTTAGCTGGCCGGCTCTGTTGTGATTGGTCAGCTGCTTAGAGTAACATAACCACATTATGTTACGGAAGAAGTAATCAAAGGAGTCCAATGGAGGAGTTTCAGGCAGGTGGGAAGTATGTGGGAGATAGTTCCCTCTGGTGGGAACCTTCGGGTTATCCTTTGCAGACTATTTACATGCACACAATCCGACATATCTGACTATAGGAAAGGGAAAACCCCAAAACGCATAATGTTGCTACAGTTATCCTCTGTTTAACTATATGTTGTATGGAAAGCAGACTGCGTGTGTTCAGATGAATCCACACACTTGCATGGATTAAAGGTGGGGTAGGTAATTCACTTCAGAAACACTTGTTATATTCCATGGACCTAGGGTTGGGTATCGGTTGAATTTCCACAATTCTGATTCCGATACCGATTCTACTTTTCTATTCCGGTTCTTATCGGTTCTCGATTCCGGTTCTTTGAGGGGCAGGGTAAAAAAAAATGATACATGCTTCTTCCACCAAAAAAATTAAATTTATTCGAGAAACTTTTACACAGGTTAGTTTACAGTAATATCCACATTAATCAGTCTGTTTATATTCACTGCTATGTAACTGTAACCTGAGAACCACTGAAGCTACAACAGTCCAACTTTTAAAGGAACCCCCCCCCCCATTTAAAAACAGTTCTTGTTGAGAGAAACCAGCATATCTGCCTCTCAGGCATACCGGGAAGAAAGGTTTGAACATGTTAAAGTAAAATGCTTCAATCTGGTGCACTTTAAGCAGAATGACTAGAGACTAGATCTAGGGGGTACAACTTTAAACACCCATATGAAAAAGATCGGTTTACATTTTAATAATCAAATAAGTATGTGAACATAACCAGTAACCTACCATAGCCAATAACAAATACATGCAACGCATTTATTTTTTTTGTTCATTCAGATCTTATTTTACTATTTTATTTATGCATATGTTTTTATCTCCAGTTTAAAACGATATGTCTGGTTTACTGTCCTATAGTATACACTGGAATGATTTCAAACCTGTTTTATCCCAATAATTATAAAGGAGTGCCTTGGAAATATGTGTTTACATACATTGTGATCAAATCGTTTGAGACCCACTGAGATAACTTAGACTAAAGTGAACTATCTAAACCCTCAGAGTCCTTTACCTCACTGAGCTGTAGTTATCAGACACTCAGTCTGACTGGAGAGGACTCTCCCTCCACATCATTGTAGAAACATCTTCTTCTTCCATTAGAGCAGCTAGCACCAGATGCTAATAACAACAGCGCGTACCGGTGCACCCTCCCTTTCTCCCTCGCTCACTCGCACTTTGGCTGTGAGCTGCGGGCGCCAGATAAGCCAACATCCCCCATTTCCATCACTTACAGCGCCCATCGTACAGGGCGAATGAAAGGTGTAACCGGGGTGAAAAAGGGTGTTACATTTACTTAATTATGAATGTTGTTACATCAAGGCCGAACATTAGGGTGTGCCCCAACGGTTTTCCTCTCAGAGCTGTCAGTGCAGCGCCTCCCCAGATCTGGCGCCCTAGGCAAACATTTATAACGCCAGTGCGACGGGCCAGCCCTGGTCTCAGGTTACACTCATAGACTGTAGGAAGTGCAGCGCTACAGTTCCCGCCCCGCTGCAGTCATACAGTAGGCTACGGACAGCGGTGAGAAACATTTCCTCAGGCATCGAAAAGCGGAACCGAAATTCACATTTCTAAATGATGCCGTTAGAATCGAAATGTTGGAACCGGTTCCAAACCGGTTCTCGGTACCCAACCCTACTCTTAACATCCTGATAGCAATGAATATATTAAATGCTTTGACAATAAATACATAAACACATCTCATCTGTGGAAGCCGTGGCGCTGTAAAAAGCACGACCAATCATCTGAGCCGGCTAAAGTAACTGGATGGCCTACCTGCCTGTCAGCCTTCCATCTGTGCACAAACTTATCTCGTGCCCTCATTGGTCATGTGCGCGTTCGTGTGTGTTGGAGGAGGGGCTCTGTGAGGAGGTCTGAAGGAAAGGTCAGATTATTTTCGGCTGCGTACTTTCAAATTCTAGTGCACTCGAGCTGGTGTCTCCATTCTACCTTTAACTCTAAATTGATATTTGGAATGGATTTTGTGAATATGTTTTGAGAGAAGTGTTCTGCAGAATTTGTGTTTTTTATACCTGTGTTATGTCACCGCAGAGGATGGCCAAGGCGTACCAGGAGGCGAAGAACGTGCTGAAGGCGTACCTGCTGCAGCAAGGCTACGGTGCCTGGCCGGTCAAGGTGTCTGTGAGTGATAACTTCAGCATGTGAAGATAAACACATTATCGCGAGAGAACAAAACCTGTGTTGAAGAAATAATGTCCAAAAAAAGCACTGGTTGCTGAGGGACTTTACTGTAATGCTAATGTGACTTCTAAAGGGATTAAAGTCAATCACTGTTAATGTTGAAGAGCTATTTTGGGTTAGTTGAATTCGTCTTTGGTGTTTTACCTTCACATTTAGTTGTGATTTTCACAAAAGGAATACGAATGCTTTAAATGTGTGTAACGTAGCCATTTGTAGAGGCAAACCAGTTGTTACGCTTTTACCTGGGAAATAGTTTTGCTTCCTTATGTCCATGCTGACAAGTGATTTGTATTGTTTTACTGTTTAAAAATAACATTTTGCCAATGTGTTGGAAATGTGCATGTTCAATATTACTTTCTGTATCAAGATTTTACTTTAATTGTCCTTAAGTATGATGAGTAAGTTATAGTTGTTGCATAAACATTTAAAGTTTGTCTCCACGTTTTGTGAGAACAACCTCTTTTTGACTTATTCCTTGCTGCTGAACAGAAAGTCTAAGTGAGCCATGGCTAATGCTCAATGATGGAACCACTAAATAAAACCAAACCATAGCTCAAATGTTTGTGTTTGGCACGTGTTAATTTAGCAGGAACACTTACATTACCAAAAAACACTTGTTTCTCTATATCTCCAAACATTCAATTAACGGTGCGTTTTTGGGGCTCTGTTATTGACATGAATGACGAAGCCCTTTGACTATTCTAAAAGAAGAAAGCAAAGTAAGTAACTTCACTCAGACCCCATTACACGCAAACTAACCGAATACGATATCAAAAAAGTATTCCGTTCATATGAGACCGCTCAGGAGCGCTGGAGACGCTGTAGTACATTTTCCGGGCCTGTAAGTGGTGCCACAAAATACACCAAAAGCAGCGAAGAAGACCCCGAGCATGGTTGCCATGGTTGCCCTTCTGTATATGTCCCGCGGTGGATTTAGCAACATGTAGTTCTCCATGTCCACTTGTTGCTGATGGTTGTGGTAGAGGAGCTGTAGATTGTACACTAACGTCTGTAGCATGGACAGTAGCTACTGACCATGCTATAGCAGTGAGCAGCAGAGGTGGGGAGAGGCGGGGCTATGGCTTCATCGTTATCAGGAAATTATCGTATAAGGCGTACACACGTTCCGTCTGCTGATCTATCCACCTTGGGACTCGTGGTTTGCGGGGGCCGTTTCTGCGCGTCCGTTACGACCTCGTGTGAACGAACGGGCTATACGCGAGAGAAAAGTAGCGGATACATCCCGTTTGCGTTCTTGTGTAAACACCACATCAGAGGCTATGTCTTATTGGCCCCCTGCACCTTCGGGCCCATTGCTAATCCACCACTGCTGCTTTGTTGCAATTCACCTAGAAAACGGGAATATTTAGAGAATTGCTTGCATTTTATTAGGAAGTGATGATTTATCTATCTAATGTGAAGTGGCTCACATTGTAAGAACACAAGAGTGCATCAATTGAAGATCTGGCTGCTTGTCACTGAATTCAAACCTGTTGACCCCGATGTTGATACAAACTTTTTCACTCGGTTATTATATATACACATACAGGAAATGCTTTGGTTTCCTGTATGCATTGCAGTGGATCATCTACTCTAAGTGTTGATCAGTCTTTGTGAATGGAGAGATGCGTTTACTTCCCACTGGTTTGGGCAACAGAAGGAATTACTGGTGCATTCAGGGAACTTGTTCCCAAAGGATCGAGCCTTTCAGGTGCATGCACAGCTCCAGGTTTTATATTTATTTGTCTCTTTTATATATGTTGTTGCTTACACATGATATGCTGTGCAGAGTCTGATCTTTAATGCAGTGCAACCAACCCTCATGGCATCTTAACACACACTGTTAGGTTTTATGTTACTTTGGCCATTCATTACAATTATAATAGGGTTAGTTTCTTGTGGATAGTGATCAGGTTCTGCTCCATATGTGCAGATCCACAGAGTTGACGGCTGATCATGTTGTGTAAATTAACCTCCCTCCTGCTGAAGCATTGCATAGTTGTTGTTTTTAAGTTAGAAGGTAACATTTTGATCAAGAAAAACATTGGCTACTCTGTAAATCAGACGGGAAGTATCCTAAAAACAATATTCTAGTAGTTTGATTTTGCCTGAATCTTCTATAGTTAATTAAATCACTGAAACTATAATGCTTAATGTGTGCACTTGTGCAGATCAATGCAATTCCTATTCATCTTTGTATGTGGTCAGTTATAGGTCAGGAAGGGCCTGGTGTTGTCTAATGCCACTGGAATATAGATAATATGACTGACACTTTAAGTTGTTGTAATATTCTTCCACAGAGAAGCAGATGCATATAGTGTTAACATGATGTGAGCACAGCCTTTTTTCTGCCTCTGAGGTGATGCTAGTAGTTTTAGAGATAAACAGGATATGCAACTCTCTTGATGTGGTTACACCGTGAAAACATTTCAGACCAGAGCTCTTAGAAAGCCGTGCACCTATACTGAGGATGTGTGACAGTAGTAATGTGCTGCATTCTCGTACATTGTGGCTGGATTAAGATCTCAAACTGCCTCTGGGTGCCCGCTGCAAGATTATAGCCCAAATAATGATCATGGTTATTTTGGTCAATATTGAGATCACAAATAGTCATCATAATTCAACGTTTTCCTATTTTTTTTAAGTAAAAAGAGCTCTGCTTTCACTTTCATATTGTACTACATGCTAATTAACAAACCTTTGCATCAAAATACTTCTTAAAACAGTGTTTTCTTCACCTGTATCTTCTGCTCTCCGTTGTATAGTTCACTTCAATTCGGAAGCACAACATTTACACGGTTCCTGCGGAGTCTTACATTTGATCATCAGAATTTAAGGGCTTAAAAACTCTTAAATATGATCCAAATAATAAGAAAGGTCTTAAATATGATTTTGAAGAGTGGTTCTCAACTGTTGGGTCGCGGACCCGTTTCGAGTGGGGTGCGGATATGTGAGTGAAGAAAAAAAATTGTGGGGGGGGGGGGGGGGGGGGGAACGTCTACATTTGATTTTGAAGGCCCGATTTTCTAACGCTGTGCATGCAGTAGGCGTTGGACTGGAAGTACCGGAGACCATAAACGGTTTTGAAAACTTCAGATCAGAATCAACATGTTGCCGGAAGTCCCCACGGAGAATAACTTTGCGGTAGAACCCTTCTTTATACATCCATGGGTACAACTTCAGTTACAAATGAACATATAATGAAATATGACCCCCGGTTTGATGATTGACAGGTCACAGAACAATGGGGGCTATCTACCCTTACCCACAATTTAAAGCAAGTCACACAGACTATCTCCTCTTTACTCTTCTCTCTGTGAGGAGCAGCTCAGCTTCAGAACAAAGTGAAAAACAAACAATGGCATAAAATATTATTAAAATGTCGGGTAGCAATAGATTTATTTATTTTCTTCTCGGAGTGTACCAGAATGCGTAGTGTGTGTGTGTGTGTGTGTGTGTGTATATATATATATATATATATATATTTTTTTATTCATTGGGATAAACCCCTTGAGATGCACCATCTCGTTTTCAAGGGGGTCCCGACAATAGCAACAACTTACAGACATACATAAACATAAAGACAAAATGCAAAACAAGACAAACCACATACAGTCTGTTAAGTGAAATTCAAGCAATGCACACAATCATTACAATTTGAAACAGTCGAGCAAATCAGTTTCATCAATATCAGTTATAACAAGTACAGACCAGTTGAAAGTGAGATGATAATGCATGTTTAAATAAATGATGCAAGAGATCTAATGGCATCAAGCAATATGTTGGTATTTCTAATAATCTCCCCAGACCCCCTTCTGACGTCGGGTTTTCAGCATGTGTGCCTTTGTTATGTTTTACAGTTCAGCTTTGATTCCATCATCTCATTAAACCTTCTTAAAAAGCATTCTTTAGTTTTGTGAAGGGATATATGCGCTGTACTTCACTTTAATTCATAATGTATGCTGAAAAGCGTATATATTACAGCATGATTTGTTGTTGAATAGATTTGAGTGGTTCAACACTTTGGGTCGCGATGTATTGACCAAGGGAAAAAGTGGGTCCCGAGGCCTGACCAGTTGAGAACCACTGCATTAGAAGGTCTTAAGATGATCGGATTTGAAAGGTACACTTCTGTGTTGCGATCAGGTCTAAATGTGTTTTGGGGGAAATGTCCGGGCTGCAAAGTAATACATATACTTTGTAATTATGGGACGTATTTCTTCTTTCATAGCAATTTTCCTTCATACTTTCGAAATGGGTCTTAAAATCTATTCAAAGTGGTCTTAAAAAGGTCTTAAATTTGAGTTGGTGAAACCTGCAGGAAGCCTGATTTAGGAACATGTAATAAAAGTGGGCTACACATTTTCAATACACCATGTTTTCATCGTGGGAAGCCAACATTGTACAACATTTTGATTTACTAAAGAGCGCCGCTTTAGCCTGGGTTGCTTTTTATTTGTGCCATGTAGTGTTTAGTATTTGAGGTATTTGAATCGCAAGGATCTGACCCTGCTGACTCATTCGGCCCGTCCACACAGCGGCGTGCGTTGAAGCTTCCAACGCTTCTGCCCATTCACTTTGAATGGTGTGACGTCACTTTTAGCCGAACTGCATTTTGGGAAGCGACATGGAGCATTGCTGGCTTCAAAAGTTGAGCAATGTTCAACTTTTGGCGCCTCGGCAGAAGCGTCAGCCAATGAAATCCCGTTTATGCAAATCTGCCAGTACAAGCGCTAGCCAATCAAACTGCGTGTATGCTGAGAGACTACGCAGGTCATTTCCTCATATTCCAAAAAATTGAGGGAAAATTCATGATAGCGGTAGAGAATCACCCGGTGCTGTATGATCAGTCTCTGTTCATCTACCGGGATACAAACCGGAGGAGCGAGGCATGGAGGGAGGTGGCAGAGACAGTGGGTGAAACTGGTAGGTTTTCGCCTGTTTGGGGATTTTATATCCAGTTTACTTCGTTTTAACATTGCTATTGCTTTGTATGTCGGGGGGCGGGAGATTCATGTGATTGGTTGTTGGTCGCGTTGCTCGCAAAAAATCCCCAAGCTTCAGACACGCCCACCACCAAGCGTCAACACACACTGCGGTGTGGACGCTCCGTAAAGGTGTCCATTGTTTCCTTTTCTGTTTCTTACATCACGGAGTCATGCATTGGGAATTCTTTACGGAGCGGTGGTTGTTTTACTTTGGCAGTATCATTAAACACAAGGTCATTACTGGGGTTGGGAACCGAAGCTCAGTCACTTCATAACACCAAAGATGGACCGCGGTAAACGCTCTGAAGTGAGGCTCCACTACACTGAGAAAGAAAAAGACAAGGCACAGTGTAAAGCCTGTTAGTAGCTGACATAGCTCAGTTAAAAGAAAGCACAGCTGTTGTGTAATACATTTGTATTGCATGTATATTTTTTTATTTGTAAAAATGTCAGTTAAATCTTAAAAGAATAAAGATATTTTTGTTATCTAAACGTTTGACCTCTTTCGTTTACAATTTTGGAATCGAAATGGAATCGATACATTTCAAACGATGCCCATCCCTAGCCATTACATCATTTTAACATATAACAATACATTAAACTAAACCTCAATAGCAGGTACGTACTTTCAAAACAACCCGAAGAGTTTTTTTATTAAGCTATGTAAAGTAAATATGGAGTGAAGTCGTCCTGAGCAAAGATTTAAGTCAAAAAGGGAGTTCAAACTTGCCCAAAAGAGCAATCCAAAGTATGAACAATCCTTTCCTAAGCGTAACAGCTTTAGTTGACTTCCATACGTTATACTTATCATATGATCTGCATTAAAACCCACTCACAATAACATTCTGGTGATACGATCTTCAGATGAGAAAACAATGAGTAAGTAAGTACAACTTTATTTATATAGCACCCTTTTCAACACGAATGTACAAAGTGCTTTGCATACAGTACACAATACAACTATACATGTAGAATAAAAGGCATACAACACAGTAAAAGATAGGATAAAACATCAATGGAAAACGGCTACAAAGTCACCTCCTCCGACGCCCCAAAAGCCTGTCGGAAAGGGCGAGTCTTTAGCTGCCCCTTAAAAATCTCCACTGAGACAGAGGCTCTCAGTTTCTGGGGGAGTTCATTCCAAAGCCTTAATAAATATATTTAGTTGAAGGCCATGACAATCAAACTTTTTCGTGTCGCAAGAGCACTTGCTTCAAAAGATTCTTCTGTGTAACAGACAGATAAATCCTGCTAATGATGATGGAGATGATGACGTGTAGATTTGTTGGAGGACCTGACAACTATCTGATGTGTTGAAACATGTCTTAAAATCCATAAAAAGCAGGTAACCTTAAAAAAACCTTTGCTTTCTGGGACTGTCCATATTCTGCATTAGCTCCTGAAATGACTTGACAATGAATGACTCACTGACTTGATTTCCACACTCACTCTTCTCATGGACAGTACGTTTATTTGCCCCTGACGTAGAGGAAGCTCAGCCTCCCACAGAGGCTGCACATCTCCTCCCTTCCCACTTCCATTGCATGCTGAAGGTAAGAGGGGAAATCTGCCTCTGACTACAATATGCGTATGTTAATAGTTAATCGAAAATATAAAACAGGTGAGCGTTCTTATTCAATTAAGTCTCCAACAAGTAACAAAGGGCTAAGCTAGCAGTTTGCAAAACATTTTTTATTACTAGGACACTTTCATACATACACAATATCTTTTGACATACATCAAATAAATAATAATAAATACTTAAATATAAATTCAAAGCTTTATAGGAGTGTGTTTATCAAATCCGTTGTCATTGCTGAACATTGAGAACTTTGAGATACAGTTTACAGCAGATCGTGTAGAGATGAAAGATAAATAAATTCAATTTAAGAAATGTATAAATTATCGGTAGTAAAAGTAAAACAGTATGCGTAGCCGTTTCTTCAGATTGCAATGATATGGCTATAAATATTTCAGAGCAGTGTTCAGAGTCATCGCATCTCTAAAAACAGATTTACCGGAGATCACTCGTGTGAATCCTTTAGATACTCAGATATAATCACGAACAGTCCTTCTGCTTCAGAACCGATGGTCGACCATGTCCGATCACAGCATGTAGTTGTCCATTCTTTGCATTTCATGATCACGAGGAATAAACACGTTGAAGTAAAGATTCCAATGCCTTCACAAACTCAACGAAAGGCTTTTCTTCGTATCCCTCACAGGCACATTCGTTGGAGTTGGTCAGTCCCTATACAGAAAAGACGATTTTAAGAATATTGTTTCTTGTGGTCACAATTCTTTTCATCATTGGCACTTGGTTTGACACCACAGCACGCTGAAGTACTTACCAGGTCTTTTTTCGAGCGTTTCGCGATCAGCAGGCCCAAGGAATCGACGGAGTCGTCTATGTACTGATTGAAGTCTTCACATTCCAACTTGGCTGTTCCATTGAGTTCTCTCCTCATGCAGCCCAGAGCATCGGTAATGCAGTGTGTCTGTGTGTGAGAGAGATGTTTTAGCTTCCTTGTACTGCTCTGACTCAGGCTGACTTGTGGCCGCACTCAGAGAATAGAGCAACTAGAAGCTGTGTGTAACGCATCAACACCTGCCAAGCTCATTTCCTGTACTAGAGAACCTTTACATGTGGTTAACAAAAGCTCATCTTTACACTGACACTTCTTTGATGCTGGGGAGTCCCAACATCACCTTTTTTTAAATGTTTATTGTGATTACTCTTGGAATACATTTGAAAGAATTAAACAACAAAAAAGAATAAAAAATGCCCTTACCTTCACATTGGTTGGAGCATAGAATATTGAATCTTCATCCTGTGGACAGAAATAACATTATTATTATTATTATATCAGAAATATGTCAAACTTCACATATTACCCTTGAAATCACTTACACATGTAACTGTCCTCATGTCTTCGATACGGTAGCGTGCAATGGATGCCGAGTTTGTTTGTTGGCAGAAGATTAAAGTTATCCAAAGGGCAATCCTAATGAAGTGCTCCATATTCAGTTTGAAGGCTTGACAGAGTGATAAGCAAGTTGTCTAGTGACAGTGTTGTACTGGTTTACTTCACCCCCCTGCCTGTATTCGTTTATATAGCTGTGGGGTGGAAAGGGTGGGCTGAATCACCTAATGCATACAGCGTTGTTTTTCCTTCAGATGACACTTGGAATTTTTTTGTTGTAATGCTACTACAACATGGTAAAATCCCTTAAGTGGCCTATTCTAGCACAGCATTCAACTTTTGAAAGTAGGTTGGCTCTGTGTTTGTGGGCGGTGTGTTTGTATTCTCTGTTTGCTCTTGCTCTCTGGTTTATCATTAACTAACTTAACTTAATACATAATCGTAGATAAAAAAAACTACTTCTGTGATTCACAATTAATGAGATGTAGTGTCAAATGATTCGCACATGGTTGTCATTAAATAGCTCACTAAAATAAAAGCAACTTCAAAAAGCCTGCTGTGTATGACTGAATGCTGTGGGCCCTTGTGATCAGCAGGATCTTGTTTATTTGTTCAAATTAGTCCAGCAAACTAAATGCACTTTAATCATTGAGTTAGAAAGAGAAGTGGAACAAATGGAAAGAAATGTAATGCAAGTTCTACAAAGACTTAACATCAAGAAAATAACTTTAACCACTATATAGTTATTGAACTGTGACACTGATCATAATCACTGCATTACATACATGCACTGCCCCGTTATCAGTGGCAAATATTGACCAAATGTTGCCGTTAGAAAACCTTTTAATGGTCATAGGGAAACTTTTAAAATAAGACTTAACAGCTTAGAACCTCTTGAGCCCGAGCCCAGATGCAATATCTTGCAAGAAACAGCGTCTCGAGGCTTCTTAACATTTGTGGCGGCGTTTTAATCCTAGTCTACATTTAATAGCCACCTCTGTCGGGGTTGTGGGGTTTGACGCGCCTCGCTTTGTTTCCAAACAAACGTAGCGGAGATCGTAGTTGAATTAGATGAGCTTTATTCATTGGTCCAGACGGCATAGAAACAGGAGGACACATTTCCTCGCTTCATATTAAATAAAAGTTATCCATCTCAAAAAGAACACGGTCTATAGACTTTTCCGCTTCCCCGTCTCATCACCATCAGCTGTGTCCTATTAACCCACCATATATAGTGATACTGACGCATATTTCATAACAAATGAGTGAGCCTTAAATTAACATATTTTAAACCATAGTGTGACTCACAAAAATAACCGATTAATTAAGAATTTAATCTACTTAAGGCGAGACACCCCAGGTGAATAGGGTAATTTTTTTAACTTAAAGGTATCAGCTAGAAATTTCTCCAGTTAATGTCTTACAATAAGGCAATTGTCTTTTGTATTACAAGTTTTCTGAAATAGCATGTTTAAATATGCAAATTAGCCATTATCTCATTAAATATGCACATATTTTAACACATTTCAGGAATCGAAATCTGAACTTTGGATAAAGCCAGGTTCCAAATTCTTGTTTCATTTTGTAGTCATATTAGTATCTAAGGCTTTTACAGAAGGGATATTGGATATCTCTTTTTATCACTCAATAAATCAGAAAATACTGTCAACAGCCCTAAAATATCCATTTTCGCCATGTTTTTAGGTATACAATGTTGTATAATTCAGGCTATGAATTATATATGAACAAACCCTTCTGTAAAAGCCTTCATAATATTGATAGGAATATAACTGGAAGGTTTGGTGTCTCTACGTGCTTCTGAAGTTGAAATTTCGAACTCAGAGTAGGAGAAAAAACTCATTTTGAGAAAACGACCTTTAAAGATTGCAGTGAGGTGCTAGCTAAACCCTCCTGTTCTTTGGATGATAGCTTGCGCATCGACGCACTCCGTGAAGGTGTTTCATGTTCGGGGTCATTTGTTTTTTGTATAACCTTGCTTCGTGCAAGTGACAATTGTTGTCGTCTTCTCTGTGAACGTTTTTTTCGCCGTTCTTTTGCGATTTTGAGATTTCAATTTCTAGCGGAAAGCTAAACAGGAAGTGTTTTAGCACACCACGTGACGCATCTGAACGAATCACGTTGTCAGAAATTGACCCCAGCCAATGAGATTTCGTTTCTTTCACGATTGGTTGCTGATACAAAGGAAATGACCATATTTGGATCAGATGAGATTGTGCAGGAGAGACGGAGCTTTCCAACGATATCTCTGTTGACATGGTGCACACAGCGGTCGCGGTACTTTATGTTACGTTAGATGCTACTTTTGGTGAATTTAGGAGAAATATACAGACGCAAATAGACAAACTATAGTAAAATAAACACTTAAATGTGTATTTTGTACGTTTTCCTTCCAAAAGCCTGAAAGAAAACATGTTATGGAATCAAAATAGCACAAAATCTCAAAATTGACCAGTACTTGAAAAACGATGTTTTTGCCTGCCGTGTCTCGCCTTAATATTATTATTATTAAGCCTAACATTCAGACAATAACTAAATGAAAATGGCTCCAACAACATTTGAACAACCTATTGATATATTGTGGTTTGGATCCCTAAGGTTTTTGTCTACTATCCCATCATTCAAGGGTGATTTTTACTATAAGTAATGGGTGTTTTTAGGCGGAGATTGGAATTATTTAATTTTTTTTACTATGTTCCATATGAATGTACTCTGACGTCGTGTCACGTCATTTGAATTTTGAATTGAGCCGTCCCTTAAAGGTGGGGTAGGTAATTTTGGAGAAACCGGCTCGAGTGCGCTAGAATTTGAAAATACACAACCGGAAAAAATCTGCCATTTCCTTACAGAGCCCCTCCTCCAACACACACGAACGCACACATGACCAATGAGGGCACGAGGTAAGTTTGTGCACAGATGGAAGGCTGACAGGCAGGTACGCCATCCAGTTACTTTAGCCGGCTCAGATGATTGGTCGTGCTTTTTACAGCGCCACGGGTTCCACAGATTAAAAATGTTTATGTATTTATTGTCAAAGCATTTCATGTATTCATTGCTATCGGGATGTTAAGAGCATTCCATGGAATATAACAAAAGGTGTTTCTGAAATAAATGACATACCCCACCTTTAAGTTATAGATACTATCTCTATACGTATTAGTGATGGGAATTCCGGCTCTTTTTAGTGAGCCTGACAATTTGGCTCGGCTCACTAAGAAGAGCCGGCTCCTAAACGGCTCTTCGTGTTACCACAGTTTACCATGGAGCCTCAGTTTCGCCGCTGCGAGGCTCCGGCGCTCGCAGTTCACACTCATGCTTCATTAGCACCCCCCGTCAAGGCTCGCCAGCAGGATACTTTCCGTCACAGGAACACGCTTTGCTGACGGAAAAAATAATCCCCCCAGACTCCTTTGCCCCTTCAACAGAGTGATGTCCTTGTGCTTTTTCCTTTTCGTCATTTCAAGCGATAAAAACTCGATCTTCTCTCGAATTATTATTATTTTTGGACGCCCTCGGCTCGAGTTCAGGTCAAATGATGGCAAGACGCCCCCCTGGCGGAAACGCTGCTTGCCGCTTAACAGGTTAACCTCGTATAGAGTCATTGAACTGTGACACATCTCTTGATGCTCTGACTGATCATTATCACTGGATTACATATTACATGCATCGCCCTGTTATCAGTGGCGAATATTGACCTTTATTGGTTTATTAGTTTTATCATGCAACCGCCATGTTACCTTTCCAGTTACACATGGTCTATTTTAGTTTTAAGTGTTGGTGTATTCCCTCCTCCTCCACTGCCACACACACTCTGAATAATGCATTACACATTTGTTCTGATACGTTACCCCCTACTGTTATATTTAGGCTACTACAGGAACATAACTCTTTACAGAATGTATACATTGTTTACAACAACAACACAAACAGTGTTTTTGTCTTGATTTGAAATAGGATCAGAACATTTCCCAATATTAGTGAAGGGTGTTTTTAGACTGAAGTTAAGGGTATTTCAGGGTTAAGGGTCATTTGTATTGAAAATAATGTTATTTAATGATTATATATTACCTTGGATTTATCTGTGTTTTGCTGCTTAACTAAGTTTCATGAAAGCATATTTTAGCTTTCATGAAACTTGTGTCACTCTTCACTCGATAAGAAGTAGTGACTTTTTGTGGCGTTGACATAAACACAGATGACCTCATCAGTAGTTGCTCATTAGCAAACTGCCCTTTGATTTTGGGTCTTTTGAATACGTTCTACAAGTGGATAGTAAAGTATATTTTCAAAGGGTTATCCACATTAACATGGAACATCGGTTTTATGAACACTCACAGAACCATCTTACCAAAGATGAATGTTTAACACATTTCCAGCTTCATGTTAGTGTGGACATGCTTTCCCTGTTCTGACACTATAAAGATCACCATTATCTTTTAGAGATGTCTTACATGTTCCCATAAGCACATGCATTCAAACTGGTAAAGAAAACAAAGAATCGTTGTTGTATTTAAGTTAACATTTTATTACCAAATGTTCACATATCAATCAATCAATGTTTATTTATATAGCCCAATATCACAAATGTTATATTTGTCTCAGTGGACTTCACAGTTTGTCATATACCGGTACATAGATGTGGCACATCACTTGCATAATAAATAAACATATAAATAACTTGAGAACTTCTTGAAGTGTTACTTAACAGGTTGAAAAAATACAGTTCCATTTAGTGCATTTAGTAATAATAAATAATGATAAATTAGAGGTAACACGTCTGTAGATTCACTTTCTGGAAGTATTGACAGATTGAACAAAAGTCTCGATTGTGTTCACAAAGTCCTCAAACTTGGATGTTTTGGGTCTCTTGCATTCGGGAAGGCTCATCTGAGGAGAGAAGGCCGGTTTAGTATTTCATTATCCATTTAGTTTACAATTTTAACAATTGAATTGGCATTACAAGAAAGTCAATACTCACATTCTCTGAGCCTTTTTTCAAATCATCCAGAGTGTCTTCAATGCGCTCGTTCTTATTCGTACAGTGCAACTTGGCGTCGTTCAGCCCCTCTATGCAGCACGCCCAAGCTTCAACATAGTCGGCCTGAGAAAGACAAACATTACGTTACAGTTTGTGTAGTTAAAAATCAACAGAATATTCGAAAATGTGTTGGAATTCAATCGGCTTTTTCCATTCATCTGATAGAGGTTGGTTAGTTGAGTGTTTTCCTGGCTGCATCACAGTACAGTGATGTCATTTCTGAGTTCACCTAAACTGTTCTATTGTTAGTCTCTACCTGCTTAGTCATTACATCCAGCTTCGTCCAAAATCATCATGATATTAGATTTTGATCTCTCCCAAAACTAGCTTAAAGTAAGTGGGGATTCGTACTGTTTCTCTAAATCACATGCAAACATTGTTAAAGAAACGGATTGAGCCAGAACTGGTTGACAGTAGGATTGCCTTTGGGGCAGGTTTGGTTTGTGCACTTTGGGAAAGCTGCACCAACATCCTGAAAGAGCACTTAAACCTAATGATCTCTTACCGTCATATCCATGCCTCTCAGAGAAGGGAAAGTAGCATTGCTCTGGCGCTAAAACAAATTGGAGAAAAAGACAGTGTTACTATTAAATCTCAGTTGAAGAATTTCATTTATGAGAACCAGTGATCAGTTTTCGAAATATATTTCTTAAATCAAATGAAATCAAAATCTATTATATCCCCAAATCACAAGAAATGCAACACAAATTATAAAAACATTGTACCTCAACATTAGTATTGCCATGTGTTAAAAGCATGTGTGTGAAGTGATGCTAATGTAGTTTATGGTGAAGTAACTTACACAATCGACTTCATTGACATCCCTTAGAAGGCCAAAGTGAATTTTTTTGAAACTCCAACGTGTTGTAGTGGCGTCGGCTCCAGGAGTGACAGGTTTTGCTTGAAGGCAGCCTGTGAGGACAACCATCCAGAGGGCGATTCTGAGACACTGCTCCATGTTGAACTTCTGAAAGGTTGATGGCCGTTTGCTGTGCAGTAGCTGTCAGTGACTTGTTTTGTCCTCTGGTTGGTTCAGTTGGCTTTTATATACTGTAGGGTTCTTCTGACCAAAAATGAGTAGGCTGGTAGGAAAAAATAAGACAACCTCTAACCAGATCATATTAATCATGTTGCATTTTCCCCTTATCAACTACATGGTGAAAACCCAAGTGCAATAAAAAAAAACTGTGGCTTTCTCTGATGGTGATTACTGATACAGTGGGAGGTGTGTCCACATTCAAACAGACAGTATCCTTAACTGAAGCTTCTTACATTTCAACTGGATGTGACAACTAAATGTTATTAGTTGTAGCTTTATTTCAGTTTCATTCATAATTATATGTTATTCTTTTTACAGAGTATCAGTGACAATGAGAATAATAAGAGGGTTGCTTTCCTTCCTTAAGAAACATGTGTTGGTATTACTTGTTTGCTTGCAAGTAACACAACTAACTAATATCTATATATCTTATCTGTATGACTTAGGGTTATGTCTTGAGTTGTGGCTGCTGCTAGTTTGAACTTAGGTTTAATATTATTACATTTAAACAAATCAGTCTCATACAGAAGGAATGTCTAAAAATACCTGAAATGCAAATGTTTACCATTTTAATTTTTTTTTATAATGTTTAATAGTCCATAGTTTCTTTAATATCTAATTTACAACTGTTAGCATAACTGTCATCATCAAACACCCATGTAGTAATTATGGTACTTTCATCAATATGATAATAAACGTTTAGTTCTCTGACATCCCTAACACACCGTATGCATTACAGAATGATTTGGGTACTGCAAGTACATTTAATATACATGTCCTATCAACCCATTATTAAAGAAACTATCTATGAATGCAGAAAACTCCAAATATTCAATAAGTAAATGTTACTTTTTAAAAAAATGATATATACTGTCAGGGAGTAGTGCATTGAATAATGTATAACTTTGTGTGTTTGCATCCCAGTAAGAATGATGCAGTTAATAGTTAAAGGATCAGCAGGTAAAAATAGACAGCGACATGAACGATATCACCTCAGATAAATCTATTTTGAGAGACTTGCGTAGCAGCGAGGGAAGGGTTTCTCTTAACGCCTACGATTTTGAGGGGATTCCCCACATGGATCCCATCTTGCCTCTGTGTTGGCATGTCAGTTAATCTTCACTGGTTAGGTTTCAGTTTTGAGTTTTTTCCAGGAGTCACCCAAGGAAAAATAAAGTAACAGGACGTGAGTGAAGAGGGCGGGGAAACTTCTATCCATGGAATGTGTCGCTCTGTGCCCTGCTGTTTCCACTTCGACTCTGAGGTGCCCACACTTTGATAAGGTGCAAACGTCTACCTTTATGACTGGTCAAAAAAGATTATTGCATTTACTCTGTTATTTTTCACACTTGCAACATCTTTTTAGTTATAACACGATAATCAGCAGCATGCAACATCTAGAGTTCAACTCGCATGTAATGTTTTCTTAATTTTGCAAAAGTCTTGTCTGGCTCTGTCGTCTCCCGCATGGTATTAATGCTTCCATCGGGGTAGATTTTAATAGTGTGTGATAGCAGAGCTAAGGATGGAACCAGATGCTAATCATTGCCCCTTTGGTGAGGGCACCATGAGTGATTTCCTCGGTGCAGGTGTTTTTACAAAAAAAAGTACCGACTCATTTTTTCCACACCTACAGAACAGGACAGGAAAATCATGCTGTCCATGTCTGTTTTTTTCCATCAGTTAATTAGTGTTTCATCATCTAATGAAAACTGATTTTCAAACGTTGTTTTCATTTTCTTTTCATATAGAGCTTATCATAAATCACTTAAAAAGAGCTCAACCGTTCATACATTTCTAGCGTTTAATACCCAAAGTGAAAAAGGTATACACATCGATCTGTGTGAGAAGGTGCACTTATCTCAATTCCACCACAGATTCTGGCCATGGCAAAGAAAGAAAGAAAGGTGTGTATTATATTTTAGGCCTAAGCTTAATATATATCCTTTATTTAAACAGGTAAAAAGTCTCTGACATTAAAATCTCTTATTCAAAAGCGACCTGACCTAGAAGGGTAGCAGGAACAAAGTTACAACAGATAAAACACAGATGAAATGGCACATTAACCAGTCAATATGCAAATGAAATAAATCATTAAAAATCATTAAGAACTGGCACAATTTAAAACGTCTTCAAGTATGGGATATAGAAATCACATCGACCAATGTTTTCTTGTTCTCTGTACTTTCAGATGGACTTGAATTCCCCCATAGTGATAACTGAGAGTTTCAGCTCCTTCTGTACATTATTCCAAGCAGAAGGGGCAGCATATTTGAAAACTTCTTTACCCAGTTCTGTTCTCACTTTAGGAACCAGCATCTGAATAAAATCTTGTGATTGCAGGCATACTGTATAGACTTTGTTTTGTACACATATATGTGCAAATATAAGAGGGAACCAGCCCAAGCAGAGATTTATATATAAAACCCAACCAATGGGAAAGCCTGACAAAGATGGCCAATTAGCAGCAGCATACAAAGTGCAGTGGTGTACACGATATCCACATACAGTAACCAAACGTAATGCACAAAGGAACACAGTATCCAAACTCTTCAGGCACTGGTCAGAGGCATTCATATAAAGCAGATCATCCAAGGCTGGTAAAAACGTTGCAGAGATCAAATGTTTCCTTGTCTGAAAGGAGAGACAGGATTTGTTTCTGAAAAAGTCAACTTTAATGTCAATCTTCCAGTTTGTGTGTACAGACAGAGAGATTGAAATATAAAAATATATATAAAAACAATGTATATAGAATATAACATATATATTTATGTACACAGTCAAAGACATGTGCACACATTAAGACTTAAAGGTAGGGTAGAAACCAGCTGGAGTGCGCTAGACTTTGAACAGTGGACAACTGGTTAACACTGTGGACGACTGGTTAACACTGTGGACAACCGGTTAACACTGTGGACGACCGGTTAACACTGTGGACCACTAGTTAACACTATGGACGACTGGTTAACACTGTGGACGACTGGTTAACACTGTGGACAACTGGTTAACACTGTGGACAACTGGTTAACACTGTGGACAACTGGTTGACACTGTGGACGACTGGCTAACACTGTGGACCACTAGTTAACACTATGGACGACTGGTTAACATTGTGGACAACTGGTTAACACTGTATACCACTAGTTAACACTATGGACGACTGGTTAACACTGTGGACAACTGGTTAACACTGTGGACAACTGGTTAACACTGGACCACTAGTTAACACTATGGACGACTGGTTAACATTGTGGACAACTGGTTAACACTGTGGACAACTGGTTAACACTGTGGACCACAAGTTAACACTGTGGACCACAAGTTAACACTATGGACAACCGGTTAACACTGTGGATGACCGGTTAACACTGTGGACCACTAGTTAACACTGTGGACAACTGGTTAACACTGTGGACGACTGGTTAACACTGTGGACAACCGGTTAACACTGTGGACGACCGGTTAACACTGTGGACCACTAGTTAACACTATGGACGACTGGTTAACACTGTGGACGACTGGTTAACACTGTGGACAACTGGTTAACACTGTGGACAACTGGTTAACACTGTGGACAACTGGTTGACACTGTGGACGACTGGCTAACACTGTGGACCACTAGTTAACACTATGGACGACTGGTTAACATTGTGGACAACTGGTTAACACTGTGGACAACTGGTTAACACTGTGGACCACAAGTTAACACTGTGGACCACAAGTTAACACTATGGACAACCGGTTAACACTGTGGATGACCGGTTAACACTGTGGACCACTAGTTAACACTGTGGACAACTGGTTAACACTGTGGACGACTGGTTAACACTGTGGACAACCGGTTAACACTGTGGACGACCGGTTAACACTGTGGACCACTAGTTAACACTATGGACGACTGGTTAACACTGTGGACGACTGGTTAACACTGTGGACAACCGGTTAACATTGTGGACAACTGGTTAACACTGTATACCACTAGTTAACACTATGGACGACTGGTTAACACTGTGGACAACTGGTTAACACTGTGGACAACTGGTTAACACTGGACCACTAGTTAACACTATGGACGACTGGTTAACATTGTGGACAACTGGTTAACACTGTGGACAACTGGTTAACACTGTGGACCACAGGTTAACACTGTGGACCACAAGTTAACACTGTGGACCACAAGTTAACACTGTGGACAACTGGTTAACACTATGGACAACCGGTTAACACTGTGGATGACCGGTTAACACTGTGGACCACTAGTTAACACTGTGGACAACTGGTTAACACTGTGGACAACTGGTTGACACTGTGGACGACTGGCTAAAACTGTGGACCACTAGTTAACACTATGGACGACTGGTTAACATTGTGGACAACTGGTTAACACTGTATACCACTAGTTAACACTATGGACGACTGGTTAATACTGTGGACAACTGGTTAACACTGTGGACAACTGGTTAACACTGTGGACCACTAGTTAACACTGTGGACCACTAGTTAACACTGTGGACAACTGGTTAACACTGTGGACAACTGGTTAACACTGTGGACAACTAGTTAACACTGTGGACAACTGGTTAACACTGTGGACCACTAGTTAACACTGTGGACCACTAGTTAACACTGTGGACAACTGGTTAACACTCTGGACAACTGATTAACACCATGAATAGACAAGTGTTACGCAATGCCATCTCTGCATCATTTCACCAGACCTGCACTATAGGACAAATGCCGTGGGGGAGTTGAGAAAGATGTGGCTGAATACTTTGCAGTTGAATTATACTTAAAGTTCAGGGTAATCGACTGTTTTAAAGATACTGTTCAAATTATTTTTATTCATTTTTTAGAAGTTCAATAAATGGAGGTTTTCAAAGTCAATGAATACATTTATTTAATAATTGTGATATTAATATTGACCAAAAATAATCGTAATTATGATTTTTGCCATAATCGGGCAGCCCTAGCTGAACTGCAGGAAAATATGTATAAGACGGAAAATGTGGATTTTCTTTTTTTACCACTTATGTTGAAATCATCATGCTTATATCATCCCTATCTGTTACAGACATATGTCTGTGATAAATGATTTAATCACGGCAGTTTCTAGAGACAAAATGTCCAAATTTGGACAGCATGATGAAGTGGTGATGATGAATCCTGAATCACGTGTTAATCATGACTGCTGGGATTAATAACGATCATGGATTATTGTTATTTATTTAAATTATTGACACTTAAAGAACATGCATTTATCTCAAGATTCAAGGCTTTTATTGTCATTCGTACAAAGCTACAGTGAAGATATATCAATGAACATCTTAGGTCACAGGCTCCTCCAACAGAGCAACACAATACAACAGATAGTTAAAAGTGCAAGTAAATAGAAATAAAAGTAAACAAACACTGAAATAATATGAAAACAAGGCAAGAGTTGGAGAAGCCATATTTGATCTACTGATAAGATGCATAGTTTATCACTGAAGATCTGTCTATATGCAGAGTGACGTAATGAATAATTTCATGTTGTGGTCGTTGCATGTGTCACCTGCCATGATGTGTTGTGTGTGTGGGGGGGTGATGTAACTTTTAAACTGTCAAACTTTTTTATGTCTTTGCTGCGCGCTGTAGCTTGTCATAAAATAGTTGAAACCAAGTGTGAATCTATTGTGCAATTGTTTGTTGAGGTTTCCCATTTCAGCTGCAGTTTTACTAGGGTGTATCAATAACAGTGTTGTGTTAATGACATGTCTCACACTGTTATTAGAGGTTAAAAGTGAACTGAGATTTTGTGCCTTCAATGTTTACACCTGTTCATATACACTCACCGGCCACTTTATTAGATACACCTTGCTAGTACCGGAGTGAACCTCTTTTTACCTTCAGAACTGCCTTAATTATTCGTGATAGAGTCAAGAAACATTCCTCAGAGATGTTGGTCCATATTGACATCATAGCATCACACAGTTAGAGCAGATTGTTCGGCTGAACATTCATGATGCAAATCTGTCGTTCCACCACATCCCAAAGATGCTCTATTGGATTTAGATCTGGGGACTGTGGAGGCCATTTGATTAAAGTGAACTCATCGTCATGTTGAAGAAACCAGTTGTCGATGATTTGAGCTTTGTGACATGTTAACCTGCAGGAAGTAGCCATCAGTAGACTGTGGTCAGGATGGAAGATCAACTTGTGAACAAGAAAGATAAAACGAATTCCGCAGTTTGGAAATACTTTGGGTTTAAGGAGTCTGACGTGGGACAGGCGACCGAGGTCCACAGTTTCTCCGCAGCGAAGCTCCCCCCGCCCCCCCCGTTGACAGTTCACGAGCGTGCCCCCTCGACTTCATCCACCACATCAGAGTCATCAATTAAGGACACGCTTTACAGTGCAACGGCCAACTCAACTCTCAAAGACACAAAGATAGAACAGATCACCACATTCTACACAGCTAAAGACATGTGCCCAGTTAGCACGGTTAGCAACCAGGGGTTTCAGCAACTGGTTAACACTATGGACGACTGATTAACACTGTGGACAACCGGTTAACACTGTGGACAACCGGTTAACACTGTGGACGACCGGTTAACACTGTGGACCACTAGTTAACACTATGGACGACTGGTTAACACTGTGGACGACTGGTTAACACTGTGGACAACTGGTTAACACTGTGGACAACTGGTTAACACTGTGGACAACTGGTTGACACTGTGGACGACTGGCTAACACTGTGGACCACTAGTTAACACTATGGACGACTGGTTAACATTGTGGACAACTGGTTAACACTGTATACCACTAGTTAACACTATGGACGACTGGTTAACACTGTGGACAACTGGTTAACACTGGACCACTAGTTAACACTATGGACGACTGGTTAACATTGTGGACAACTGGTTAACACTGTGGACAACTGGTTAACACTGTGGACCACAAGTTAACACTATGGACAACCGGTTAACACTGTGGATGACCGGTTAACACTGTGGATGACCGGTTAACACTGTGGACCACTAGTTAACACTATGGACGACTGGTTAACACTGTGGACGACTGGTTAACACTGTGGACAACTGGTTGACACTGTGGACGACTGGCTAACACTGTGGACCACTAGTTAACACTATGGACGACTGGTTAACATTGTGGACAACTGGTTAACACTGTATACCACTAGTTAACACTATGGACGACTGGTTAACACTGTGGACAACTGGTTAACACTGTGGACCACTAGTTAACACTATGGACGACTGGTTAACATTGTGGACAACTGGTTAACACTGTGGACAACTGGTTAACACTGTGGACCACTAGTTAACACTATGGACGACTGGTTAACACTGTGGACCACTGGTTAACACTGTGGACCACTAGTTAACACTGTGGACCACTAGTTAACACTGTGAACAACTGGTTAACACTGTGGACAACTAGTTAACATTGTGGACAACTGGTTAACACTGTGGACCACTGGTTAACACTGTGGACAACTGGTTAACACTGTGGACCACTAGTTAACACTGTGGACCACTAGTTAACACTGTGGACAACTAGTTAACATTGTGGACAACTGGTTAACACTGTGGACCACTGGTTAACACTGTGGACCACTAGTTAACACTGTGGACCACTAGTTAACACTGTGGACAACTGGTTAACACTCTGGACAACTGATTAACACCATGAATAGACAAGTGTTACGCAATGCCATCTCTGCATCATTTCACCAGACCTGCACTATAGGACAAATGCCGTGGGGGAGTTGAGAAAGATGTGGCTGAATACTTTGCAGTTGAATTATACTTAAAGTTCAGGGTAATCGACTGTTTTAAAGATACTGTTCAATTATTTTTATTCATTTTTTAGAAGTTCAATAAATGGAGGTTTTCAAAGTCAATGAATACATTTATTTAATAATTGTGATATTAATATTGACCAAAAATAATCGTAATTATGATTTTTGCCATAATCGGGCAGCCCTAGCTGAACTGCAGGAAAATATGTATAAGACGGAAAATGTGGATTTTCTTTTTTTACCACTTATGTTGAAATCATCATGCTTATATCATCCCTATCTGTTACGGACATATGTCTGTGATAAATGATTTAATCACGGCAGTTTCTAGAGACAAAATGTCCAAATTTGGACAGCATGATGAAGTGGTGATGATGAATCATCCAGAAGGTCCAGTTATGATAAACACAGTTCTTCACTGTTAAAACCACTTGATTCAATATCGCTGTGCTTTGCAACAATTACAGACTTTTTTGTTTGCAGGTGTGTATGTCTCTGTAAAGTTTATGAGTTTACTTGTAAAAAAGTCCCCTTGACATCTGGGAAGTCCGCAGTTTGTATGGGGACACCTGCTGAAAAACATGCTCGCACCTGTCATTGTGAGAGTCAGAGGTAGTGGGGCTGCTTTGTTTCTGCACAGTTGCTTGTTCATGTGTTTCTGTGGTTATGTTCTCTCACCACAGAAGCTAACCATACCTCACACATTGTAAATCCACCTGGTGTTTGTGATTTAAAGTGCTGAATATTGAAGGTGAATACGGACAGCTGGATTTGATATTAACTCGCCTCTCAAGGGGCCTGGGAATTTCTTCAGGGTGAATCGAGGGTAAACTTCCCCTCGATTCCATTGGCTCTAGCGGTTAAAAAGAGATGTCAATCATCAGAATCGACCAAGGGGGCCAGAGATAGGTCAAATCCACCCAAATGACCCCAGAAGTGTTTTTTTTGCTAAACCTCTCTAAAAAGGTCAAATATCACTTGTTTTGCACCAATCTTGATACAGGGTACTTATTATATGTTGTACTTTGGATTCCTAAAGCTTTTAGTCTACTAACCCATCATCCAAGGGTAGTTTTCACTATAAGTAAAAAATAATTTTTGGACGGACTCAATAATTTACAGTTTTTTACTATGTTCAATCTGAATTCTTTTTTTTTTAATATATGATTTATTTTTTAGATTTTCAATACACAAAGACAGCAGCAATACATTACATTACATTTACCCTGTTGCAAGTAATTTTGTGAGCATTCCTGTGAACTGCTGCGGTACAGGGGGGCGACTCAGCCAATGGGGACAGGCTCCAACTGGAGGGACTTAATATGTTCTAAAGGGTAGCCACATTTTTGTGAACTTTAAGTCTGAGCCCCTAATACAGTGTTTAATTTTTCCCAATTTCACAAAGTATAGGGCATCCTTTATCCAATGTGTATGAGAGGGACACTTCCGATGCATCAAAATAACATGCCTAGCACGAAATAGGATGGCAGTAAATGATCAACGGGCAAGACACTAAACAGGCCAATTAAGGGTGAGGGATGGATGGTAACAGACGTGATAGCTGAGAGTGAGTCAAAGACAGACTTCCAAAACTGAGATAAGGTGGGGCAAGTCCAAAACATGTGGGCGAGATTAGCTGGTCCTAGGGGACATTTATCACAGTTAGGATCAGTACCAGGATAGATGCGAGCTAGTTTACTTTTGGACCAGTGCACTCTATGGACCACTTTACATTGTAAAACCCCGTGGCGGGCACAAATGTGTGGACACGTTTCAAAATAGACTGCCATACCTCAGTCCCTATCTCTATATTGAGGTCCTCTGACCAATTAGTGCGAAGGTTATCAGAGGGCAGAGGGTGGCATGTGAAAAGAGTATTGTATAGCTTTGAAATGGTACCCTTGAGGTTCGGGTTAATACTTAAGAGAGTGTCAACCCAGGTAGAAGGACGAATAGCAGGGAAACTTGGAAAACGATTACGAATAAAATCTCGGACTTGTAAATATCTAAAGAAGTGAGCTTGCTAATCAAAAGATGTTCCATCAATGTAAAGTTGTTTTACAGACACAATCCCATTGATCTCCCATATTGATGCTAAGCCACCCATTTCTGGGTGTTTTCTTCTTCCATATAAACTGAGAAATTGAGCGATCAAGTGAATGGAAGAAATGTCTCGGAATGAAAACTGGTATACACTGAAAAAGATATAGAAATTTGGGGAGCACATTAATTTTAATGCATTAAAATTAAAATGTCTTGAGTCAGTCGAACCAACAGAGTGGAGAAATTGCTCTTCTGAGAAGCTCTTGGTCACGCAAACGCCCAGATATTGAAAACTTGCCAGAGATGTCTTAAACGGTAACTTTGAAAAGGGCTGTAGCTGAAGCGTTAATGGGAAGCAGTTCACTTTTGTTAAAATGTAACTTATAACCCGAAATCTGCCCAAACTCCCTCAGCACAGCCGATACTGGAGGAATAGATTTGTCTGGGTCCGAGATGAATAGCAGAAGGTCGTCAGCATACAGGGAGAGTTTATGCTCAACTCCCCCCCCCCTTGAGATGCCCTGCATCTGACTGGACCTGAGGGCCACCGCCAGCGGCTCAATGCCAAACAAAAGAGGAGAAAGTGGACAACCCTCCCGAGTTCCACGTTTGAGGGGAAAATAATCAGAATAATCATTATTTGTGTGGACGCAAGCTGGGGGGGATTTATATAGAAGCCTAATCCATGAAATAAATGTGCCGCCAATTCTTCTCAATGTGTGAAATAAATAAGGCCATTCTACCCGGTCAAAAGCTTTCTCAGCGTCCATTGAAATAATCATTTCTGGGAGATCAGGAGAAGAGGGTGAATATAATATGTCAAATAACCGTCTGACATTGTGAAAAGAGTGTCTGTCTTTAACAAACCCTGTTTGATCTGTGGAGATGATAGTAGTCAGAACAGATTCTAAACGTTTTGCTAGCACTTTAGCTAAAAGCTTGACGTCAGCACAAAGTAAAGATATAGGGCGGAAATTACCACAAAGAAGAGGATCCTTGTCAGGGGTAGACATTAAGGGTAAAAAGCCACTGGCCCTCCGGGCCGGTGGAATTGTATTGTCACTGGCCCCACCATTGTAACCACTGGCCCGGAGCATTCGTCCAAAAAAAAATAATCGACTAATAATGAAGAAAATTAACACATTTGTTGCTATAGTAATTTATGCACTTACTACTTGTACTACAACATTTTAACAATCAGTTCTTCCTCATTTTCCTCAATTGTTCATATTTGGTTTATTAAAATAATGATATTGTGGTCATTGTTAAAAAATGTCTGCTATTATGAGTATTATTATTTGTATAATGCACTTTCTGCCTTCCTGTCATTAGGAGTTAGAGATGTAATGGCTATAGATTAGATTAGATCCTTCATTATCCTAAACTGCTGGGACATTTCCCTAAAGCCAATACCTTTATATTGTCTACTCTTCACTTACTTGTCAGCATAGGTCGCATTGACGTACAGAGCCGACAGAAGACCTTGTTTATATTGGCATCATATTGAGAGGTGCAGTGACGCGTCCTAAAACCAGGAAGTAAGCTGCTCGTTCCCTCGACAAAAAGTAATGGGATTTCTCCACAGGGTTTTGGAAAATAGCTGGAAATAAGGTCTGTGGAAAACAAACCTGTTTGATAAATGCACGTTTTGTTCTGCCGGATAATCTCCACATGTCTACCCTACTTTTATAATTTTCGAATCATAAATCTAATCGATAGATTATAAAAGGGTTTTAGGACGTGTCACTGCACCACGAGAAGCCAACTCCATCGATCAAGCTGAAACTTCCTCTCCCTCTTCTTCTCATGCTCCCTGTCACTCTCCTTTAACTCCTCCGGTGACTTTCTTTTATTTGAAAATAGTTTTTTGCCCGGCGCTTGGCCGGTTACCGCCGGTATTAAAAACATTTTGGCGAATGGTTAGGTGGCGCGATAGTCTGTAGTGAAGGAGCGCGCTCACCGGAGCCTGCTCGCTCTGCGCTCCGCAGCAAACAGCTGTTTGCTTTTCTCCCAACAACGACAAGCGACTCACGAAACGCTATGTTGTAGCGTTAATAAACGAAACAATTGAACAACATTGCTAGTCAAAATACCAATACCACAGGAAACATTTTTTTTTAAACAATATTTGTAGTGGCCCGAGCGGGCAAGTGGAAAGTACGTTATGCTGGCCCGGGGTGTATAAATAGTGCTTCCGGGCCAGCGGGCCAATTATAATGTCGAGCCCTGCTTGTCCTTTTTCAGCATAAGAGAAATAGTAGCCTGATGTAGCGTAGGGGGAAGTGTGCCAGATTGAAACGATTCATTAAACATTTAGCAATAGAGGGGTTAATTTATCAGCAAACATTTTTAAAGATTCAGCAGGGAAGCCACCAGGGCCTGAACACTTCCCACTCTGCATCAACATTAGAGCAGCTTTTAATTCATTAACTGTGAAGGGTTCATCTAACCCAGACGATGTTTCAGGGTCAATGGAGGGGATGTTTAGGGACCTAAAGAAGTTGTCATATTGTGTCTCATCAGATGAGCTCTCAGAAGTATATAATGAACTATAAAAGTCCTTGAATTGGTCATTAATGGTTTGAGGATTAATAGATATTCCATCAGGAGTATTAATTTGAGTGATTTGCTGAGAGGAAGAGGATTGTCGAATTTGGTGGGCGAGTATTTTGCTCGGTTTATCTCCGAATTCATAGTAATTATGGCGTGTTTTTAAAAGTGATTGTGTTGCCTTTTTTGTCATTAATTCTTTGAGAAGATCTGCACTGGGGGAGTCTGCACATCTTGTCTGCAGATCCGATAAAACCCTGGAAAGGCAGATACTCGATACTAGATGTTTGAAAATGAATTCTTCATATATGATAAGTGAGAGGTAACATTTTATTTATGGTATTATTTCCACATATTTCTCTCCATTCTTCCTTCTGCCAACGGTGTCACAGTTTCTCGTCTCTCCCGTGTTTGTGCTTAGTGCGTACGCATGGGTTAGAGTTTGCGTGGAGGACTGCACATTTTCAGAATAGCTGAAACTTTAACTAAATAAATAACTCAGTTTCCTCTAATCATTAACCCATGTTTGTATAATGTAGTTAACTCCGTGTGTTGCTGCTAGCATACAGAATACCTGACGTGGAAACGTTACTCGTGGATGGGGCTACAGAGCTGCTAGAAAGACAGTGGAACCCGGTGCATTCCTCCGTCTGGATGTGGAGCACTTTTGCTAAATGTTTAGACAAATTGCTCGTGTTACCGTCCTGACATTTCAACCAATGTTTTATTATGAGGCCCTAATGTGAATGTGTTCACTAGTAAAGGCAGGTATAGGACACTTTATCTCACACGACAGTTAAACAATTAAATACATCTAAAGTTTCGTAACAATTTAAACACAATTTTTGAGCATTGCTTTAATCCAATATTGCCACCTACTGCTGGATATGAAGAGCAGTGTGTCTGATTCAAACTGAAAGCAGACATATGCACATTTTAAGGTTCTTATTAGTATGTAGTGTCTCTACATGTCTCCATGCTTTAATGTTCATGTTTTAAAGTTTTATTTGTTAGAGTACAATGTGTCAGAGCGCTAGCCAACAGAGGCGCGAGTGTTAAATAGTGATGTCACTGTGTTTCGTATGTAAATAAGGATTCCATTGGAGGTGTGTGTGGGAGAGAAACTCCCTCTGGAGGTGTTGGGAAAATACTGAGTGTTCTCTTCCAACATGAGAGTAACATGATAACAAAGGTATCCCAACTGCAGCTGTGAGCATGACAGGATGTGTGATTACCTAGAAGAGCATCAGGACTGTTTGAGGCAGATGATAGCTATGTGATTAACATGATGATTCAGCCTCTATGGAGAGAGACATCAAGCATGCTCATTTCTGACGTGGAGCTAATCTGAAGTAAACATTGAATACAGCTTTCTATTCCTCCATCTTGTGACTGTGTAACTCCCTCTCTTGGATATCAGCATGTGAAGGACACTGCTCAGGAACTAGTTGATGCTCTGTATGTGATGACTACTTCAATTCTGGAGAGGATCACAGATACATGGATCCTGAGGTTGAAGCTCAAGCCGGTGACAAGTGATATTCTCCTAACATAAAGGGAACACAGCGGTTTTAGCCTTTACACAGGGTGTCTGCGGGGTCTTAAAAAGTATTAAAAGTTGATAAATCAATTTAGCGAAAATGAAGGCTATTAAAAAGTATTAAAGGGCATTTTCCAAGGTGTTACATTTTGTATCTTGTTTTCAATAAGTATATAAATTGTCCAAAGAGGTTGTATTCTACAGTCTGCCTGAATGTAATCATGGCGTAGGTGTGTAGTGTGATTCTGTGTAGTTTATTGATGGCATCCCGTTGGGTTTGACGTCATCTGAACAGGGCATCGCACGCTCACTACTTGATAGCGCGAAGGTCCGTTTACGCCGGTTGTTAAACAACATCGTTATGGGGAAATGCAAGTCTGCGTCCAAATGGTTGGAAGAGAAGGAGGAAGGACAATCAATACTGTATATAGTCAATGTGAGGTGAAGTGTGTCGCCAAGGTAACCGGTTAAAACTCAAAGTGGCGATGAGGTCTTAAAATGTGTGGAAAGGGTCTTAAAAAAGGTCTTAAAAGGTTTTACATTTGACTTCAGGATATCTGCATATGCTTTGCAGACCATGTACAGTATGTATAAAAATACAGGAAAGGGAAGACCCCTAACGCATAGGAGGGCCTCTTCAAAACTACAGTTTACATCCCTAAAAACGAGTGACAAACACTTTCCCAAAGCTTTTCAAACAGCAGTGAAACATACTTATAAATGACATCCTACAAATAAACCAAGCAAAAAACAACCTCTGTATTGTAATTAATTTATTATTTTCAAATTGTACACTTTGTTAAATAAAAAACCCTGCAGTTCGTACATAGTAGAAACTTCATATAGTTAATATTCTTTGAGAACTACAGCATATAAATACACTTTCACTTTCGGTGAAATACAAACTGCCATGACCACTAGGTGGCGGCAAAGCAGCTTCCCTGAGAATACAATCTTCAAAGTTGGTTCAACACTAACACTATTTAAATAAATATTAAATAAATTAAATATTAAGAAGGCTTTAACATGTGAGCATCTTTTCTGTGTAGTGTCTTTGTCCTCGGTCACAAGAAGATCTCCAGCTCTTCTCACTCGCTCAGTCGGTTTATGGCCTGAAGAGGGAAAGAAGTATTGAATTATTCCCGCACTCATATTCACGTCTTTGCTACAAGAATGCTACAGATGTCCAGCCACCTGTTCCTTATGATAAAGTGAAATAAATGTTCTGATAAAAGAAAGAAAATGCCCTTACCTTTTGAACAAGAGACTCCAGTCGTCTGAAGAATGTCCCTGCGTTTTCCCTCGGATTCGAGTCACAGTCTGTGCATTGGAGCTAAAGGGAAACACAGGAACAATTAACTTACCATCCAACACCCGACTTTAAATCACTAAGACATCAGCAACCAAGAGAAAACATTGATAGCATGATCTCTTACCATTGTATCGCTTCCAGAGGAGCAAAGATATTTTTTCTGAAATAGATCAAAGAAATACAATAGTTATAAAAGTGGACTTTACTGCAAGTGTTGTATTATTATTATTATTATTATTATTATTATTATTATTATTATTATTATATCTCTCTCCTCATGCCAGTTTACTTACAGTGATGGGTCTATTGAGGCTCCAGGACAGTTTCCTTATGTCTGTGGTGTTGAAATGACTCTTCAGATTATCCCGGAAGCAATTCAACGGACAGCAGCTGTCCTGTTGGAGAGAGGGGGACAAAATAAATCGGTGAATACAAAATAAATCCTGTTTGAGCATATATTAGTGTCCAATGTGGCGTCTTGTAAAATCATAAGCCAGGTTATTTATTATATGAACAATTGTAAACAGTAGTACCATAAAAAGCGAGAATCCATACTAATGACTATTTATGATTTAGTTTGAGCTTAAATCAAAGCCAAAACTGGAAAATTGCACCGTCAAATATTACAAATAAATCGTAGAAAATAGGCTAGAGCTTCAAAGTACTACAAGTATATATATTTAGTTTCTAGAGGTGATGTTTTAGTATTATACACTTCTTCATGCATTCATGTGAGGGGAAAATCTTGCCATAACTTCCATCAAAACATTTCCAAGTAAGCTTTTGTTTCTGGTTTCATGTCATGACTCCATCGGTGCACTTTCCAAACTTGCATAACGCTTTTACCTCAACTGAAACTTAACCAACTCAAATAATGCAATCTGTTTCTGTTCCTGAAAGATATTTGTCTTTACAGTTTCCCTCTTGTAATCTTTTAAGGTGTTGATAATAGGACACTTATTTTAAAACGGTGATTGATGTGATGTCCTGGTTTTAGATGTCTGCTAATGAATAAGTTAGCGTGTTATCTCAGGAGGAGATCTGAAGAGAAACCGTAAGGAACTTCTGACTTAAACGTTGTTACTGCTAATTAATGTACACTTCTCTATGGTGGTGGTTTCACAAAATCTGGTGCAGTTGTTGCTCTCGTTGTTTTTCTAGAATAGTAAAAAAACGGTTTTGTTGCTTCACACCCACTCTGCGTTTCCTTATCATTTGTGGTTTAAGATTAGCCGTCATTTGCTCTATTCTTCCCTTTTTTTGACTCAATTGTTTGGTAGCACGCTAGAGAAAGTTTGGTGAGGAAGTGTCATGGCTTGAGTCTGATTACTCATCACATCTCACATGAGAGTAACGGAAGCTGTGAGAAAACACTGAGCAACTCTCGACCTGACTCACTGCAGCCTGATCAGAAGGATGCTCTCAATTTACAAGTAACAGCTTTTATCTGAAGTACACACAATCACAATGTTACGTGGGATTGTTTTGGTGCATCTTCAAAATATAGGGTTCGCAGTAAATGGGATTTTACAATATTTGAAATGGATGATTGGATGCAGGTGTATCCAAAGTGACTAGTTTGTACGTGTTTATTTTCCTTCTATGTTTTATGACCATTTAACTCAAGAAACAATACATTTGTACTATTAATAATACTCATTTGATGTTTTTCATATCAAATGCAAAAGTGTCTTTATTTAAAAGTAAATGCTTGGATTTCAATTAACTCTATATTCAGTCATGTAATGTATGTATAATTCTACTCCAATACAATTTTGAAGCCAATATTGTACTTTTTTTACTACATTTATTTGAGAAAATTAGTTTCTAGTTACTTTACAGATTGAGTTATTGGCTAACACGTTTATAATAATAATAATAGATTTATTTTGTTAGCGCTTTTACAGGTGCTCAAAGACGCGTTACAGACCAATTGACCAATTGACCAGATATTTAAGAATAAGGATGCTATATATATATATTTATTTTTTTAATAAATATACTTATAATTAAACTATAATGTATAATTATAGGTTAAGATATCAAGCAGCAGTATATAAAGTCATCAAATTCGATCCACGTTGTCCGGCTGTGATGAACACAATGCATCAACAAAAAAAATCCAGTAATTTGATATGATAAAAGAATTGTAAAAGAAAAAATATTGTTGGTACCTTGCGTAAATTATATTTGAAATGCAGGACTTGTAAAAGAGTATTTTTACACTGTAGTATTTCTACTTTTAATTAAGTAAAACATCTACAAATACTTCTTCCACCACTGTGTAAATCTGACTGTTGCCCGTAATGTAGAGTATATTGTAAGTCTCTTTGGATAAAAGCGTCAGCTAAATGCAATGTAATGTAGAGTATAAATAATGTATTTAATTCAAAAGTGAAGTAAAACAAATCAAAATATCTTTTTTGTTTAAACCTGAAAGCGAAGCCTTTGACTTCACATTGAGGCACATTGTGTGATTTCACACATCATGTCATAACTCCTACAGCAGCCGGCACACAACAGACAGCAGGTGGGAGAACAACAACAGTGAGTAAGCAACCGCAAATACTAATAGTGGCGTTGACCGTACTGTCCACAATAATAAGTTAGTGTGTCTTACCTCAATGTTCTGCGGTAGAGTATTCAGCATCTGCGTATTAAGCTGCAGGACACAAAACAAATAGTACTTAGTAAAGAAAACCAAACATGATCAAAGTTGAAAATAAAGTAAATGCAGACGAACCTACCTCCACCTTATCTCTCAAGTCATTCAAGAGGCTCAGGGCTTCTTTTAATAATCTCTTTGGCATTGTCCCGGCCGAAGAACTGCAGAAGACTGCAAAAAGGCAAAAAAGAACCAACTTCATATTTTCAGTTTGAGCAGACGGCACCAGAGAAGCTTTTCAAAAGATTTGCTGGAAATGCAAATAGTTGTTTCGCTTACCTTTTTATACTTATCCCTGAGGACACAGGAAAACCACTCGCAGAGACTTGGAAAGCTGCAGAAACTGGTGTGTGAGTAATGACTTTTTCTTTTCCACTGGCAGTCACCACTACGTGATACGAGAGTGGCGTCAAGCCGCGCGTGCGTGGGGCCTAAAGATGCATGTGTGTGAATGTAAAGATGTTTGAGCGCACCCGACAGGAAACTACAGGAAGACGGCACTTCCCATTTTCATTTTGAATCAGCGGAGCCACAACTACCGTGTCATAGGTCGTGTTCGTTGGTGTGGTATTGATAACCTGAATGTGTTCACCGACACAACATGCTTCAACAACAGGAAACGCTTTTAAGTATTGATGTTCAACCAGAAGGAGAAGTGAGAGGTATACAAAAACGACGTGTTATCAAGTCGGATGAAATGCTGTTTAGGAAATGCTGTTGCTAACTGGTCAGTGACAGTTTGAAACCCATTTCACAATAAAACTAATTAAACCACCAGATTCAATCCAACATAAAATGAAACCATGTTACAATGGAGAAATCTTGATGAATGCATTATTTATCTACTTTGAGTTAGTCAAAAAGTTACATTACAGACGGCTCATTTGACCCAATAGAAATGAACACAGGCTGCTTTCGACACTAGTATAACAGTACGCGCTTTAACATTTTTAAATCACCGTTTTGACCTACAGTAGTAACCCCAATTGCGGCTGGTCAAAGCCCCCAGGAAGTGAGTGTTGAAGCAAACGTTCATAGTGGCCAAACGGTGGTACGTCGTTTGGACCCAAAAATACTTGATCCCATTGACTTAGAAAAAAATAATCTGGATTCTGGTTTTAGCCGTTTTACGACATGATTTATGATGATTTGTGGGAGGCGTATGGTGCAGTGGGTTGTGCTTTGGTGTTCGGATCAGGGGGTCACAGGTTCAAACCCCACTGCAGTCAGCATGTCGTTGTGTCCCTGGGCAAGACATTTCACCCCAAATTGCTCCTGTGGGGATTGCCCACAGTATTGAGTATGGAAGTCGCTTTGGATAAAAGCGTCTAACAAGTGACATGTAATGTAATGTAATAATTTAAAAATGGGCTATTCAAGTCTCTGTCCTTGGGAGTTGTTCTACAGACGTCTCTTCCCCAATGGAAGCCAGTGGGATCAAGTCTTTTTGGGCCCAAGCGGACTTGACGCATCAGACTGAAGGCGAGACTTAAGGAAAACCAAAGTGAGCATTCTCCTCAGGCCCAGTGGGGGAAAGCTTTCCAATGGATGATTCAGGGAATTGTGAGTGCCGGTCCAGTTTGGCTTTACGCACCACTGAGCAGCTCTCTCAGGAATGAACAGTACCTCCCCCCCCCCCCCCCCCATTTTGCTCTGTACCCAGTTCTCTTTATAATATGTTTGAACAGAGTCACAGCAAGATGGCGGTCGCAGAGTACAAGGTTTCCAGCGTTCCACACTCAACAGTTTGAACGTTATGAGTTGGTCATTGCTGCACTCAAAATAGCAAATGTAAGTACAGGAGTACGCAAACTGAGAGAGCATCTATTTACAGTACCAGAACAGTAGGAGTAAGACATGTTTCTGAAGAAATCAGTGTACAGTAATAACCCCTCTAGTTTTGGTGCTTGTTTATTAGGCACAACTCATGGGTGTTTGCTTTTGGTCTTCCCTTCCTGCTTAGCTGTCTAGTTTGGTTGAAGTGTGTAAAACTGTAAACTCCTGACAGTATTCTTCACAGCTTTGCCTCTCTAACTTAGCCAATGTGTGCCGTCGCTTCTTGCAGCTATAGAAGTTTGAAACAAAATAATCAGAAACCGTTTTATTGCCAAAGTGTTCACATTAAAATGGCGTGGGGGTGTCACTGCTGAAATGTAACAATGATACAATTACCTACCTGTGTTTTAAGGTTTATGCATTACACATTTTGGAAACTGAGAATTCATCACCAGTGAACACACCGCTCACAAAGTTTGCCGCGTCAGTGTTGGTGCACACGTTCACTCCACACACACTCTGTACTCGGGGAGGAAGTGAGATAGAGAGAGAAAACCCCTTTCGTCTCCTCTCTCTCTGTTTGACTAAAGGGAAAAGGTGGGTGGGTTGAGAGGTGCATCACCTCACACTCCCCTCTTATCAGGAATGTCTTCTGTGATGCACATGCAGAAGGGAAAATGTCCTCAGGTAGATTTCAAATTCTGAAGAACTTTCCTCTTCTGGCTGCCATCAAGGAACCCCTGATAATCTGATAATCTGTGGTGTGTGCGTGTGTTGGTGGTCATGTGTGCCGGTTAGCATGTGTGAATAAGCCTTACTGTGTTAAAGGGGACAGTGTGTCAGAATGAAAATGTGTGCAAAGATAGACGTACAATAATGCATCAATGTAGACCAAATGTATGACTTTGTTAAGGGTTATTTGTATTTAATGGTTAACATGATTTGATAGTGTTTTATAGAATAGTTTTAAGACATTAACAAGACAACTTTTTGGGTTACTAAGTAGCAAAACATTGACTTGATCCTCCACCAGCATTTCACTTAGTCTCTTTTCAGCTCCACTTTGTTGAGAGATTTAAACTATTGTTCCCAGTTGTCCATTTATTGATGATTATCTGAAAACATCCTAGTGTCTGGTAGTGTATCAAAATACACTCGTATACAGTATAAGAGTTTATTAACTTTTGAGCTCAAAAGAATAAAAAGATAATATGCTGGAGGAGAGGAGAGACCAACCAAAGGCATTTAAAAAAACACAACAACCTTTAAACGATTAGTTAAACATGTGACACCTTTAAAGGGTCCATATCATGGTTTTGGGGGGTTTTCCATTTGCTGTAATGTGTTATAGGTTTTGTGCAAAATCTCTAAATTCTCTCCAGAGGAAGTTTCTCCCCCCCCCCTTACTTTGGTGTTCGCGGTCAAATTTGACCGGTCCTGTTTTAACTGCTATTACATTAACACAAAAAACATTAATCATCACCAAATGTCATTTAACACCCTTTCAAACTGTAAATATTGTATCAGACTACTGGTATACATGAAACACTGCAGTAAATATACAAAGAATAGACACTGAACATGTACTGCGTGTGCCAGGTGTGATCCATGTGGGGGGATGGGCACATAAGAGCGGGAAATGTGTCAAATTGTTCTGTGTGTGTGTGTGTGTCAAGTATGATTCACATGGGGGGATTGGGCACATAAGGGGGGGAGAACACATATAGTGTATGTGTGTGTGTGGGTGTTTGTGTGTGTGTGTGTGTTGTATCTGATCCGATCCGGATGGTTAGTAATGCCTTTTCTTTATGGCGGTCATTTTTGACCCGGAACACCATGGTCTTACAAAGTTGACTAAATCATCCACAATGCAATGGAAGTGGTGATCAGCCATTGTATATGTTCAAATGTCTACTGTGAAGGATATCATAAAGCCTGGATGCAATCGAATCTAAAACAAAACAGTTATGATTGATGAAAGTAGTAAATCGGTCAGATCTGACCCGAAGACAACAGGAGGGTTAAGCATTTAAACACGTCACATGAGAGGCACACAGTACAAGTATGAACCTGAACATTAGCATTATAGGAAATGGTTGGCTTATTACAAAGTAGAACTAGATTTTGTCTCATGCAATCCTGACCAAAGTGTTCTTCTGTCTTTATTAGGTGTCTATCTCTCCACACGCTAACACAAAGTTATTTAATGGTGGACAAATGTAATCTGTCATGTTGTCAAAAAGGCACTAAAAACAGATTCAAAGTCACTTGATACAAGAGAAAAGTTGAGCAGTCATTTTCAGGATATTGTATAAAAACTAATTCTGTATATTAAAAAAAGATGCCATGTCTACAGGTCTTATTATTTTGAAGTAAACAGCTTTAAAACACTTCTGCGAACTTTCAGTACGTGGTCTCATCTGAGAGCTCGTGAAGCGTTTCTGATGAGATGCCTGCTTTCGGTGATGAGTACAGCTCTCGGGTCAGGGTGCACACTTGTTCACAGTGAGAGTCGTTTTGTGGTCAGCTAGAGCGTTACACGCAGAGAGAGCTGTGACTGATGAGAGGCTGCAGACACACGGGGTGTGGGTGGGGGGGGGGTAAGAACAGTTTCTATCGCAACACAGAGAACCGCTGCGTTGCAACATTTTATAACTGAATTTCTTTTAAGTTTTCCACTTAAAATCTGAGAAGCGTTTTCTTTTCAGTCACGTTATAAAACACTTGGAAGTGTCTGCAGTGTTCCTAAGGTCTTGTTCCTCGAGTTAATTCCTCTGTGTGTTATTATTTTTCCCTTCAAAGGTCTGTAGGCTATTTACCTCGCCGGTGTATTAGGCAAGGCAAGTTTATTTACAGCACCTTTCAACACAAGGCAATGCAAAGTGCTTTACACAAATGAAAGACATTAAGATGAATTTAATGAAATGTATTTAAAAAAAACTCATTTAAAAGCAAAGATACATGAATTCAAGTTATAGTGCCTTTGTAGGTAAGAAAGTATTAATTACAAAGCAAGGAGAGGGGAGTAATATTCGCGGAATTAAGTCGTATATTTAGGGGGGAAAACACTACCGTGCTTCCGGATAAATGCGGTGAATGTATGAGTATAACATTAAGGTTTTTGTCAAGGAACTAAATGGCGAGGTTCCCATTTGGAATGTTGCTGATATAAAACAGGTTTGTTTTAACAGATAAAACCTCTGAAGGAGGAAGTTAAATGTTTCCTCTAATAAAGACATGTTGTCGTAAAATAAAATGGTATTACAGGTTTTATAGACTTCTCTTTAGTTTCAACAGATCTCAATCCCGGTGACAAATAGACCGGCTACTAGAATATTCATGAGGTGAGTATTGTTGTGAGTTAATACTGTAAGTGTTACGCTTCTCATATCATTTATTCAGGACACCTGGACCTATAGGTCAAATCATTTCTTGTGTATTGGCAAGTGTTTTTGTGCTGTGTCTAACTTTCATAACCGCTGCTATCATTGCACATTATGTCTGTTTTAATTAGTAGTTCAGGGTGTGTTTACCACGCCTTAACACAAACACATAAATAAAATGCATGTCTGTTACTGTAATATTTACGTGTGTGTGTGTGTGTGGTGTGTGTGTGTGTGTGTGTGTGTGTGTGTGTGTGTGTGTGTGTGTGTGTGTGTGGTGTGTGGTGTGTGTGTGTGTGTGTGTGTGTGTGTGTGTGTGTGTGTGTGTGTGTGTGTGGCCTAGCATTACTATACTTGTGGGGACCTAAATCTGTTTACACAGTCACGTGTGGGGACTCGCCTCCCTTATGGGGACAAATTGGAGGTCCCCATAAGGGGGATCATTAATTTTAGGGTTAGGGTAAGGTTAAGGGTTAGGGTTAGTGTAAGGGTTAGGCATGTGTTGGTTATGGTTAAGGTTCGGATAAGTCTCCAGGAAATGCATGTAAGTCAATGTAATGTCCCCTGAAGTGATGTATACATGGTGTGTGTGTGTGTTGATTTCAAATGAATATTAATCATCTGTCTCTTCTGTTTCCTGCAGTTGAGACGTTGACAGCTAACAGCATGAGGTAAATCATATTACTTTATACAGCGTTTGTGTTGTCAAATTAATTACAAATGATGATGTCGTTCACTTCCTCCTCCCACCTGCAGTGTTATGACTTCCTGCGGTCTCCTCTTCGGGACCGGTTTGCATGTCGGGGTTGAGTGGGTGCGAGGTGAAAATGCAATCGGTTCACGAATCTGTCATATTGCATGATAGTTTATTTGTTAGATTACTTCTGCATACATGAACATAAAATGCTTCGTTATTTCAGAAGCACTGGTAGAGCCGGAACGAGGAGCTTTTCAGTGATTTAGAAAAGGGAGTTTGATATTACCGTAAGTGCACAGGAAGAACCACAGGGAGTGGGTGGGGGATCGCCTCCTCTGGTCCGCTCCCCCGTCACCGCAGCAGGAATGACACCGATGGGTTTTAATGCTTGATGAATTTTCAGTCGTCATTACAGAAATACAACCATCTAATAAATACTTAAAATCTAATTGTAGGACTCGGCTCATTCGACATTAATATTGTTCAAATTTTCAAACAAAATCCAACTATTTGAATAACAACTAAAACTGGTGACAGCTGCAGGATGGGAAACTCCCATTATTATTATTGTTGTTGTTGTTGTATAATACATGACACTTATATAGCGCTTTTCTAAAAACTCAAAGACGCTTTGACAGAGAATAAAACAAAAATCGAAGAAAGGGGTTAGAAAAGGGGTGGGGGCAGAATTTGAATGCCGTGTAGATTATTATTATTATTTACTTTTGCGCGTATGAGAGTTACATGTACTGTGATAAAGTTTGGCAAGGCAAGTTTATTTATATAGCACTTTTCAACACAAGGCAATTCAAAGTGCTTTACAAAAAACGAAAGACATTAAGAAAATGGCATTTAAATCAGTCATTAAAAAGAAAAGCTAATAAAATAAACATTAAAAGAAAAAATACATGGATAAAAGTTACAGTGCAGTTTAAGATGTGAATAGTTCAATTAAAAGCAGCGGCAAAAATAAAAGTCTTCAGCCTGAATTTAAAAGTAGTCAGAGTTGCAGCGGACCTGCAGGTTTCTGGGAGTTTGCTCCAGATGTTTGGAGCATAGTAACTGAAGATTAGAGAAGATCAGTTAGTCAACTAAATCATTTTAAAGTGAGTTTATAAAATAATAATCCAAGAAAGTGTGACTGCCGGCTTGTTTATCTTCCATATTAATCTATCAAATGTAGTTTTAACAAATTAATTGTTATCAGAAAATACTCAAAGTTGCTGAATTGAATGCTGTTATTTTGAAGTGACTTATCAATGTTATCTGATCACAAAAAGGTGTTTAATCCGTCGCCTGAAAGTGTGAGCACACCGACAGTTTCTTTATCTAAACACGCGTGTGAAAGCATTGGTTGCATGTCGGATTTCAAGTAGAAATTTCCTTGAAGTCACTTTCAGCTATTTTTCTAGAAATTATGTCGACATGCCACTCTGATTAAAGTGCATTTAACAAAGCTAGATGAACAGGTCCCTTTAGCGCGAAGGGTTGAGAAAGACAGTGAAAATGATCGACTGAGGGCTGCCGGCTGTCAGATGATTCAACCTGTCTTTAATCATTTTGTTAAATGATTTTCCTTGGTTTTTATTTGGTTCGTTAAGTTGTTGGAACTCCTTCAATGCAATATTGGTTGTTATAATTATTTTAAAAATCGATTTAGTCCAAAAAAATACTGTAGAATAATGAGAAGTGAAGATGAAAGCCAGTGAGCTGCAGCCACATGAACCTGTTGACACTGAACACATTGCTGTCTGATTGAAGTTATTTGAGACTTAAAAAATACGAGTTTTCATCCATTTAAAAACGGAGTCCTAAGAGATCCTTTTGAAAAACTATGAAGCAACTCCTAAAAAGTGGATACATATAAGTGTCCGATACCTCCTCACACATGTTAAATATCCTCATACTATAAGCATGATAAAAGCTGTCCACTAAAACACACATGGTTGTTTAAACGTAGACCAATACAAGGTGTTATTTTGGGTGATTCCCCCACACTTATACATTGTCACATATATATTTTGGTTTGTACTAAAGTCTAAGAGGATGTTTTTAAAACCTCCTTCTTAACCAGAGGTATTTTCAAAAGTTGTGCACACCTCACCCTCTCAAAGGTTTTTAAGGTGGGTGGAACAGCAGGTCGAGCGTTACAATGCGAGACATGCCAGGTGTGCAACAGTAACGTGTGAAGAGGAGGAGAAGGACACAATATATAGCAACACCTCCTGTCGTTTTATATAAACAAACAAGATCGGAATAAACAACACATGCTTCCTCCCCATACTGTACAAGTTAGAACATATCTACAAACAGTCAGATGGGTTTTAAATCTATTAATAATACATATTTCTTAAAAGCCAACATACCCCGGCTGCAGCGACTCTTCTGCTTCTACGCAGTGAGGGTTTTTAGTTCGTCTGAGCTCCTCTTACTCAAAGGGGGCTTGTGAATAGGTTGTCTACACGATGGTGACACATCCTTGACCTTTAAGAGCTAATAACAAAATCATCTTTTACCAGCAACGACCACACTTGCAGCGAATTGTCGTTTTGGAACTTGATCATTTTATGGGAAAAGCAAAGCAGCGGCAGAGCAGTGGGAGTATGAGACGACTGTTAGCTTAAACCACAGCAGCAGGGGAATCACAGCTGAGGGGCTGAGAGGATATTAAAGGCTATGAAACTGCCGGGTACCAAAACATCAAACTCCAATTGGAAAGTTTTGTTTTAAAATCAAAGATCCAGCGTGTTAACAACACCTACTCTTCCAAAATGACTGCTTCGTGCAGCTAAAGCACTCTCTCGCTGCTCGGTGATGAATTATTCTCCAAACTGAAATATGTTTCTTATTACATGAAGGTTTTCCGATCTTTGTGCTGCACAGCTGTTGAAGTATTTAGTTATTTAGTTAGTAACTTTATCGTCCACAATGTTGAATATCTGGTTGATTGAAATGTTGCACAACACAGTAAATAGAAAGAAACTCATCTCTTTCGACTCCACTTCGAGCGATAGAACTGCTAACAAAGCACTTGTATACTAATAAAGGACTGGCTTATCTAAAGCCAGCTGAGTAGCACTTGAAATGTTTTTGCTCTATGAAACCTGATGTACTTATATGATTCTGTTTTCTTCAAGTTTGTATTTTGTTGGTCGAACGCACTTATTGTAAGTCGCTTTGGATAAAAGCGTCAGCTAAATGCAATGTAATGTAAAAAGAATATTGTAGGAGCACAGAAACAGTGTTCAAATTCTGCTTTTACCGACTTATTTCGGTTGTGCGTAGCTTGCTCTTCCCCGATATCAACATGAATTAAAGAGGCCCTAATATGCTTTTGGGGGTTTTCCCTTTCACTGTAGTGTTTTATATTAGGTTTTAGTGTATGTAAATGGTCTGCAAAGGCTAACATCCCAAAAGTTCCCTCCACAGGGAGTTTCTCTCCCACGCACTCCCCCCCCCGCCTGAAATGCCTCTATTGGATTGTTGTTTTGTCTGTCTGACTTTTGTTTTGTTATATTTGTTGTTGCCCTATTACTTGTAAAGCGACCTTGGGTCCCTTGAAAGGCACTATATAAATATATAAATCCAAGCTATTGTTATTATAGTGACATCACTATAGAACAGCTGCACTTCTATTGGCTAGCTCTGCAACACATTGTACGTGATAGGCTAAGGGGCTCAATCACACTTCTATTGGCTAGCTAGCTGCTCCTAGTACTAGACTCCTGGTACTAGGATGGGTTAAAAGCAGAGGACACATCTCACTGTGTGTGCTCTGCATGTGAGACCATTAAAGAGGGTCTCATCCCTCCCAATTCTATTCTTCTAAATGCTAGCGCTCCAACACATACGTGATAAGGGGGCGAGGGGCGGGACATCTCTAAGAGGTTGAGTAACTTTATCGTCCACAATGTTGAAAAATTGTCTTTGGTTTCCCCGATATCAACATGAATAAAAAGGGCCCTATTCTGCTTTTTGGGGTTTTCCCTGAAGTGTTTTATATTAGGGTTTTCGTGTATGTAAATGGTCTGCAAAGGCTCCCCCCCCCCCCTGCCTGAAATGCCTCTATTGGAGAGTGACATCACTATGTAATAATCACACTTCTATTGGCTAGCGCTCCAACACATTGTACGTGAAAGGCTAAGGGGCGGGACAATTGTTGACCAATCACAACAGATCCGGCCAGCTAACCAATCAGAGCCTCTGGTTTCAGACAGAGGGTGAAAACAGAACAAATAAAGAGCTTGTTGAACATGGAGACATGTCACAGTAGAGGCACAACACACACGTATGAACCTGAAAATGAGCAGAATAGGACCCCTTTAAATACATTTAGGGTTGCATCATCATAATTCGTTGGAGTTTCAGCTCGTTCTGTTTCACCTGCTGTACTTTGAACTCTCAGAGGGTGGATGGATCTGAGTCAGAGGGGCTAACATAAAATGAGTTTTGGAAATACTGGACTTTTGATTCGGCTCATCTCAAGCAATATTAAGTCTCAGCTCGTCAGATGAAAAATATAAGGAATCCATATAAACCCGAAGACTTTAGGAGTCTCGGATGTTCAGATATCTCTCTAAGTACGAGGGAGGATTTGTGAAACAAGTTATTTTGGAAATCTACAATGCTTGCATTTTTATTTGTTTTTCGGAATATATATAAAAAAACACTTTTCATATTTTCCACTCAATGTTGTTCCACTTTCAAAAAACAGTTGTCAGAACTTTCATAATCAGTGGAAAGCATCCTCAAAATAATAGACAGCCGTCAGACGGAAAAACACGTCACTACAATATCCTGTTTATTTACAAAAGTATGGTGTTTGCAGTATCGCTGTATAGGAGTGATCAGAATACTCCATTTATCCTGAAGGGGGGTTTGGGTTTTATTAAGGTCGCTCCATTGCAGAATAAACGAAACAACATATGCATATACACATGATAAATGAAAAGCAAAAAGGGGCAAAACAACTAATACAATGTAATTAGAATATGTATATAAACATAGGAGTTTAGAGTTAACATGCACATTGTGCTACAACACTAAAGTCTGTCTTAACAAAGACTAAATCAATATTTAAGGTCAAATAATATGTAGAAATGTGCATGATAAAATACAGTGAATTCGTACTAATAAAATCCAGATGAGTTTTGCAGAGTTAGATATTGCAGCCTAACGCTTGTCTGTATTGCTCGGTTTCAAAGAGAGCCAGTGTATTCACTCAAAGCAAAGAAAGTACAAGTCTTCTTCTGTAGATTATAATTATCAGCAGGGGCGCTTTCCTATAACGCGATCACATTAGAGAGTTGTACCGCAGACGCTGACTTTGTTCAGTAACAGAAAAGCTGGAGTGAGAGTGACTTTAGTTCGAGTTACTCATCCCAAGTCTAGTTTGTCATTTCTGTCTACAGTAAAATAATCGAAGCTAGTCGACACAAGCTGAGTCACACAACTTTCACTGTCTGTTCCCCGAGGTCTGTCGGTCTGTAAATGCAGACAATATGAATCTGAGAGAGGTTCAATTTAAACACAACACTGACGAAATGAACATTATGAAATACATTTGATTGTCTTGCATTGTAGAAAAAGCTGTGCAAAGATACAGTATGTTAAAATATTTATTCACAACTACACAAATCTGTCCCGATAAAAAGAGCTTCTGTAAAAAGTGTTTTAGACTCAAAGGTGAATCTCAGACGAAGGCCGTAAGACGCTCAGTAGAGATTGGTCTTCTTCATTATCTTCATGAAATCCATCTCGTTGATCTCACCGTCACCATCCTGGTCTGCCTCGTCGATCATTTCCTAAAAAGGAAGAAATAAATCTGAAAAGGTACGCTTGATGCATCACATGGCAGAGCGAGCACTCACTGCGACTGACAGTGTGACCTCTCAGTTTCAGAGCCCAAGCTCCTCAGAAATAACCTAAAGCTGCTATTTTGATATAACGTGTGAGAACAGAAGGGGAACTACGTCTTCGCTGTAAAGATCTGTGTGATTTGTTTACTATTAAAGGTGAAGAGGAATGTTATACATTCCTCTTTAAGTGAAATCAGCTCTTACTTCGTGCTAAATCCTGTAGAGGCGAAGTCCCTCCCTTTCCGAGGGGGACCTCCATGGGACCTTATTTCGGAAAAAGTATGTATTGAAGTCAATGGCGAGAGAAAAGTTATCTTTTGATCCCGTTTGAATTTTGCCACACATATGATGTTTGTCAATTTAAAAGATAATTATGCAAGTCAAAAAAATAGAAATGTGAAGTAACACTTTTTTTGTGTGAAACCGCTCAATGAACTACATCTCCCATGTCGCACCTCACACCCAGACGGCCGTCACATTTGCACACTTCACTTCTTTCTTTCAGAATGAGGAGGAAAGTATTAAACGAGGTGAAAATCACTCCAAGTTTGGGCATGTTGAGAGCTGTACACACACACAAGGGGAGTTAGTCGGTTCCGTAAGAGCCAGCATGCGGGACCGGGACTCTGGGATTTGTAGTCTTTCTAGTTGCGTATTTTTCATAGTCTTATATTTCAACAGTTTTACGACAAACTGTGACTTTTTTGACATGGAAATTATTTTTTAAGATTGACAAACATCATATGTGTAATTCGTGGCACAATTCAAACGGGATCGAAAGATAATCTTTCTCTCTTCATTGACTTCAATACATAATTTTTTCGAAATAAGGTCCCATGGATGGGCGGGACTTCGCCTCTCTATACATTTAGTGCTTTAAGGCAGAGTTTTGATTAGGAGGCTCCAGCTTAGTAAAGGGAAGGGAAATTCATTCATTAGTTGTGACGTATTGAATTGAATTATTTAAAACTAGGGACAGTGTACATTAATCAACATGTAAAAGTACTCGAATTAGCCAAAAGGCTAGATTTCACCGATAGTGCCTTTGCCAGATGGTGATAGGCATCCTAAAAGCAAGAATTAAAAAATACCACGCCATTGTTATACCAAAAAATAAATAAATAGACGACATCACTGAATACAGATAAGAGGAAGTCATGATAATAAATAAAACATTCACAATACGCACTCATACTAACACCTACACCCACACATCAGTGCTGTGACACTTGATTATTAATCAGCCACTTTTTAACACTGCTTGAATGTGTAGTAGGATGAGGACTCTCTTATTGGTTGTGGTATTGAATTCCATTGATGGGATGCGTGGCATGAAAAGACAGCCTGACTAAATGCACTTTTCCTAAATGGGAAGGTGCAGTCTCCCCTAGCCGCACCTCTAGTAGTCCTGGTTGAGGTGGGCTTTAGGCTGATGAAGCCAGCCAGAGGAGGAGGAGCCAACCCACGAGCGATCTTATAAACTAAGCAGACGTTTTTGTAAACTATGAGATTTTCCCAGATGAACAGATTATACTTTTTTAACAATGTGACAATGATGATACCGAATGGCTTTTTGTCTAGTGTTGTGAGTGCTTGTTTGCAGAGTGTGCATTAGACCAGCTTATCAGACAGTAGTTGATGTGGGAGAGGACCATTGAGAGAAGGTATAGCTTAGCTGCTGCGGTTGATAGGAAGTTTCTAATGTATCTGAAATTTGACAGATTGAACTTCACTTTATTGCAGACCTTTTTGATATGGGTTTTGAAACTGAGGTTTACTTTTAAGTACTTATACTCCGAGACAACCTGTAGTCTCCTTCCAGAAAAGAAAACATCTTGTTCTGTTATAATGCTGTGGCCCTTGGAGAAGAACATACACACCGTCACACGTATAAAATAAAACCGTTTCTCTTATGTAACATACAGGGACTACAACTGCGTTTTGTTCTGTTGAAACTGACATTTTAGAAAGCCTTGACCATGAGCTAGTAGGAAATCAATCGGTAACTTTTGGAGAGTCAGAAACTAATAATTGCCAAAGGATTTTCCCTCGGTTAAAAATGTAGTTGTTGTAGTCGGAGGCGTGTGGCGCAGTGGGCTAGTGCGTTGGTGTTTGGATCAGGGCGGCACAGGTTCAAACCCCACTGCAGTCAGCATGTCGTTGTGTCCCTGAGACACTTCACCCCAAATTGCTCCTGTGGGGATTGTCCACAGTATTGAGTATGTAAGTCGCTTTGGATAAAAGCGTCTAACATGTAATGTAGTAGTCGGAAGTTTTCACAGCAGTGTTAGGCTTGGCCTGATTATTAAGTGTGTATATGGGATTGAGAAATTGAGCTAAACTGAGCCAGTTAGTGGGTGGTGAAGGGGGGATTTTTCTAGTCTTTATCGGCATGGAGGGAAGGTTTTAAGGCTTCCTGCTACAATTAAAACATGTCATGAATGTTTGCATAGTAACCTGATAGTAACGCAACATAGTATTTTTTCTTTGGCTTGTGTCTGCAGCAACCATTTCTATAAATGAAAGATACATAGAGCAAAGGTTATTTGCAATGGAACAAAATGTGAAAGTAGGATTATTGCTGAAACTACTCTCAGTCCTCAGACATGAGCGCAGTGTGAGGAAATCAGACTCTTTCAAGAAACCTGCATCGAGAAATGCAAAACAAACTATCAATACAAACAGGGTATCTGCAGGAATCCTGAAGTCAAATGTAAAACCTTTCAAGACCTTTTTTAAGACCCTTTCCCTACATTTTAAGACCTCATCGCCACTTGGAGTTTTAACCGGTTACATTGGCGACACACAAAATGTAATACCTTGGAAAATGCCGTTTAATACTTTTTAAGACCCCGCGGACACCCTGACAAAGGTTACATAAAAACCTAACTCTGTCTAAAGAAAGAAAGAAGGGCTTTGAGTGCTTCAGTACAACACATCTTCTTGAAGGGGCATGTCTATGTGGATAGACTACCAAAAACATTATTCATAGTAAAAAATAAAAATACCTGTAATTCCTCATCTGTGAGGTTTTCACCCAGCTCTTTGGCAACTCTCTTGAGATTTTTGAATGATATTTTTCCTGTGCCGTCGTCGTCAAACAGCCGGAAAGCCTTCAATATTTCTTCTTTGGAGTCTTTTTCATTCTATTATCATGAAAACATAATGGTGATTAATATTGTACAGCGTCGATTCAAGCCGTTTCCCATTTACTGGAACTGGCAACCAAATGTCATCAAAACAACACCTATTAATAACTTTTTTGAAATCTAGACACTTGTTATGACACATTTTCATTTCCAAGAATGTTCCCAGGATATTAGGCAGGTGTGTTACACTCACCATTTTTACTGTCATCATAGTGAGAAAGTCATTGAAGTCAATTGTTCCAGAGCCCTCTTTATCAATGTCTGCGATCATGTTCTTGATCTCTTCTTTCTTTGGTTCAAAGCCCAGCGCTCTCATGGCAACCTGTGGAACAGAAACAGGGGAAATCTGAGGCGGCTGTGTTCCCATTATCAGGGGATTTGTTCATCAACACGTACGCTTTCTGCCGGTGGTGGATAGTAACAAAGTGCATCTACTCCTCAAGTACTGTACTTAAAGGTGGGGTAGGTAATTCACTTCAGAAACACTTTGTTATATTCTAGGGATGGGAATTTGAAGGCAAATGTATATTCGACCCCCCAAAAAACGGTTAACCGATTAACCGAAATGTACATATCCTATAAAAAAAAAATAGGGGAAACATTTTTACAAAAAAATAAATAAATACATGTTCAAATAAGTATAGAAACCAAGTCCAATTTGTCAAATGTATTTAACTGGTGATCACAGTTTGAACAGTTGACAGCTATAGGCCTACAGCTTTCATTCTTAAAACATAACTTGGTTTTCTGATGGATTTGAACATAAATGCGAGTGAAGTATAACCGGACGAGAGAGAGAGAGACCAGCACCTGCAGCTCTGCCCGCTGTGAGGGACCGGTGAGCGGAGCAAAACACACCTTTAGACCCAACACATTTAGCTATGGCACTGTCGTATACATTGAATTATTCCATTTGATAATATGTAATCAATTTAGGCACCCCCCCAAAAAAAACTCATTCTCATATTTGAATAATTTCGAATATTCGATTAATTGTTCCCATCCCTATTATATTCCATGGAATGCTCTTAACATCCCGATAGCAATGAATACATTAAATTCTTTTACAATAAATACATAAACACATCTCATCTGTGGAAGCCTTGGCGCTGTAAAAAGCACGACCAATCATCTGAGCCGGCCCGGCTAAAGTAACTGGATGGCCTACCTGCCTGTCAGCCTTCCATCTGTGCACAAACTTATCTCGTGCCCTCATTGGTCATGTGGCGTTCGTGTGTGTTGGAGGAGGGGCTCTGTGAGGAAGTCTGAAGGAAGGGGCAGATTTTTTTCGACTGCGTACTTTCAGATTCTAGCGCAGTCGAGCTGGTTTCTCCATTCTTACCTACCTACCTTTAAGTAAAACAAGTATTTTCACATTATGCTACTCTACTATATTTTGTAAATCAATGTTGTACTTTTTACTCTACGACATTATTTTACAGTTTTAGTTACCTATTGCTTTGCAGCTTTAGAACAGTATTATTACAAAATACATACATTATTATATATTATAAAACGGACAAGTCAAATCAAGCAATCTGTTTGGTTCTTAGCCCGGGTAGAATTGTAAGATAATTTTCACAACAAGTCAGTATCCATCCGCGTCTGAGAAAAACAGTATACCGTTGGGCTGAAAAAACTGGAACAAGAAAGCAGCGGAGAAGTAACGGGGCAGAAACCCTCCTTTTTACGCAGCGGTCCAGACATAGACATCAAACGGCAAAACATATTCAGTGTACAGTTCCTTTGGCATTAGGGCAGGGATATCTAGATACTTTCCAAGGTTCACATAATGAATTGTGCTACTTTTAAAGCAAGCAACGACGTTTTCAAATCTGTAATCAAAGAGGTCCGCAAAAACACTATCGACCAATCAGATTTCTGATGCGGGTCTTGAAACAAAGCAGAGAAAGTATGACCGTTAGTGGCCACAGGTGCGAAAGCTCTCTCCAGAGCTGCTGGAAGCCAAATCTCGGGGACCGGAGAAAGTGGAGCAATATTCTCACCACGCCAAGCAACAGCCTAGAACAACCTCAACCTATACAAGTAACCACGTAAGCCATGCTGCTGATGCTGGACAGTTTTTCAGTGGGTGCACAATAAACGGCAACATACAAATAAATAGCCAAATAATGGATCAACGGCTCTCTGTCTAATATGTTCGCTAGCTGTTAGTGTTGTTGCATAGCAACCACCTCGCACTATGTTTCGTGCAGAAGGCAACGGAGGGACTATTTTATTTTGAACATCATTATTTACTAATAAAAACTATTTAAATGTGTATTTGAGTGTGTATTTTTCTTTCATATTGCCACACTTGGTAACCGTTTTATAAAAGCAATAGCTCACTTCAGGCCGTGATATATGCTCATTATATCACAGCTAAGGGGCGTGGTTCAACCATACCACGGCCTGTCGTGAGCTATTGCTTAAATATCATAAGTTAAGCTACCCTGTAGTATATGAAGTAATTCAAATAACCCTGACACAAGTGCAACATTGAAGTGATGAACACATTAATGCAATAATTATAATACAATAGCTAAAATATAAGTGGCTTGAAGGGCCCATTCTGCAAAATGTGTACTCTTACTTTTGGTACTTAAAGTATATTTTGATGCTAATACTTTTAAGTACAATTTTGAATGTAGGACTTTTACTTCTAATTGAGTTTTTTAACACTGTAGTATTGCTACTTAATCCTAGTTCTTCTATCTCTGCATCCAGACATACACGTCCTGCCATCTCTATTAGACCAGGAACCCACCTTCAGCTCTTTCACATCTATTGTTCCAGTGCCATCTGTGTCGAAGAGGTCGAAAGCTTCTTTAATTTCTTGCTTTTGCTCCTCGTTCAGTTCCATTTTGGGAACTGCCTTTTTCCGTAGACCAGACGAAGAGGTTGGTTTTCGGTAACTTGACGCCTAAGAACAAAAAACACATTGAGAGGTGGTTGCTTCTTTGTATAAGATAGTAACTAGATGTGTAAAGTACATTTACTCAAGTGCTGTTCTTACAGTAAAGTAAGATGTATGTTACTATGTACTTCTAATCTACTACAATTCAAAGGCAAATATTGTACTTGTACTCCACTACATTAACGTAGTACTTTTAGTTACTTTGCTTTTATAATAATAAAAAAGCATAATCAAATACGACTTTAGTTAGTAGAAATTCACAAGCTACCCTGCAGAAAATAAATACATAACACATGATTTCCGCCTTCACCAGCTAGATACACACATTAACACATCAATAATTATAATCAAAACATATATGATTCTGAAATGGACCAATCTGCTAAATGAGTACTTTTTGGTACCAAGTATATTTTGATGCCAATACTTTTGTACTTTTACTTGAGTGACATATTGATTGCAGGACTTTTACTTGTAACAGAGTATTCCCACACTTCTACTTTTGCTCAAGTACAAGATCTGAGTACCTCTTCCACCACTGATAGTAACTAATTCTTCAGGAGCAGCAGAAAGAGCCCTAAGTAGTGTGTGTTGCTATCATGCTAGTGAGCTAACTTTAGCTTCCATAAGGCTAACCAACAAACACGGTTGAACGGCTTTATATCACTGTCTGTCAGCATTTCAGGGTAACTCCCGACATTTTTTTAATATTAAATACATTGTACCAAACATGTATATGAAAACATACCATTTAAATGAATGTTTCAGCCGGGAAAGTCGAAAAAGTTGTGTACGATAACCAGATGTCAACAAAGCAGGCGCGCAGCAACGGTCTTATGTTGAATGACATGTGAGATAGCCAATAGAAACCATTATAGCAGCGTGACGTAATTAAAATAGCCAATTGCAAACGGTAATAGGCGGGATTTTACAGTGTCCTCCAATGGTTGAGACCGTTTCTTGTCGCCTGGCAACCATGAAACCATACGCATGCGCAGTGCTTAATCTTTTCCCCCGGAGCAGCTGGTCAGTGGGAACAGAAACAACTATCATATCATATGTCATTAAATTAAGGTAAAAATACTCTTTATAGATTAAGCTTGTTTTGCTAAATCTTCATGTGCAGACATATGTAGTTTTGGTTCGTTTTTGGCAGTGTTAATTTAGAAGTTACGTATTGTTTTCGAAGTAAAGTATTAGCTTGTTAGCTCAGCATGCAAGCTTCTGCCTGTCTTGCAGGTTTGTTGTAGAAATAAGCTACCTTAATGCACACTTAATAGCTAGTCCTGCATTCAAAATGTTAAAGTTCACCAAGTATTACCAGCTAAGTTTATCTTAAGTATCTAACATAATGTGTTTTGTATGCATATTATATAATTGCTCTATTCACACTTCTAAAGTGACTGCTGCTTCATTTAATATATAATGATGCACCATATTGTATAAGCTTATCACATGTTTTGTATGTAATATTATAACTTGTCAGGTTACTTGTTACAAGAGTTAGGGTTAGATGCCAGATATAGGCTTAGTTGAGTATAATATTCCCCACTGAAATGTAATTAAGTAAAGTACAAAGTACTATAGCATATAGTGCCATGCCTCAAACGTATGCTAATATAAAATAAACTGTACTTCGTTACCTTCCACTACATATTAATGTTAGTAAGACTTAACACATGCAATGGTAACCAAACTCAATACAATACTTTTAGTTTGTAATCAATATTTATTTTCCTTTTACAATTCAGACACCTCAAGTAATGCTTGGAAGCACCATTATAAACCACCGACAACATGTTGGACTTCAGAAGCTCGCAGCGCTGGCAGGAATCACACACTCCTCTTTGGGCCCCAATAAAAAGTACAAGTTCATCCAGGATGAAGCGAGCGGGGAGTCAGCTCTGGTGTGCTCCTGTTTTCGCATCTTTGAGAATCTGGAGCTGAGCTGTGCCGTGGGTCAGCTGGTTCATGAGACTATCCAGGCCCACCAGAAGGTCTATCACACAGGGTCGGGATGCCTGCTGTTTCTCGCAGGAGCGTGGAGTCGTGCTGCTCTGGAGTGCCTTCAGAGAGGGATTCCAGTCCCTCACATCGTCTCTGCTTTGTCTGAAGGCATGGATATATGCGTCGATGTTTGCAGGAAAAGCAGCGTCTCCACTGAGGGTCTCGATGTTGAGCCTTCTGAGAGCTTCAATGCGAGATCACATGCTTTAGGATTTCAACTGTCAAAGACACCAAATGTGGAAGCTTCCCAAGCATCACACAACCTGCAAGAGACATCAACAGCTGGTCTTAAGACTCTAAATGGCAGTAGACAAAGACAAATAAAACTCAGCAGACATTTTTACGAGGCCAGATCAGAAAATGTCTCAACAGTAACGCAACCTGATCGCCCTAAGCTCCCTGACATTGCGCACATTGCAAAGGGATTGAGTCATGGTTGTGTCGATGCGATGAATTTAGTAGTAGAAGCTAGCCGAGTACAGTCAAAAAATCATCCAGAAAACATCAGCTGTTCCACATTTGATGTTACTAAAGTGATGACTTGTGTGCTTCCTGGTTTACCAGAGGAGCATGCATGTGTTTTACCAGGCTGCATCGTTCTTGTATCTGATGACCAGGCTTCAGTTGCACATCACTTAAAAGAACAGTCCTTAAGAGTTGCTCTAATTAATGGAGACTTATCAGACACCTATCGCCATCTTGGCTTTAAAAAGCTAACAGGTGTACAGTGCGTGAGCCGACCAGTCCGACTTTACAAGTTCAAGCAAAGACAAAGAGTGGATGGAAAAGATCGTGGCACTTCTGTTGAACCTGGGAGTGAACCTGATACTTGTCACCGGGCTGGTTTGTGAGGAAGTGATTCAGTGCTGTTGTAGACACCATATACTTGCGGTGGAAAAAGTGAAGGCTTCCGTTTTGAGAGCCTTTGCTAAAGCAACGGGAGCTGTTCCGGTGACATACGCCACACAGTTGAGTAGGCACTGTGTCGGTGTTGGTGTTAAGGCTGAAATATGGAGGGACCTCAGCAGCTATGATGGGAAACCTTTAATTACTGTGAATATTTCCACTGTAGAAAACAGCGAGTTGGTCACAGTGATTCTCTCAAGCTGCGTACATGGCAAGCTGCAGGCCATGGAGGACCGGTTCTGGGCCTGTGCTTATCGTTTACACCACATGCTGGAAGACAAAGTCCTCCTGCCTGGTGCTGGAGTGACAGAAATGCTTTGTGTTCACCACCTTCAAAGGGAAGCAGAGAAACATGTCAAGCATCACAGAGAGAGGAACAGGGACTCAGCCGCTAACCCTTACAGAGGCGAAGTGTTGAACCTCATTGCAGATGGTTTATTAGATTACATATCCACCGTAATGGTTAACACCGGAAGGTTCTCAAAAGTCAAAGCCATGACGGCAGCACGCCAACAACTGCAGAACAATAACGAAAGTCTTGATGCAAAGTTCTCACAGCTTTCCTTGGAAGGTGAAGAGGAGGATAGTGGAGTTTCATTTCTGATTAGATCAAGCAAAGCACCCGCAGTAACGATCTATGATAATCTGAGTGTGAAGCAGGAAGCATGGAGGAAAGCTCTAGATCTGGTCGTCCTGGTCTTGCAGACTGATGCGGAGGTCATCACAGGCATTGACCAAACATCTGATGATACACAAGACAAGCTGATGCTGTTGTGATTTCATTTTGAAGGATTGGCTGTTCTACACATCCACAAATTGGAAAAATATATGTATTTAACTTGTTTGTAATGTATTTTTGTATGACTGGTACAAAGGAAAAGTCCAATAAAGTGTTTTCATATTCTTTATTCTCTTGTCGTCAATAAATAGTCAAAGAACAACATTTTTTTTTTTAAAACTTCACATGTGCTACCACTTGGGGGAGACAAATTATTATATGACACTTGAGTTTATCCGACTCTTTAATCCACACTGAGACTGAGAAAGAGATTCTGAATTGAATATTCCTAATTCATGCATGTTCACGAAAGCATCTGATGACTTCTTTAATGATTTGAATCCTGACCTCTAGGTATTCGGAAGAAATTGGAGAACAGCATCTTGAAATAAAAAAAAAAAACGGATATGAAGTACGGTCAGTAGTTATTAGATATGTCAGATTTCTCAATGTACTCCTTTCACAGGAAATACAATACAAATCAGTTTATATGGATTATCAACCAGGCCTGAACACGCTTACATGACATGACTGTGAACACACCTTTTGTCTTCATGGTTAGTTCCCAAAAGAAATAGTGCATGTCCAACACAACCATATCATTTCCCCCTCTTACCGGTGTGCTTTTAGTGTTGTTACCGTTCCTTTATGATAGTTGCTAACACTTCACTATGTTCCTACTGCTTGGCTAACACTGCTCACCTTATACCCTCAGACCGGAGCTTTAATGACCTGCTCTGTCATAGTAGTAATGTTTGGAGGGGAAGGAACAGCTCCAGACAGAGTCAATGTTTTGAGTCTTATTAGGTCATTTCCTTGAACGAAGTGAAATAAATGTCATAACAAGGTTATTATTATTTTTAATTTATTCTAGAAACCATCAATGTACCTTCCTAAAAGATCATTGGAAGGTCACAGGAATATTACAATCCTTGGCACTTGATGCCTTACGTTGATTCACCCATGAATCAAGGCTTATTTTACAATCAGATTCACAACACTTTATTTTTCTAAGGGAACATTTTTCTTGACAGTTGCTCCATTTTTGAAGGGAATAAAAAAAAGATAACGAAAAAATAAATATGTAAAATATTTCTAAAAACGTGAGGATGTAAAAAAAAGAAAGGTAAAATACTGTTAGTTATATTAGCACAATAAGTTAAAGTAAATTGTGTTTTTAGCGTAAGAATGCACAAAACAGATAAAATACAGATATTCATATGGATGAAAGCGTCTAACAAGTGACATGTAATATGAAACGAGAAAATATCAAATACAATACAAATAATAAGTTATAAACAAACTGTTATTCCACAGAAGAAATGTCTACTAATTGGAACATTTAAAAAACCATGAAAAAAGATCATTCACGTAAAAGAGAAGCACTCTCTCTTTCCTATTATGCGCGTTGTATTTCAAACATGTCAGCTACAGCGACACGTGAGACCTTCCATTTCCTCTGAGTGTCTAATTGCATCCTAAAAATAGTTCAGCGTATTAAAACGTCTGCAAATGCTTTACGGTGGAACCATAACAACCTTGACTCAGGCATTGCTCAGCAGGGGTGAAGTCTGACACATCTGAGAATTCAGGCTTTCACATTACTGGCTGCTGCAAGCTTCATATGCATGGAGAAAAACCTGGACTGATGCATTCAAGAATCATAGATTACCTAAATACAGTTTACAAGGTGTGTCCGATGATCCAGTTTAATTTCATATATGCAAGATGAGACCATAGATTGTTCATTTCATTTGGCTTGGGTACTTTATTCATTGACGAACAATTACTATTCCAAGATTTTGAAAGAAACTTAAGGCAAGTTTTATTTTGATGTGCTACATATATGGAGGTATTGGTATTCACAAATTATAATTTTAAAGTTTTCCTGCACCAGAATGCCAGAGGAACTCGTAGGTACATTTAGTTTGAGAACAGGTGCCAATCCGATACAAGAATGTGTCATGCATGTATTTTTAGAAAGAAATAACTGGCAAACCAAAAATAAGTTTTTCGATTGATACAGTCCCAGGAAAAGGCTCCTAAGGATGTCCGATACACATCTGAGATATTTTCTGTTTGGACTCCTATTTGGACTTAGTCCTTACACATATCCAAGTTTTAGTCACTGGATTGTCCTGACTGGATGTCAGATGTTTTACTGACTGTTGTAGTAAATGTATCATTACTGTAAGTCTCATTTAATTATAACTTCCTCCTCTGGTTTGATTTTCCCGCGGTTTGAATTCACATCTAGCTTCTAATTCTCACTTCCTTAGAACAGACAGTCTCTTCGACCATTGGTTTGTAATTAACATGTATGCACGTTTCAACCCATCTGGCCAACACTTCCTGTAATGTAGATTGCCTCGCTGAGACCTTCCCCTTCCCTTGCTTTTGAGTGTATAAAGCGTTTGAATTTTCTGTTGTATGTTGTCAGTTCTTGTGCTAACTTGTGGTGCAAAGACTCTGTCCTTTCAGCTGAAATAGATTAACTCTGATGCTTTGACTTTGATTATTAAATAACAAAACTTTGCTTTAAACTTCTATGATTTGTTCACAGGTTGTTTTTGTGTGGAATTTCCTCCATACCGACCAGTTGAACCAACAGCACAGCTGACTTTCACCCATCCAGGAGTTCAGATGTGGTTACCATTACCCAGAAGGCCTGACCAGTGATTGTTTTGGCAAATGGATGGTCCTAAAATCAAATAATTCCCGTCACTAACTCTCAACTACTTCTGGGTAAGTTCAGATTGGACGCAGGCTTGCTCATCGGAGTCTCCTGGCAACTCTCCTTCACATTGTTGTTTTGCACCTATGAATAGACCTTATTCAACTCTCAGGCTGCATGAATGGAAACACTGGTTCGGTTCACATGCTGCTCTTGGCGCTCAGAAGGGTCTCAGTGGCACAGTCCAAGTTGCACGTCCCCCCCCCCCCTCCTTGCCCTCATCTCCTTTCACGACTCCTTCTGGGTTGGTTGGTAAGAAAAGTGAGCCTTTAGTGGGCGTGAGCGAGTGTGTGTTGGTGCTCCTAGGGCGCATGCGAACTGAGGCCCGAAGGGGAAAGGCTTGCACACAGATCTAAGCCAGCTGCCCTGATTTAAACACTTCATTGCAAGAAGAGTGGAAGCGAAGGGGGAATCTGCATGCAATCCCCCCCTACCAGTGTGCTCAAAGTACACTGGCAAAGCAGCTGCCCGATCTACAAGCTACACATTTGGACGCTTGCAAGTAAAGGCATTAAGGAGTCTTTCGGTCTCACATTCTCAGGACTCAAAGGGCACTGGTTGTCCTGAGAGGGGGGTCCTTTAGGCAAACTGACCTCTGGGGTTAACCTGAATCAGTGTTTGTGAAGCTCTGTGGAGGAGGGGAGGAGGAAACAGTTAGTGGGAGGTGGGAGGCCACAGTGGGGCTCCTAAGCTGCTCAAGAAGGAGACGAAGCAGTCGCCGGGAAGCAAGGCAAGAGGAGGATATGGCCACGGGAGAAATCACAACACTTCCCTCCACACCTGATGACGGAGGCAGCGGCGGATTTCCTCCCGGGAGCTTCAAGGACCCCAAAAGGCTGTACTGCAAGAACGGGGGCTTCTTCTTGAGGATAAAGCCTGAAGGGGGTGTGGATGGAATCCGGGAGAAGACCGACCCCCACAGTAAGTACTTCCAGTCCCTCTTCGTCTTTGCTCTGCACCGCACACAAAGCTTCTTTATGCCCTTTTTTAATTTGCAACAAGGAAGTCAAATCATCATGGAGGAACGATGTGAGTTTTCCAACTTGCTGAGGTTTACTCTCCACTTGTAAACACTAAAGCGTGTGTAGGCCTACGAATGGAAAGTTTAATAACCGCAGACCTTAATCAAAGGGAACTTTAATGGAAAATGCAGGATGTTTTTAGTAAATGTAGATCCCCAGGTTGAGTCAAAGCCATTTACACTGCTTACTGTGGAGTTTACAGAACAGCACAACATGGAGTTAAAAGCCGGAATTAGTCATTTCCTGATCTACAACTCCCTGTCAGTGTTTGACGTCAATGAACTGATATATCTAAAAATGATACTGTGAAAACTCAATAATAATTACAACCCCCAATCACTCTTAGTTTTCACTCACTTATAAATTGAGAGAAGTTTTAACTTTTATAAAGTTCTCCTTGATTGACATTGAAACAATCTGTGCTCCTGTATCACTGATCACTTTTGGGTTGCATCAGTAAGTGGGAGGGGAGGAGATGGGACGTTAAAAGGTTTTTCCGAGGAAAACATGTTTAGAAGTGCATTGCCCAAGACACATTGTGACCTTTCAAGCAGGTGCCAGATCTGAAACCAGCTCAAGGACACATGCACTATTTTTTGAATAATTGAATTACATTCAGTGAGACTAAATTGACTTTTAAAGACACTTTCTGTTTTTGTGGATAGCAAATGATCAGTATCAAAGTGTAAGTAATACATATCCCCAATAAGTCACACAACAGGAGTCAGTATTAATCATTTGGCTTTTCCCAGCAAGGCTTTTTTACAGTTAAGCTGAGCTGACTTTCATCAATGCTCCTATTGTTAGGGAGGTGATTGACCCGCCAACTTTTGGATAGCATAACATACCTTCCAATACAAATTGTTAATGTTAGGGAGAAATGGATTCAATTCAATTCATTTTAGTCACAAACAGTTAAGAAGGGAAATGGGACACCCCAATAAGCAATCTTTAGATAGGGGCACAGGCACTAAATACATAGAAACATTAACAAGCTAAATTACATTTATTGTAACACTAAACAAATCTCCTAAAAACTGAGCTAATCTTTCACTACCTTATCAATGGTCCCACCACATTAATTTCATCAGGTTTGACATAAGATATAATATGCAGACACATTACAGAATATAATAATGTAACAAATTAAATAAGACATATTCTGCCTATTTTCAGGTCCATATTTGTATTTTGTGTCTCTACTGTGGCATGTTTCCATGCTTTAATGTTCAAAAAGCTTGGACGGATACATATTCAAGTAGGAGTTCTGTGCCATACAGTATAGACTGGACTCTGTCCATCATGTGTTCTTCCCATGTCAAAGTTTTGTGAGAGAATTATTTCACATGTACAGTAGACCCACATTGTACACAGACTGTACGATACGATAATACTTGGTACCATTATCATTGGTCAGATCAAGTCTGAAATTTGACTTGCATCACAGCAGCTCCATGTCCAACACCAACATAGACACATATCCAGACACAATACATGAACAACGAACATTTAACATAACGTCACAATCACTGAGAGAAAACATTTTAACTGTCACAATTAAAGGGGAGGTTTTTTCGGCAGCACACTCGCACTAATTATTAATTTTCTTCTAGGAAGAACACCTCTTTGATCTGAGACATTAATTATCCAGGCAGCAAGCTTAACTGTAGACAGATGCGCATCTATGTGAAGTCTTAATGTGGAATAATTCTGGACAGACCTTCTCATTTACCTTATGGGGCCCCTGCTTCCTTTTTTTGTGGTTTGGCTTCATGCAAAGTATGCTGTGTTGGCGAGCACTCTCTTTAAAGAAATGTGGAGATGATTTTGATAGTGTGCGAGGCAACAGGTACTCTGCTAAGTCCGCTTTAAGTGACTCGTACTGCTACTTTAAAGGTTGAGATACATTTTGCATACTACTAGTGTTTATGGTGGTTCAGCTGCAGGAAAAAAAAAACCGTTGGATTGTATCAAATGAGGAAGGAACTTAGGAGAATTGCAAATGAGTTGCTGGTTATCAAAATTAATGATCGGTTAGCTTAATTTAGGTTCTTTAGCCTATTATTTTGCTTTCCCGTCTGATTTACTGCCTCCAATAGAAACAGAGCTCAAATTAAAGTTACTATTGATGTTATGTTAAATGTTCGTTGTTTGTGTTTCATGTATTGTGTCTGGATATATTGGGAAAAGTGCAATATTTGGTTATGTATGAATGCAATAGGGAAAGTGCAATTTGATTATGTATGTGCATTAGGGATATGTGCAATAGGGAAAGTGCAATTTGATTATGTATGTGCATTAGGGATATGTGCAATAGGGAAAGTGCTGTACCTGTATGTTTCTTGTTTGTTTCTTTGCCATGAGATATGTGATCTCTGTTCTGTATCTATGACTGATTGACCTGAATGTTTTATGTGTATTATCTCGATGCCCAAGACAAATTCCTCCTAAGGGAGACAATAAAGCTTTATCTTATCTTATAGGAAATGTGTTTATCAGGAAAACACAGACTGGACAAACAATGTCTGCAGGAATGTATTTGCTAACTTCTACATAGCCTTGACAACTTTGTCATTTGGTGATATGGTGTGTCAATCAGCTTGCCACTGTTTCACTGCATGAACTAATGCAGATTTAGGTTTAACCATTATCTATCTTTGTTATTTATGTCATGTGCTATCTAGCTAGTCACAGGTCTTTCCTCAAATTCAACTGTGCCCTGCAAGATGTTAGAACAGGTTGTCTTTAAGGCCTTACTTGTTACTCGTGTTTACTCCTGTAGAGAACATGACATATTGAAATGCATCACATTGCATCCTTGATTTGATATGTTTTGCAAGTTTCTGGCTCTGTGGTAACCATAAACGTCAATAGGATTTGGTTTTGGATTTTTATAAAATTGCTGCACAGCCCTTACTCGTATCCCTTTAATTAAACATCCCACAAGCAAACTACTAAATGTGTCTGTATTGGTTCAAACTAACATTTGTTTCTTCCTTAGTAAAACTTCAACTCCAGGCGACCTCAGTGGGCGAAGTGGTCATCAAAGGAGTGTGTGCGAATCGCTATCTGGCCATGAACAGAGATGGACGACTGTTTGGAGCGGTGAGTGAGCTACACCAACATCCTACTGAACTAAAAACTAAATTGTTTCCTTTCTGTAAAGTGTGCTGAGATTATAAGGTATACAGTCCCTACAAATCATCAAATGGTATTTCTCTGGATGGGGATTAAAACGATTTCCAGAGATGGCAAAAGTACCAACATCCTTTACTCAATTAGAAGTACAGATACTCAAAAATACTCTGGTAGAAGTAGAAGTACTGACTAAGTAAAAGTAAAGAAGTATGGGCTTTGAAATGTACATAAGTAAAAAGTACCCATAACTACCAACTGTTTTAAAGAGTAACTTTATATTAAAAGAACAATAATAGCCGCTTTCACACCAAGTACTTTGCCATACTTAGTTCCCGGTACTTAGTCCCGCCGAACTCTTTAGTCCCGGAACTGTCCCAGTAAATCACGTTCACACCGGAATAAGTCCCTGAGGGAGGATTACGCAAATGAAGCCGCTGACGTCACTTCTTCTTCTTCTGCTTTGGGTTTACTGGCAGGCCGCAAGCAACTTCGCGGGTACTGCCCCGGGTAAATCGCCAGAAGCGCCGACACCTCCTCATCACTCCACCGCTCCCACGTTTTATTTTGTGTTGCCATAAGTTAGTCTCTCTCCATTGGTGCACTGGGCTAATGCTATTGCTAATAATGCTAATGCGAGCAAATAAAATGGTGCTTCACAAAACCTTTCGGAGTTTTACGGGCCGTGGTTTGCAATTCGCCCAGCCAATCAGAAATTGGAACCTTTTGCTCCCCAGGAAAGTACCACCTCTCCAAAGGTTCTAAGAAAGTACCAAACTAGGTTCTAGTTCCAGATCTTTTTGGTGTGAAAGCAAAATCCCAAGAACTATCGGATCTATTCCTGGGAAAAGTACTCCGGTGTGAAAGCGCCTATTGTCATTGTTAGCTAATGAATGTTTCGATGCTGAACAACGGCAAAATTACAACGTTTTCATTGGTCCCTCTTCTTTAGAGAAGATCAGGAAATTATGGATACACGGATCGTGTTAAAATCAATAGGCACGCAATAGGCGCTTTCACACTGGAATACTTTTCCCAGGAATAGTTCCGATAGTTCCTGGGATTTTGCGTTCACACCAAAAAGATCTGGAACTAGAACTTTTTTTCGGGAACCTTTTCACCCCTTTTTAGTCTCTACTAGAGAGGTGGTACTTTCCTGGGGAGGAAACTGTTCCAATTTTTGATTGGCTCGGCGAATTGCAAACCACGCGCCTTAAAAGTTGTGTGAAGCCGCCATTTGTTTTGCTCGCATTAGCATTATTAGCATTAGCCCAGCGCACCAACAGAGAGAGACTAACTTATGGCAACACAAAAAAAAACATAGGAGCGGTGGAGTGATGAGGAGGTGTCGGCGTTCTGGCGATTTACCCGGGACTTCGGGTGGCAGTATACGCCGTGAAGTTGTTTGCGGCCTGCCAGTAAACCCAAAGCAGAAGAAGAAGAAGTGACGTCAGCGGCTTCATTTGCGTAATCCTCCCTCAGGGACTTATTCCGGTGTGAACGCGATTTACTAGATAGTTCCGGAACTAAAGACTTCCAGGGAACTAAGTTCCGGCAACTATTCCTGGGAACAGTACTTGGTGTGAAAGCGCCTAATGACTCTAATAATAATTATCACGCCACCAAACACAGATTAAAACTAAAGTAACGAAAAAGTAGAAAGTACAGGTATTTGTGTTAAAAAACTAAAAGTAAAAAGTCGTCAGAAAAATAAGTAGTGGAGTAAAGTACTGATACCAGAAAAATGTACTTAAGTACAGTCACAAAGTATTTGTACTCCACTACTTCCCAACTCTGACGATTTGTGATGTACAGGCAACAATTTGTACCATCAGTCCTTTTGACATATTAAACACCCACAGTAAATGTCTTCTGCCTTTGTCACATGCAGCATTTAGACTGCTGTGTTATGGAAAGTAACAACAAGTAATTAACAGCCACCCGACAAGAAATCCTCCCTCGCAGGAAATAATGAAGTTGACACACGTTTGTCATAGTCAGCACTGAGCATAACAAAAGTTTGTCAAAACATTAAACAGACCCTGGGCCAATGATCAGAATGTGGGTTCAAGTGCAGTTTTTTAAACGTTTTAAAGTGTTTTCTTGGCCTTAACATTGCCTTGGCCAACAACATCATGTCACTGATCATGGTAACGCTAGCAAGTTTGAGTTTGAGTGCTTACGTCTTAAATCACATTATGTTACATGACTTGGGATTCGATTTTGTACCCACAAAGTCCAAAAAGGCAAATAAACAAATATATGATGTGCAAGACCTTAATTTGGATCTGCTGAACAAACACGATACCTCTATTCAAATACCCACTTCAGTTAGAAGGTATGACATTATGACACTATGATAATTAAAATGATTGCACCGCGTTAATGGTTGATGTTACTCCATTAATGTTCAACTTCTTCGTGAAAAATCAGGCTCATTAAAGTAGAAAATAGGACGCAGACTTCTCCGAAAGTCTAGTTGCTGCTGGTGTGTTTGTGGAAGAGTGTGACCTCTAATATTTGCAGGATTAAGTGTGCATTTTTTAGGATCTCCACGGGCAACCTGACAGCCAGGGGGGGGGGGGGGGGGGGGGGGGGGGGGGGGTTGGGAAGGCAAGGGACTTAGCAGAACTTAGTCTGAGAGACGAGACAGAGAAACACAGATACGTTTAAGGAGCTGCATCCAACAATTGACTGGGTAAATTGGGAATGGATTTTATTCTGATAATGACATTTGTGAATGAGAGGAATTTCAAAAGCATGGGAAAAAAGAAAAGATGGATAGGTTTGACAATTTTAAAGGAATACTTGAAAAACAAAGAAACTCATCAGCAAAATAAAAAAGTTAGAGAGAAGATGCTACTTTTGATAAAGCTTGAGTTTAAGGTAAATGCTATTTTATTGACCAGACATACAGTAGCTCACTAAGTAACACAGCCCTACATAGGAAGACATGACTGGTGGCAGAAAATCATTTGAAGTATTTTTTCTTTGAAATGTAAACATTTCAATTAAACTCACACATTTGTCGGACTGACCAGAAGTAAAACTAACTTTAACTGTTCACTGATCAAACATCTTGCATAAGCAAAAGAAGAATTAGAAACGTAATATTTTGTATTTTGTTTAATACAAAATATTAAAATTTAAAGTCAAGTCATTAATCCTCATCTTCGTCTTCTTCCTGCGTACTAAAACCACCAAAGTCCTCATCTTCAGTGTCGGAAACGAACAGGCTCAGGGTGGCTTCGTCAGCCACTCTCCTCTCTCCTTCGTTGTCACTCTCAAAACCAACGAACTCCTCTTCGTCACTGTCGGAATCGAACAGCCTCTGAAGGGCCTCAGCTGTGGCGGCGTCCTCCTCTTCATCACGCAGCAGTCCAGCCTTTCGGAACCCGTCTCGCTCTCGTAATGTCTGTCTTGCTCTCGTTCTGTCTCTCGTACCACTCTCGGTTCCACTTTTACTTTTGCGCGCTACCTTTTTCTGGCCTCCAGCTTTTCCCGCTGGAGCCCGCCGCTTAAAGGTGGGGGCCGCGGACCGGCCATAGAGCCCATAGAGTTAAAGGTGGTGGACTGTAACCTGTAAAATCCATAGATTAGCCGCACCGTTATATAAACCCCAGGGTCGAAAAATGGGAAAAAAGGCGCGGCTTATAGTCCGAAAATTACGGTACTTGCCGTACTGTCAAACTAAATGGATCTGAAGGATGTTCTGACTGCATGAGAAGCAGTCAACCTTCTGAACGGCTGCTGGTCTGCTGCTACAGAGTTGTTGCTCACAGCGGGCAGCAGTGGAAGTGTGAAGTTTGAAGTGTGTGTGATTGATGTGGTTCGGTGGTTGTGAAGACTTGTCCACAGGCCATGTAATTGGCAAGAAGCATTTCCTCCCTAATGAGAAGCTCCAGCAGCTGCCACCCAGTTCTCTGTCCTGCTTTGACTCGGTCGTAGAAAAACATTTAAAACCCAGAAAAATATGAACTCTCTTATTATTACCATTTGTGGTGAAAAAAGTTGGAATATTGAAATGACAGTTTTTACCCTCTAATTTAGCACCTTGACTGGTATGGTGCACATGTTTTAGTTATATACTATTTATTAAAATGTTCTTTGTTGATATAATTCACAACTTACACATTAGTCAAACAAGACATTTGTTCTGCCTATAGGATTTGGACACGATTAACTCATTTTCTATATTTGTTCACACCATTAACCTTCAAATGTTATAATAAATACACTTGCAACATGTATGTATGATAGTAAATGTAAAATAGAAATGTCTTGAGCGTTTGATAAAAAATAAACTCAAAAAATAAAGAACTGAATAAATGAATAGTTCAATAAAAAAAAGATTATCTAATATAATAGATTATGACATTTCTTTGGTTTTCCAATTGAAATAAAACTCCGCAAAATGTTTATTCGAAGCTGTAACTTTGTATAATTAATTGTTCCCTGGGTGGTTGTTGCCGTTGAAAGAAACATGTCCTCTGACTAATAGCTGTAGAGTCACAGTCGAATAAAAAGAAACGTAAAAACAAAAGTCTCTTGTTGAGCAGGGTGTTGGGCAGCTAACGCCCAGCGAGACAGAACGATTTTGGCCAGACGTTCAGTAATTCATGTTTTCTAGAAGGTTCAAGGAGCGGATATTGTGAGCACTTGTGATGGATATGGTTAATAACATACCAGCCAAGAGAGATAAATCATTTAGATTGAACAGTTTGTCTAAGACATCTTTATTTGTTCACTTTTTGATATGTTCTCTGATTGTTTAAATCATTATTGTTGAACATTTCAAGCCGTTCACCTACAATGAACAATATTAGATAATTATTTCACAATAGACACTGAATTAAGCTGTAATAATGTCCCTGGTCAGCGTATTTTCCTGCAAATATCTTTACTCTATTGGTTTGAAACACTTGCAGCTCACAGCATGTATAAGAAACCAACAGTCTTCTTCAAAACAAAGGTGACATTAAGCGCTTGGTGTTTTATGTGGCACTTTAATATCAGAACATTTCAGCATAACACATATTCTCCCTGTCCAACAATATATATATATATACTACACAAATTCAATCAAATGTTATCCAAACAAAATAACCTGTTTGATAAAAAGAGAGGGGTTCAAGCGGTTTGGAAAGTAACATTTATATTAATCGTACAGACAGACAGTATGACCTAACTTCAGTTTCCATTTGTTGAAATAATAAAGACTAGTTTCACAGTATTTTCCTCCGTTTGCAAGGACATTTGAGTGCAATGGGAAGTTGTCCCAAAAGCCAAAAGGTGTATATGTAATCCTAGCTCTCTTAAATCCAAGCTAACTCCTTAAATAGCACTTAATTTCCGTCCACTGGACATCAAATGAAAATGACTTCTCTGTGTCTTCTCTCCAGAGACGAGCGACAGATGAATGCTACTTCTTGGAGCGGCTCGAGAGCAACAACTACAACACGTACCGCTCCAGGAAGTACCCCGACATGTACGTGGCCCTGAAGAGAACCGGCCAGTACAAGCCCGGGAGCAAAACTAGCCGAGGTCAAAAGGCCATCCTGTTTCTTCCAATGGCTGCCAAGGCTAGAAGAAGATGTGACGGCAATGAAGACAAGGTGGCTCCATCGACATTGCCCCAAAACAGCTGTGATGCTTTCTGACTGTTGTATCCTGAACATGTCTGCTCTTAGTCAGCTTTTACTTTCAAACTGTGGCCACATTCACACCTAGCTGCTTCACAGTAAAAACATGTAGACCTGCTAACTGCTGCAGTAATGCAACTGAAACCAGGTACCTTGCTGAATTGTACCATAGAGTATGGCAGTGTTCATTTTGGCTAAACAGATCTTCTTTGACTTAAAGCAACTACTGTTCCTACTGTTCAGCTCCTGCAGTCTAAACGTAGCTGTAAGATGAAGGTATAAGGTACTGTTAAAAAAAGAACATACATTCAAATCATACACCATTATAACCTAAGAGATTAGGGACTGAACTAAATAACTACATTTTAGGATTTTGTAGTTTGTCAAAAAAACTAAGCACACTAAACCAAATCAAATCAAAGCACTAGTTTTATCGTGTCATTTTACACAACTCAGAATATTCACACTCACACACACAGAAACTGAACAGGTTTCCTGAGCTTGTTTTCGGATAAAACTGTGTTTCCCTTCTGTATTACCAAATTCCCACGAGGACAATGGTTTTAAATGATCTCTAGTTCAATGACAGAAAGGCAGGTAACGTCAACAACAAATATTATTGTGAGTTACTTGACCAGTCAGTAATTGCATTAAGGCAGCCAATATTGATAATGCAACACCTAACCTTATGTTAGCTTCTTCCAGTATGTGTTCAGCTGACACTGGTGGTTCAGCTGGTGGTTAGATGTTAGCAAGACCTGCTACAAGTTAAAAACACAGCAACCTTTAAAGATAGTGCCTTTGACAAATGAAATTAGCTGCTTGGGGCCACTTTTTCCCTACGGTAAGGCTACCAAACAAGTGTTATAAATATGAACCGTATAAAATGGTGGTTCAGGCATAGAGTGGTGCAGTGATGACATGTATGTAGTCCAACCTGGAAGTTAGCATGGCAAGGGCTCAACACAAAAACAATCGGGATTTATTCATGATAATATTCACATATTAACATCATTGTTTTAATAGTTGAATGCAATCGCCAGAAGTAAAAAAGCTAACGTTGGGCTATCAAGGAACTTCATAACTGTCACGTGACTTCACGTCAACAGGGCTAAGCTAAATGCAGCTAATGTGTGACGCGATGGCGTTTAATTTAGTGATTGAATTCGCAACTATTGCTTTTATGACACATAGAAGCTTGAGACATTCACCACTGGGGTATTTACTGATTGTTGTATAACTAAACGTGAACATCTCATAAGCTTGTATTAGTCCTTGTATCCCAAACCAGATGAAGGAACCCCAAAATGCTAACTGCTCAATGCTAACTCCTCAATGCTAATATCCAGGTTTAGGACTCATTCTTGCACCACTCTATTGTTCCAAATATTTGTTTGTACACTTGTAAATACACTTCAAATGAGTAATACTGACAGCTATGTGTCAACATGACCCCATCGGGTTGCTAGGATTTCAGTGTGGAAGGAAGCTGCCGGTGATACAGCTGGTAAAACTTCCCAGAGTAGACGGCAGGAATCACCTCCATGGAGAGGTCGATGTTGTGGAAGCCGCTCTCCAGGCCGTGGAGCAGTAGCTGGGCGACACGAGCGGTGATGGGGGTGGTGTGCTCGGTCTTAGCTAGCTCTGCAAGCTGGAGCCACTCGCAGCGCAGACATTCTTGAGTGCAGAAGTTAATGTCATAGGTGAGAGGGCTGAGTCGGCAGATGATGTACATGTCCGACATGCCGAAGGCGCCGGGGTGGTGGTGCTGCTGCCTGATGCTGAGCAGAGATCTGAACTCTGAGCGAACGCCAGTTTCCTCGAACACTTCCCTGACCGCAGTAGTACCTGAGAAAGATTAATTAAAGGTCACCTATTATGCAAAATCCACTTTTTCATGTCTCTTCTACATCAACATGTGTCCCCTCTTCTTCATGTCTCTTCTACATCAACATGTGTCCCCTCTTCTCCATGTCTCTTCTACATCAACATGTGTCCCCTCTTCTCCATGTCTCTTCTACATCAACATGTGTCCCCTCTTCTTCATGTCTCTTCTACATCAACATGTGTCCCCTCTTCTTCATGTCTCTTCTACATCAACATGTGTCCCCTCTTCTCCATGTCTCTTCTACATCAACATGTGTCCCCTCTTCTTCATGTCTCTTCTACATCAACATGTGTCCCCTCTTCTCCATGTCTCTTCTACATCAACATGTGTCCCATCTTCTTCATGTCTCTTCTACATCAACATGTGTCCCCTCTTCTCCATGTCTCTTCTACATCAACATGTGTCCCCTCTTCTCCATGTCTCTTCTACATCACCATGTGTCCCCTCTTCTCCATGTCTCTTCTACATCACCATGTGTCCCCTCTTCTTCATGTCTCTTCTACATCAACATGTGTCCCCTCTTCTTCATGTCTCTTCTACATCACCATGTGTCCCCTCTTCTTCATGTCTCTTCTACATCACCATGTGTCCCCTCTTCTCCATGTCTCTTCTACATCAACATGTGTCCCCTCTTCTTCATGTCTCTTCTACATCAACATGTGTCCCCTCTTCTTCATGTCTCTTCTACATCAACATGTGCCCCCTCTTCTTCATTTCTCTTCTACATCAACATGTGTCCCCTCTTCTCCATGTCTCTTCTACATCAACATGTGTCCCCTCTTCTTCATGTCTATTCTACATCAACATGTGTCCCCTCTTCTTCATGTCTCTCCTACATCAACATGTGTCCCCTCTTCTTCATGTCTCTTCTACATCAACATGTGTCCCCTCTTCTTCATGTCTCTCCTACATCAACATGTGTCCCCTCTTCTTCATGTCTCTTCTACATCAACATGTGTCCCCTCTTCTTCATGTATCTTCTACATCAACATGTGTCCCCTCTTCTTCATGTCTCTCCTACATCAACATGTGTCCCCTCTTCTTCATGTCTCTCCTACATCAACATGTGTCCCCTCTGTGGAAAGAGACTCTGAAAGTTTCAGGAAAAAAGATTCTTCTAATCAATTTATATTGATTAGAATAATCACCTGAATCTCCTCCTAGAGCACCATTGAGTTCTTTGTAACCAAATGTCTCTCAGAGGGGCGTGGGGAGGGGCTCCTTATTCTCATCTAAAGTAACAGACAGAGAATCAGCACTTTGGAAACAGGGCTGAAACAGAGGGGATTATGGGTAATGCTGCAATGATCTGTTTGGTGTTTGTAACCAAACACTTCAGAGACATGTTCTGTATTTATCTGAGACCTCTAATGAAGTAATGAAAAACAGTATAATAGGACACCTTTAACACATTACTAAATGTACGTGGAGGAATTGTAAAGATCTTGACTAAAAGGAATATATTCACGTTCCCTCGTCAGAGTCATCTGATGTTACGATGTGGGGGAAAAGGGAAAATATATATATTTTTTGTAAAGACAAACGCTGCTTTTTGTGTTGGGTCATGTATATAATACCAAAGCTGCTTTAGAGGTGAATTTGGAGAAACAGATATAAATATTTGCATATATATATATATATATCATGTGCCTTGTTTTGTACGGTTCAAATGAATGTATCATCTAAAATCGAAGGCTTTAGCTGTAGATGTACTGTATTAGTTTTGTGACACTCACCAATATTTTCTGCTAGATCAGACAAGCCGCCGGGGAACTTCCAAGCATTCATTGTCTGAAATACAGAATCAACATCAATTGTGATAGAAGGCACTGCTGTAAATGTATATGAGAGTCATATCAGTATCTTGTTTTGTGTTAAACCTCTTCTGGTGCCGTCCAGTTTAAAGTCACTTGTTTCCAAGTGTTCAATGGCACCACGGTTTTTTTGTTATATAAAATCACAGCAAGTAGCGGACTTTGTGAAAGTATCTTCGTATGTATCTAAACTAATAATTATACATCTAGAGAGATGTTTAATAAGAGCATCCTTTCATTTTATATTTAGTGCCTCACTCTGGAGGCTTTTACATTGCTGCGGTGAAGTGTGTCTTCAAAAGCTGTTTCACCACGTACCCTCGATATTTAATAACAGTATGCTGCTGGTTAAGTTATGTCAGTGTTGTGTGTATATATATATTTTTGTAGTTATCAAAGAAATGTGTATGCAGTGCTTTTTTTCCCCATTTAGAAATGCTATTTCCTCTTTCCTTGTTCCTTGAACACATGTGCACTACGGCTTTTATTTGTGTGCATGGTCAACAGAATGCTATATTTTTGAAGCGGTTTCTATGAATGGGCTGGAAAGGAAGAAATAAAGAGATTTTGTGTAACTCTAATCAGTCTGGTGTTTTTTGATATATTTTCTTGTGATATGCCCTTAATTGTCCAACAGAGGGGACATGTACATTCTGCATTTGACCCATCCTACTGTAGGAGCAGTGTAGGGAACAGTGCCTTGCTCAGGGACACCTCGGTAGCACTTTCAGAGTAAAAAAACAGGGTTGGGAAGGTTTAAAAGTGTATTAAAAGTGTAAAAAAATAAACATTGATTGATATTCAATGTTTATTTTTGCCATCCGACCTCTGCAGCTCATCCAGAATGCAGCTGCTCGTCTGGTCTTCAACCTTCCTAAATTCTCCCACACCACTCCGCTCCTCCGCTCCCTTCACTGGCTCCCGGTAACTGCTAGAATCCACTTCAAGACACTGGTACTTGCGTACCATGCCGCGAATGGATCTGGCCCTTCCTACATCCAGGACATGGTTAAACTGTACACCCCAGCACGTGCACTACGCTCTGCATCAGCCAAACGACTCGCTGCACCCTCGCTGCGAGGGGGACCCAAGTTCCCATCAGCAAAAACACGTGGGTTTGCTATCCTGGCTCCAAAATGGTGGAATGAGCTCCCCATTGACATCAGGACAGCAGAAAGCTTACACATCTTCCGGCGCAGACTGAAAACTCATCTCTTTCGACTCCACTTCGAGCGATAGAACTATTAACAAAGCACTTGTATACGAATAAAGGACTGGCTTATCTATAGCCAGCTGAGTAGCACTTGAAATGTTTGGCTCTATGAAACCTGATGTACTTTATGATTCTGTTTTCTTCAAGGTTGTGTCTTCCTGGTCGAATGTACTTATTGTAAGTCGCTTTGGATAAAAGCGTCAGCTAAATGTAATGTAATGTAATGTTCTGTTACAATGACTTATTACCTGTAAAATAATGGAAATCAGTAAACTAATCTGAGTTTCACAGTATGATGCTTTTTGGGGGTTTCCTTTTCCTGTCGTTTGTTACATAGGTTTTTGTGTATGGTCTGAAAAGGATAAAATACCAAAGTTGAAGATAATAGAACCCCTTGTAGTAATGTAACCTGATCCCTTTCCACTAGTTTGGATTAACTCCATTTTAAATGGAATGAAAAATAAGAGGAAAGAAATATCACTAAAATGTGTTTTACTTAAGTGTATTATGCAAGAAAACAGAACAATGTAACCTTAGAAAAGAAGAAACCTGCCTTGCATTAAGCACATGCTGGCAGCAGTTTATACATAATTAAATGAGTGCATTGTAAAATTGTAACCCTGCAAGTAATCCCTATTTTCTGGTTGGATCAATGTTTCTGTAACTGTTAGGGAATACAGTTTAATTGTTTTGAATGCTAATTACGTAATCTTGTTACATGTTTTCTGTTACTCCCCCAGTCGGTAAACGACCTTCAGTTCACTGAGGATCTGTCCCTTGTTGTGAGTGATAATATCTTAGTTTCCGGAAGATCGTACCCCCTCGTGAGCTCTGAACTGCCAGGCTCTTGTGCAGCACATTTCCAGTAAACATCCCGATGAAGGAGGAGAGGAAGAGATTAAATACTTCCCACACTTCCATGCCACTAACTGCTTCCCATTAGAAGCTTTTAGGATTCCCAGCTGGGACACATTGCTGCATGTTGTCAGCAAACAGGCCCACTTACATAAAGTCAATTATAATGTGCACTATATTGGTCAAAGGACTCAGATGTTATAGTGGTTTTACTGTAACCTGAACTTTCCGAGAGACTTACAAGAGAAAAGCATACCAGCTTCAAATGTGATGCTGCAGAAGGATTGAAATCATTTGATTATATTGTCATGTATTGTCAGATGTTTTCTGGACAGAAAGCTCCTCCGCTCCCTTCACTGGCTCCCGGTAACTGCTAGAATCCACTTCAAGACACTGGTACTTGCATACCATGCTGCGAATGGATCTGGCCCTTCCTACATCCAGGACATGGTTAAACTGTACACCCCAGCGCGTGCACTACGCTCTGCATCAGCCAAACGACTCGCTGCACCCTCGCTGCGAGGGGGACCCAAGTTCCCATCAGCAAAAACACGTGGGTTTGCTATCCTGGCTCCAAAATGGTGGAATGAGCTCCCCATTGACATCAGGACAGCAGAAAGCTTACACACCTTCCGGCGCAGACTGCAAACTCATCTCTTTCGACTCCACTTCGAGCGATAGAATTACTAACAAAGCACTTATATACTAATAAAGGACTGGCTTATCTATAGCCAGCTGAGCAGCACTTGAAATGTTTGGCTCTATGAAACCTGATGTACTTATATGATTCTGTTTTATTCAAGGTTGTGTCTTCCTGGTCGAATGTACTTATTGTAAGTCGCTTTGGACAAAAGCGTCAGCTAAATGCAATGTAATGTAATGTATTTCTAACTTCACCCTAATACGACGCAGTGTTAGACAATCATTTGGGGAACCCTTTAAGAGTTATTGATCAGTATAAGCCATTGACAACAATAGAGTAATGACAAATAATATAGGTTGGAATAAATCAGGGTACATTTTGTTCCTGCAGACATCTGAACTCTGACATGTTGTATTCCTCTGGAGGCCAGTTGTTAGTTCTTTGACTATGAAATGTGTTCATGTTGCTGTTTGGTAAACAGTTTTGCAACCAAGGATTATTTTTAATTATCTATGAAGCGATAGAATTGTGTCTTGAATGCTTGGATTCAGTTGAGTATAAAAGACAACATCCAGTTTAATGTCATTTTATCTTCAAATACACTGTTTTCATAAATCAGCAGTCAAATCAATCAATAACACTTTGCTCATAACAAATGTTTACAATGTCTTAAAACACGGGCCGTAGCTAAGAATACTTATAAATTACCTTAACCCATAAGGACCCACCGTGACACGGGTGTCACATGCACTTTAAATGTTCTGGAAAGTTCCTTATTCAGCTTTAGCCTTTATTGTATCTCATGAAGTCCCTCAGTGACACACCCTGAACAGTCTGTGTTCCCATGACAACATGTCCAAGATGTCCATGTGCCAGACTAACACATGTGACATAACGAGCTACATTTCAAAAGGTTTTTTTTGTTGCTAAAGGTAAAATTCAAGCCATTTAAGAATTAAAATGCTTACACAACATGTCCTTTATTACATTGAACCTGTTGTGGAAACATTTATTGACTAAATTGATATGAAACAAATGAGACAAACATCGCTGTGACACTGGCGTCACATCGGGACTTTAACCCTAAACTTTCACAGTAAACCCAAAGTGACATATACAATTAGAAATATGATTATGATCTGCTCAGTTAATTTAGCTGATTCAATTATATTGAGTTAATATGTTCTTATTCTTCAATTCAAAGAATGTTCCAACTAATTTAAACCAAAAAATCATCCTTGTTAATGAAGTTATGCAGTAAATGAGTTATTTTACCATTAAAGCCCAATGTGACATATATGTCACTTTTCAGATATTTGACTCTGGGGGGGGGGGGGGGGTTACTTGTCAGAAATGTGTTCTTGGTGGTCTATTTAGTCTAAATGATGTTCCCATTAATTTCACCAAAAGTAGAAATGGGTCCGGGTTCTTATGGGTTAAATTAAATCTATGATTTACTCATCAATGGTACACTGTTATTTTCACATACACTTCTTACACAGATATCTGTATGTGTGCTGTATTTTTTTTTGATGGCAGTGATGCAATAATTGGAAATAAGGGAGACTTTTGTGATATCTCTAGGTACCCTCAAGTTTTAACCTTACACAGGCTTGAAACCCTGTGCTAGCGTTAAGGGGCATTTACACTTTTAACATGCTTTTCATTTTGGTCTTTAATGGTGGCTTGTTGTAACTTGTTCTTGGGGGAAGGGAGCAACAACTACGACATTTCCACAGTGCATCAAATCTATATGAAGCTCAGCGCAAGTTCAACCAGGAAGACCTTCTTTACTCATTAATTTCGCTTAATGGGCTGGCCCCTCAGTACATCTCCGACCTCCTAAAGGTGTACACCCCCTCAAGGGCTTTGAGGTCGGCTGATCAGCTGCTGCTGGTAGTCCCTAAAACCAAGAAAAAGACCAGGGGAGATTCTCAGCGGTAGCCCCCAGGCTCTGGAACGACCTGCAGCCCATGTCAAATTGTCGCCCACCCTCCAAACTTTTAAGTCCCGTCTAAAGACCCACCTCTTTTCCCTCGCTTTCGAGTCAGTCTGAGCTATGTTTTATAGATTTTTATGCTTTTATTGTCTGTCCATAGCCTGTGTGTACCGTGAATTAATTCTTATGTATGCCTTTTATCCTTTCTTATGTGTGCTTTTGATCTATTATTGTAATATTATATTTTATTATTGTAAGGGAAACTTCTGTAGCAATGGAGAGTCAGGACTCAGAGAGACACGGGACGAGCAGGAGTTCTGATGTCAAACACTGGCAGTTTATTACAAGCATCGGCCGGAGAATTCACATCACAAGTCAGAGCAGCAGAAAGTTCTGCCTGCCCAGGTGGGTTGCCATGTCAATTCTGAATCCCTTCTCATCTTGGCAGACCTTTTAATTAGCTTCACTCAGAGTCAACCCACATATTGGGGGAAGGTGTACATGACCACCTGGAGGCACTGAATCACTTATTAGACTTTATGGCTCTTGTGACCGAGAGTTGACCGGTCATAACACTCATAATGTCAGCAATAGGTGAAACTTCCCATTCCTTAAGACAGATAACAGACTTCGGCTTCGTCGTAAACGTCAACAGGCCGAAAGGTCAAATATCTTAAGTAAAGACAACATTATTCCCTCCCAATTATAATGTTATGTTTGGTGTGAAGCACTTTGGCAAACCCTCTGTTTTTATTATGTGCTATACAAATAAAGTGGATTGGATTAATTTACTATGTCCATGTTACTACTCTCTCTCCTCTCAATAAGTGATCGGGGGCGTCACTCCCCAGCTTAACCAATCACTTCGCTCTATTCTCACAAACCTATCATAGCGCTCCGCTAACCCTTTTAAATCTGCACTCCCCTCTGACAGCTGACATTTCAGTTGACTCGACGCAACCCCCCTCCACCCCTTTTTACCTCATGTCCCTCTGAATCCAGGGTCAAGCTCAGCCCCTCCCCTTCAGAACGAACCCAACCATCTATTCACCACCACCAGTGTCTAGACCCCGGGGGGGTTTCATCGCATCGGTTCTCCACTCCCGAATGACACTCCTGCACAACAGGGCCTAATCGCCAAAACTCCATTTGTGTATTCCTGGCATTAAATATGTATTCTTACATCAAAACCGTCTCTCCTGATTGAACATTTAAAATACTGGTGTATCTTATATAACATGGGTTTGCACAATGCCAGGACTTGTGTGACGTTTAATGCTACCATTTCCTGGTACTTTAGCAGAAATGGTGGTGTGGGGTCACATTACAGAGGATGTTTGTATTTAGTACAGAAGCAGCTGCCTTAAAGGTGGGGTAGGTAATTTTGGAGAAACCAGCTCGAGTGCTCTCGAATTTGAAAATACACAGCCGGAAAAAATCTGCCCCTCCTCCAACACACATGAACGCGCACATGACCAATGAGGGCACGAGATAAGTTTGTGAAAGGATGGAAGGCTGACAGGCAGGTAGGCCATCCAGTTATTTTAGCCGGGCCGGCTCAGATGATTGGTCCTGCTTTTTACAGCCCCACGGCTTCCACAGATGACATTTTTGTATGGATTTATTGTCAAAGCATTTAATGTAGGGCTGTACGATATTGAAAAAAACTGACATTGCGGTTTTTTGTTCCCCTGCGATATATATTGCGTTTTTTTTAACCTGTTAAGCCCCAAGGTCCCGGCGGGTACTTTACTTTTTCTTTCACGACACTGTGTCTCAGGGGATCTTAATATTTAAGAACCTATTAATGTGTTATACCAGATTAACGGGAATAATCTCAGCTAACTGACGATACAAACCATTTTTACCAAAACAAAACACAAGTCTCATAAGAAGCATCTAAATGACCCCTGAGCGAAAAATGCCCTACGGACTTTGGCACAGAACTCAAGATAAAAGATACCCTTATTACTTATCGTAGCTACACATACAATACATCCGATTAAAGCTGAGGTTCCACAGATTATTTAGGTATATAGTATCATCACTGAGTCATCCGAACTCGCGACAGGGGAAGCAAACACAGACATCACAACACGTACCTTTATGGAGCTTCTAGGGGAGATCGTCTCACCTTAGCTATCAATCTGATCAAAAGACGTGTTCGATGGCATTAAAATGAGAAACAACGCGGCTGAATCGGTTAATCCATAGGTTTTATATGTCTCTGTATAAAAAAATTATTTCATTTATAATCCATAATTCCATTTTTATGTAAAAATCTCAGAGCAAAAGTTAGCTGCTAATGGTAGCCACCAGAGTGGCTGCTGCTTCCGGTCTTGGCTATGCGGCAGTCTAACACACACACATTACCAGATAAGGAGTGAGAGTGCCGCGCCAAAACCGGAAGCTGCATACACTCTGGTGGCTACCATTAGCAGCTAACTTTACTATACTTAAATAATCTGTGGAGTCTCAGCTTTAATCGGATATATTGTATGTGCAGTTTCGATAAGTAATAAGGGTATCTTTATTTTGAATTCTGTGCTAAAGTGCGTTACCGCACGTCCCTGCGGTGTGAATATCGCGCATGCGCATATCGCGGTTATCGCCATGACACGGTATATCGTTCAGCCCTAATTTAATGTATTCATTGCTATCGGGGTGTGGAGAGCATTCCATGGAATATAACAAAAAGTGTTTCTGAAATAAATTACATACCCCACCTTTAACTAGAACACGTTTTCGGAATTTATACTGATTAGGTAACAACATGTACACTTGATCAGGGTATATGCAGGAATCCTGAAGTCAAATGTAATACCTTTTAAGACCCTTTCACTTCACATTGACTATATACAGTATTGATTGTCCTTCTTCCTTATCTTCCAACCATTTGGACGCAAACTTGCATTTCCCCATAACGATGTTGTTTAACAACCGGCGTAAACGGGCCTTCGTGTGCTTTCGAGCAGTGAGCGTGCGATGTCCTGTTCAGATGACGTCAAACCCAACGGGATGCCATGAATAAACTATACAGAATCACACTACACACCTACGCAATGATTACATTCAGGCAGACTGTAGAACACAACCTCTTTGGACCATTTATATACTTATTGAAAACAAGCTACACAATGTACCTTGGAAAATGCCCTTTAATACTTTTTAATAGCCTTCATTTTCGCTAAATTGATTTATCAACTTCTAATACTTTTTAAGACCCCGCGGACACCCTGTTGGTGTGAACGTTACTTATGGCCTTGTTTACATCAAGTCAAGTGAGCTGAGACATCTTTAAACATAATTCGTTTTGAAATCGCAGCATCATGGTGCAATCTTGTTTTTGAATGCAAACAGATATGTGTATAAACTGTTTTTAAAGCGGGTCTGTTGAGCACTACAGCAGAGCTCTGTGAGAGCTGAGGGAGGCACACACTCATGAAGCTGTTTGACTGCATTCAGCTCACGTAAACAGAGTGTTTGCTTCAGGTCAACTTATGTTGTGTGGAGCAATGTTAAGTGTGAGATGTGAGAGGATTTAGCAGCACCTGATCGGTTTATTCTTCACTGTGGATGGAAGGATCCGTTTCCATTGCTTTCTACTCACTCAACTAGGCAATATTTGGTAAACTAGCTGCCAAAATATATTTCCAACTAACCAAAATAAGTCATGATTTTATTTTGTGAAATGTGTCATAATAGCAAATACATTTCTACTGTTTCCTGAAGAACATTAGGGCAATACTTTAATATATACTGTTTTTAATTATTATAATTTAGAGCAATGCTTTGTAATAAAGCCACACATAGGCTACCTTGTTTCTGTCTTGGACCACAAGGACTTTTCCATTGGATTCATCAACAACTGCACCTGGAAAACAAACAATGACATTAATTTCACATATTTTGCAAACACTGGTCCAAATGTTACACTGAAGTAGTTACTTTAAAAAGGAGACCAATCAGGAGAAGTCAATTATTAATTATTATTAAGTAAGACACCCTGGTGAAAATCGGCCTTGTCTTCACAACTCTTTTGTTAAAGATCGATTACGTCCACAGACAAACACTCAACTGACATTGCTCATAATTTAGACTCACACAGAATTTAGGTTTACTCCACTTCTCGAACTTAAAGGTGGGGTAGGTAATTTTGGAGAAAGTGCGCTAGAATTTGAAAATACACAACCGGAACAAATCTGCTACTTCCTTACAGAGCCCCTCCTCCAACACACACGAACGCACACATGACCAATGAGGGCACGAGATACATTTGTGCACAGATAGCGCCACGGCTTCCACAGATAACATTTTTTTATGTATTTATTGTCAAAGCATTTAATATATTCATTGCTATCGGGATGTTAAGAGCATTCCATAGAATACAACAAAAAGTGTTTCTGAAATAAATTACATACCCCACCTTTAAGAGGCTTTAACGCAAATTAAACTCCAATAAAAGTGCCACTTGGACCTTTATCTGGAGGCAATCAAATATTAGATTAGTAAAGCTGTGGGCTGCAAACCAAAACAATGAGCTCAAAGAAGCTAAAATGCTACGTGAAGCTCAAAATGACTGAATTTCGGGAATTCTTTTTGAGGGTTTTTCACAATAAGTGACCCCTTAACCCACGAGATTCATGTGATCCATTGGTGATATAAAATATTGACTATGGCTGCTTTAACGACACAGTACATTTAGAATAAATAGGGCCAAAAGTGTTCATTTTCTAAAATTACAAATCTAATAAGCTAACAAGAGCACAGCATGTTGATGTCTGGAAAAGGAGAGGACTAACATGAAATAAAATACGTTCCTTTCCTTTTTCGAGTCTAAACAGAGTCTCTGTGACTCAGCTTGACTTGTGAATAATGTGGACATCCCACTTCACCAGATTTCCTCCTGTTTGAGCAGCTTTTTTCAGCAGGTAGTGACTCAGAGAGAGCTATGTGCCGCTGGTGATGACAGCTCTGAAGGAAGAGAGTAAACCGGACTATTAGTTTTCTGGTTGGTCCGTCTGACTGACCCGGACCGGCCTCTTTAAATGAATGTCACAGATGTGTAAATAGGGATGGGTCGTCTTGAAATCCTGACTTGGACTTTCAAGTGGAAACTGATGTCATTCCCGATACCTGTGCCAGCTGAGGGAGGCTATCATTATGTAGCGTTCAGTCCAGGAAACAAAGTGCTCATAGGAAGCAGAGGAGAAAAAAGGGATTATGAATAATGAGACAGAAAGCCCAGAAGCCACCGTCACAGGAGCTGTGGGGTCTGTGGTGGATAAATGATAATACACGTGGCTTCTGAATCAAAGTTTGATGTCTTCTCTTAATTGATATTTCACGTAGGCTTCTTCTACTGCGTTTCAGTTTTGACAGTAATTGTAGGGTGCTGTGTAGGTCAGGATGAGGTCAGCTGTAGAAATTGGATCACACTTGAGCTGAGTTTCACTACAGAATACTATCGAAACAAGTATCGTGACGTCTGAGACCTTGATTTTGGTTCCCTAGGCTTCTATGCAAAATTGAATTAGTTAAGGACTGATTGCTGTTTAGGTTATGACAAAGAGTGAAGCTTTCCAAAATGCAATTATTAAAGTTATCGTGAGTCACCAGGTGATGCACCATTAAAAACACTGATGCTGACTCAAGTATACATCAGCCAAAATCAATCTTTAAAGAGGCTCTATTAAGTTTTCCTGTAGTGTGTTATAAAGGTTTATGTGCATGCAAATGGTTTGCAAAGGCTACAATCCCTGTGTCCCCCACAGAGGGAGCTTCACTATGTAACACTCATGCTTCTATTGGCTAGCGCTCCAACATATTATAAGTGTCTTAGAGGCGGGACATCTCTAAGTGGTTGACCAATCACAACAGAGCTGGCGGAGTGAAGACAGAATGCTTAATTTCTAGAAATTGTATTTGACTTATTACTTTATTTCAGACTCTCCAGTCACCCTAACCGTGTTTCATCCCAAGGTAAACACAGCCGCACAAGTCAACCTGCATATTTAATCCTGCAATATGAACTTTTAATTATCAGTATGTAAAAATAGCTACTGTTTACATTTGGGTTCCTCTGAGGCTCGTGTTTCCTTTACCACTGCACGTCATTGTTAAGCCTTTTCTAGCAGAGTCCCTTTAAAACCGACTCTAAAGTGATAATACGTCCATTTATAGGAGTATTGGCCTCAATTTCAGCAATATGAACACCCACATTGGTCTCGTTGAAGTAATAGTACAGAATGTTAAAACTCTAGGGTCTCTGTAGGACATTAGACACCAAAATAAAGACTTATTATTGGATGACTTCTCCCATGTCAATGCAGTTATGTCTCAATTGATTTTTCAATATGTGTGGTCCTCTTGTCTATTTAACAACAACAAGCAAACCGGGCAAACCAGTATCAGTATTATGCAAACAGCTGCATATTTCAAATTCCTATCCTTAGTTTCGTAATTGGCGACAACAAATGGAATTCTGGACCTCTTCTGTGCTGAAGGATGAATGAACACTTTATTACAGACTCAGGGCCCAAAATGCAAAGACGCTCTGGACATGTTCTGACATGCTTGAAGTTCATCCTCTCTTAACAGTTATAAAGACACTCTGCCCTCTGCTGGATGATCAGAAACTCACACACTTCAGGCCTGTAAGTCCTCCCTCTGTTAATCCTCTCCCACATTCACGCCTGATGGATTTCTGTCTATGAAAGTGAAAAGGGCCAAAGTTGAAAAATACACAACAGGCTGACGCACAAACAAACCTCTGATCCACTGATGTTTCCCGTTTGAAACCCAATGCAGGTCATAGTTTACCACAGATTTATTTGGCTCCTTTTAAACGATTTTGAAGTTGCAACATATTAGATACTAAGTGCGAAAACATAATAGATGTCTGACCTAAGGTTAGAGATTTGTTTTTCTAAATGAGACTCAGGAAAAGGGAGGTAAATACTTTAGATACTGAAAAATGAAATGTCAATTGCCCAATGTTTGTTCTTATTTTCAAGGTTTTTATCAATTGTGTATTTTGCATTTCTTTCTCTGTTTTCATGTCCATTGAATGTCTATTTTCTCTTATTTTAAAGGACTTAGTGCTGCATTTCTTGTATGGAAAGTTCTATCCAAATCAAGTTTTTTCTTTAAATAATTAAAGGTGGGGTAGGTAATTCACTTCAGAAACACTTTTTGTTATATTCCATGGAATGCTCTTAACATCCCGATAGCAATGAATACATGAAATGCTTTGAAAATAAATACATAATGTCATCTGTGGAAGCCGTAGTGCTGTAAAAAGCACGACCAATCATCTGAGCCGGCTAAAGTAACTGGATGGCCTACCTGCCTGTCAGCCTTCCATCTGTGCACAAACTTATCTCGTGCCCTCATTGGTCATGTGTGCGTTCGTGTGTGTTGGAGGAGGGGCTCTGTAAGGAAGTCTGAAGGAAGGGGCAGATTTTTTACGTCTGCATACTTTCAAATTCTAGCACACTCGAGCTGGTGTCTCCATTCTTACCTACCCTACCTTTAATACGGCAGTTATTGTTGGTTCATTTTCTGTTTATATAGTCACATATTAGGCTGTTTATTGAGTCAAAAAGGGTATTCTAAGTACTATACATCAAATCTTGGATATAAATAACTACAAGCAGCTATGACTGTTTGCACAGACATTCGGCACTTGGAAGCACAAACAGCTCAATCAAGGTTTGGTTTGACAAGAACATTTCCCTCAAGGTGAATTCATCTTTGTTCAGGCCTTTTGCTGCATCCTTCTGATAAAGACTGAGATTCAGCTAAATGCTCAATGAAAAGAGTGTAACTGGACCTTTGGGTAACATTCATATTTGTCAAACTACTATTTCTAAAGTCAGGAGGCTGCATTCCCTCCCCTCCCTCCCCCTGCCCCCGTCTGGACTTTAACACCCCACACACACTCAGACACTCAAATCCAGACACTTTTTTACGTTGCTATGGACAATCTTGCACTATGTACATTTCCCAAAGATATTGAAGTGACTGTTATTTTGTATATATTGATTGTTGTGCTTGTATTTATGTCTTAATGTATACATGTGTCTGCTGATTGTGTATATTTGTATTTGGGATTGTGGGAAACGGTATTTCGATCTCTCGCCTGGACACACAAACTGAAAGATTGACAGTAAAGTTAACTTTGACTCGACATGGAAGAATGAACTTTTAGGCTATACATCTCTACCTGCCACTCCGATCTGGTGGGTAGCAAACCCCGGCAGCCGGCTCTCTTCCTCCCCCAGCCAGAGGGAGAGCACCGTGTGGTCGTGTTTGGCGTGATGGAAGGAGAAGCCGTGCTCAGAGGCGGCGGCGGCACATCGGCTCAGGGAGATGGGAACTCGGAGCCACACTGCGACTTTCCCCTCCGATTTCCACTGGTCCAAAGAATCTGCAGAGGTCAAAAGTTCACAAGGATGCACACACTTTAAAATGCATTATTGAAGATGTCACTGCTATAAAAACAGACAGGAAGTAAGATTGATGCCTAATCTTATTCTGGGGAAAATGGGAAGAGAGAGGATGACAAACAGCAGAGACACTTTAGTGGGAGTAGCCTGAAGGGAAAGGAAACATATAACCAATTTAGCAAAATACCCACTTGCACTTATTTCAGAAGTTAACAAATGCCATTTATAAACAAAATAAATAAAAATGTATTTAGCTGCTTCCAGTTAGTCTAATTAAACATTTACCTTTTTTTATCTGATCCCTAATTCATTAGGTTTAGGACTGTTATTATTTAAGGCTGCACAATAATTCGAAATGTTATTTAGGACTAGTGCGGGAAGCACAATATTGGGTGAAGACAAACTATAATATCTGAATGAAGTGTTGTTGTGCTCACCTACAAACTGTATTTCATGGGCTTAATCATTTTATTCATTTATTTAATGATAATGTGAATAATATTATATCCCAATCACAATATAATTGAAAGACTCCACTTTGGAAACTTGTAACATACATTATCAACATTTCTTGTATTTCTATTACTAAACAACTACTGTATTATTATGACAGTTTGTTTCGTATGTTGAAAGATCTAAAAATCGACATCTCTGACAACAACTAGTGTATAAATCAAACATTGACCTGCAGATGCACTGGAAATAAACAATTAGCTGAGATATAAGGGACATGTAAGCATAAAGCACAAGGGAAACTCTATAGCCTTCTTTATAAAGTCCCAGGAAGTAATACTATAAGGCTAGCTCACTATTCTAGTTTATCAATCAATCAATCAATAAATGTTTATTTATATAGCCCAATATCACATGTTACATTTGTCTCAGTGGACTTCACAGTTTGTACAGAATATCAGTATGACAATACGACACCCTCTGTCTGATTAGTTGCTGCAGATGTCCGAGTTGATGACATGATGTGGATGCATCTCATTTACCTTTCAGTAATCTACTGAATGATTTCTCACTGATGTCCTCCGGTAAACAGCTGTCAGACAGGTTCACTGTCACTCCACCGAACCGGTCCTCTCTCCCGGTCAGAGCCCCGGACCCTTGAGCTCGAGCTGCTGTGCACGAGAACGCACGGAAAGCTGGGCGTGCACGAGATGAAGCTCTGCAGCACACTCTTCCTCTCACCAGCGGGAAAACCCTTGAAGCAAAGGCACAAGCAGCCATTATACTACTCTAACATAAACAAGTGTTTAATGGGAGAGAATAGTAGTTGTTCTTTTAACCGGCATGTGTGTTCCGTAAAGTACAGTTACGTAAAGGTCCGCCCCGGAAGTTGCATAATAACCGTAATGCTTGGATTAGCTGGCTTCAAATCACTGCTTTGGTAATGTGACGAACTGCATTCATTCACACTTCCGACAATTTAGCCAAGATGCAAGATGTGGGTCATTTACACTATACATACACACAAACAAACATATAAGGAATATTACAAAAAAAACTTAAAACAATCCTGTCCAAGAATAAAAATGCATGATGTGCTACATGATAAAACAAATGAGATTTGTAAACAGCAGGGTGGAGTATGGTGTATTAATGCATACATAGGCCTATGCATAAGAATAGATAGATATAACACTATGAATGTAGTAAGATGGGTAAGGTACAGTGTACACCAATAAAGTGAGTGTGAGGAGAGGGGGCAATGTCTGATGGCCAGTCATTTACATCCAAATTGACCCTTTAACAATTGTGAAAACATATAAGCCGAATGTAAGACTCCATCGTTATAATGTTTTAAGTATCCTTAAAAATATTGAATTATGTGTTTCTACTTCCTGACAACATATAAACCTTTAAATTATATGAATTTGACATTACTTTTTTGGTTTCATTCTTTTTTTAAAACTCGGAAACACGTTTTTTGTATATATGCCGAATGAAAGACTGCATCTGTATAATGTATTTTATAGATTTAAACAAATTGAATAACGTGTTTATACTTCTTGGCAACAAATACAACATTATTTAAACAATCTATTGAATATGGCACAACTTTTTTTTCTATTTTCAAGATCTTGTAGTTAATTTAACCAATACAAACCAAGGTTTAAAGCGGGGAAATCCCTGATGTTGTTATTACATCTCGTACTTTCACGTTACAATCCTAATAAGTCAAATGTTTAGTCAAGGGTGCATTTCGGGTGTTTACGGTAAAAGAAGGCGGGGCTAAACTCTAACCAGGAAGTTTACAGCAGCGCTCCGTGTTTACACATGTCTGTGTGCTCACGTGGGGGATCTTTCCAATATTAAAATGTCTTCAAAGAAAAATAAAAGCAAATCTAAAAGATTGAGTGAGGGGGACAGCTCCCTGCTACTGAACGAGGGGTCCAATGATTCCTCCAGCCTGCAGACATCCCGCAGCGATGGAGGAAGCTGCAAAAGTTTGAACTGCAACTCATTCATTGTCAACGATTTCATTGATAAAGGTAAGACACCTGGGCTTAAACAAACACAAGAGTTCAATAGTAGTTTGATAAAGGTGAAACGTTAGCATGTGTGAATGCATCAGCAGGTTAACAATCTGCAGATAAAGAACCGCTCCGGTCCCTGTTGCCCTCAGAGATGCTGCTGGATGCTGATGCTGTTTAACTGTAAAGGGCTGTCAGTAGGAGCATGAGTAGGAGACGATAGAGACATGTTTCTGAGTTTTAGCTCAATCAGATTGGTTTAAAATGAGACACTGACTGAGGCCACACCGCCTTTCAGGTTTGGGGATATTTGAGTGTTTGCATGCATATTTAGTGACATACAAGTCATGTTTCTTCCAAGTCTAGGATGAAATAAATTACATTACATGACATGTTACTTGTTAGACGCTTTTATCCAAAGTGACTTACATATTCAGTACTGTGGACAATCCCCACAGGAGCAATTTGGGGTGAAGTGTCTTGCCCAGACATGCTGACTGCAGTGGGGTTTGAACCTGACCCCTGATCCGAACACCAACGCACATCCCACTGCACCAATACCCTCTGTGTGTATTTTTTATCAGCAAAGGAATGCTGTCAGTGTCAAGGTTGTGTCATACATATAAGACTACACAAATCAAACTTTCTTTCCAAAGTAAGACTCATTTCTGTACAAAAGGAGACTTTATTTGGTCTTCCCCTGCCTATAGGCTATTAGGTAAATCCTCTGTTGGCAAGTATGAAAAGGGGGGATGAATACAGCCAGACAAATCGCTAGGTTCTTAAAAGTTGTTAACATCTCAAGCGAATTGTCCCGCTGCTTACAGACAACAATGAATGAATCTCTAAACCCTTTACCCACAGGTTGTTTCTTGTCTGCAAGACCACAACTCAAACTAGTCAAACTTAGCATTTTCTTCACCTTTGTCAGAGCAGTAACTAGTGCTTTAGTTTGTATGAATTACGTTTGAATGTCGAACTTTTATTTGTGTATTTACTTTATATATTTGTTATCTTTCCTCCCAGCTGATGACAAAACACCCAAGAGTTGCAGATCGACTTTAGTCCAACTCAGCCTGAACTCAATGAAGTCAGCCAGTGTTTGCATCGGGAGGCCGGTCCTGCTGACGAGTCCCACCGGACAACAAGAGGTCTCTCTCCTCTCATCAGTTTCTATATCAGATATTTGTGAACAATTGTATCTTTAAATTCCACTGACTAACATATGACATGGGTAATGCAGTTTGGCATGCCTTCAGTTCTTCTTATTTCTGACCTTTTGACTTGATGTGAATGATGTTGCTATTATCTGTCTCTTTTCTTCTGCCTTCCAGGTGTGTTTAGGATGGCCGGTTGCCACGTTTCCTAGTGGTAAAGTTGGTCTTCAGAAATGTGCTCAGAATAACCTCAGGGTGAAGTCAGGAGGAGAGGTGATGCTGCACCCCATCACCGGTCCTGTGCTTCAGGCTGTGGAGGTGGTTCTCTCCAACAGGTAACCTGCATCTGGCTCTCACTGACCTAAAATACACATTATATTAAAAATGTCATGTTCACACTATACTTAGTTATACAACATTATAGGTATTTTATTCTCAGTTGCTAGTTCATTGGACACACTTATCTAATAATACTAATGCAGTCTTTTACAACACTACTTCAAACAACTATATTATGAGATAGGAAAGTCGAAATAATGAGATAAAAAGTCATTATGAGATACTTTGTCACAACAGACAATCCAGCAGCTCTTTGGCTCGAGTTCTCCTATTTATTTTGACACGGAAATGGATTGTGCGTACTTTAAATGTGGATTTACAACAGATGACATACTTAATTTGCTTGTTCATTCACATGGAGTTGTACTAAGCAAACGCACCCTTGAAAGGATTTTAAGCAAGAAGCATCTCTGGCGTTGAAAGAATAAAACCGATGTGGCTGAGGTGGCAACCTTCATTGAACAGCAACTGGAAACATCTGGTCAGTGTCACCAAAAATGTTGGTTACATGGAATTGTGACTGACAGAGAAACAGTGTGAATACTGCTACAGTTATTGGATGGTGAAGGTGCTGATCTGGTGTCAAGAAACAGACTGCGAAGGCGCATCTACCACAGCTGTGGTCCAAACTATGTATGGCACATTGATGGTTACGACAAGCTTAAGCCATTTGGAATTGCAATCAGTGCACTTCTTGATAAATGACTTTTTATCTCATAATTTCAACTTTTTTTTATCTCATAATTATGACTTTTTTTTTTAAGTGGCGGAAATGGGCTTCCATACATATGCACAAATCACATATCCACAAATCATAATGCTGCATTATCTATTGTATTTATGAAAGTGTTATTTAAGCCCATTTCAAATCACAATACAAATGGCTGAATAAGTTCTATCTTAAGGCGAGACACGGCAGGCAAAAACATCGTTTTTCAAGTACTGGTCAATTTTGAGATTTTGTGCTATTTTGATTCCATAACATGTTTTCTTTCAGGCTTTTGGAAGGAAACCGTACAAAATACAGATTTAAGTGTTTATTTTACTATAGTTTGTCTATTTGCGTCTGTAGATTTCTCCTAAATTCACCAAAAGTTAGCATTCTAACGTAACATAAAGCACCGCGACCGCTGTGTGCACCATGTCAACAGAGATATCGTTGGAAAGCTCCGTCTCTCCTGCACAATCTCATCGGATCCAAATATGGTCATTTCCTTTGTATCAGCAACCAATCGTGAAAGCACAAAGGGGTCTTAAACCAAGAAACGAAATCTCATTGGCTGGTGTCAATTTCTGACAACGTGATTCGTTCAGATGCGTCACGTGGTGTGCTAAAACACTTCCTGTTTAGCTTTCCGCTAGAAATTGAAATCTCAAAATCGCAAAAGAACGGCGAAAAAAACGTTCACAGAGAAGACGACAACAATTGTCTCTTGCACGAAGCAAGGTTATACAAAAAACAAATGACCCCGAACATGAAACACCTTCACGGAGTGCGTCGATGCGCGAGCTGTCATCCAGAGAACAGGAGGGTTTAGCTAGCGCCTCACTGCAATCTTTAAAGGTCGTTTTCTCAAAATGAGTTTTTTCTCCTACTCTGAGTTCGAAATTTCAACTTCAGAAGCACGTAGAGACACCAAACTTTCCAGTTATATTCCTATCAATATTATGAAGGCTTTTACAGAAGGGTTTGTTCATATATAATTCATAGCCTGAATTATACAACATTGTATACCTAAAAACATGGCGAAAATGGATATTTTAGGGCTGTTGACAGTATTTTCTGATTTATGGAGTGATAAAAAGAGATATCCAATATCCCTTCTGTAAAAGCCTTAGATACTAATATGACTACAAAATGAAACAAGAATTTGGAACCTGGCTTTATCCAAAGTTCAGATTTCGATTCCTGAAATGTGTTAAAATATGTGCATATTTAATGAGATAATGGCTAATTTGCATATTTAAACATGCTATTTCAGAAAACTTGTAATACAAAAGACAATTGCCTTATTGTAAGACATTAACTGGAGAAATTTCTAGCTGATACCTTTAAGTTAAAAAAATTACCCTATTCACCTGGGGTGTCTCGCCTTAATACATCATTGTAATAATGTACAAGATTATCAACCATAATTCCATACCTCTGAAAATGCCTTTAGTTTGGATCACACAGCTTTATGTTGTGCATCTCAGGTAAATGCTGCCATCTGCTGGGGAAATGTCCTAACTGCATTTCATAAGAAAAACTTTCAAATAATAATAATTATTAGTATTACAGTCCGGATTGCATTTAACCACAAAATACATATATTTGTAACACTCTTCATCCACACAAATCTGTTTTTATGTAACATGATATGACATATTTAGTTGTATTGTTTTATAATCTGTAATTTATAAAGGTTAAAATCATTACAAATGTCTTAATGGTTAATTCTCACATGCTTCTAACTTTCTTTCAGGTCAAAAGACGAGACACTAGAGACAGATGAGTTCAAGAACTTCATACTGAGGTCTCTGGGTAAGTCTCTTTTTCACACTATTACGTGATTTGTGATATGTTGTAAATCATTGGGAAGCTACAATTTGATTCTGAATTTTGACGTTAGGCTATGAAACCTGTACATTTTCCCAATTTGGCGAAAAATGAATATTGTGTCCTGGTTTTGAATTGCTGTCTACGTTCAGTTTCTTTGGGTGAAATAACTACTGGTTTGTCCGTCTTGTCCCAGTTGGGAACATCCTCCTGCCAGGAAATGTCGTCCCCTTGACCTACTTCGGCCGTTCATGCAATCTCCGGGTGGAGACCGTAAGAGGGGAGGATGGAGTCTCCCTCCACAGACCATCTCCCCCCTCAGGACCCCCCCCTGACCCAGAGGAGTCCTCCGTGATGGACTCAGTGCTGGACTCTACCTCAGTCGACCTCTCCCTGCAGCTCAGCCTGCTCACTGTGGACGATAATGGCTCTGACGGGGCCCCGAGCTCAAATGGAGAGTCGGGTCCTGCAGCCAGCACCCCACGACGACTTGCCCACATCCCCCACCTCTCCTCCCCCCTCTCCCCCCCCACTGCTCCCTGCACCCCATCCTCCCATGATTCTCCTGCAGAGGGGTCTTACAGTCTGGAGAGCTCACAGCAGGCTGATAGTGTCCCCACAGCTCCCCCTGGTGGAGCTCAGAGTTCGGACACCTTCTACTGCCTCTCCTGCTCCACTAAAGTCCGCTTCAGAGACCGAGCAGTGCAGGAGGACCCGGATGCTGAAGCTCAAAGGTCAAAGGTGAAATACTGCATGATTGGAGGGCTCAGCAGCCAGCTGGACGTCATCAGAGAGACCATCGAGCTTCCTCTGAAACATCCAGAGTTATTCTCCAAATATGGTACGTGTTTCAGCATCAGGTTTAAAGTACGTTTATACTACACATACAAGGAGTTTGCTTTGGTGTATAATGAGGACATTTTCAAACTTAAAATGGTGCATGCATAATCACAATAAAATGAATAATTTCTACAAAGGAGAAAGTATAGATTAATGAAAAAAAATGTGCAAAAAGTAAGTAGAATACAAATATGACAATTGCTCTGAAAAATAGAATATCTTCAGTAAAGCAGGATTTCAACTGGGTCTTACTTTAACTTAAAACAAGATTTAATTGCAGGCTGTTTTCTCTGCAGGTATCCCACCTCCCCGTGGAGTCTTACTATACGGTCCCCCAGGCACCGGGAAGACTATGATTGCACGAGCCATAGCCAATGAGATTGGAGCTCACATGACGGTCATCAACGGGCCCGAAATTGTTAGCAAGTACGGTCAAATTGCTCAAGTATCACTGAGTGAATTTTAATTGTAATGCAAACCACTGTGCACATGATCCAAAGGGATGGAACTGTATAGTCATCCAGATTCAATAATGATGTTGTTTCATGTCTTCGCAGATTTTATGGTGAAACGGAGGCAAGGCTAAGGCAGATATTCACTGAGGCGTCTCAGAGGTAAAGTTTTAAACGGCTAATCCCATCATTACCTCTATCATAGTGTGTTTTCTGTATATACCAAACACCCTAATGCTTTCTTTTTGTTCACCGCTGTCTTTAAACGTGTTTCTTTTGTATCGTATTTGTAAGAAATCAACCACTTGTAACACCACTGATAGAGTAATAATTTATTTTAGCAAATGAAGCCACAATACTTACCGTATATTAACTGCAGTACACCAATAATAAACGGTATCACTTTACAATAAGACTACCCTTATAAAGGATTCATAAAGGGTTTATAATTAGGTTATGAATTAGGTTGTAAACACTTTATTAATCATTAAGAACCATTTATAAACCAGTTGTAACATAGTTTTCTTACATCAACACAGGCTCACTATTTGGCAAGATGACTAGGCCTTATATTGGCTACTTGGCGAGAATCAACTCAGTGAGCAACAGATACCAAGGATGCTAGCTGATGAAGAAGACGAAGTAAGCTAGGTAGCCAATATAAGACTTAGTCATCTTGTCAAATAGTGAGCTCACATTTATCTGTACTGCTAAGTCTTATATTGGCTACCTAGCTTACTTCGTCTTCTTCATCAGCTAGCATCCTTGGTATCTGTTGTTCACTGAATTGATTCCCCCCCATCCAACTTGACAGTGGCGTTTCTATATGTGCAAAAGTGGTGGGGCACAAAAAACGTAGATGTCTATATATATAAGCTTCTGCAGTGAGGTTCATGGCTGGCGAGGCACTGGCACCGAGTCTTCAGGTTTACAAATATTATATTTTGACCTAAATCAAAATATAATATTATTTTCAAAAGCTTTTTTTGTCTGATGCTTCAATTAATTTTAACAGACAGTTCAACAGAAGGATACCCAAAAAATGTAATTTTATCATTTAAATATTGAATTGTTCTCTCTTAGTAAGATCCCACTTGAAGATGAAGTCCATTTGCCTATCCTTCTGGACAAACATCTCTATTACTTTTTTGTAAAAGTCCTCCTTATCTTCTTGTAGTTTCAAAATTTATGATTCGAAAATTATAAAAGTAGGATATTATCTGGCTGAACAAAACGTACATTTATCTAACAGCTACGTTTCCCACAGATCTTATTTTGAGCTATTTTCTAAAATCCTATGGAGAAATCTCATTGCTTTTTTGTGGAGGGAAGCCAAGCGCAGTTTATTTCCTGGTTTTAGGACGCGTCTCTCTCCTCCTCTTCACCTGCTCTTCACACACCACACTTTTCGCGGCACACGTACTTACAGCCAATCAGCTCTGAATGATGTGAGGATGGTGGGGATGGCAGCTCTATGCCCCTATGGTCATTATTTTGTTTGCCACACACATTAAATAGGAAAATACTCTGAGCATGCGCAGTGTAGTTTTTACAGTCACCGTTCACTGAGACAGTGAGAGGGAGGGGCAGGATCGGGTTCGGTCCCACATGGCTCTAAACAGCTCAATAGGCACACACTGTAGACACTAATTAGAACAACACAGACTAAAACAGCAATGTACAGATGAATCAGATGATTAAACATGATCTTAAAATATATTTTATATATATTTTAATTTATTTTTTGCATTTTGTTGTAATCATTATTTTAATACTTTCTGCTGACACTAGGTGGGGCTGTGGCCCACCTGCCCCTAATGACCAGTCGCCCGAGTTACTAACATTTATAGTTGTCAAAAGGGAGCCTTGTAAAGTGTGAATCAAATCACCATTTATTAATGAGTTACTACCATTTCTAATAAGGCTTAGCAGTACAGATAAATGAGGGCTCACTATTTGGCAAGCAACCGGTCATAGTTGCCCTGTTTATCTCATGTCTTATAAAAGCTTATTAAGGATTTATAAAGTATTCACAACCTAATTAATAAAATAATGACAAACTATTCGTAAACCCTTTATAAGGGTAGTCGTATTGTAAAGTGTTACCTAATAAAGAATAGCTAAAGATAAATGTGCTCACAGCAAATATTAAACACATTCAAAGAGCAAGACCAATGACATTTGATTTATGATTCAAAGCTCTGCACCTAAAAGTCTTCATGATCAGCTTGTGATTTTGCATTTTACAGTCTTGTTGGCGGCTTTTCTCACATTTACATCTGATTTCCAGACAACCTGCGATAATCTTCATCGATGAGCTGGACGCTCTGTGTCCGAAGAGAGACGGGGCGCAGAACGAGGTGGAGAAACGAGTCGTTGCTTCTCTGCTGACTCTGATGGACGGGATTGGTTCAGTGAGTTTCCTTTTTGACCCTCCTGCGATTGACCACTTATTTTTGATGAGCCCTGCACTCCCGTGATATCTTACAAAATTTGAGTTACAAAATGACATGTTCAGTACATTCAGATTATGAAACAAGCTCGCTCCTAAAGTACAATGCAACATTGTTTAAATGTGTTCTCATGCCTTTCTTTGTATATTTATTTTCCATTTAAACCTGCACCTCCCACCTAAAAGGTAACTTATCTGAGTCAACTAATTTATAAATAAACAACTTGTTTCCACTTAATATATACGTTATACACTAAGTAGTGATAGCCACTTCCTTCTATGTGTTTCTTTTTGTCTACCTTAGCCAGTGTTATAGCACACACTATACATTTTCCTTTCTCTGGAGATCTGCTTCACATTGACCAAAGCTTGTTCTTTGACTGAAGAACCCCGCGCTCCTAGCAGACTGCTCTGTCAGGAAATGCTCTCAGTGGAAACGCAGACCGTCATGCAGAAGCCATCTCTGCCTGCTGGCCGGCCTTCACACACTGTGGGTTGATTCACTGGGGTGTTGTTAGTCCTCCAAGCGCTCTGTCAGTGCCTGATGATGAGAAAAAAGATGGTTCCACACACACACACACACACACACACACACACACACACACACACACACACACACACACACACACACACACACACACACACACACACACACACACACACACACACACACACACACACACACACACACACACACGTACACACACATGCACACATACACACACATGCCATGCACATGCACACACATGCCATGCACATGCACACACACACACACACGCATACACATACACACACACACGCATGTACACAGTACACACACACACACACACATACACATACATACACACATATACACATACACACACCTACACACACATGCCCAACAGGAGCCTGGGAAATAAATCACCTCAGGTTGCCATGACCTGCCAATTTGGCATAACTTTATCGGCAAAGTACATCCCCATGACCGCAGTGCATGAATGATCGTGATATCACACACACACACACACACACACACACACACACACACACACACACACACACACACACACACACACACACACACACACACACACACACACACACACACACACACACACACACACACACACACACACACACACACACACACACACAGATGATCCAAGGTCACCAGCACTGATTGGTTTTGGGAATGTGGATAAAGCACTTCCTGCTCCTCTGCATTCTTTCTCGCACTGTAATTTATTTTTGTTTCAATTCTCCCTGCGGTGTCGAAAGGTGGAACACATATTTCTCATGTTGCATGCAGACCACCCCGAGAAACACAGGTTTAACATCGGGCCGAGGGCAGATATTCTGTGAGGCTGTGCTTATGGAAATCGACTGGATAAAGCCACACATGCTTCGTCATCAAGTTAGACCCAAGGCTGTTTCTCTTAGCTCCTAGACAGTTGATATCGATGACTCCAAGCTACAATTTGCATGTCATTTCCTGGTGTATATCTCAGCCAGCACAGCAGATGTGGCAGTGTTTGTGTGAAATATACCAGACCGCATCCATCATCTGTTTCATAACACTGTTGATGGTGTTTAAACAAGTCTGAGCGCTACCAAAGCTTTTTGAGTGGACAAGCACACCTGAACTTCAATGGTAATACATACTGTGTATTACTGTGTGTGTATGAATGAATCTACCACAGTATCAATATTCACAGTTATAGTAAATACAAGTTTACCGGGAGATTCCTAGTGTAACCCCGACCAAGGTCATACTGTAGGCTTACTGTATGATTTTGTTAAATGTCTTGGTAAACTAACCTTGATGCCTCAAATAGTAATGCACTGTTTTTTGTACTTTGTCTTAAGGAATGCACAGCCCAACGTCACATTTTCGAGGACAAAACTGATTTGTGTTCTTTTTCCTGTCCTTGTAGGAGGGTCACTCAGGTCAGCTGATAGTTCTGGGGGCCACAAACCGGCCCCATGCCATAGACCCCGCCCTGCGCCGCCCAGGACGCTTCGACAAGGAGCTGGAGGTGCGTAAAACCACAGCCTGTGGGGGAATCAAAAGACTGTCTTATATTGCAAATGTAGCTTAATCTTCAGTTATAACCCACAACTAGCCACGTGTGCTCATTTAAAGGTCCCCTATTATACTCTTGTTCATCAATATATTATAGGTCTCAGATATATACAGAACATGTCTCTGAAGTGTTTGGCTCCAAACACCAAACAGATCACAGCGGTTTAATGACTGCAGTTTTCAGGGCCTGTGGAAAAATACCTGAGTGAAGAGATTTGTTTACTATATGAAGTAGATCTGAGGCCATGCAACGAAAAACATCTTTGAAAAATCCTGTTGGAATAATATCAAGGCAGCAGGAGGAGGATTTCAGAAGTTGAATAATGTCCTCTAGGTTTTTATCATTAATCTGATGGAATTGTGTCATGGTGTTTGAATTGATGTTAAGTGGACACAGAGACAACACATTTGCTGTTCCTGATGCAGAGACACTGACTGCTTGTCTGATTTCTGAATTTTGTCAGTGAAGAAGGAGGCAAAATCATTGCACGCCCTGGTGGATAGAAATTCAGAGGCTACTGACACTGGGGGGTTAGTTAGTCTGTCGACGGTAGCATACAAGGCACGTGCGTTGTTTTTGTTTTTGGTAATGATGTCAGAGAAGAAAGACTGTCGTGCGTTTTTCAATTCCAAATTATAAAGGCCAAGTCTCTCTTTATAGATTTCAAAGTGAACCTGGAGATTTGTTTTTCGCCACCTACGTTCAGCTTTTCGACACTCTCTTTTTTCTGCTCTCACGGTCATGGCCTTTCTCCATGGAGATATTTTCTTCCCAATCACTTCTTTTACCTTAGTTGGAGCAATGGCATCTATAACATTTTTAATTTTTGAATTCAAATGATCTACTAGCTCATTTACTGAGATGTTAGCAGGGGCAAGTGTGGAAGAAAAATTCTGAGTAAACATTTCCCTAGTATTTTCAGTTAAATTTCGCTTTGTGGTTACCTCTTTTTGAACATTTTTGTGAACAGAAATAGAGCTCTCAAAGAACACACAGGAATGATCAGAGAGTGCAACATCAGTCACCACAACCTTAGAGATATTCAGACCCTTTGAGATAATTAAGTCCAGAGTGTGCCCCTTATTGTGCGTGGGCTCCGTCACATGCTGAGTCAGTCCATAGTTATCAAGAACACAAAACAATTATTTTGCCCCTCTGTCCTGAGGGTTGTCAACATGGATGTTAAAATCACCAACAATGACTAAACGGTCAAAGTCAATACACACTATAGACAGCAGTTCAGTAAAGTCATCAAAAAAGCTTGCACAGTATTTGGGTGGTCTATAGATATTTAGGAACAGAGCTCGAGAGGAGCATTTCAGCTGAAGGGCCACATATTCAAAAGAAGCAAAGTTCCCATAAGATGTCTTCCTGCATTGAAGGGAATCATTGAACAGAATAGCAACTCCACCCCCTTTCTTATGCATTCTTTCCTGACTCATAAAACTAAAGTTGGGAGGGGTTGATTCGATAAGAACAGCTGCACTGTTATTTTGTTCAATCCAAGTTTCTGTTAAAAACATAAAATCGAGATTGTGCTCAGTGATAAAATCATTGATTAAAAATGTTTTTCCTGCCAAAGACCTGACATTTAATAAAGCTAGTTTAAGTTTGTTAAACACACTATCAGTCAGGTTTTTTGTAACAAGCTGTGGCTGACATGGAATCACTGCTAAATTAGATAAACTCACACAAATGTTTGAGCGCTTCCTGTATCTAAGATGATTCACCGCTCTTAATCTATTACCTATCAACACAGATATCGGCAAAGCTATTGGCAGGCAGGGCCCTGGCATGTCCTGGAAAGAGTTGAGAGTGCCATATGCCCTTGAGCCTGGACCCAGCACATATCATTAAGAGTTTGTTGCGTTGTGTACACACACATCCTTATCAGGCTTCGGAGACTGCAGATGCTTTCTTGAAGGGAGGGGAGGTGGTTGACGTAGGCACGGTGATGGAGACGGGAGAGATGGTGCAGGGGTAGAGTAGATTCAGGTGATAAGGTGGGGGGGGGGGGGGGTTACCTTGGTTGCTGTTTGGCTAATGGTTACACAAGCCAACACATCATTATGACATCATAAAGTGGCCAAAATCTGATCAGCTCATTTTCAGACAGGTTTTTATATAAATGGATCAGGACAAAAAGAGAGAGAATCTTTTTTCCTGAAACTTTCAGAGTCTCTTTCCACAGAGGGGACACATGTTGATGTAGAAGAGACATGAAGAAGTGGATTGTGCATAATAGGTGACCTTTAACACCCTACTGTTTGTTTATAGTGAATTCATCTGGTGAAAATAAATAGTAATAGCAACAGTTTGCTTTTTCACAATATGAAATTAACAATCAGACTTACTGAAAATGTCTCTGTAAAGCTCTGAGAAGTGCTGTACTTCATTCATTAATGGTTTGGGGTTCCTCAGGGTTCATATTGAGTACCACTACAATTTCAGTTTGAATACCAATGTCTGTAATACAATTTCTTGTTCTATTCATTTCACAATGGCAGGTGGGAGTTCCTACTGCTGCCGAGCGTGCAGATATTCTGCAGAAGCAGCTGAGCTTCGTGCCGTGCAACGCCACCAGCGAGGAGGTGACGCAGCTGGCCGACGCTGCCCACGGATACGTAGGAGCGGACCTCGCAGCTGTTAGCAAAGAAGCAGGCAAGTAAACACTCTCCTACTGTCATACAGGAAGTCAAAATGCTGAGGAAAAAACATGTTTCCCTGTCCTGGCACCTTTATGGCCGTCTGAATGTGGTCTGCCACCTTGTGTCCTCTCTCTTCATGATGTCCAACATGTCCTGCAAAGGCAAACATTTCTCTTCCCAGAAATGCAGCTATAGATCCTGAGAAAGTCCAAAAATCCATATCATAAAAATACCGCACCAACCAAGAACATCCACAGCTACTTTGACCAGTTGTTCTGTTCTTTTTAATGATTTTCCTCTTCCCGAAACCAACATCATTTAGGAAACCAAAACAAAGCCGCACATGCCAGCTGGCCCGAAGAGGCTCATCATCTTTTAGTAGTTCGGTTTGACTCGTGGACGCCAACCAACGAGCAAACTGCGTACCAACAACAGTTTGTTATTGAGCTTTAGGTACATCTGACTCAACCTCTGCTTTTAACCCAAACCACAATCCCTGGTGACTTATCCCTTCCTAAATTAGTTTTTAACAGTATTTTAGATGTTTTCTCGGAGAGTCTGACATGCCTGCTACACAGAAGGTCAGCCATTCTTTGATATTTGCCATAAAGGAAGTTGTGTGTTTCTGGGGTGTTCAGATCCCAGTGAGAGAAACCACTGAAACCACCACTTGTTGTGAAATTCCTTTGCCCCCTCACCCCTGATGCCACAAACCGATCCACCTCACATCCTGAGCTTATATAACGTATGTGTGTATCTGAATGTGCTCGATTGTGGGTGTGTGTGGGATTGAACGAGCACACGCACATTTGTTTTTCTGTGTGTGACCCCGTGCGCCTCCTGGGTGGTCTCAGGCCTTCGGTACGTGGCATATTGCATTTCCAGCTGAGGAGGCTGCTGTGCGGAAGTGCTCCGGCGGAGAGCGTGATTTACCGTCCGCAAAGGGCCAGACGTGACTGGCAGTGTTTTCTGAGAAACCTCCTCGCGCCCCGGAGGGAGACAACAGCCTCCCCCAAACCCTGATTCATTCCGCTCACTTCCCTCAAAAGCCTCCAAACCCAAATCACTAAACAAACACAGGCCCTCGCAAGCACGCTGCAGGAGAACTAACAGAATCAGATCGCATTTAATGCTTTGTTTCTTTCTGTCGGCTCGTTCGACGTGGACATAAAGCACAGATGAAATACAAACTGAGGAGAGAAATCTGAAATGGAATACAAACACAGCTTCAGAGGCTTCAGAGTTGGCATCCACTTGAAATGCAGCTTGCTTGTAGTCTGGTTTTATTCACACAGTAAATGTCTTTCTAGGATATTAGCATTAGCAGTCTAACACCTAATTGTTAACCTAGCCATTTAGTTTACTATCTTACCTATATTACCACAGCCTTTAGAAACATTTACATAACATTAATAAAGACTATCTTTAGATGAACAATATATCCGAACACGTTTTGAAGTGGTTTAAAAGAAAGTGTATACTCTATGTATGATATATGTTACGCTACGTGTCTCTGCTAAAGAAACAAGCTTGACTGTTAGCTTGAGATTAGTCAAAGGAACATGTCGGTAGTAAAGCTTTCAGTGTTCATACTACAACCCTATTCATTAAATAACATGTGGCATACAACAACAGTAATGCTCAGTTTAACAATACTGTGATTATAAGTAACTAAACTGAATTTACTAAATGATGCATTTTCCACAGAAATACGTCTTGCAACTCGAAGATAAGACGCTAATCCTTCACATCCTGTTCCCTTGTCTTAAAGTTACAATTATTTTGGGTAGGTAGGCTTTGGTTAATGCAAGCTTAAGATATGTCACCGTTTGCTTTACTTGTATCATGCCAAGCTTCATTAGACTTAATTTACACCTTAACATTTACCCCTTTCTTCTCCCGGTTGCATTGTGCTTCAGAAACTATGACAGAGCTTTACATTTGGGAAGACTATCGTGCTGTAGTACGATGCATTTTTATTTGCATTTGCGCTCATTTTCTGCAATAATCCACAACACAATGGATACATATTTTTGGCTTTTTGGCGAGGGGAGCAGGATGTTGCTGCTCCAAAAAAAGACTTCACCTCTCCAAGATGCACCTTTGTATCTGCTTTGTTTGAATGGATGACAAAGCAAGGTCAGGTGTCTCCAGACGATACACTTTACTCTGATTGGTGGACAGGACATTTAAATATAATTAATAATATTCAAATTCACTTATGTGTAAGGATCCACCTGCATCACCTCCTTATACTACTGCACATTGTATGGCCTCACATAAACACACACACCGCCACACACAGACACACACACACCGCCACACACACACAACCACACACACACACCGCCACACACACACACACACCGCCACACACACATACACCGTCACACACACACACACCGCCACACACAAACACACACATACACTGCCACACACACACCGCCACACACAGACACACACACACCGCCACACACACCCACACCGCCACACACACACCGCTACACACACACACACACACCGCCACACACACACCACCACACAAACACCACCACACACACACACACACACATCGCCACCCACATACACACACACACACATACACCGCCACACACACAACACACACACACACACACACACACACACACACAGACACACCGCCACACAAACACCGCCACACACAGACACACTGTCACACACTACCACACACACGCACCGCCACACACAGAAGTTGATATCTGTTTTTTCCTTCTCTGCCTGCATTGAGAGGAAGCTGAAGAGGCACACTGACACGTCGAGTAGGAACTGCAGTTGTTTCCTTCTGCTGCTCAGGTAACAATGAGCGGCTGGGGGAACGTACGCTCCGACGCGCCGCTTCCTGAAAAATAAAAAAAGGGGGGGGGTGGAGGAGATAAATGCCACGGCTGCTACACACTAGGGTCACGCACATAGATACAAACCCTGCACAGCTGCAGAGAAGCATGCACACAAAAAGACTTCTGATGCACGCACCATGAGAAGAATGTAGGGTTTCACATCCTGCATTTAGTACAATACCAACCTGTTTATAGATCTGAGAGCATTTCAATAATGGTTTCATCTCTGGAGGAAAGCAGTGGCTTTTCTTTGCATGTTTTTCTTCCTATGTGCATGGAAAGTTTGATGTCATTCAGGAAGTTTAGTTTGTCCTCTCTGAGTTGTAAGGAGCCTCCAGACACAACTTCTTGCCGACAGATGTGTTACATAATCAGAACTTAATTACAGTTGATCACGGATCGGCCGGTTTAGAACGTAATGTAATGCACACTCCTTCAAGATCTATTAAAGTCTGTTTCATTCAGGCCTCCTCAAATCCCCTGTAAGCCTCTGCTGAGCGCACAAATTATTAAGAAAATCTGCGCTTCGCATCATGTGCACCGAGCGAGGGGATCCAGGTTGAACGCTGTGATCCCTCCAAGGTAGGATTTTAAACCTGGAGAGGAAAACACAGGCTTAAGAATGTGACATCCTGTTTACGTTTACTTTTCTGCAAAATACATCTGTATAGATCACTTTGCTGTAAAAATGAATAAACCACAGTTTTTAATTATCTAATAAAAAAAAGCTAGTTTCACAGCTAGTGTCCATACATTGAATTGAATGTTAGGTTGTGTTCCCTAAAAGACAAAAAGACGTGGGTCATGAACAGTGGCGTTTTTACATGTACAAAAGTGGTGGGGCACAAAAAACCTCTTCAGGTTTACAAATATTATATTTTGACCTAAATCAAAATATATTATGTTCAAAAGCTCTTTTTGTCTGATGCTTCGATTAATTTTAAACAGACAGTTCAACAAAAGAAAATGTAATTTTATCATTTAAATATTGAATTGTTCTCTCTTAGTAAGATCCCATTTTTAATATAATTGTGGTCTTACCTTGACTTGAAGAAGAAGTCCATTTGCCTATCCTTCTGGACAAACATCTCTATCACTTTTTTGTAAAAGTCCTCCTTATGTTCTTGTAGTTTCAAAAGTCTATCATAAATCTAAATGATGGATTTATGATTCGAAAATTATAAAAGTAGGGTAGACATGTGGATATTATCCGGCTGAACAAAACGTACATTTATCTAACAGCTACATTTCCCACAGATTTATTTTGAGCTATTTTCTAAAATCCTAAGGAGAAATCTCATTGCTTTTTTGTGGAGGGAAGCCATGCGCAGCTTACTTCCTGGTTTTATGACGCGTCTCTCTCCTCCTCTTCACCTGCTCTTCACACGCCACACTTTTCGCGGCACACGTACTTACAGCCAATCAGCTCTGAATGATGTGAGATGACGTATGGTGGGGATGGCAGCTCTATGGTCATTATTGTTTTGCCACACACATTAAATAGGAAAATACTCTGAGCATGCGCAGTGTATTTTTTACATTCACCGTTCACTTAGACAGTGAGAGGGAGGGGCATGATCGGGTTCTGTCCCACATGGCTCTAAACAGCTCAATAGGCACACACTGTAGACACCAATTAGAACAACACAGACTAAAACAGCAATGTACAGACGAATCGGATGATTAAACATGATCTTAAAATATATTTTTAAATAATTTTTTGCATGATTTTTGTAATCATTATTTTTAATACTTTCTGCTGACACTAGGTGGGGCTGTGCCTGCCCCTAATGACCAGTCACCATTGGTCATGAAGCTTAAAATCTTCCCTACATTTATTTAAGTACTTAAAATAACATGTTACTTGTTGGACGCTTTTATCCAAAGCGACTTACATACTCAACACTGTGGACAATCTCCACAGGAGCAATTTGGGGTGAAGTGTCTCAGGTACACAACGACATGCTGACTGCAGTGGGGTTTGAACCTGGGCTCCCCTGATCCAAACACCAACACACTACCCCACTGCGCCACACGCCTGTTGATAGAAATGCAATCAGAGTGGTTTTGCCTAAAGAGGTAAAGCTAGTCTTTTACACACAAGTTAGGTAATGTCTGAAAAAGTAAGCCTACTGTTTTGTTTCGGTAAATACTTTCCTACATTTCTTAAGCCTTCTTATTCCCTCTCATCACCCACCAAAGAAATGTCACAGACGTTCTCGTATTGTTTACTTTTTCCGTCCCGTGGAGTACATTTTTCCAAAGTATTTGACAAGATTTTCTAATAAAGTCAAAAACACTTTTGTGTAGCAGAACTTTTTGTTGAAATTTTGAAACCACCGCTAGATGCCCTCTGAATATAACGTCTGATTGGTTTGATAATGTTTAGTGAATACATAGTTGCCGTATTAAACGTGTTGGCAGCGTAGTTTTTCATCTCAAAACTCAATTCAAAGTGTATGAATAGATTGAATCACTGCTTCACTTCCCACTGCTGCAGATAGAAGGTTCAGACGATGAACTGTAGTAACCTCAAAGGAAGGCCTCTAGTGAGAAAGTGTTATGCCGCTGGGGGGTAAACAGGCTCAGCTGCGAGGGGTGAGTGTCAGCGTGAAGGCAGATAGAAATACTCCTCTGAATTCTTCTTCATTTTATTATACCATATTTGAATCGATGTCAGCATTTCAAAGAGGCTTTTTGGGGTTTTCCCTTTCCTGAAGTGTCGTATATTTATTTTGAAAGAACATACATAACATTCCTCTGTTTCTCATATATCATCAATATTCCAATTACTGTATACTACTCTGCACAGTTCCTATCATATTCTGTTTCTATTTGATTGACTTGTCCTATGTTATCTGTTTTATTGTGTTGCACTGTTGGAGGAGTCTGTGACCTAAGATTTTCATTGTCATAACTACACTATAGCTATGTACACATGACAATAAAAACCTTGAAACCTTGAAAAATATAGGTTTGTGTGCATGTAAATGGTCTGCAAAGGCTAATATGTCCTCTTTAAAAGTCCTCGTAACAATCAAATCACGTATCTCGATGCTCAACTTGTTTAAGACTCTCTCCTCCTCCTCCTCCTCTTCCTCTGAACTTGATCTGTCTCAGTTACCGTGTGTGAAGTGGACATGGCTTTCATCATGCTTTCTGCAGGTTGACAGATTGATGTACACATTAAGATGATGTGCTGGACTCTGTTAGTCACAGCAGAAAAATGTACAGCCTGCACGCCAGTAACTCTGTTTATAAAGCTTTCTGACGGCCTTCCTGTGTCTCTGATGCAGCTCCTCGTCACTGTGACTGCGCTCTGTCAGACATGTGGCGGCACGCTCTCTGCTACTGGACATCGTCACAGTCAGGTTTTATTTGTTTGTTAGCAGTAGAGCTTTCCGATTATGTTGCTTCTCAGGTTAAGGGTCTAATGATGCAGCAAGTTATGAAAAAACATTTGTGATTCTCCACTATGAAACCTAATTGACTTTAAATGCTTACTCCATATTTGATTGTATGATGCAGGTCTGCAAAGCTAATTGATATACAATAATGTTTTTATTTTGCAATTTAATAAACTAAAATCAGCATAAAAGCTGAGCAAAGCCCCACATCTTCACTAATGGCGCTTTTCCACTGCAGGGCCTCGCTCGGCTTAGTACGGTATAGTTAGGCCAGGCTCACTTTATGCTGCGTTTCCATTACAGTTTAGGAACTGGGGCAGTAACTATAGTAACGCAGTGTAGGCGGAGCCGTGACGTCATCTTCAATGCAAACCACAAAACCAACATCAGCTGTTAGCTGTTAGCACTCAGAGCTCACAGCTCCTCATATCTGTTCAGAAACTAGACAAAAGTTAAACAAGTACAAACCACAGACTGTCTGTGTCATGGAGAATACAGTCACTGCTTTATTTATGTCTGTAGGCCGTTGTTGTGAGTGTGGACGGTCGGAGCATATACTGCGTTAGCTTAGCCATTCAGAAAACACGCAGTTTAAAAGGTGTTTCGCCTGCCGTCTGTCTGCAGACTTGTCAAAGCATTAATTCATGGTTTTTACTAACCGGTATCAGTATGTTGTTACTTCGGCATCATTTTGAAACGTGTATTACAATTAAATCACGGTCAAATATGTTCATTTTGTTGTAGTTGCCAGCGATTCTCTCACTAGTTTAGCATACTCAGCCCGGTTGTTGGCCCGGAAAGAACCTCGACTTTGGAGAGCCAGAAAACTGTGAAAAAGTACCCGCTAGCCGGAACTACGCCTAGTGGAAACGCAACCAAAACGGGCCGGGCACGCTGTAGTGGAAATGCGCCATAAGTGACCTAATCAACTCTGAACATGTGGCCTTTTGTATCTTTATACAACTTTTAAAAGACAACTATTCTGTACAATAAACGCTATTTCACAAGGAAAAGGCATAGCGAACATTATATTATCAATCATTTAATCACATTGAAGCATTTAATTAACTATTTGATAATGTCTTAGTCTTTAAGTATTTCGTTATCATTCAAAAATGGCATAGAAATAAAACATATTACAAAAACGGCAGATAAATGCTATTTTCAGCAATTTAAACATATATGGAGATATCCTCCATATTTAAGGGAACAATTTGATTGTCAGAATATTTAAAGGCATTACCTTAGACTTTAAGAAACTGGCGTGAATGCTATTGTGTTGTTATTTGCAACCCCACCAATGTTTGGCTGACCTAAAAACAGTTAGCCAAACATTTTAAAGTCCATTTGTTAGAATGATCAGATTCAGATCAGATTTTAGAAAGACCTACACTTGTGTGAACCTATAGTTTGTATAGAAGCAGAGCAAACCTGCGACGTGCTGATTCAAACCATAAGGAGACAGCCAGCTGAAGGTGTTGTATTCATATGTATTATCTCTGAGAGACTTCCTCTGATATAACCACATAGGAGCTAATTTATTCTGATCTTACTTCCCAAACGTTACATTGTCCCGGTTCCCAGCTCGGCACAGATTATACAAAACATCTCTTCAATAACCAGGCCCTCGAGGTGTTTCGTGTGGCGTTGGAAGCTCTCATGTGGTCTGCTGGAGCCTCGCAGACTCTGGGCGTCTCTTTGTCGTCCTGTTGGCGTTCCACTGATCCCGGTGCGAGCAGATGACTCACTTCCACAGTCTAAACAGTGCTAAATGTGTGTGTGTGTGTGCGTGCTTGTTTGGTTTGTGCCACATCCGGGCGCACTGTTTACAAGCCTCTCTAAACAGGGGAAGCCCACTGGATCAAAAAAAGGGCCAGTCAAATTGATTATGTGGAATAATAAACACACAACTCTGCACTTTGTCAGCCGAAAGCTCTTTTGGTTTGGCGGCGAAGATCAGGCTCAATATTTAACAACCGCTTCTCCGAGTTAGACTAAACGGCCGAAATGATTTACCGGGTAATTGTGCAAAGTGATTTGGCTAACACTCTTCAATCCTCTAAAGATAAATACTTTCTGCATTGAGAAGAAAAGCGGCGGCAAAAATGAGTTTTGTGTGTTTGACATCAATTCTGCAGTAGGAGACTAAATGGGCCAAACACTGCCGAATGCTCGCTGATGTTTACAGCGGACGCCTTGCCTTATAAAGCGCTTTTTCCAACTCATTTGTCCTTTTAAAGACTCTGCAGGAATTTCGGGACAAGTCACATAAATATCAGTCGGATCAGCATGTGAAGTTTATTTGAGGCCTCTGTTTATAAAATCCGGAAATGTGCTGCTTGTACTCCTTAACCCCAGCACTTACCTTTACCCAGTGACAGCTGTGTGTGTGTGTGTATGCTTGCACACGCTTCCTGCATGTTTGGAGTGTGTGCGCTCGTGTATTAGTCTTTGTCATATCCATATGTGTTTATGTGCACTTTAAGAGCACATATTATTGCGGTGTTTCAGCTCCGGGAACAGATGTTGGGTTTTGTAAATACAGGTGCGGAGAGTGCTCCGGAAGCCCCGGCGAGTAATGAAAACGTTCCTGCGGCTTTGTGATGGTGTAATGCCCAAAGTATTTCTCAATTCATCTGAGGACAGTGTCGCAGGAGGGTGTTTAAACGCAGCGCTACACAATGCAACATTAAGCTACACACACTCCTAATTCTTCCCTGTTGAAAAGTGGAATGCATTGAAGTGCAGATTTCTCCTCACATACCTTCCTCATGATGATCCGCTGTCTCTGACAATGGAGCTTTGTGAGGTTTTCCCCTTTTTGAAGTTTTCTTCTAACCTCCGTCATTTCATTATTTTTATTTTGGAAGCAGAGGCCACGTCTCTTGAGTTTACTTGCAGATGCAAACATAAAACTTGATGATCCAGCTGCACCGTGCACACAATACAGGGCAGTGTCCAAACGGTTTTGTATACCTATTCAAAGAAAAGCCTTTGTTTGGTTTATAGCTTGAAAGAAACTGTACTTTTGGAGCCAATGTCAGTGTTTGAGAGCTGTTTCTTTGTTTTGTCAACATAAGAACATTATCATACGTGTATTCGTTAATGTTTGATTTGCTGTCTTCACAAAAGGTGGTCAATCTAATGGAGACATATCGTTGTTTTTTCCGAGATACCCGTATCAGTCTGACAATTGTTCATATTTTCCAGGGCGATTCATCGTCCAGTCTCTACTGTGGATCTGCTGTGGCTGAAATTTAGAAAGCCTCTCTCCAACCACAGCATCAACACAATACTGCAGTTCATATTTAGTTCTACACCATCTCTTTGGAGGTAACATGCATTGGCCAAATGTGAAACAATACCAACCTTTTTTTACTCCAACCAGCGAAGGATACTGTTGCACTCCTGTCGCATACTGACATGTTATTCACTGCAACTTCAGTCCTTACTTTTGCCTCCCTTTTGTTTAGTTATGTTGTTGCTTGGTCCCTATCCTGAGGATTAGTTTTGGACATCCTCAGACACCGAGGTGTTGTGTTGTAGTAACAATATATCCCTCTGTTGGGCTCCTGTATCCTGATGGGTTGTGAAAGGGTAATACTAAATGAGAATGGCCCCATAATGACTGGGGCACCTTCTCTGATTTCTAAGGCTGTCCGACAGACACAGCTCCCAGCTATTCTCCCAGGCTTGGTCCATGATAAATTGATTTGAGGACGATTTGATGCCGGTTGAAACTGAATCTGCATCAAAGCCTGTCAGAATATGAGGGTTCATGTGATGCGTTGACATTACGTGTGGTGTCATCACACCATGAAGTATCTCCAAGTATAATGTTTAGTATTAAAGGGTTTGATTCTTTAGTAGAGGGGACCCCCAGAGAGAAGGTCTAGAGTTCAGTGTTTCGGACCACCATATTTAAAGTATGACCATTCCTGTTAAAAAACAACACAAACTGTCCCCCCCCCCCCCCCCCCTCGTCTCCCTGGCCAGCTTTAACTCTCTCTTCCATATCTAGTTTAGGCCCTGCTGTGAGATTTTGCAAATGTGCATTCTTGTACATTTAGGGGGCCCCTGCTTCTCTCAATTCCCACTAGATCTCGGCACATTTGAAGCATTCTGGATGGAGAAGGATTGCAAAAAAAGAAGAAAATGAGTCCACATAAGGTTCAGATTAAATTGTGTTGTGTTGCCTCTTTTTTTCTTCTCTTTCTCCTCCCTTCCCATCGGATGTTTTCATAACTAAACCAAATGTGTGCTCGGAGTCGGCCAAGAGCAGTCAGGAGAGAGAGGATCCCTGAAGCAAAACGTTAAAGTCACGTCGTTGAATGGAGTTTCCGCTGCCCTCCGGGTTCAGGCTGCACTCGGAGCTCTGCGGCTTGTGAACCCCATTCTGTTCCTCTGAGAAAGTGCTACACTCACTCTTCAGTTGATTCTCCGTGAAACATTTATTAAACATTTGTCAACTGCATTTTCCGCCTCCAGGACTTGTATTCAGCGTTATTGACGAGCCCCTTTAAGCTTTCTGTCTACTCACACTGCTATCAATTATTATCCAACTTTGAAGTGCTGTGTTCGTGATTGAATCAAGAAATACAACTTTTGCCGATATGTTGAGTCTGCAGTAGCTCCAAATGCGTTATGGAAAAAAGCCACTAAGCTTTTACTCTAATAATACTTCATATATCAACGCTGCAGAAGACCTATCAATACTCAACCATTTCTTATTAAGGTGCATGTGTTTTTGGAGAAGTTAATGTAGACTTTTTACTTTTATTCTTTTTTAAAATATAATTTAAAAGCATTAGTGATTAAATCTTACATTTAATTTATAATTACACTTTTTATGACTTTCTTTGTGTGTGTAGTTGTGTTTAGTATATTTGACGTCTTTGATGTCCCTTAAACAGCACCTCCTTTCACCCTCTGTCTGAAACCAGAGCCCAGTCTGCTCTGACTGGTTAGCTGGTCGGCTCTGTTGTGATTGGTCAACCGCTTAGAGATGTCCTGCCCTTAACCTGTCACATACAATGTGTTGGAGCGCTAGCCAATAGAAGTGCTAGCGTTTCATAGTGATGTCACTATGTTACAGAAGTTAACAAAGGAGTCCAATGGAGGCGTTTCAGTCAGGTGTGTGGGAGAGAAACCCACAGACCATTCACATGCACACAAACTTATATAACACACTACGGGAAAGGCAAAACCCCCAAAAGTATAATGGGGCCCCTTTAACAGACCCTTAACATCTTTATGTAAAATGAGTAATCCTGTATAAAAGCGTAATGGATAAGCATGCTGAAGGGTTATCCCCTTGTGGGTGTGTTCATGATCCGAACACACGCTCAGGTCTGACTCTCCCTCCCTGAAGGAGCCTCCACCTTCACAGGGCAGGCCTGATGGTTTGGGGTTTGTGCACATGGTGTTGTGGCTCCTCATCTCCCTCCTCTTCTCCCTCCTCTTCTCCCTCCTCATCTCCCTCCTCATCTCCCTCCTCTTCTCCCTCCTCATCTCCCTCCTCATCTCCCTCCTCTTCTCCCTCCTCTTCTCCCTCCTCATCTCCCTCCTCTTCTCCCTCCTCATCTCCCTCCTCTTCTCCCTCCTCTTCTCCCTCCTCATCTCCCTCCTCATCTCCCTCCTCTTCTCCCTCCTCATCTCCCTCCTCATCTCCCTCCTCGCCCCAGCTTCCTTCCACATCCTGTCTTGTCTTGCCTTGTCCCTTCCACTCAGACCAGATGTTTTTGTGCAGCGCCGGTCCGAAGCTTTAACGCAGATGAAGAGCTGAGGCAGCAGCAGCCAGGTGGAACGATTGGGATGTTTAAACCTCTGGGGATCCAGAGTCAGAAGGCGGGTGGGTGGAAGAGAGAGTGAAGGAGCTTGAAAAAGACATGGTGCACCAGGGGGGGCCGGGACTGGGGAACACATTGACCCCATCTTGAAGACAAACCTGCTCGCATTAATTGTGTTTCTCCTCTTCTTCTCCGTCTGTGCCTCGCCTAGTCGTACGGGTCCTGGAAAATATAAACAGGATGCAGTCTTGTCTGATCGTAAATCCCCTCTCGTCTGCTCCCTGGCCCCGAGCCCTGGACCACGTCCGTTCCCCTCCAGCCCTCGCCACCCCCTCCCCCCTTTAACTCAGAAGAGGAAGCCAAAAGTCTCTGTGTGTGCGTCTGTGTGATGTGATCGGGAAGGGTTGTGTGTCTAATACGCTGTTACCCAACACTGGGGTTGGAAACGTGGTTGTGGGCAGGTTCTGTAACTACTAATCATTGTCCAAATGTAGTGTGTAATCCACTCACAGAAGACCTGTCCTCCCACCTGTACAGGTTCAATCTGGACAGCTGACGCACACATGGCCTTTTCTGCATTGTAGTCGTTTTCTCACACATTCTTCACTGCCTATTAAGTCGTGATTGCATGCAATATTGCAACCAGCAGACCCTGTTTCTCTGTGAATTGGAGGAAATTACAAGCAGAAAGAGACTGGCAATGTTCCCCGGTAACTTGACTGATTCTGTCAGTAAAGTTGCAATTGTTTGCCTACTGTGTTTCTACCATGACCAGCATGTTAGACTTCTGCTATGATTTTGGAAACCCTTTCATTGAGGGAATTCCTCAAACTGTCCTGATCTGAAATAACATCCTGGACAAGCTGCAGAGAAAGGTCCTTAATCAGCCTTCCTTTCCTCTCAGACAGAGATATCATCTCAAGTGGTTGTTGGAACAGAAGTCCAATGACGGGAAGGGCATTCATTTACATCTTCTGACAGACTGTGAAAGACTTGAAGGTGAAAAGGAAGTTCCTGCAGCAATTATGGCTTTATTTTAGATTGGCCCTTGACCATAACTGCTTGCCGTCCAACAATATAAGACCAAGGCTGATCTCCAGTGAGAGAGAATCAAATTGGGAAGTCAGAGGAGTCGCTATTTTACTTTGAATGATATCCTCAATGTTCCTTAACATAGAAAGACTTGAATCTTCTGGACAATGTTGAGAATTGCAGGGGAAACTTCTGTGTAGCAATGCAGGAGGAGTCACCGACTCAAAGGAGACACGGGTAGAGCTGGAGCTTTGATGTCAAACACTGATGGGTTTATTTGGAGCTTTGGCCGGATAATTCACAAAACAAGTCCAAGAGCCAGAGGTTCTGACTTCACGGTAGTGTTGCCACGTCAATTCTAAAGAACTCTACCCCAGAGCCATGTGTTTAGCTAGTTCAGAGAGAATAATCAACATTGTGCATAACAAGATAGAACGATAACCTCTCTATCAGCTGAAGCCAACAGGCAGGAACAGGGAGACAACACACTGAGAGCACAGCAGCCAAGGTTACAGGTGTGGGTGCTCAGTCAGGACAGCATGAACTGATAAACTGGGTCAAAGTTATGGGCCTTGGAAAATATTTCCCCGACAAGAATACTAAAGGTTTTTATAAAGCCATCGCTTCAGTATTTCAACCTGATTTCTGAGGGGTTGTGCACTGATGATGAGCCCGTATCTAACACACACAAGAACCCTCTTCAGCTATGCAGACCTGGTGCAAACGTGCAATATTTATGTCATTGGGAAGATTTGCCAAATTCATCAAATTTCACCCATAATCCAAAAGTGAAATGATTTAAACAGCTAGGTCTTTTCCACAACGTTTTTAGCTTTAGCTTGCACTTAGCATAGCACGAAACATCACTCTAAGCTTGGTGATTGGACGTGTTGTTGTTCATTTCACTCAGTCTTTTGTTCAGGTGATATAACCAGAGGAGTTTAATGTTAATCAAAGCTTTGGAAGTGCTCAAAAAGGCCGTCACCGCCAACCTTATGAATAAAGAATTAGGTTGTTTTTACTTTTAGAGCCCTCAATGCCTGGCATGTACTTGACAGCTGTATTAGCGTGATGAAGAGAATGTTTTATAACTCTTCCTGTGAAATAAATACAATCTTTCTTTTGTAAGAAATATGTGTGATATGTCTGTACTCGGCTCTATTCACTCGTCACTCAGCTGTCTGTTCACGGAGCTTTCTCCCTCACGTCTCTCTGCGATGACCTCGTTTTCAAGGCAACACAAAAGCTTTTTTTTGATATTGATGCATCAGTGTTTGTTTTGCTGTCTTCTTTTTGTGCACATGCTGGAGGCTCTGGGAACAGAGGCTATTCAAACCTTAAGACTTCAATTACACTTCCCTTCCCTTCGGCCTACTCTCTTTTCTCCACAATAATGCAAGGCCAATTATTTTGCCGATCAAAAGGGGAATTAGTGTTCATTCTGAGATTTGCATTTGCTAGGCGTGTATCATCTCGGCGTGTACGAGCCTGAATGCTTTGGTAAAGAGTTGGACTGGATGCATGTGGTTTTGGGATGAAAACCCTAAAGCCACAACGACACTAACGTTGCTTCTTAAGGAAAACAAACACCCTGTTTCATTTCCTTCTTCATGCCTCAAATTATAGGGTTCTGTTTTCTAAATTCTGTTTTAATACGTGGACCTGGATGTCTTTAATAAACAACAACAACATTTCTAACCTTGGTTAAGACTGCCATGGTATTACTTACTTTCTTGTTGGTCTATTGGCTTTTTATCTTGGTGAAGCACGACTTCATTGAGAAAAGTTCACACTTATTTCTTCCTTTGCTAACAAACCTTTATCCTACAGGTTTGCATGCACTGAGGCGAGCACTTGGTGGGTCCTACCTTCAGTCGGACCAGCAGCTGATGGGCACGGTGACGGTCACTCTGCAGGACCTCCAGTGGGCCATGACTGTTGTGAAGCCAAGCGCCATGAGGGAGGTCGCCATCGATGTCCCCAAGGTACTGAAACCTCTCCATCAATGCTTACTTTTTGTCCATCTCACTCATTCGTACTTTATGTTTTTGAAACTAGTCAGAAACCGAACCACATGGCTTTATTTCGTTATGTCATGGATACGGGGAGGCGTGTGGCGCAGTGGATCGAGCCTTGGTGTTGGAATCAGGGGGTCACAGGTTCAAACCCCACTGCAGTCAGCATGTCGTTGTGTCCCTGGGCAAGACACTTCACCCCAAATTGTTCCTGTGGGGATTGCCCACAGTATCGAGTATGTAAGTCGCTTTGGATAAAAGCGTCTAACAAGTAACATGTAATCTAACAAGTAACATGTAATGTTAATACAAAAATCTCCTTATGTCCTTATATTGATGCTAAGGGAACTTGTGCTTCCTTATTAGATGAGTAAAACTGAACCAAGTCACTCTCACTTTGATTCATTTGGTCAAAGAGTGCCATTCACATTGCAAACTCTGCCGACGCTAGTTCCAGAGCCATCAGAAAGTGCCACTACCAGTCTTTTTTGCAACAGGAATTAAAGCAAAACAGCTAAATGTTGTCCGTGGTACAACAATTTGAAATGAAGAAAACGTTGTTAAACTACTTGGATATGAAACAACATTGTGAATTAAAGACTGTCTGCACTTAATTTAGCCTGGAAATAAAAGAAAAAGACATAAAATTGGAAGATTAAATCCCAGAGGCCTTCCAGATATAGATCCTGAATCTTGCCAAAGCGAGTCTGGGTTTTGTGTTAAGTACGGCAAAAGGCGTTAAAGAAATCCAGCTGGTCAAAAGAAGTAATTCAAGTTTATTAGCACCTCCTGGAGTAAAAAGCACATCGCAGTAAAAGAATCAGACAGGAAATAAGACTGAATATTTATAGTATAAATGATTAAATAAGAATTAAACAGATGGGTCTTAAGATGTTAATGGTGTCCACTCAACTTAAATCCAAAGACAGGGTGTTCAAAGTTTTAGAAAATATATTTGTATTTTTAATTTCTAGCCTGCAGCACGGTTCACTGAAACGTGATGAGAACACATTTGAGATCTTCATTTGATAGAAACCTACAGCAGCTGAAATGTGTCAGGATGTTGATTTGGAGCCAGTTTTGTGTTACATACAAGACATTTTAAAGGAACACGTCCAAAAGGTGAATGAATTATTCAGCTGAATATGAAAAAGTTATATTAAAATTATATTAAAAAAAGCATTAATAGCCCTGACTGGTTTATGACATCAACCTTAATGACACAATCTGTATCGAAGCCTTGGTTTCTAATCAGCATTAGTTGTGTCTCAGTTGCGTTCAACCTTGCGATGGCCCTGCGAGAAAGCAGACTGGTTTACATCCCACTTTGCTTCATTTAAGGCAGAAAACCAGTTTATAACCCGACCAGCATCACTACTTCTTACTACCACAAGAACAAGCTAATCAACAGCAGCTTCCTTCCACGTTCAGAAAACCCCTTTTTTGGACAGCTGACCACAGAATTACCAGCACTTAAAAGATGGGGGTCAGGCTGAGGAAGAGTGGAAATGACCCTGTGGCCATTTTACCCTCCACTGCAATGAAGATGAATCACTATACTGGGAGAGGGAGGGAGGAGGGGAGGGATGAGAGGACAGTGGTGAGACTCCAGGATGTTTTGGAGTTTGCATGTGCAAGACATAACGGACAGGAAGAGGGCTAACATCATCCTCCACCGGTAATTGAAAGCAGATCGGGTCGCTGACGGTTCCTGCCAAAAAAAGAGAAAGAGGAGAAGAAGAAATGTCCTTCCTATCCCCCCCCTCTTCCCCCTCGTCTCTCTGCAACACTCTGCACTGAGCTCACCCAGAGACGTTCAGTCCTTGCGGCCGGTTCCTGGAAACGAGAGAGAAGTGAGTTTGAGTTCGGATTTTTTTTTCTATCCCCCTAGAGCAGCTGAGCTGAAAGGGCAGCCGCAGAGCCCCGGACTTGATTATATCCACATGAGTGCAAACATTTGTTTCTAATCCATTTTATATAAGAAACTTCCAGTGGTGCCGGATGAATACACGCCTCGAGTTCCTCTGAAACCTCCTCAGATCACGTATCTAGAGATTTGAGTTGTGCACATTACACCGCTGGACTTATATTAGATTTATATGTAAATAAATTGGGAGTCCAATCCTTGTTTGTTTAGCGACAAGACCTTCTTCCACTTTTTGACTTCTTTCTTGTTTACCCAATCATCTTTTACTCCGCAGTCTGGCTTTAATATTTTCATTTGGCAGCTGTATCACAAGCCCATTTATTCGTCCTTTTAAACGTACTCTTCGTCTCCGTTGGGTTTTTTTTGTGTCTGAGAAGTCCCCCACACCCTCCTTTCAACCCCATCAAAGGGCCAGAGCCTGAGAGGCCCCTTGTAAAGTTCAGAAAACAACAGTAAAAGATAATAACTGGGTCTCGTACCAAAAGGAAGGGAGGTAAAGACGGGGGGGAAACGCCGCACAGCGAGGTGTGAGTCAAAACATTGCCTTCTAATTCCACAGGCGCTTCATTCTTGACAAAAAGCACCTTGCAATTAATCCTTTATATTGTTATTTCTTACAATGACTCCATTACGTCTGCAGCGACTTAACCAAAGAATGCAACAAATAGGGGCAAGATGAGACTTTACAGCGTTGTGTTGCACATCTGCTTCCTCCGAGGAAAAGGAGGATGATTGGCAGGTTTGAGGATGTTGTCGGTAAACTCAGAGGAAAGAGGCCTTTTTTAAAGCCCCCAAACAGCTCAATCTTGGTCAGATAGCACCGTCTGAGTAAAGGTCATTGTAAGCATTAGTTGTTTTATGTTCTACACCTGATGAGTGGGGTTTACTCCCTTCAGTTTGGCTACAAATTATAGGAATTGTTCTACCGCATTATCCACCCTACTTACCACATAAAGCATAGGTCTATAAGGCAGCGTCCACACGGCGGCGTGCGTTGAGGCTTGCCGGTGGGCGTGTCTGATACTTGACCAACAACCAATCACATGAATCTCCCGCCCTGGACACACAAGCACACGGTTTGACATTACATTACATTACATTGCATTTGGCTCAATCATATAAGTACATCAGGTTTCATAGAGCCAAACATTTCAAGTGCTACTCAACTGGCTATAGATAAGCCAGTCCTTTATTAGTATATAAGTGCTCTGTTAGCAGTTCATTGTTAGTAATTCTATCGCTCGAAGTGGAGTCGAAAGAGATGAGTTTTCAGTCTGCGCCGGGACGCCCCATTGCCTAGAGCTTGTACTGGCATATGATTTGATTGGCTGACGCTTCCGACGAAGCTTCAAAAGTTGAACATTGCTCAACTTTTGAAGCGAGCAACGCGAAGCAACGGAACCACAATGCAGTTCGGCAAATCGTGACATCACCCCATTTAAAGGGAATGGGCAGAAGCTTTGAAGCTTCAACGCACGCCGCCGTGTGGACGGGCCGTAACGGAGCCTACACACGGCGGCGTGCGTTGCTGCTTCAACGCTTCTGCCCATTCACTTTGAATGGGGTGACGTCACGATTCGCCGAACTGCATTGTGGGAGCAAAGCGTAGCTTCTCTCGCTCGCTGCAAAAGTAGAGCAATGTTCTACTTTTGCCGCCTCGACGGAGGCGTCAGCCAATCTAATCATATGCCAGTACAAGCTCTAGCCAATCAAACCGCATGCTTGTGTGTCTGGGGCGGGAGATTCATGTGATTGGTTGTTGGTCGAGTTTCAGCTCCCCCCGCCGGCAGGCGACAACGCACGCCGCCGTGTGTAGGAGCCGTAACACTGGGTAAAGTTTGACATGTGAATACTTCTGTACAAGCCCTCCTTTTCACTACCAGTTGTCATGCTGCATGGTGTATTGACTACGGACATATCTACAAAGATGAAGTCACCGTGATGTAACATTGGTTAGTAGAATGTGATTTTGAGTCCTCAAGTTTTCAATTTTTTGTAAAATTCTGTAGACTGTGTGTCTACAGAAGGTCCAGTTGTGATACACACGGTTCGCCACTGCTCGGTTGTCATTAACCCTAGATGTCCAGTCTCTGTTATTACTGTTTATTGAAGCCATTGAATTTAGCCTGTGCATTAAATGCTTTCTACTGTACAGCAACAACACTGTTTGTATATTGTCTTGTGTTCCTGTATCACTTCACCTGTTAACTCCATTTCTCTACAAGCCTGTGGCTTTCAACTCACTGTACTTTTTATTTCATTTAATTTCTCTCTGAGCCTCCAATGGGGCGTTCTGGTTGGCTGGTCAGCTTCCGGCCTATCTCCTCAGCACTCCTCTCTCTCTCCTCCCTCCCCTCCCCTCCATCCGTCCTCTCCCCTCTCTCGCTCTGCGCTGTCCATAAATTGTTCGGTATTTACAGTATGTGGCCAGACGCCAGGTTTCCATTAGGTGCTTCGTTCCCCGGAGATGGCGCCGGTGGCCTGGGATGTGTTACCTCTGGATGGAGAGAGGGGGGAGGAGGAAGGGGAGAGGAAGGGAGAGAGGTAAACAGCGATATTTAAGGAAGACAGGAAGAGATGGCGAAGGTCAAGTGAGAGAAGAAATAGTGATAGGAGTGCAGTAGAGATAAGAAGTCAAAAGATGAGGGTGGAGAGGAAGGAGGATCAACATTTCATAGTTATCAGATAAAAGCCATGGATTTTTTTAGTTTTTTGATGAATCTGTTGGTTATGTTTTACATGTGGCCAAATGTTCCAAGAGCCCAAGATGATGTTGTCAAATAGCTTTACGCAGTGCACAACTAAAAGATATTCAGTGTACAATCTAACAAATTAGAGAACACATATTCTATTGGTCTACTGCACCAATATCTCCATGATATACACACAACAACTGCTTTCAGTAATCGGTAGGAGTTATAGAATCTTTCCTTCCTGTCTAGATTTCTCATGGAGAACACCAATACCTTGGCCATGTACATGTCACGCACTTGGATACACAAGGTAAAGGACTCAAATGCTGAGTAAATACTTTATTTTCAAAAATAGGAATACAAAACAAGGCTTAAGGCCCGGACACACCAATCTGACACCAAATAACTGACACAGACGGATCCCGACTGTTGCGTCGCCTCGAGTCTCTGCGTTTTGGCCATGTGTCGCACTGGACCACCCCGCAAAGACTTCAGCCGACGGCCAGCACGTACGAACTGCGCATGCGTGTGGAGTAGGAGAAAAGAGGCAGACAGGTTAAGGGGGGTGGGGGGGGGGAATGTAGCGGAAAAATAAACCTATTAAACTATCTATACAGTGGGGAAAGCCTTAGTAAAAAGGTGCGTTTTGAGGGCTTTTTTGAATTTGTCCAGGGTTGGGGCGCTGCGGATTTGGGGGGGGAGAGAGTTCCAGAGGGTGGGGGATGCCACACTGAAGGCTCTGTCACCGAAAGTCCGCAACCTGGTGCGGGGGGTGGAGAGGAGATCCTGTCCAGATGATCTTAGGTTCCGGGATGGAGTGTAGTACATACATTTCCTGGTTTGTAAACATATGTGCATGACAACGGACAGGGGGTGTTTCTCAATGTCGAGTAAAGCTGCTCCAAAGCCACTATTTCAAGCATACTACGTCATCGAGTGCCGCCGAAGGACTGTTCCAATGTCCAGCATACTTGGAATTCTACCGAGCCCGGCGTACTTCGTTTGGAGAAATTTCGAGGCTGCACATGTGTAGACTCCGCGGTCTTAAAATCCCCACAATGCACTGCGCACGGACCAATTTACCCAAATCTGTGGGGAAAATCGCGCTCCATTTAAGGCGGGGCCTCTCATTTGACGTACACTTGCTCGCCTGTTCCACTCTTTGTTTTCCGAATGCTAGGAAGTATTTTTGCCTCGCTTCTGAAGCAAGACGCTCGGAAGACATGTGCTACCAAGCAAGCGTACTCGACATTGAGAAACACCCAGGGTCAGCATCTCTATGACAATAAAGAGGAGGGACACTGTTTACAACAAGGTCAGGGATTCGGACCAAACTACTACAGTGGATGCAACCACTTTGTACGACTTCCTGCATAACCTGATTTTCTTCCAGTAATCTGGTTTATTATATTCATGTAAACATACTCAGAGAGAGAGCAGAGTGAGGGCAGAAAGGAGAGGAGATAAGAAACAGAAAGACAGGGAGAAAGAGAGGGTGTGAAGGTATCAAAAGAAATATAGGCGAGAGGAAAAGATGGGGGAGAAGGGAGGGAGTAATGGATCGGTAATGAAGGAAGGAACAGGAAGGATGAAGGGAGGTCTGAGAGGTTTTTCGAATGATGGCTTCTCCTCTTATCTGCTTCATCTCCTCTGGTTGTTCACTCTCTCCCTTTCTTCCTCCCTCTTTCCATCTGTCAGAAAGACAGCTGTTGGCTGTTGTTCGCTCCATTCAGAGTCTCCATGATTCAACCTGAGACCTTCCATCTCTTTCCAAATAATGCTTTTATATTTCCCTCCTCTGCTCTCCATCATCCGCCTGGAAGAACTTACCTTTCTCTGCAGTTCACACGAGCGGTCAGAAAGTTAAAAGGTCGTGTGTGTGTGTGTGTGTGTGTGGGTTACACGAGAGGATCTGGGACATCAGCGAGCAATCAGAGTTTGTTTGGTCTGTTGCATCTATTGTTGGCGATGTGTTTGTGTTTGAGCTGCAGAAGATTAGAGCTGAATGAAGAACTCCAGGAGAACTGGAGTGAGTTAGAGCAGCGTGTTGGACTGATGTTGATCATTTATTAGTTCTTGGCCGCTCACTGTTTTCCACCTCCAGTTTGATACATGTGATGCATTCTGTTTGATTGCATGTTATTCTGTGATTGATTAATACCATTGAACCTGATGCAACCTTATTATTCAGTATTTTGACTGGATTCCAGACGGATTTGAATTCCTTTTCTTCTAGTAAGATTTCCAGGCCTTGTTGTTTTTCTTTCTCTTCATCTTCTTGTATTACTTCGTCCTATTTTACTTTCATACAAACTTGTTATTCTATTATGTCTTCTTCTTTAATACCAAATACTTTATCTTTTTTGATTTTGCTACTTCTGAGTCATCACCTCCTTCTTCTTCTCCTGCTTCTACATCTTTGTCTTCGATTTCTTCATCTTCTTCCTCGCTATTAATTTAATATATATCCGTAGCATTTTTTAAACCTGTGTTCTCTATCTACATCATGACACAATGCTTCTTTTAAGTAAATACAAAAATGGTTTTCAGCAGCTTCAATGAAAGATCCCATTATTAAAGGAAGGGTAGGTAAGAATGGAGAAACCAGCTCGAGTGCGCTGGAATTTGAAAGTACGCAGCCGGAAAAAATCTGCCCCTTCCTTCAGACTTCCTTACAGAGCCCCTCCTCCAACACACACAAACGCGCACATGACCAATGAGGGCACGAGATAAGTTTGTGCTCAGATGGAAGGCTGACAGGCAGGTAGGCCATCCAGTTACTTTAGCCGGCTCAGATGATTGGTCGTGCTTTTTACAGCACCACGGCTTCCACAGATGACATTTTGTTATGTATTTATTGTCAAAGCATTTAATGTATTCATTGCTATCGGGGTGTTAAGAGCATTCCATGGAATATAACAAAAAGTGTTTCTGAAGAGAATAACCCCACCTTTAAATTGGCCTTTAATATTGATTTGGTTTAAAGGGGACCTATCATGCAAAATGCACTTTTTAATGTCTTTTATACATGCATTTGTGTCCCCGACGTGTCAGGGAACTCACGCAGCGTCAGAAAACAAAACCATCTGTCTTTTCCTCCGTATACCCACATCTCAAAAAACGGGGCTACAACGGAGCTGATCCAGATTTGCGTCCAATATGACGTAATATCTGAAATGTGGACCCACGGCCCAATCAGAAACTGTTTTGTATATATCTGAAACCCATAATATATGCTTAAAAATAGCATAATAGGAGACCTTTAAACCTAAATTATGGATACCAAATTATTATGCTGCATTCATGTAACCTTCATCTTACAATAAACACTTGGTGTATTAGATGTGTCTGTGAATTTGAAGAAAATTGGCATTTCACATATTATATATTTACATTCACAATACAGCTCACGGCAACACTTCAATGTAAACATAATCACATTTGGTTCCTGAAATTCAACAATGTTTCTTTACTCCACCTCACCTGTTCCCTGCAGGTTCGCTGGTCAGACGTTGGCGGGATGGAGGAGGTGAAGTTGAAACTGAAGCAGGCCGTGGAGTGGCCCCTGAGGCACCCCGAGGCCTTCACCCGGATGGGCATCCAGCCCCCTAAAGGAGTCCTGCTTTACGGCCCCCCCGGCTGCTCCAAGACCATGATCGCCAAGGCGCTGGCCAATGAGAGTGGACTGAACTTCCTGGCTATTAAAGTGAGTTTTCATTTATCAATCATAATCCTATATTCTAGGAATGATATCGTTTATTGAGCTTCTTTTCTGAAGTGATGGATAGCTTGATGATTCATTTCACAGTCAAGGACTTTTTAGCTCAACCGTTTGGTATAACTGAACATCATTGGAGTCAATTGAATTGCTATTAGAGTGTTTCATGGCAATAAAACATGCATTTCACCTGTCCTTCTAAATGTATTTAGAACAATTTACTGTTTATCATTTTGTATTTCCAAATATAAATGAATTGTTATAACCCCTTACAAACACCTTTCCTAGTTTCCTGGCTATAGAGTGGTGCAGTGACGAGTCCTAAAACCCGGAAGTGAGTTAGTACATTACCACGTCCTGTTCCCTCGTCTCAGAGTCAACAGGATTTCTCCATTGGATTTTGGAAAATAGCTAGAAATAAGGTCTGTGGTTGACACAAATTTAAGAGACGGATAAGGTTTTCTTCTACGACATTAAATCCATCAGCTGTGACCCCACTGGTGATTTCTGAAGAGTTGACGTGTCTGAAAAACGATGGTTGTTAACAAGTGGCGGAATAGGACTACAGAAGTTGTCGAGGACGTTGTACATCATTATGCGGAACACGTAAACACTCCCGCTAAGTTTGTTTGTCCTGCTCTGCTTGAAAGCAAGTACCTGCCTCCTGCAAACTGTTAAAACAAACGCTTCAACTTGTACAATTTAGAATCTGTATGTTTGAATATGGATCTTAAGTTGGTTGAAGTCGTGCTGCTGGACTCGGCTGTAGTTCCTTTATAGCATAACGTTAGCATTTTGCTTCTGGTGATTAGATTTATGATTAGAAATTATAAAAGTAGGATGGACATGGGTTAGGGTTCGGGTTATTGGATATTATCCGGCTGAACAAAACGTGCATTTATCAAACAAGTTAGTTTTCCACAGACCTTATATCGAGCTATTTTCCAAAATCCTATGGAGAAATCCCATTGCTTTCTGTCAAGGGAACCAGCAGCTTACTTCAGGGTAAATACGTCATCCCTGCACCTCTCTATTCAAGGGAGTTTTCATCAATAAGTCATAATTATATATTCTAAGAATGGTTTCATTTAGTTTATTTGTTTCAACAACATTTATTTTTTTAGTTTTCTATTGTGCAGAGGGCTATGAGGCTGGATATGAATATATAATGTATTACAGGTTATGCGTCTTCATGTCATATTCTGGTTGAGTGATGTTCAAAAAACACTGCATTACAACTCAATAGGGAATACAGTAATGGAGGAATTCCAAAAACCCATATAAAGAACATGACTTTAACTTAGATGCAGGTGTAGTGATTGATGACATGTTGTGAGCAAGCTTTCACAACAAATCAATAGCTTGATGATGAATGATTCAATATCATTTCACAGTAAAGGATTGTAGGTCAACCTTTGTGTGTAACTGAACATAATCGGGGTTACATTGAATTGCCAATGCAGTGGCACTTGCTTTCTTGTCCTTACAAATATCATTCGAAAAATGCAATGTTTTTCATTTGTATTTTATAATAGCGGAGATGTTGTATTGTTGTAACCCCTTTTTTTCCGTTATTGCGTAGCTTTAATTTTGTCTGACTGACAGTTCACTTTCTAATGGTTTAACCAAGTCTTCATCTTGGCATTTTAATGTTTAAATATTCCAACTCAAGACATGTTTTATAGCTGCACCACCCTATTACAGGAACATATTCGGACGCTTCATTGTTTGATTCTATTCGGGAAAAATGTGAATTGCTTCAAACAATATTTAAAAACCGTTGTGTGGGTTTTCTAATGAACGGCTGACCTGTGAGTCAGTGGCAGTTGATCACAGATAGTAAATGTATTCATCCACATCCACACATTTTATCGTACTTGTCACAGTAGTAGTGGAGATGTTTCCCCGATGACCTGGAGGCGGTCTGGCTGCCCCACTTCCTGTGCAGAGAGCTTCCCTGTCTGACCTTTGACCCTCTGTTTGTCCCCTCTCATTCATCACCCCATCCTCTCTGCCCCCTCCTCTGTCACCCGCACCGCTGCCCATTCAGGCCCGGCTGACAGAGATTGATTGATCAGCGTGTTGAATTTTTAATCAGTAAACACTTCCCCAAGCTGTTGCCATGCGAGACCGAGAGCTTCGACAGAATCTCTCAAGCGGGGTCATTAAGCCCTCTGCGGATGTGATTTGCAAACTGGTTTTTGTTGGTTTTGTTTTATTTTTCTACAAAGTCTTAGTAATTACTTGAAATACCAAAATTCGTTTTTTTTCATCGTCCAATTACATTTAAACTTTCCACTATAGCTGCACCATATGGGAAATAATATATGGTATATTGGTTAGTATAATATAGAGGAGTGAAGTGATGACGTAATTTTGTAGGCCAGACCCGGAAGTTAGCATTGCAAGAGGTCCCTCGATAAATAGCATTTCCCCCATTGATTTTCGGTATATTGCATAAAATAAGCTAACACATGTTTATGATTCTTATCACATTCTGTTCAGCAGGATAATCTCCACATATTAAACCACCTTGTCATTTCTGAAGCGTAAGGCAAAATGCTAATGTGTAAACACAACTTCACGTTACCACCACTAAGCTAATAGCGGCTAATGTTCGCCGTGATGACGTTTTTGTGGGGGAAATTTATGTAGCAATGGAGAGACAGAGAGACACGAGGAGAGCTGGAGCTTTGATGGCAAACACTGGTGGTTTATTTGGAGTTACGGCCAGAGAATTGACAAGACAGGATGTGTGTCACGAGTTGACACAGCGGTTGCCAAAACAGTTCTGAAGAACTCTTCTGCAGCTCGAGGTTTAACTAGTTTGGAGTGTAATAATCAACATTCTTCATCAGCGAGACTAAACAATTATGGACCCTGAATCTAACTAGAGCTCTCGTCCATAGAAAAGAATGTGCGCCAGGGAACCTTCGTCCCTGAACAGTAAACGACCTCATGGCGGCTTGTGCTCTGTCACAGACTGGCAACAACAATGCGCCCAAGCTGCTCCTCCTTAAGAGAGATAGTAGCAATACCCAAGGCCGTAGACCAGTGCCGTGGAAAGGAGACAGTGAGAGGAGGAAATGATGAACTGTGTTGAAGGTTGAATACCTAAGCAAATTATTCCCTAACAGTTTTGTTGTATTATTTACTCACTTGTTAGCAACTGCCACCAAAGAAAATGTTTTGGTGTTTATTACATTTCTTTATATATCGAATATATATTTTCTGTTAAGTCAGTAGAATATGATCTTTACAATCATTTGAATATGGCACGTTTCCATTTCCTTTCAATTCATTGTGCAGCCCTATTATTCAGAGTGACATCACATTTGTATTTGGCCAAAGTTGAAGTTTATCAAATTGATGGTACAATTGTAATTTAGTAAGTAATGGAAACAACACATATTCATGGTAAAAATGCATTACATTTGCAGACACAGCTGATAGCAGAAGACACATATCTCTCTTTATTGTTCGGGACACTATCATTGTCGTTGACGTGTGTTTTGTCTTTGATGCATAGATGAGTGGAACTATAATCTTGCGCAGCAGTTTTCAAGACATAAGGAAGAGTATCTGCTTTGTGAAACCGTTCAGAAACATCCTGTCCCTCCCGCTGAAAGCCGCTCTCCAGCATCTGAAATAACAGTATCAGGTTTTTCCAGTGCAGCGGTTGCTTTGACATAGATACGTTATCCAGATTTAAATGTGGATACTTTAAGGCTCAGCCTGTTTCCTCTGCGTGAAAAAGCCCTATTATCATCTTGTCAATTTCAGTTTCCCCCCACTGCAGCGGCCACTCAAACACACTCACATCCGCCGATGCACACACACACACACACACACACACACACACACACACACACACACACACACACACACACACACACACACACACACACACACACACACACACACACACACACACACACACACACACACACACACACACACACACACACACACACACACACGGCTCGTATCTCTACACTGTCAATGGTTTTAAACTCACCATGTCCAGCCCTTGGCTCGGCCTCAGAGAGAGGAACCTGGGATTAATGAGTCAACCTCCATACTTACTGCAGGAGACAAAAGGGCTGCGAGTTAAGTGTCGTCCCCTCCGTCAGCCCAGAGGTGTTGAAAGGGTGGATTGCAGGGAGGAAGTTCTTCTTAGGGCTGAGTGGATGTTTATCTGCCTCCGAGTGAAAGAGAGAAGAGGGAGGAATGGACTGAAGGAGAGGGAGAGGGTACAGGAGGTTCACTGAGTAGTCATAGTGAGATAAAAGTAAGATTAGTGCTAATGTACAGTAAGAAGGCAATTATAGGTGTAGTAGTGAAGCTTGTCCTCACTCACCTGGCTTAATCTTAGTCTTGGGACATTTCTAAAAGGTTTGACAGTCACACTTTGATGGAAAATGGCTTAATATCCTTTTCCTCTTTGTCATCAAACTAAATCATGCTTTACAGCGATCATCTGGTAGGATAGCCTTACAGGTTATTATACTGACTCTTGGTTGGTGATAGCTGTCTTTTTTGCAAACACTATTGTCTTTCAATACTTCTGAATTCCCCATTTAACTCTTGTCATTGACATATCTTGCCATTTACATTTTCAGATAAATAGCCACATATAACATTCATTGAGGCTCATATTTACCTCTGGACAGATATGTCTCCTGTATGCTCAAGACACATAACCTGCTCTGACATTTACCATGAGTGATCCACATACACAAGTGCATCATGTTTTTACTGTCCACACTAATACATGAACGATACCCCTGGTATTTTTATAACCTGTTCACTCCGGCAATCATAGTCCTTTTAGTCTGGACTGAAGAGAGAGATTAGTTTTTTCATATGGATAAATATTTTGCATACATCTATAACCATAGTTGGTGGTAGATTATCATTTTGAAAACCCCTATAGGGAGAGTTTAAATTAGCAGTAGCTCTAACTTCTCTGTTTTCGCTCTATGTTAAATAGCATCGTCCCTATTAGATGAATAAAGTTGTTGTCTTGGTAGCAGTGATAATAGTACACAGCAGCAGTAAGTAATAGTGAGGCTGCCACTAATCTTAAACCAAACTGTGAATGGTCCAACTGCTGCCAAATTGTGAACTTTTTAAGCGGTTTGTAGTTTGTCGTTCTGTGGGAATACATCTCAAAGTAAATCACTAATGCGACAACACTAACCTGGCTGTCCATTCTGCACACATTATTGATCTAAAACTAAATAGGATACTATGCTTTGGTCGCAGAGTTTGCATGTGAACTCATGCCCAATGAATGTGTAGCAGTAGTGCCATCAGCAGTGTTAGTAGTCGTACTAGCAGTATATCAAACACGGTACTGTAGAGTTCACACACTGAGAAATGTCTTCACTTGCCAGCTGAACCACAGATGTGACACACAAACATGAACCAGTACACAGTGTTCAGTGAACATAGAAGCAGCCCTGTGGAATTACAACACACACACACACACACACACACACACACACACCCTGCTGTCCTTCATGACATTCTCACGCTGTGTTATCACTGTTTCACTGTGTTCCTCTTTTTTAATCTCCTAAAGACGCCACGGAGCAGCAGCTGCTCTCTGCTCTATCAGAATTTAAGCTCACAGTTTAAACCTTCAGCAAACACAGGGAACCAGGTGAAACTTCACAAAACATAAACACGATTAGAAATGAGTCTCCTGAAAAAGGTGCCATTTATTTAACCGCTGCTTGAAATCAGATACTTTAAACTCAACCTCATTACGCCTCTTGGTATTTTGTCAGCAGTTGATTAAGCAATGAAAACTCTGCACTCTGGCATGCTTTTTATTTAAAGGGGACCTATCATGCAAAATGCACTTTGTGATGTCTTTTATACATACATGTGTCCCCGGTGCATCGGGAAACTCACGCAGCGTCAGAAAATAAAAATCTTTTAAAAACGGGTGTACAACGAGCGGATACAGATTCCATCCGCTGTGATGTAATAGTGGCGGTGGACCCACAGAAAGTTGCTATCAGAAACAATGCCTGACGTGTTTTGGACGTAATCTGGTCTTTGTTTACATTAGCAAGCCTTGCCAACATAACAGTCAGAGCTAACCTGTACTGGAGAGCACGTGTTTAAAAAGCAGGAAATAAAGAAAGGAACTCACCTTGTGATAAACCTGCAAGAGAAAAAGCATTTGAGCTACATACTGTTTCAGAAATAATCCTTGATGTGGTTTAGAACAGGATGGTGTTTTATCACAGCAGAATTTAACTTTATCTCCGGTAGAATTCTGATCAGGCATTAGCTCCGCCTCCTCTTTTTTTTTTTTTTCAAGCTAAGGACCCAAAATCCTCGTTTCTCTAACAGGGCTGGAAAAGAGGGGTATGAGCAGTATGAGGCATGGCTACAATGGGGGAACTGTTTAGTATTTTAAGCAAAAAACTTCACAGACATGTTTTGTATAGGTATGGCCCTACAATATATTTTTCCAATATAGCATGATAGGTCCACTTTAATATAATGCAGTACCTTGTTATTAACTCCCTCTGTAGGAAACGTTGGCCTTTGCTGACCATTTACATGCACACAAAACCTATGTAACACTACAGGAAAGGGAAACCCCTCAGAAGCATTATAGGGCCTCTTTAATAATCCTTTTCTTTTTCTAGGGTCCAGAGTTACTGAGCAAGTATGTTGGAGAGTCTGAAAGAGCCGTGAGAGAGGTTGGTACATTTAATTTTCATTACCAAATTAACGTATTTTAATACTTTTGTTATGTTGAAGTCTATTTCTGCTGATGTAATGAACGGATGAGCTAGTTTATGACATTAACAAGTGTCACATTTCCTGTGTATGTTTGTGCTGGGAGTGATTCATTTGTCCTGCTAACAGTTTGTCCTGTTTCCCGCTCCTCTATTGTTGCTCGCAGGTGTTTAGGAAGGCGCGGGCCGTCGCTCCGTCCATCGTCTTCTTTGATGAGATCGACGCTCTCGCCAGTGAGAGAGGAAGGTACAATGTGTGTTTGTTTTCTCAACACTATAGAAAGTGGCCTGACAATTAGCACAACATTCAAAAACAAAACGGCAAGAGTTCCTGCCACTTTATAAATGTCCACTTCCTGTCCCTGAAAGGTCGCTGCTGACCGCTGTTTACTATTTTCAGTCATCGCTGCGGCCTGTTTTTAATTCCTCATCTCACAAAGATTCACTTATAAAAGTCTGCATGACTGTGCTATCAAAGCCGGCCACTCTGTTCCCATGGTGTCCTCTTAGACTTTTTCGGCTTTTCGCCACCGGCCAAACACAGGACACAGTCTTGTCCGGAGGCGCTTTAGTGGGATGGCACTGGGAACATCTGTGGCTTAAAGGAAAGAGGACGGGGGGGGCGGACAGAGGACACAGACCGGAGGCGCACAAACACTTCATTGTGCCCGTCCACGGCAGATGGGGAAGGCCAACTATGCAGCATGCTTCCTGGTAAACCAGTCGATGAAACTCAATGTTGCAGGAAGGAGCAGAGAGAGGCCAACAGTAACTCCTCCATGTTGGTCTGGGTCACTAAGCTGACTGGTTTTAGAGACGAGACATATGTTGACATTTTGTTTTTGTACACGTCCCTTTGATCCTGAAATGTTGTATTATATCCTAACAAAGGTATTGGACTTGCAAGCATCTTACTCTTCTAAAACAGAAGAACTCTCAATGTTCTCAGCACAGGTTTCTTAACATAAACATTAGTTTCTCCTCCTCTATGAAAATATAAGATTTTGTAAATGCCAATGACTCAATCTCAATTTCCAGTGGCTGGTGTGTTACGAACGAGAGGTGTAAAGGTGAATTCGTTCTGTTGTTATCTTCCAACACATTTGTCCTAAAACATGTGATTTCTACAGCTTTTACATTTTTACACTCCTTTGAATCACAAATTTGGGTCGACTAGTCAATATTGTTTCCGTCAGTTTTATTCATATTTATGCTTTTACTGCTAAGACTGAAATATAGACCGCCACTTTTCAAGCTAACCTAGAATAAACACCTTAATATGTTCTTTATACTAGCTACTCAATATTTAGCTTTTAAAAGCTTCCATCAAACAATAACTTCACCACTCTACAGTCTTCAATGTTACGTACTACTCGCATCATATTTAAAATAATAAAACCTAGATTGCTTTTTATGAAAAGTCTGTACACATGTATATACATTTTCTTTATAGGAGTAGAAAGATTATTTCACATTTCTCCTACATGCTTCTTAACAGAGTGGACCACACTGACTAACAGTTATACAAGCAGAATCAAACAAAATCAAATTGAAAAAGACAAATAAGAATTGCTCTTAGAAGAATAAATCACTTATTTTAAGAATTAAATTGAGTTGCTGGTCTGTCAGTCGAGCCGTTCAGTCGACAGCGCTTTCATTTTCCCAAACAGCCCTTTATGTTTAGTGCGGTCTTGACTCGCTTCCAGTGTACAGGAAATAACTCTATTGCAACTTGTCTTCATCAATCCATTCTTTTGCCAGTGGGACTGACAAGTTCTGTCTGCTTATTTTTTCAGTATGAATAACCCCCCCCCCGCACCCCGCCCTCGTCTCATTATCTTGATGTTCAATTTTAAGAATGCACTCTGATCCTCCACCCATACGGTATGTGAGTTTGTTGGCCGGCTGCTTTGGACGCGAGGCTGGACCCGCGCCTCGGGGCTACTTGCCATTTAAAAAGAAATGCACTTAGCGCTGATCTATAAAGGTTATTTATTGGTCCCCCCTTCCTGCCATGTTTAATCAATGAAGTGGCTCACGCACGCAGGCAAGAATTCAAAACTGTTGACACAACCAGACAGCCTCGGCTGCGTGGTGGACGTGTGTTTTTTTGTCTCTGGAGGCAGGAGATGAGAAGCACCTGTAAATATGTCAGCCTACCTGCCACGAGTCTAAACTGGTGGAGTGAAACGAAGGAGACAGAGAGAAGACAGGAAGAGAGGCAAAGTAGGGGATACGAAAACAGACAGTGAATGTTGGATAGAAGCAGACGGATGAAAAATGTGTTCAAGATTGAAAACTGCATTCCTGACTGAGAAAAGAAAAGGGAAGAAAACACAATGAATACAAGAGTAACTGCTCCATGAAAATATGTTGTATAATTGTATTTATTGATGGAGTTGGGCTTTGAATACTTTACATTGAAGGGGCCCTATTCAAGATTGTGGGTGTTTTCCCTTTCCTGTAGTGTGTTATATAGGTTTCGTCAAAGGTTGAAATCCTGCCTGAAACGCCTCCATTTAATTTAGTTTAGTTTATCGTGTCGTGGAAAGTCCCCATTGATCAACTGTCACAAAAAACATTGTACTCTGGTTACTTACTGAACTTAGTGACATCACTGTGTAACACTTCTATTGGCTAGCAATCCAACACATTGTACATGGCAGGCTAAGTTGCGGGACAAATCTTTAAGCGGTTGACCAATCACAACAGAGCCGGCCAGCTAACCAATCAGAGCAGACTGGGCTCTGGGAACAGGAACGAGGCACTACGGAATTAACAGGCACTTTTTGAACATTACCGCATTTAAACATATCACAAAGGCACAACATATGACCCTGAAAAAGAGTTGGGGTCAAACTTATGTTCTTTGTCCCTACTATAATATATTATTGACATTAATTGATACTGAATTTTACATATATTATATTTGTTTGGTCAGTTTAAACATTTATATTTCCGTTTTTCTTTTGTTACAATGAAAGTCTCCCCCTTTTATTTCCCTCTGCGCCTCATTCTCTTTGTCCATTCTCTCCTTTTCTGTCACCCTCAATCTCCTTTTATTTCCCTGACATCCTCTGTCCTTTTGTCTCCCCCTCCATTGCTCACCCCTCTTCCTCTCACCACCTTCATTCTTCCTCTCCATATTTCTTTCACATCATATTCTCCCTCTCATTTGCCTTTTCTCTCCAATTCATCGCTCTGTCCTCCTTTCCCTAATCCTCTTCCCTCCCTTTTCTCCCCCCCTCTCTGTTTTCTCCCTTCATATCTCAGTGACAGAGCTCCTTTGTGTTCCTATGCGGCCTTGTCTCTGCTAATGACGTCTGGCACTTCCGCTGGCCTGTCAACAGAGGCTGTGTGTGTTTGAGCTGAGGAGGGTGGCTGTCTGCACTGCGTTATGGAAAATAACCGCCTTGTAATGCACTGACTAACGCAATGATGAGTATCTTAAAGGATAGGGATGCTGATATTATGTGTTATAACATATTGGCAACACATTGTAGTCAAATGATTGCTGCTAGAGGCAGTTTGAAATACTAGGTTGTTGCTCTGTTTGAAAAAGAAACATCAATGAGCCTCTAGCAGAGGATGAGGATGACATGATTTCTCAAAATCACACGAGTCATTTGGTCAGTTAGACATTTTATTTTTGAAAGGATAAACACCAACATATATGGACCGAAGCAAATAATTTGTTAGATGCAAACATTTTGTGTATTTTTTGTTTTTTGTTCAATAGATTTTGACTTTTAAACTCAGGATTGAGGACTGAGACAGATACAGATGGTGGTTGATGATATCCATCACCTTGTTTCTCTCTCTGATTTTCAATGAAATAATATTGTTAACATGATTTCTGAAATATGTTAGTGCAATGTGCTTTGGCAATACTTTGGTTTTGATCTGGTCAAGCCAGTCAAACTTGTGTGCATTTGAATATGAGACAGAAAGAGGCAGACTAGTTCATGCACGTTTCCATAAGGCAGTGTCCATATATTCCTTTTTTCTGGCAGACAAGAGCTTTGAAGGTTTTTCTAAAAGTTCAAAATGTTCCAGCTAAAGCTCTCAGAGCGGTCGCACAAGTCAGATCGCTTTCAAAAAACAAATGCTACATTGACACTTAGCCTAAGTCATTAATAATGAGACATATAATGTCAGCGTTTATTTTGCCTCGAAGCTTATAACTATTTGATTCAGCCACAACCCAGCAAAATATGTAAACATGAAGAAATGGTAAACATGCAGATGGGAGGATTTGTTTGGTTGTTGATTTCAAATATCAACAATCTGTCCTCCAAAATGGCAGACTCCACCTTTTTAAGTGAGGCAGCGGATGCTTTGCGATTGAATGACACAGCGTTGGTTCAAACATTTAGTTTCTGTTCCGAGAATAACCACTAAACATGGAAAAGCAGCTTTTAGTTATTATGCCACAACAATTTGGAACAAACTGCCTGAATCGTGCACGTCCGCCGAAACACTATTTTTAAATCCCGACTAAAAACTCACCTATTTGCCGCTGCTTTTAATTGAACTGCCCATACTCACACTACAGTATGCCTTTTTAGTCATGTATTCTGTACCTGCTGTGTTTATTTATTTAATTTCATTACCTTTGCTTATTATGGCTGTTTTTAAATGACTTTTTAATAATGTATTTATGCTGTATTTGTTCTTAAATGTATTTTGCTTTTAATCTGTAAAGCACTTTGAATCGCCACGTGCTGAAAAGTGCTCTATAAATAAAATTGCCACATGACCACTGAAAGAATTGTGACTTTCAATATCATATGTTGATCTTATAGAATAATACTTGTGTGGGATAAAGTCCAGCATTTCCAAATGTCACTATATTGGCAGAACAGAAGCACTACATTTACAAGTCCAAACAAGGTGACATGTTTGTGAACTTTGTCTAAAGTAGGGCTGTTTTATTTGAGCGTTGCAGTTCAGTGGGACGTCATTGGCAGGAAGGCTCACTGTTTCTGCCAAAGCCTTTCCTTTCCTGAAGAAAAATTGCCCTAATGAAAGAACCTGCCATCAGAGTGTCAGTGAAACTATTCAGAAGTTCAGGTATTCGAGAACTGGATAGTTTTCATCATTACGTGATACAGCAAATATTGGTGACCTATGAGTAAAGTGTGTTGAATTGGCCTCCGGAGAGCAGGACATTGCATGCTGCTAAATATTTCTATCATCCACGTACTCAATCATCCAACAGACATTAGTTTTCATTATTTCTCTTTCCCTCCATTATCCCATTTGTCTTTTCTCGCTACAACCACATCCTCCACCCCAAAAGACATGAGTTGTTTGTTTCTACCGTCTAATCTGACATACAGGAGTTCATGGTCGAATGTAACAGTTCTAACATGTGGTTAACGTTGGTAATAAAGCAATTTACTTTACGAAAACTATTTGTTAGGTTTAGAAAAGGAGCTTGGTAATGGGTACTTCTCTGTCTGTGATGTTACTCATCTTAAAAATATGACATTAATACATAATAGTCATGTTAAAAGAACTCAACATTGACTCTTGGGGGTTTCATGAATGGACGCAATGATCAACCTTCTGTGTAAAAGTCCTTGGTGTGTTTGATCGATTTTCCCTTTTCCTCTCACCCTACATCGATCTTCTTCATTGTTTTCACGGTCAATTACTACGGTCACTAGAGATTGTAAATAATATAAGCGTATCATAATATCCTGCTAATACAAACGCCTTATTCGATCGTTTCTAGGGACAGGCTTCTCTTTTCTACACGTCTTCTTTCCACCCATGTTATGTTAAGATTCAAGATTCAGCTAAAATAAGCTACAGTGTAGAAATGGCAATGAAATTATTCTGACCTGAGCTCCTGAACTAGTGCAAAAGGTCTATCTATATACATGTCAATAGAATATCGGATATGTACAAGAACAGTATGCTGTCCATCCTTCCGCCAATCCACTCATCATGTAATTCATGACTTTACACCATCAATTACTTCCTTTTCCGTATAGTTTCTGACTAAATTACACACGTTCCTTTCCCTCTCCATCATCCATCCTGCGAAACAATCGTCCATCGTCACATCAATGTCCTCGTTGTTTCCTTGTCTTTCGACTCTGTCCACTCATCTATCTTCTGTTCTCGTCCTCCTCTCCAGCTCCTCAGGCTCCGGCGGTGTCGGCGACCGTGTCCTCGCTCAGCTCCTGACAGAGATGGACGGCATCGAGCAGCTCCGAGACGTCACCGTGTTGGCCGCCACCAACCGACCCGACATGATCGATAAGGTAAACAGACGTCTTTAATCCCTCCTTCCTCCTCTTTGGTCTCTGATTGATAAGATTGAGACTATGTCATGTGTTTGTTTCTCTTGTCACCTCCTTTCTTTCGCTTCCTCTGTTGTACTTGATTGATAAGGTTAAAGGTCACCTGCGTCTGTCTTCGACTCTCTCTCTGTCACTGCATTGTTTTGGTGCGTTTAGATTGGATGCGTTTGTACACCTCGTTTGGTTTCGGTTTTCAGGTTTGAAGTCATTCTGGCGCTTCTGTTCATTTGGTTCAGTTCAGTTTGGCTAAGTGGTGCCAAATAACTTCCATACACCTTCCAAGAGATTGATTCAGGTTTCATCATGACTGAAAAGGAACAAGAAATAAACTCTAAAGATATGGCTGTTTCCATTTGGAGACTCAACAGATTGATTGATTGCAAACCATGAATAAGATGTGTTTTATCAAGAACACCAGCGTCTGTTGTTGGCGATGTCTCCTTATTACCTTGATGATCCTATGACTTTTCCACTAGTGCAACCATGACCTTTACATGCTTTCAAGTACATCTTCTCAACTATACTATGGATTGCCTCTAAATGTGAAACAGATATCCAGGACCTGCAATTGACCTCTGATTTTGTACTTTAGTGCTAATTAACAAATGCTAACATGCAATCATCATTAGCCAAGATGGTGAACATCAGGTTGTTGGTAGTAATTAGGATCAAGCTAATGAACAACTGCAGCAGAGTTTCACCGCCTTTACAGTCAATTGATAATGCACAACAGGTGGAAGTGAATCCTTTATCTCCTCTTTCTTCTTTCCCCCCCATTACAACCCCCATTTTCTATTTTTCGACCCTTTTATCTCTTCCTCTTCCCATCCACAAAAAGCTTTCTTATCCACCCATCTCCGTCCTAATGAAATTTCCTGAGTGCTGATCAAAGACGGAGTCTGTGCCTTGTCAAAAAGGACACAGGAAAGGAGAATGTCGCGGCGCTTCTTAAGCTCCTGCTCAGGCAGCCATCTGTCTTTCTTCCCTTTTTTGTCTTTGGTTTCTTCCTTCACTTAACATTAACTTTAAATGTTTTAATCTGAAGGAGGATATCAATTATTACAAATCATTAATATCAATATTACTATCCTTTTCATTAAACAAACATTTTAGTGATCCTTTATAATGTGTTGAAAAATACAAGCAATGGCAACAAAGTAGCTGCCCGCCTTTCCAAGGGGGAAATGTACGTGGGACTTTTGGAACCAGGTCGTTTTCTGTATTTCATTGTAGGTGGTATTCTCAGTTAGTTTTCGTCGATTTGATGCTAGAAACTGCCAATATCGTATTCTCAGCAGCAGAGAAACAGCGATCCAACGGGGCCGAGCACCCGCTTCCGTGCAGCCAATAGAGGGTTTTTCCCCCGTGACGATCGCGCCGTCCGTCCGCGTCTCCGCTTCCTCAAAATAAAACTCATCCATTTTGGTTTGCTCGCCTCTTTTATAGACCCGCCTTGTCACAGCTGACGAGACATTTTTAATGGCTTGTGGAGGAGTGGGCAGGTAGGTTTTGAATAACAGGAGGGATTGTGTGTGTTGGTGTGACAGGCAGAATCGCTACAACACAACACTCTCCGAATTATTTGATTGGCAACCTAACTGTCTGTTAATTGTAAGGCAAGGCAAGTTTATTTATACAGCACCTTTCAACACAAGGCAATTCAAAGAGCTTTACACAAATGAAAGACATTAAGAAAATGGCATTTCAAATCAGTCATTAAAAAGCAAAGATAATGAAATAAACATTAAAAGAAAAAATACCTGAATAAAAGTTACAGTGCAGTTTAAGATATGAATAGTTCAATTAAAAGCAGCGGCAACAAGAAAAGTCTTCAGCCTGGATTTAAAAGTAGTCAGAGTTGCAGAGGACCGGCAGGTTTCTGGGAGTTTGTTCCCGATATTTGAAGCATAATAACGCACACAGGTACGCATGCGCATCAAAAATCTGAAATGCGTACGGTCACTTGTGTCACTAAGCGCCTTTGCCTACCGACGTACTTGTGAAGCTTTTCCAGAGTCGGACTCCGTGTGCACAGACGGGGCGGGGCAGCTGTTAATGTCGGTCTGTCCAACGGAATTGTGCCAAAACTACGCCAACCGGCTGCGGAGGGAGACTCCCCGGTGCACATTCAGTGCCCCACGCACACACTGGAGAACTGCGCAAAATCAGCTGATCACAACCTTCACGGCACGCTCACCCCCCCCCCACGTTCCCGAAGTACTCCACTAGCACCACCCCCCCCTTCGGCGTTCGCGACACAAAGAGGGCTTCATCACATAACTTTACGTGGGGCCAGAAGTTGGAGTACCACACACTGACTCCTGGTACTCATCTGAGTACCTCACTGAGAAAGTTATGTGCACCCCTGATAATAACTGAACTTCTCCATGTTTAGTTCTGACTCTAAGACATAGAGGGTCTGGCGTGGTTGTGTAAATAGCTATTTTCCAATGTCTGGCACAATTTTTGAGAAAAAACAAAATGTGTTCCAATTGAAAACCATTTTAAAGTCAAGAGAGTTGAAAGGAGAAACTGCTGTTTTGTAGTAAAACCATTACATACTTTTCATATCTGTTCTTACATTTACCAATCTCTTTACTGTTCATGCATTCCTCTTCCTACTCTACTTTTTTCTATACATAACATTCACTTGTCCTTGTTTAGAAAGCGGCCTACAGTGTCGTTGCATCTGCAGTTGTTTTATGTGAACTGCTTTGAACATCTATTTGGATTTCTACTGTCAGTACTTCTTTGAGAAATCCTCCACTTACAAATGTAGGCTAACCCCCCCCCCCCCCAGCCCACTTGTGGAGAATTGATCCATCGCTGTGGTGAGGGAATGACAGCAACTTCCTCCACCTCTTCAACTGGTTGCCGTCTCATTTCAAACTTCATTAGCGGTGAGGCGGCTGAGAAACCGTCCGTGGGCATGTGTGTGTAGATCTGAGGAAGAAAAAGATGCTTAAAGAGGAGAAGAGAGGGAGAAAGAAACTCCTAACAGTAGGGAGGGGGTCACACCCCTGGGTGGACAGATGGGAAACCCCAGGCGTTCTTCCACAAGCCTCCCTCTCAGGAAGTGGTCTCCCGGGCAGCTGAGAAATCAGATTACCTCCTCCCGCCCGCACCCCCTACCGAGTGTGTGTCTGTGTGTGGTTGTTTAGCAAAGTTCAAGTCATTTGAATAAGGAACCTGTGACATGCATTGGGGAACGGAAGCTGCCAAATGGACAGATAGGAACCCCCTACGGTTCGAGCACCCAACACGCTTTGACCGCCCCTCTGCCACCGACGCTGACTGTCACTTCACACCGGAGATGGCCGTGCATTTCCATACCAATGGCAGGATAGGATGGGACAAATGAAGATTAATGGGACGCTGGGGTGTCAATGAAGTCATTGTAGGGGCTCCTGGGGGCCTCAGCTGTTTGACGGACAGCATGGGAGGGAGGTAGAGAGAATGATAGTGGAGAAAGTAGCGTTTACTTTAGAAGGAGCAGGCCTGATGTCCATCTGTCAACCACTGCTGCAGTAGAGTGTGGATTTCCTCTTCTTATCAAGTTAGAACAAGGTCGTTTTGAGTTGGGAAACTCTTGCATCATCCGGATTTAACTTGGCAGTTTAAATATAAACCCAAAGGGCCCATCTTAATTATATTAATACCTATTTTTTTAATCACTAAGACATCCTGCCCTTTTGCATCCAACGTCCTCTGGCCTTTGTAATACATCAGTGACAAACATCCAGACATAATGCGAGTAAGGCCGCTGAATCACATCCTAACAATCGGATAACAAAAGATAACAAATGGATAGTTTCCACCCAGGCACACAAAGTGCTGCAACTTCCTCTCGCTTTTGTATCACTTTTGATAAATGTTAAACACATTATTCACAAATGCAGACAAACCAGTATAATCTGTTGTTGGGGCTTCTTTAACTTCCCCTGCACAATCAGCTTATGTGTAGAAGGTCCATTGACTGCTGTAAATAGATTAGTTGAGTCCTCTAGTCTCTACATGATGACATATCGCCAACCCCCACCCTAATCAAACCTCCTGCTGTCCCTCCTCCACCTTAAAAAAACTTCTTACACTTCCTCTTTCCTTTGTATTGCGGCAATCACCCAGGCCCACCTCTGACCCGCTGTGACTGCTCAGTGGTGATTGATTAGCACCACCAGGAATATTTATCCAGCCTGTTCAGTAGGAAGAGCCCCCTGTCACTCTGTTTATGGAGCAGCTGTCCGTCTTGTTGATTGTACACTCAAACAACACGTCCCTTTTACCATTTGCAGTTTGTCTAAGACTTTTTTTTCCCCTCCTTCAGTGTGTTTGTGTTGGTGGATTACTCCTCAGGAAAGATAGTGTTGGTTTGTTATTTCACTGAATAGCCTATTCGTTTACCATAATGCGTGCCGGGCTTTATCCATGCTATCAGGAGGCAGGAGTGCTTACAGTGGAGAAGATTACTAGCAGATGGGTCTTTGTTCAGGACCAGAAGTTCCCAACTGGGCTCTTATCAGATCAAGGGGCGAAAACAAAACAGAGGCAGTAGAATTAGAGTTGAAAGGACAGTATGTCTATATAGATACTCCATAGGAGCAATTACCATGGCTGCGTTTCACATTTGTCAATGGATGCTGAGACTCAAAGGCTTTGACTCTTGTGATATTGTTTATAACAATCATAGGAAATAACATACTATGGTTGTAACTACAGGGTGACATCTTATCATTACTTGTTTTGTCTGGCAGACAACTCAAATATATCAGTTTACAATAATATATAAAACATAGAAAAGTGGAATTTGTACATCTGACTTGCCATACTGGTGGTATGACTCTAATAAAATCAAATCAAGTTTTATTTATATAGCACATTTATAAACGATTTTTGGTCGAGCCAAAGTGCTGTACATAAAATAAAAATAGCCTACAGTAGAGACACTTTACAGCTAATACAACAGCACAGATTGTTCAGAATATCAGTATGACAATACGACACCCTCTGTCCTTAGACCCTCTGTCCTTAGACCCTCTGTCCTTAGACCCTCACATCGTACAAGGAAAAACTTCCAGAGAAAACCCACAGTTTAAAGGGAACATGGGAGAAACCTCAGGGAGAGCAACAGAGGAGGGATCCCTCTCCCAGGACGGACAGACGTGCAATAGATGCCGTGTGTAAATCGAAGAGATAATACATTTTACAGCATATAGACCGAATGTTAGGAAATGCATGTGTCTGTAATAAGAAGATGAATCCACGAGGATGTCAGCTACAATCCTGTGGAAGCCATCAGGGAAGCAGCATGGCGAGACCCAAGGCAGGACACAGGTTCAGCCACGACCCGAAGTCCACGACTTAATCCAGAACTCAGGATAGAGGATCCAAGACACAGGACTACAGCAAGAGGATCAGCCTCGACTCCGGATCCCGGCGTAGATATAGATACAAAACAAGAAAAAAGATTTGGCTGGGTTAATCGGAACAAGAGAATACACAGACACAGACAGAGAGGGGAAAGGTCATTGGATAAAAGTTATTCTTGATAACCCTCTAGAAAGATCTCATGAACTTCCCCACTCAATCTATCAAGACCCGAGCAGTTCTATTAAATATAGGACAAGAAACAGAGAAAAGGGGATGGCAGTGTCTCTTTCCATTGGCCTATAGCAAATGTTAGCATGTTAGCACGCTAAGCTAACAATGGTGAAGATAGTTAACTATACTCGCTTAACATCAGGAGGCTAGTCTTGTTATGTTTAATATTTTAGCAGGTATTAAGCATTTAGCTTAATGCACTGATGTGCCTCAGTAACGCAGTAATGATTTTATTTGAAATGTCCTCTTTTTTAAATATTTTGATAGCGCTTTTCTGGGTCTCAAAGTCACTTTATATATAAGGGAGGGTTGGGGTGGGGGGCGTACAAACAAACAAGGACACACAAAGACGATCAACGGGCATGGATTGATGGGGGGGGGCTATGAGTAGACAGAGAATACGATTCTGACTTGAACATGTCGTAACTCAAGGCTAGTTTCTGAAACTCTCCACTAAATGATGTCTTCCTCATTGCTGATTAAGTTTTCTAAGCAAATCAGAAAGACTGTAAGATGTGTTTAAAGAATAAACTTTCAACTTCAAATCTGCAAAATTGTTGTTAGAAACTGATACTGCTCATTTCAGCATAGCTCTTTTTTAAGCCATAGTTCCCTCGTTGAAAAGCAAAGAAGTTAAACTTATCAAACCGTTTCTTATCCACCAGTTTGTCCAATAAATGCATTCACTTGGGAGGTATAGCTATCCTGCAACTGTCTTGAGGACACATGATTACATATCCATCCACTGCCTCTGAAGAAGATTTCAATATTTCAATATTTATAAACAGAGATGTTGTTAAACAATAATTAAACTGACAAATCATGTCCCGTCTGGTATGAGCTCAGTTTCACACCCTGCTACCAATGTCCTCTCTCCCAGTATCACCTACCTTCATATCTCACTCAGAGGAAATGTGCCAGGATGTTGTTTGAGTCAACAGCTCTCCATGTGCGTTACCATGTTGGAACAATGACAACAAATACATGGTTGTAACACCTTCCTTCCTGCGAGGGCTTTTAAAATTAGCTCTGATTATATGATGTTGAAATGTCCCTTGTTTTCTTCGCCTATCTGTTATGTGTCTCCACATGGGTTTAGGCGATACATAAATACAACACAGAGTCCTTTTTATCTCATGTTCATGTCCTATATGAGGTTTTTCCCTCTTCTTCATGTTCTCATGCTCCTCCCTCTGGAAACCCTTTCTACTGTAGTGTTGCTTCTGAACAGGAGATGGTGCCAAACTTGACACGGGTCAGATCTTTTGACAAGTATGATCAATACGGACAATTCCTAGATTAAAAGCATGCAAAGATAAATACTAATGCTTCGGGATAATCACATTTAAACCTGCCTGTTTGTCACTCAGTAGATAAAGTGATCAGGGGTTTAATCCCTGCTGATAAAGTATGAACTCAGAGTGATATAAGGAATTTAGATCAAATAGATGACAGATGCATTCAACTGTCTTTGTGGCTGGCATCAGCAGGACACACGTCTCACTACATGTTTACCAGCTGACCTATGTTTCAATAAACTGTGTCCTGTAGTATCTGATAATAATATTGTGTGCAGCTTCTGTAACAGCTCCATATGGGTTATGTTGTCTCTTTAAGATTGCCAGTCATTTGAACCAGGACTGCACGTTGGGAACTAATGCGCTAATATTGCGCTTACTGGATGTCGCACTACTCGTATGTTCTCGTTTGAATTCATCATGCAGTCCTATAATTTGGTTGTTAAATCTTTTTTATTTTGTTTTCATTTCCTGAAATACAGCTCCACAGCTCGATGTACGGTGCTGAGATGCTTTATGAGCCTTCGTGGTCTTGTGTCCCAACACGTGCTTCCAGTAAGAGCCTTGCATTGTAATTGTGCAACATGTGACTATAACAGGGTCACTAGTGTGTGGTTCTTTTGAGTCTAAAACCGCTCACAATTCACCATTTACTGTACATCCTATAACTGGACCTGCTGTTATAATGTCAGGCACATGGCTTCAGTGCATCTGGCCCCATATCCAGGTCCATGTTGATAGAGTTGATAGAGTATGTTGATTCATTTATAAAGTCCTCCTGTGGTCTAATGGGCTTTAGCAGAAGTCGTACAAAGTAAATACCCGACATCAGGCCAGTTTGAGCAGCCTGAACATCTGCCAGTGTTTTCCTAGCCGGTCTGGACGTTGCTAATTGTAATCACAGTCAAATTCCACCAGACTGTAATTAGTGGGCCACTTGGTAAATATTCAGGCATTAGCTAAGTGGAGCTTTGATTTCTTTCCCCCTCCTTTCTCTCTCTTGCATTGCTCTGTGTGTGTGTGTGTGTGTGTGTGTGTGTGTGTGTGTGTGTGTGTGTGTGTGTGTGTGTGTGTGTGTGTGTGTGTGTGTGTGTGTGTGTGTGTGTGTGTGTGTGTGTGTGTGTGTGTGTGTGTGTGTGTGTGTGTGTGTGTGTGTGTGTGTGTGTGTGTGTGTGTGTGTGTGTGTGTGTGTGTGTGTGTGTGTGTGTGTGTGTGTGTCTTTGTGGCTTTCCATTCATGTATGCTCGCAGGCTGGTGTCCCAGATCTTAATCAGCGGTGTTGAAAATGATGTATGCTTTTATCACCTGCCTGGTGAACCGGTATGGTGGGGTTTCCCGCCTCATGACTCCTGAGAAAGTGACAAAAACATTATAAATCATCACATGAAAGATCACACCACCTGACGCCGAGGTAAAATCGCCCTGACGTGTGTGTTTCGAATACACAATGTGCTTTTGTTTGTGTGCGTTGGCTCATATGAATACCTCTTAATACCCACCTCCATAAAGACTTAAGACCTAGGTGAAGAAAACCTCCCATGAACACTCACAACATCTCAGTCGTTGGCCTCACACGAGGGCATCAGAGGATATTTAAAGTTTCTCTCGTGAATACCTTTTTGTTTTGCCTTTCTTTGGCACAAACCACCACCTGAGCCTCCCTCCTCCCAACAGGAAACAACCCTTAGCTAAAAGAGCGGCTATAAGCCTGCCAGTCAAAACAGGCCATATTTTATTTTGTGTTGGACTGACGTTATCATCTCCCAAGCTTTGCTCTCGTCTCGTGACGGGCCAAGCATGATGGAATCTCTATTGGTGCTGTCTTAAAGGATTAGAGCTTATTCACAGTTCCTGACTGCACGGTTCTCAAAAGGGCCCCGCTGCCACAGTACAGGGTGTCCTGCTGAAGCTGTGATATTACCTACGCTGTAACTATCAGAGTATCTCTGCTTAAACACTGTGTTTTCATCCAGGGCTGAGTTTGTAACATTAACCACGAGTGCAGGTTTGGCATTGTTCTCTTAACTTAAGCACTGTTCTCATTTTAAGACTATTTAAAGTATTTCCTGTCCTGCGTGTGTTAAGATGCAGTAATGAGAAGGCAGAGTGAGAGTTTTGGCTTGTGGCTTAGAAGCTACAGTGGCAAAAGAAAACAAAACGTGTGTGTGTGTGTGTGTGTGTGTGTGTCTTTTTGCAAGTAATGGGATACCACCTAGGGATGGATGAGCTCTGGGAAGCTGTGTGCATGTGTGTTTGTGAGCATTGGGGGAGCAGGATCCCCAGGCAAGTATCAAACTTCAAGGGCTGTATTAGTATCAGCTTACACATGTGTGCATCCAAGAATACCACCACAAAAAGCTTCCAATCCGACCAGACGCTGAACAAAACCTGCAAGACCAGACTAACGCTAGTTATCTCGCCATGAAAAGATTTACCTGCAAGAAAGTGTTCTAGCGATCAAAACCAAAGTCGATTGAAGTTCACAGTATAGAGGAAGTCAGTCTTATGCACCTCATTACAACGAAATATAAGACAGTTTTAAAGACATCAAAAGAAACTGCTTGTGTTTTTAGCTGGATCGAGGTTTGAGGTTTCATTTTCCTATTTCTTTGCTAAGTGTTGAAGAATTTGTCCCTTCCTTAAATCATAAAGAGGCTGCATATCCGTCAGCTACTCCTCTGTTTTGATGAGCTATAGAGAGAAAGACGTGAGGATGGTGGAGGGAGGTGTGTGTGTGTGTGTGTGTGTGTGTGTGTGTGTGTTTATGTTCGTGTGTGTTGGGGGTAAGGAGAAGGGAGGGATAGGGAGGAAATGAGGGCTCTTTGTGCTCTGCTACCTGGCAGACATCTCCAGCATGTGTCGTCTTGCCTCTTGGCAAGCCGAGACCACCGGCGCCCTTGGAATGCTCTCAGTTCAGGAAATCTCGTTTATTCTCACAAATGCTTCTCCTAACCCCCCCCCCCAATCCACCTCCTGCAACACGGCTGCAGAGCTAGTATATTTCCCTTTTTTACAACTCTTTCTGTCTGTCTTTATTGCCCGTTTTTATTGCCTTTCACTGTATTTCTTTTGTCCTCTTTTACTTGTCTCTTCCTCAAAACTAACAGATTATTCTCTCTAAGAGTGGTTGTATTAAATGTTTATGTTACTAATCAATGAGCATAAATGTTGTTTGATACAATTACGTTCTCAGTGGTAGCATATTTGATCACCACTAATGGGCACAATAAGTGCATAGTGGTTTCATACAGTGTGGCTAACATCCAATCGCTTGCTAGCCAGCACATACTGTATACATCAGTGTATTGCAGTTCCAGATGCTTAGTAACAAAGCAACAACGGCAACAACAATTGGGATTTACGTGGGGGCACGGTGAAGAGGCCTGCCTGAAGAATATTGGATTTGACTGTGCACCAACTCGGGAGATTTCAAGTCTAAATGTGTTTGACATATAGGTAACTGAGACACAGGAAACTTTCCTTTGTTAACGTGCTACAGCCCAATATTCAACTTCCCACCTGTACACATAAAGACAGCTGTTGAAATCAGATACATAAAACAATGTCAATTCTGATTCTAGCTTCTGATAGATGTAATATGTTGTGGAAAGTGTCTAAGTACATTTACTTAAGTACTGTACTTAAATACAATGTTGAGGTAGGTGTACTTTACTTGTGTATTTACATTTTATTCTACATATACTTCTACTCAACTACATTGCAGAGGCAAGTACTGCACTACTTGTATCTGACAGCTTAAGTTACTAGTTACTTAACAGGTTTGTATAATTAATCAAATAAATACACTGTCCACTCCAAGTAGGGAATGAGTCCTTAACCCAAGTGAAGGAGTTCAAGTATCTCGGTGTCTTGTTCTCGAGTAAGGGAACAATGGAGCGTGAGATGGGCCGGAGAATCGGAGCAGCGGGAGCGGTACTGCAGTCGCTTTACCACACGGTTGTGACGAAAAGGGAGCTGAGCCAGAAGGCAAAGCTCTCTGTCTACCGGGCCATTTTTGTTCCTACCCTCACCTATGGTCATGAAGGATGGGTCATGACCGAAAGAACGAGATCGGGGATACAAGCGGCTGAGATGGCTTTTCTCCGCAGGGTGGCTGGTGTCTCCCTTAGGGATAAGGTGAGAAGTTCGGTCATCCGGGAGGGACTCGGAGTTGAGCCGCTCCTCCTTCGCGTCGAAAGCAGCCAGTTGAGGTGGTTCGGGCACCTAGTTAGGATGCCACCTGGGCGCCTCCCTAGGGAGGTGTTCCAGGCACGTCCAGCTGGGAAGAGACCAAGGGGTAGACCTAGGACCAGGTAGAGGGATTATATCTCTTCGCTGGCCTGGGAGCGCCTTGGGACCCCCCAGTCAGAGCTGGTTGATGTCGCCAGGGAAAAGGAAGTTTGGGGCTCTCTGCTGGAACTGCTACCCCCGCGACCCGACCACGGATACGCGGGAGAAGATGGATGGATGGATGGATGGAAATAAATACATATAAATCAATTAAGAGATTATGATGTACAATAACTAATAAAGATACCTAGCAGTATACAACTTATTTGAGTTAGCTCCACCTTTACTAGCTGGACAATTTAAATGATGTTCACATTGATATTATAATCCAGTGATATAATATATTATTGGAAAAATCATAAGTACTTTCATTTTTGGTATATTCGGATTGTAATACTTTTGCACCTTTACTACAACTTTGAATGTAGGACTTTTACTTGAGTATTTCTACTCTGTGGTATTTGTACTTTTACTCAAGTAAAGGTTGTGTGTTGGTTTGCAGTGACGGCTAGCTGACATCTAGCTACATTTAAGCTTTTTATGAAGCTGTCACAACTGTAACATGAACACTTACGAGAAAATAAAAATAATTGATTCCCCAAAGACTTTCCAGAGTTGTAGAATCCTGTCCCTGAGTATCATGAACGGCTTTGCAGTGTGTTGGCACCTGATAAGCTTTCAAAACCCATTCATCTATTTCTCATACTTGCCTCGATGGATTGTATTTCACGTCTCATCGGTACCTGAAACAACATGCCCCTACCTAAACACACAGACACAACACAGAGCGGAAACAGCACGGTGTGTGCTAATTGTTTCAACATTTGGAGAAGAAACCCTTGAGTAACGTAATTACCGTAATGTTGGTCTAGAATATAGTGTCATCAATATATTTGAATCTTTGCAACACACCTTTACGACAGATATTAAAAGCAGACATTAGTTCAAGTGACTGATTTAAAGGGGACCTATTACAAAATCCAAAAATCCACTTCTTCATGTCTCTTCTACATCAACATGTGTCCCCTCTTCTTCATGTCTCTTCTACATCAACATGTGTCCCCTCTTCTTCATGTCTCTTCTACATCAACATGTGTCCCCTCTTCTTCATGTCTCTTCTACATCAACATGTGTCCCCTCTTCTTCATGTCTCTTCTACATCAACAAGTGTCCCCTCTTCTTCATGTATCTTCTATATCAACATGTGTCCCCTCTTCTTCATGTCTCTTCTACATCAACATGTGTCCCCTCTTCTTCATGTCTCTTCTACATCAACATGTGTCCCCTCTTCTTCATGTCTCTTCTACATCAACATGTGTCCCCTCTTCTTCATGTCTCTTCTACATCAACATGTGTCCCCTCTTCTTCATGTCTCTTCTACATCAACACGTGTCCCCTCTTCTTCGTGTCTCCTCTACATCAACACGTGTCCCCTCTTCTTCGTGTCTCTTCTACATCAACATGTGTCCCCTCTTCTTCATGTCTCTTCTACATCAACATGTGTCCCCTCTTCTTCATGTCTCTTCTACATCAGCATGTGTCCCCTCTTCTTCATGTCTCTTCTACATCAGCATGTGTCCCCTCGTCTTCATGTCGCTTCTACATCAACATGTGTCCCCTCTTCTTCATGTCTCTTCTACATCAGCATGTGTCCCCTCTTCTTCATGTCTCTTCTACATCAACATGTGTCCCCTCTTCTTCATGTCTCTACTACATCAACATGTGTCCCCTCTTCTTCATGTCTCTTCTACATCAACATGTGTCCCCTCTTCTTCATGTCTCTTCTACATCAGCATGTGTCCCCTCTTCTTCATGTCTCTTCTACATCAACATGTGTCCCCTCTTCTTCATGTCTCTTCTACATCAACATGTGTCCCCTCTTCTTCCTGTCTCTTCTACATCAACATGTGTCCCCTCTTCTTCATGTCTCTTCTACATCAGCATGTGTCCCCTCTTCTTCATGTCTCTTCTACATCAACATGTGTCCCCTCTTCTTCATGTCTCTTCTACATCAGCATGTGTCCCCTCTTCTTCATGTCTCTTCTACATCAGCATGTGTCCCCTCGTCTTCATGTCGCTTCTACATCAACATGTGTCCCCTCGTCTTCATGTCTCTTCTACATCAGCATGTGTCCCCTCTTCTTCATGTCTCTTCTACATCAACATGTGTCCCCTCTTCTTCATGTCTCTTCTACATCAACATGTGTCCCCTCTTCTTCATGTCTCTTCTACATCAACATGTGTCCCCTCTTCTTCATGTCTCTTCTACATCAACATGTGTCCCCTCTTCTTCATGTCTCTTCTACATCAGCATGTGTCCCCTCTTCTTCATGTCTCTTCTACATCAACATGTGTCCCCTCTTCTTCATGTCTCTTCTACATCAACATGTGTCCCCTCTTCTTCATGTCTCTTCTACATCAACATGTGTCCCCTCTTCTTCATGTCTCTTCTACATCAACATGTGTCCCCTCTTCTTCATGTCTCTTCTACATCAACATGTGTCCCCTCTTCTTCCTGTCTCTTCTACATCAACATGTGTCCCCTCTTCTTCATGTCTCTTCTACATCAACATGTGTCCCCTCTTCTTCATGTCTCTTCTACATCAACATGTGTCCCCTCTTCTTCATGTCTCTTCTACATCAACATGTGTCCCCTCTTCTTCATGTCTCTTCTACATCAACATGTGTCCCCTCTTCTTCATGTCTCTTCTACATCAACATGTGTCCCCTCTTCTTCATGTCTCTTCTACATCACATGTGTCCCCTCTTCTTCATGTCTCTTCTACATCAACAAGTGTCCCCTCTTCTTCATGTCTCTTCTACATCAACATGTGTCCCCTCTTCTTCATATCTCTTCTACATCAACATGTGTCCCCTCTTCTTCATGTCTCTTCTACATCAACATGTGTCCCCTCTTCTTCATGTCTCTTCTACATCAACATGTGTCCCCTCTTCTTCATGTCTCTTCTACATCAACATGTGTCCCCTCTTCTTCATGTCTCTTCTACATCAACATGTGTCCCCTCTTCTTCATGTCTCTTCTACATCAACATGTGTCCCCTCTGTATAAAGAGACTCTAGAAGTTTCAGGAACAAAGATTCTCTCTCTTTTTGTCCTGATCCATTTATATAACAACCTGTCTGAAATGAGCTGATCAGATTTTGGCAACTTTATGATGTCATAATCACCAACCGTTTGATTACGTTGTTTTCGTAATCGTTGTAAGCCATAATCGTAATTGCGATTAAAATACGATTAATTGAGCAGCCCTACTTTAAGGGCACTTGTCTTCCATGTCCCACCTGAAAGGATATTGGACAGGCTGCTTCTCTGGTCTTTGTGAAACCCAGACAGCAGGAAGGAGTCATCATTGGCCACCATCAGGATACAGTCAGAGCCACATACAGAATAGGCCAACTGGGGGGGATGCAACAAATAATACCCCCTTTGTATGTCCCAAATATCCCCTGCTGAAGCTGCCTCTCTGCTCCGGGGATCCCAACACCACATTAAGAGCTGCTTACAAGTGGATAAGGACGTTTGGGGGGGATTTGAAATGAGTTGGAGCAAGAGGGGGGTCCGATAATGTTGTAAAGAGAGCTACAGTGTGTCTTATTTTCTGTTCTGTGATAAAAAGCAGGTCGGTGCAGTTTGCTGCAGTCATTTCATAGGTGCTTTGGACAGGCCTGGGGAGTAAAGGTAGACCAACATATATCCTCTTCATCGAGATGTAAGTTACCCATTGTAGCTGAAATGAATCCCAACAGGCCCTTCTGTGAGGAGGACCATTTGGCTGTCAGAGTGGGAGTTGTGTTTCCATGTAGCCGGGATGTGTGTATACTTCAGCGTTGGTTAAGCATGTGGTTAATAGACTCCATACTGAGAGGCCTCCAGCTGCCTTTTTGTGTTGAAGAGGAGTAATTAACATTAGGATTATGGATGCAACTAATGACTGACTAATCTCTGGATTCTTTGTCTAAATAATCCTGAAATAGTGGAATGAAATAATAATCTAATTTCTTTTTGGGATACAGGGTGTTTCTCAATGTCGAGTAAAGCTGCTCCAGAGCCACTATTTCAAGTATACTACGTCATCGAGTGCCGCACAAGGACTGTTCCTCGTCCAGCATACTTGGAATTCTACCGAGGCCGGCGTACTTTGCAAAAATGTCGAGGCTGCACAATTTCCCCAATTCTGTGGCGGAAAATGTAAGGCGGGGCCTTTTCATATGACGCACACCTCCAAACTTGCTCGCCTGTTCCACTCTTCGTTTTCCGAATGCCAGGAAGGATTCTTGCCTCGCTTCTGAAGGAAGTGACTCGGGCTACCAAGCAAGCGTCCTCGACATTGAGAAACACCCACAGTAGTGAAAGGGGGAAATAGAGGGGATGGCCTGAAATAGGCTTGTGAGTCGAACCTTCATAAATGGCATTGTATGTGGGCGGCCAGCTCTAACCACTGAGCTTTCCGGCAGCCAGTTTTTACGGACCAGAAGTCCAAAACCCAAAGATTAACAACATTTGAAAACACTAAAAGAAAGTTGACGATCCAATTTTAGTACTCAAATTCTGGAAGGATGGTTTACACGTGTTATTAGATGCTCATTATGTGCTGATTAAAAGTGGGGGTAGGTAATTTTGGAGAAACCAGCTCGAGTGCGCTAGAATTTGAAAATACACGGCGGGAGGAAATCTGCTACTTCCTCACTGAGCCCCTCTTCCAACACACACAAACGCGCACATGACCAATGAGGGCACGAGATAAGTTTGTGCACAGATGGAAGGCTGACAGGCAGGTAGGCCACCCAGTTACTTTAGCCGGGCCGGCTCAGATGATTGGTCGTGCTTTTTACAGCGCCACGGCTTCCACAGATTACGTTTTTTTATGGATTTATTGTCAAAGCACTTCAGATATTCATCGCTATCGGGATGTTAAGAGCATTCCATGGAATATAGCAAAAAGTGTATCTCGAGCCGGTTTCTCAAACTTACCTACCCCACCTTTAAGCTTTAGCTGGTCATTTTGAAACCTAGTTGCCCCACCTTTAAGCACCAGGGCAATGGAAGAATTGCAAAGACATTTGGCAACTGCTGTTTTTCGGAAATTGGACTAAACCGATCATGGTAATGTCATTTAGTTTAGTAAAGAGAATCCTTGTCTGTGCTGCTTTTGATTCAGGCCAATACATTTGAACCTGGAAATGTGTTCTAACACTTTCTGGCACCGAATTAAATCCTGCTGAATCCCTCTGGCTTGTGTCTCAACTACCCCGACGTCTTTGCTTCTGTCCTTTCAATACTAAACGTTTAAAGGAGAGTGCTCTGCCCTGTCTCCTTTGAAAACAGAAATGATTTAGTTGATGACTTTAAGGGAACACTTTTATGATGGTTACAGCACGACCTCTGAGGTCAGGTAGATGCAATAATAAAGTGAGACAGAAACATGTTGGAGGTCTTTTAGGCCCTGCCGCCTTTCTGCAAAGACTTGGCAGAAGCATCGGAAAGAGGATGACGGGGCAGTGTCACTTCATTTCCTCTTTCACAGGTCCAGCTTGATGAATGACCGTGTGAAAGGCGGCTGTTTCATAGGTTTGGGATTGCACCTCTGCGTGTGTGAGTCACTTGGAGGTTTAAAAAGAGACCAGCGCTTCTTTTTTTCCCCTTGCATGTCATCTCTGAGTAATTTATGGCTGTCAGGAAGTCCCCAGAAGCGCTCTCATGCCCGAAACAACCTTGACTTGGGTCGGATGAGGGGGGGGTTGAAAGTGTCACACCCACCAAAAGCTCTCATGTATTTCTCGTGTCAAAGGGCCGCAGGGAGTTCCCATCCTAAATCCTCCTGCCTACGAAATGAAAGAATTTCAGAAGCTGCCTGGTCCACTGTCCTCCGGGCCAGACCCCAGAACTAATCTCTTTCATCTCCTCTTCTGGCTAGCGGCGGTGGGGGGGGTGAAATGGGCGGGTTTGATTGAGGGAATGCTACGGTCTCTTCCTCTTCCTCCTCCTCCTCTTCCTCCTCCTCTGAGATCTTTGCTTCTGTTGAGCAGATCGCCTCGGGGAGATATGGCTGAGCCCTCCTCTTCCATCGCCCTTCCCTCTTCGCTGTATAACTCCACTGATCCCTCCACTAAGCCTTCCCCCTTCGCCTCCCTCCCTGTCCCTGGGCCTCTGAGCTGGACTGCCTTCCCTTTGGCTTTCCCCTCTTCCTTCCTTCCTCAGTTCCTCCACTAATAGCTCCCTTGTTCCTGACTAGTCGACGCTGCCAGTTGAGCGGTCATTCGTGGAAGATTCATTCGCGGCACGGTAATTGTAAACAGAGCGAGAGAGAGACGTCGAGCTTTAAACCTACTGGTCACAGACAGAAAGCAGAATGAAGGACCTCTCAACTCTTTTTCTACAACTTCTTATTCACCATCTTTTTCTCCCATATCTCCATCATCTTTATTGCTTACCCGGTTGCCCCCCTTTTCCAAATATTTCCTCCTTCTCCGCCTCCCTTATTTTCTGCCCCTCATAATTCAGACCCTACTTACATCCAGGGGCGATCTGTGTCTTGTTTCACCGCTAAATGCCGCATGGAATTATGTTACGCCCTCAAATGCTTAACACAGTCCAGCTACGAGCCTGCGTCTATTCAAGCTCCAGGGAGAAGCATGCACAAGAAATGCACAAAGAAACAAATACAGATTTCTTTACCCACCACGTACCCACTGAAAGAATGGAGATCTCTTTAGCTGATGCGAGTGGACACATTAGTACTGGAAAGTAAAACTAGTAATAACATTTGTTTTAACAGTATGTTTGCAAACCTTGTCAGATTCTTATCTAGGCTTTAGGCAACTGGCCAACACACCTCTCAGAGAAATGTCCAGTACGCTTGTAGTAAGTGTTGAATTAAGTCAGTAGCTGAAATAATACATTTAAACTTAAGCTGTTGTATCATGTTTGTTTTCATGACATTTACACAAAGGCACTTCACTTGTATTTTGACAACAGTCGAGGGTAACTTAAGCACAACTGCAACAGCAGAATAGGTCAATGTGTCTAGCAATAAAGTCAAGAATAAAGGGTGCAGCACTAAGCAACATAACTCAGTAAAGATACAACTATGTCTATGTGAAAGACAATGACCAAAACCAACATATAACATTCCAGTTTTGTATTCTACACTTCACCTCAGGCTCAACTGGCCTCTTCGCCGCTGTGTGGAGAATGTGATTTCTATGCAGGGGTCAATTTCTTCAAGTTGCCCCAGTAACAAAGACATGCGTTTGTTGGCTGATGAAAACGGTAAACATGAAATAGGATGACTGTGTGTGTGTGTGTGTGTGTGTGTGTGTGTGTGTGTGTGTGTGTGTGTGTGTGTGTGTGTGTGTGTGTGTGTGTGTGTGTGTGTGTGTGTGTGTGTGTGTGTGTGTGTGTGTGTGTGTGTGTGTGTGTGTGTGTGTGTGTGTGTGTGTGTGTGTGTGTGTGTGTGTGTGTGTGTGTGTGTGTGTGTGTGTGTGTGTGTGTGTGTGTGTGTGTGTGTGGTGTGTGTGTGTGTGTGTGTGTGTGTGTGTGTGTGTGTGTGTGTGTGTGTGTGTGTGTGTGTGTGTGTGTGTGTGTGTGTGTGTGTGTGTGTGTGTGTGTGTGTGTGTGTGAATCCAGTAGTGCCGGGCAACCAGACCCGTCCCTGACCTCAAATGATTGCTCCTTAAAGCCTGCTGCAAGCCGTCAGCCAGCCGCTCCTGCTGTCTTCCCTCTGCTTTTATCTGGGTGTCCTCATTTTCTGATTCTGTATTTTTTTTCTTTTCCGTTCCCACACTTATCTCTCCAGCATACTCAAAGTCCAGCAGCAGTTGTTTGGGAAACGATTTCATTGATTTTTTTCAAAACCAAGCATGTTTTTCAACCAGCCGTCTTGTCCACTGCCTTCCAGCTGTTTCGTTCCTACGTTTCTCTTTCAAAGCCAAGTGAACACATACAACAACTGTGAGATGTCCATCATTAGCTTACCTGCGTCCCATACCATGCACACACACCTTGAATGGAAATCTACATGGGAGTGTTTACTCTTCCGCGCTCTGACACAAAACCACTAAAAGACCACATACCCGGCTATAAACATACCACGGTAAGCTTTAGCTTTGTGATCTCCTGTGTGTTTTCACTCACATTTAGCTTTTGTTGCGTGCAATAAACATGACTCAGTTGTTAGGTCATAAGTAAACATTTGCACTCAGATAATGCACTTTCCACAAGCCATTATGAACAGGGCTTATTGCATAGCCAAAAATTCAGCTCCAGCATGAATGAACCATTATATATTCTCTCAGGGGAGTTAGGTAAGTTCTGCATATTTACAAAGTTGTTTAAGGACACGATTAAAGTGGATGAACTGAAGTATTGAGTTGCTTAGAATGCTTTTATTCCAAAGCCAGTATTCCTTGCATTTTTCTACATGATGCCTATACATCTAAGGTATCCTATCTCTATTGGTCAAACCCTTAACGTGAAAACACTGGTTGCTAGTTATGTTGTTATGCATGGTATTTAAGTTTGTTCTAAAGTCATACACAACACACATGGTATGCTATATACCAATAATGTAGACAGTGTGTATGGCCTGAACCAAAGAAGTCCTACATTTTTTTACATTATTGAGTCAACTTCAGTTTAAAAAAGCACAAAGCTGTTCTCCTTGTTGGTACCACAAGCCGTACAGATTTATTTCCTCCAAAGAATTGCGGAAGAACTAAAAAAAGAATGAGGTTTGGATGTTCTCTGCACAGATTTCCCTGTGCTGCCCTTGAAAACGTAATTGTGCGGGCCTTGATTACGGTCTACGGTTTCTCTCAAGACAAACAAAGCACACTAAATGCAGCACGGCCAATTGGTCCGATCCCGAATTAAGAGCGGAGGGAAACGGAGAGAAAACCAATTAGGAGACGGAAGCCACTAATTAAAAGCTGCATGCTCTACAGATTGCATTAATTTTTATTTTCTTTAGCAATGGCCAGGACCATCATTTCAGAGCTTGCTTGTACGCCAGTCCACATTCCAGGACGGCTGCCTTCTGTGTTTGGAAAGTCCTCGTGCACAGAGGCAGCACTGTCTGTCTACCGCTCTCCCTTGTAACAAAAAAGCCCAAACTAGGGACATTTGGAAAAAACGTAGAGTCTACATTACTCAGAATGGACGAGAAACCATTTAGTAGACGTTTTCAACAAGAGTCTGTTTTCAGAAATGTTTTCCCTTCCTGGATTAAGTCCCGTGGAGAGCTGCCAATACATTGTGTGTGTTGTGAATCGGAGATTGCATTATGCTCGGGTGGTTTGGGTGGTTAACCAATACGCTTGCTTTGGAAAGCTGCAGGGAAACGTTGAGTACCTGAGGAAAAGCCACAGCTCTGAACACTGGGCTCACTAAAAAGCGGGCCTGTAATGCTTCCAGAGTAATGGTGTTCATTTGGCAGAGTGAGCCGAAGCACTTGTCTATGTGCCTCTTTTGTAAAATGAGGACACACAAGGCATGTTCTGTTTGTGGATGGGCAGCACTCCCAGAAATAGGTAACAAAGTGATCCGAAGAATCACAAAACTATTCAAAAAATTTCCATGACGATGTTAAAGCAACTCAATTTCTCAAATGAAGGACGACAAATAAAGTCAGTGTGACAATAAAAATCTTATCAGGAGAGAAAAAACAGCCCCCTCTTATATAAAGCTCAACTTCCTGATTCTATTTCTCGCTCATTGTTTTCCAGGTGATTACCCAACACCTCTTGGCAACTGTTCACCTCAAGCTGTTGTGTAACCAGTGTACATGAACCATCGTCATAGCCACATGCGCACACTTGTGTCTATTTTGGGAAGTCATTTCATTTTTTAAGGGATTTATTCCGATGTTTGAAATATATTTTTATGATGCACAAATACGTCAAAGAAACACAACAGGCCTACTTTTTCCATGACCCTGTGACCCTGGCTCACCAGACGCATGAGCAGTTATTCTGTCGCAATACACAAGTGTGTCCTGAGTCCTTGTGTTGTCGCTTCCTTCCCAGCAGCGACACTTCCAAGGAAATAGCCCCCCTCCACCCTGACTCTCAAATGATGGAGAGAAAATAAAATAAAGAGAGGAAATAACTTAGACCTTGTCTCTTCCCTTCCATTGCACCGAATAGTTTTTCCAGACCTCAAATGTTGAAGGCTGACCTTGCCCCTTTTTCCTGTGCCCTACACCTTGGATTTCAGGAAATGTACAAAACAGGATAGCACAACATATTTCTCGGGTCAGTTTTCCTTTTTTTAAAGATGAAAACACTTGAGGATCCAGTGACATCAGCAGCCAAGGCTGTGTTGTTTTTCCTTTGAGCTTTCCTTTGTACGGTAATCTTATCTGCAGGTATTAGTCTGGTTCTTCATAATGTGGTTCTTCAGCAAAACCAAACCGACTGACCAAATTTAACCTGCAAAACACAACATTTCTGCTTACTGATGTGATGTGCATGATGAAAGAGTACCCTCTGTAATCAGACAGCAGAAGGCCTTATTTGCTTCTTAGGCCAGTACATGCTTTGCCACAGGGCCGTGCACAGACATTTGGAGGGGCTATTGCTCTAAACTGGAAAAAGGGCCTCCCCCCGATAAAAAAATACCTTTTGAAAATTGTAACTTCTTTAATTGTAAAGAAAACAAACGATTATTACATCAACTAAATTGAACAGTAATTCACAGCTCATAACAAAATAAGCTAAGGCGACTTGCATTCGGTGACTTGATTTTAAAAATGAAAACCAGGGAAATTTTTTGTTTTGCAATTCATATCTCATTAAAATATCTGATGTTAGTAACTATTAAAGACAAAGATGAGACAACTCAAAATCAAGTTTCCAAAATCCGACACTGAGGTGGTCTTAACGCGCCGTCAGATGACAGCGCTGACAAAGTGTGTTTCCCGCAGCGAGACGCTACAACACTAATTGTGGGCTTATCATGTTGATTCGGCCACAACAGAAAAAAGACAAACAAACTCTCGTTCTCTCCAGAGGGGCAGGTCAGCCAAAAAGGCCAAACGGGCCATTGCCCGGGCAACATTAGCCTGTGCACGTCCCTGCTTTGCCACATTATCCAGGTTAGGGCCGCTGTTGAAAGCTTTACACACAGAGGTGACTGTGTCCTTTTTCTCTTGGTCATATTCACAGTAGTCCATTGAAGAAATCCAAAATCAGTTTTCGGAGCAGCAACCCTGATTGTAATTATACACACATTGCTAAGAGTGCCCCTCCAATCATACCATATTCTTGGATTAATCCTAATTAAAACGTTTTTAGAACTTTCTCTTGGCACGAACAGAAACACCACCAGGAAACCTTTCTATCAGCTTGACTACAAAGCAACTCAGTCATATAATCTAGTTTTAGCATTCAGTTCCTGGGCCTTCAAACCCTAACCCACAGTGATAAAAACATACCGCTTTGAAAAGCTTTCCAATTCCTTTCCTCCGTGTATTTTTAGTATGAATGTGTTTATTGGCAACTGCTGGTCAGTGCACCTGTCACTATTTTCAGCGACACTATAACTGAGTTCCATACTTTGGACTCGCCCACTCTCTACGTTCCTTTCCATGTTTTCTTTTCCCGATATTTCTTCCTCTCCACAATCAAGGAGGAATTATCTGTCTTCCGGAGAAAAAAGAGGCAGCCCACTAATTTTAGATTGACTTGATTGAGCCTGCAGGCCAAAGGGATCAAACCCACATCCGCTCAAAACCAGGGATGCTAATTCTAACCATAACATAGCTAACATATGTTTTGCTCTCCCCAAGCGCTGATTTGAGAGCTGCTGGAAGCAAAGCCCCGGGCTGCTGCCTTCCCCGCTGCAAAGGACCATTCTTTCTTGTGGCATGTTTTGTGGGTATTGGCCCACCATGTGTATATTTATAGAGACCGGGTCATGACACATGTACACGGACTACTTGTTCACTCTTAAAGACATGAGGCAGTAACTCTCCCATACTCAATCCTCACTGTTTTTGTAAGTGTTTGAGTAGGCGTTTGATTGTAGCGTTATTTATTTTTAAACGATTTGTTTTAATAAAATGTGGCTAGGACCCTCGTGTTTGTAAAGGGCCGAACATTTAGTACGAGTGCATTATTAGGCCATGGGCAACTATGAGTGCTTTATAAATGCCTTTAGATTCAAAGTACTTTATGAAAGATTCTGAAATCTATTTGCAGCAGCTGAATATTCATTACATTGAGCTCCAATGCTTCGCTCTTTTTCAAAGTTGTTTTTATAAGTTTCCATCTGTAATCGTGTAGTTATCTCTTTGGCCTCTTCATTTCAGAAGAATATTATTCCTAAAAATAACAAATATTCAGGCATTTAAAAAATAAATTGTCTTTCTCTTTTGTTTTGGATTACTTGGATACCTTTTTCTGTGTAATCATTTGTTATGGATTTTCTGAAAGCATACTGATAATATCATATCTATAATCTTATCACAGTTACGATACAATATACTTTATTGTCCCCGTAAGGACATTTGTTGTGGACTCCGTCCTGCAGTTCAGCATACATGTACATAGAGGACATTAAGAGACATATCATCAGTCATACACCGTTTGACACAATACACAGACGCACATACTGACAATGGCGACCTATTGCACAACCCTCATGGCCAACATTTAGTTTTGGTTCTTAACATCCAAGGTGTGTTCCCAGTGAAGTTTGGTTTCAGAGTCAGGCATGGTCCAAAACTGCTGCACGTCAATCCTGACACCATGTAGGCATCCATCAAACACCTCAGAGTATTCATTATGGAGATTTGTCACCAGCGGCAAAACTGAGCTTCTCCAGAAACGGGATAAAGAGCGTAACCAGTGGTCAGACTCAATCTTAGGCGTCTTCAAAGGGAGGATGGTAATGACAACGTTGCTAGCGGTTTAGCCCTAAGGGTGCGCTATGGAGATGCTTAACTGTGGCTAACTACCAAACCAATTACTTACAAAGACAACCTAAGGAAGAGACACTTGATGCTGTTGCCACAGGAACAATCCCAGCTCCCCCGCCCATTTGCTCTAACCTAAACCCTGATCCACAGTTGGCTTAAGCCCTTAGGCCTTTCTCAGCTTCACATCTAGCTTCGTGTCGCCACTTTTCCTGTCAAGACTTTGTTATTGCCATCTTTGGCTTGGGAAGCTGACATTTTACAATGTGTTTATTAGTGGGAGGGTTTGGGGGGTTTACAAATAGAGTTTTCAGGGTCTTTTTTTTCTGTTTCATGGGAAAGAAATGGGAGGAAATCATTGTATGTATCCTGTAAAGTTTGAACTCAAAAGCTCAAGGGATGGCGGTACTTCACAGATGTAAAACGGTTCAGTTAATGATACTTAAACATTCTTTTTATGTTTTCCTGAAACGATAAGCCTGTAACACGAGATGTTTACCACAGAACTCATATTTGCTGTTACTATGTCATACCACAGTTGGGGGTTTTACGCTTGTATATTTAAGGTCATTCAGACACAAGCCTTTTTTTAGGCGCCTGATGTTTGTTTGCACGGCACTATACAACAATGGCTGTTTATGGATCGGCAAAGGCAGGAAGTGTACAGTATCCTTTCTGGAAAATACACATAGCCCAGTCACTTCATTAGTCTTCCCAAGCGCTGCCGTATGGGAGGGATTTAACACAATCATAGTCAATAAGGGAAGTGAACTAGCTCACAGAATAGTGTACGATCCATCATTCTCTAAGCATGCTGCCAAGTCAACAGAGACTGCAGTGGGTCGGGCCGGCAGTCATGTCTCATTCCTTGAGTCTTCTGCAATCCCCCCGGCTTAGTCCCCATCTGGCCAGCGGTTCCGTGCTAAAGCTGGGAGATGCGTAGGGCCTAATTCCTACACACTAAAGCATTACCGTCTGTCCAGGGCCCGTGGAGACAAGATGGTCGCCAGGTGTCTTCCTGTCTTCAAAGTGTCGGCATCGTTAATCATGCCCCCACCCCTTCTGCGTCGCCTCACATGTGTTTTATTTTCCTCAGCCCTCACCCCACATACACAGGCTCTCTCTGCTTCCCTCTATATTATTGAATAGTCTGTCACCCAGCTGCATTTCCTGCGGGGTTTATGTACATTTCGGATTGGAACCACATTGGCAAAACAGCGTGCCATCTTAATGAAGTCACTGTGATACAAAATGGGAGGGTGGGTGGTACCGAGGGGGATAATTGAAGAAGCTGGGCCTGGAAAGGGCCAGAGGATACTGAGAACCCTCCCAGCCTGCCCTTTAGCCCCCAACAGACTGCTGTTTCTCTCTCATGTGGCCACTTTTATTCTTGAATCCCCTCCTCCCCGCTTCATCCTCTCCTTCAAAGGCAAATGTATCTTTCATCTATCTTTGCTAATGGTATTAACGCAGCTCATGCTTGTGAACACAGCCTCCACAGCTGCAAGGCCTTAAACAGCTTCAGAGAAGAAGTGCTAGCAGAACTTTTTTGTGTAGGAACAAGGAGGGGTATGTCTTTCAAACAGATGCCAAATATGTGCAGTTTACAAGCCCAGCGATATTGCAAGGTATGGGTTATCTTTCAACAAACAGGAAGTTTGGACCGCATGGTGAGATCATAAAACCCTATAACTTGGTGTATCGTTTTGTCTCCCAGGACACTTTGTTTATGCGGATACATGTGAATCACCAACAGTTTTGTGGACGTTCTGTTCTATCATGGTCGTTTGTGGTTCATGTCAAGGTTGCATCTCAATGGTTTTCCCTTTTTTTTGGCTTTTTTGGAAAAGCACACTGGATTTAATTTGCCATGTTGGCTGCCTAGGCCCAGTTTCATTAACAGTGCGGAGGGTGCACTCTCAATGCCCTCTCTGACGCAAATTCAAGCAAGTTGAAAAAGAGCTCTTTCCTCTGGAAAAGCACCAGGGGGACTATTTCTGTAGTTTGAAATTGTTAAAGAGGGGATTGGGCCAGAGAAAAGGAGGGGGGCTGGCGTTCAGTTGTGAGCAGCAGACTGTTTCACGTGCCAGATCTGTAATGCGTTCCTTCGGGCTGGGAGCTGGCTGAACTCTGGGCCGTGGCGCTCCGGGAGAGGAAGTCCCAAGCCTGGGGAGTTTCAGACATCCTGTTTTGGAGTGCCATTGGCCGGGATCTGGGCTGTTGCACGCCACCTGCAGACTATAGGATCACATCTGCCATTAGACCGGGGACAGCAGCCAAACGTCACATACCTCCTGCAGTCTGGCTCATAATGGCTTCTTTATGTCTTGCTATCTACCACCCGCTTTCCAAACACACTCCTATATGTGCCCTGTTTCCCTCCTAACGACCTTATTCCTCCAATCTTGGAAGGGCCTTCTATTTCTCTTATGGACATTATATCATTTTAAAGTAATGTGTCTTTGAAACCAGTTGAGGGATCAGCCTTTAAAAAGACATGGAAGAGAGGGAATGAAATATCTTCCATAATTCGACTGTGAGAAAAAAAAGGCATTCGATTCCCTTCAGAGTTTGAGCGGTGACGTCGTGGCTTAATCCGACACGAACTTTCACCCTGCTATCTGGACAACACATACTCACAATACAGGTTGTGCAGTCATTGGTTGGTAGATGAGATTGTATCTTATGTCATGCATGCTCACTTATAGTATATACGTGGTGTTGAAATCATTTGAAACGAGGACCCAAGGATTTAACCAAAATAGGCCTTCATCGTCATTTTTACAGTCTCACCGGCCTGGATCTCCCTGGGCTCAGAGTCCCTAGGAGCTGATAGGGCGGGACGTTTGTTGGAGATTGTTTTCCCTTGTTTGTTGCTATTTAGGACAACAGGAAAGGGTTTGTGTCTGTCTCGACCAACCCCCCCTCCTCCTTCCTTGATTGGCCTGGTGTGTTTATTCAGAGTCATTCTCACCAGCCCAGCTGCATGTGATTCTTCCTTGTCGAAATGACCACCATGTGACCTTATTCCGGTCTATGCGTTATCAGCTTTTTCTCAACTCTGGTCCCTCAGATAGATTTTCAGAACTGTGTGTCATTCCCAGCAAGAGGATGATATCAGCACATAGTATAAACAGTTTCATGTTAGGACTGTGGCTTGCTGGTTTCATAGAAGACGTGGGAATTTGCTTGTTGGTGGAGGCAGGGCCAAAACAGGATTCAGATTATGCTAGAGTTAATGTTTCAAATCTGGCCATCTGTAAAGTCCTCAAACCTCAAATATCTTCATCTGGCACAAAGATTCCCCCAGTAATATTTTCTTTTAATTACATTGTTATGATTAATACAAATGAATGTCACATTTGTGGACTCACAGTATCTCACATAAACGAATGTAGTGGTGTCATGGGACTGTGGGCTACTCATCTGGCATCCCTTAACTGGCCTGAACAATCCTAAATGCTGTGGGGGCTCAACTTCTAACCCCAGGAAAACACCAATAGACCCTGTAGGCCAACTTCAAAGGGCCAGCACATCAAACGAAACTGAGCACATAGATGGTCAGCCGGGATAAAAACGAGCACAAACCCTCCCATTTGTCAGTCCAATGACTTATACGTATTTTCTCCCTACTAAAAGCAGCGTTTTGTCGAGGGAACTCACGGGTGGCGGTGAAACAAAAAAGCTTGCGTGCGATACACTTTATAGTGCGCACCGCCGGCACACGTCGCAGGCTGCTGGTCTGCCAGGAACAGCTCATGCAGAGTATGAAATGTTATGTCATGAACAGGAGCTTACCCCCTCCCCAAAACAGAGAAAAGCAGAACTATCTGTTTTATTCTCTATCTTTTGCCCCCGTGTATCTCCATACACCCCTCCCACCCCCCTTTCCCATCTCCGCCCCCCTCTAACCCTGACGCTAGCTTGTCTGAGTGGCCTTTTGCCATGCATTCCTCCCTTCCCTGTTTGGCCTCTGTCTCAGGAAGTGGCCCAATTAGTGGATAAACACCATGGAGGAGATGGGGAGGAGGGCTCGGGCAACTCCCGCCCCCCCGCATCCATGCCACTATTCTGTGTGCAAAAAGGCTAGGGGTCTGTGTTAGGGGAAAGGAGGTTATGAGGTGGGGTTTGCAAGCAGAACACCAACAAATTAATTCCAAGTCACAATGAAAATTCACACAACGCTTGTTTCTCCAATTTGTTGCAACAAACAAGTTGGTTCAGAATAATTAGAAGCCATATGTTTCGTTTGATACCTTCATTCCTGTGAAGGACATCTTTTTGAAGCATGGCCTTAAGGCCTTTAAGTATTTTTGGAGATAAATGGAGAAAAAGTTCAAGGCATCTTTTACACTTCAAAATCACATCTTTAGAATACTTTCCTTCGCCAAAAAATTTACACTTCAAATTCCTGTTAGTTGGTGGCAACATTAACCACTTCCTGTATTGCGTCACCACATGTTTCTGGCAAAATTAGATCTGCTGGAAAAGTGTCATGAACACAGAAGAAGAAAAATCAAAGTGGATTTGCATAATGGAATTGCCTTTCAGTTTGGAGTATACCATTGTTGTTTTGGGTTTGCTTCCAGGAACATGGTACACATATCTGCGGTTCCAACTCTCCGCAGATTGACTAATGCAGACTGTCGACATCGTAGCCTCGGGACAGGAAATCTTGATCTGCAAATAGCACTCTTAATTAGGCATGTTTATCATCAACTCAAACCACTTATGTTGTTTTCCTGTCAGGTTTTGTTCCTTTGTACCAAGCATTTCCAGGCGTTTGGATAATCTCCTGTTTCAGACTTTCTTCAAAGATTGGTTCTTTGACCCCTCTGAAAGATGTAATCACCACGGAGATGCAGACAGTGTGATTTGCTCCTGTCACACCTCGTATAACCAAATGTTATTTGTGATTGTATGGTTTCAGGGTACAATTTGCTGCGCTGTTAGAGGCAGGCATACAGTGTCAGAGGTCGTATTTGCTCCTCCTCCTCTCAGAATGCACAGGAATGCTTTATGGCGTTTATAGTGTAATTTACAGGTGCCACTGACTCGCTGTGTGCACATGGCTAACCTCAGGAAGCACTTAGTTTGACATATGACACTCCCATGACCCCGAGGTAAAAACCATTGAATCTGCTTAGTATGTGAAAACTCTGTTTTTTCTATAAAATCCAAATAAATAGGACCATAATAAAACAGGGTAAGATTAAGGTTGCTTGCTGGCCTACATTAAATCAAATAAACTTGATCATAACAATACTAAAAGAAAATTGTGCTGCATTAGAATATATTTTTATTCTCGCCTTGTTTTGGGTAAATAAGATGTTATGGTATCAATTATAGACACAAATAACTTAATGACAGATTATTTTTGTAATGTATAAACCTTGCCTTTTTAGACTCTGTAGGCTATTGACTTATTGAAAGTTGTTGATATAAGTGTATTTCTATTTAAAATAGTTTCAAGTCCAACTACTCCACTGGCAAATGTTCCGCTTTTTTGGACTTGATACGGGGAGTTTTGCAGTATACACAAACAAATGTGCTTTCTGCAGAACTAAATCCACATAAGTGTGGCTGCATGGTTGGCAGGACACTCTTACTGGCTACAATATTCAACTTTGTACATTTGATAGTTCCACTGTGAAATGTGGTCACCTCTAAACAAGCACTCCACAATCATACAGTATCATGTGTTGCCATTCAACCCGCTGAGACAGAATGCCATCCAAATTGAATTAAAGCAGTGCTTCTTCGGTCCGTCCTCCCTCCCTGACTAAACTCAGTAATTTGATTTACTGAGCTGCCCCCTTGCCATATTACAGTTATTTCAACTGGCAAATATGCACTGTGCATTCCACCCCAGTTAGAGCCGGCACATGCCGCTCCATTTCCCTGAAACAGTCACTTAACCAACGGTGCAATTACCGTCCATATATGCCCAAACACACTTGGAACTGATGGTTAGATAAACAAATGTTATCCGATAGGTACAAATTAGATGTATGGTCAAATGATAGATGTGTGGACTACACTCCGCTTTTTTGACCATTTTTCAATCAGGGTTTTAATACTGATGTGTGCCAGCAGCTCTGAAGCCTTTCTGCATTCTCATTGAGATAGCAGGAAAGAGGCCTTGTGAGGATATTCTTTTTTTTCTACCTCCTTGGTTGCTCTGAGTTTTAAGAATGTTTGTGGAGCAGAGCAGTATACCATATGGCTGTCAGTGCGGATGAATTACTGTGAGCAGTTCCTCTGAGAAGTACTGAGGTTCAGGAGATAACTGGAAAAGCAGTTTGCATGCTGCTCTGTGCGCAGTGCACCCCTTTGACTGAGGACATTTTTGCAGAACGACAAAAAGTCAACTCGGAATCTGCTACATAGATGCAGGAGAAAATCTGTTAAACAGCACAAAAGCCATTTTAATGAAGTGCTGGAACTTAGAAAGAATACAGTTCATTGAAGGAAAGTGCACAGTCAGTGTAAATGGAGATATTAAATATTGAACGGATACCAAAGAGAGGTGTTTGCTATGTTGTCTATGCCGTGCATAGTGCGGAAATGCTTTCATGAAAGCTAGTGATTTGTTAGATGAAGACATCCGCAGCACTTATGGCACGGTGTGGCGTTCAGGGACAGGGAGAGGGAGGGCTAAAAAGAGAGAGATGGTGTGTTTGAGGGTGTCAATGAAACTAAACAACCCACAGGATATAAGACAGCAGGTATTATATTATCTAAATTGCAAGAACGCAACGCTTGAAACAAGATCTCCCAAATTACACATCACAGTGTTTGGAACATAAATAGTCATTTCCGCACTCAAAACGAAAAAGAAAAAAGGCATGCCTCCCACTGGAAATGGGATTCCTAGCTGTGAAAGTCAAGCTATTTATGGTATGCACTAGTTTCCACCCCTGAAATATCCGCTCAGCTCTTTCTTGACAGACAGTAAAAGCCACCTCCAGTCGAACTGCGAGCCAAGATTAAGTTTGACAGGCAAATAGTCGCTCTTAAGACTGTGATGGCTCGTCTGTTGTCTTAGCAGGAGTTTGAACCTCTCACACACACACGAGAGATTTACGGGCCCTGAAGTGCAGTGGAGTTACAGTACGGTGGGGGCCTCAGACGGAGAGAGAGGCGGGCTGGGTCCTGGGTTAGGGGCTCTAAAAAGGTTGTAGGTTATAAATACTTGACAGTGCAGTAAAGCTGTCACACTCTTCCTGAAGCAAGCATGCACTCACATATGAACACACACTCATATATACACACACAACACATCCTCAGGCTCTGCCTCCTCCTCCTCTTCGTATCCCTCCCTATTTACCTCATTTCAAAGCAGCGGTTAACTTCCTGTGTAAACAGGAAGTTGGATGGCAGGGAGGACGTCTGGGTGGCTCTCTGTCACAGGCTGTAGTGTGCTTGCTCTGCATATGTGTGTCAATGCGTGCATTCTATGGATTGACATACATTTGATAGTGAAAGCAGATATATTTAGCAGACACGTTTGTTGCATTGCTTATTGTTAGAAATGAGAACCAGGTATAAAATAAAAAGAACATGAATTTTCCTGTAAATATGCAAAACAAGTTGGTTAGAATCTCATATTAGTCTTTAATTGGGTTCAAATGTGGTGACTGTAAAGTTAATAACATATAGTTCACACCAATAACAAACTGACTTTAAGTTATGCTAAATTCCTTGTACTGATGTACCCGCTATAGCTATATCTCCTTAGCTATTTTATTCAGGGGTTTCCTTTAACGTATACACATTTTTAAAAACGTATAAGCTATAAGATGCATAGAGACGGCCATTATTGCTATGTGTTGTTTATATACTCATAAAACCCCTGAAACCTCCGCTGTTCGTCTTGCAAACATGTTTCAGTTTAACCTCTTGTGTATGCAAAGGTATCTGCACCTCCCCCCCCCAAACACACACACACACACACACACACACACACGCGCGCGCACACACACACACACACACACACAGACTCACTCACCACTCCCATTACCTGACACACTCACACACCTGCATGGCCTCTCCCCAGCACATGCAGGTCGGCTGTTGCTGATGCTTAACAGCGATAGCTTTAATATCTGTTGTTGGAGAGAAGAGGTGGACTTACAACAACATCCTGACACTAACAAAGACTCTCAGAGGAAGAGGAAGGCCTTTTTTTACAAACCTATAACATACCTGCATTGAAATGTGAAAGGATTTTAATCATGTTGAGCTCACTGTGCCGCTGATGCTCTGATTCTTCCCGTTTTCAAAGCTCAGGAACAAAGGCATTTTTCTCTCAAGTGTTTTGGCACATTTGTTTCTCTTCTTCTTTTCTTTTGTTATGATTTTACAGGAGAGAAACATGGGTGCCGAGTAGGGGCCGTCCTTCTTAAGGTTTGCTCTCAAACTAACAGTGTCTCCATGAGGGTCCCATGAGAAGAAGTCTCTGTTCGTTTCTGTCGTTTTTTTTACTTTCTTGCCAATTAGACACTGAACGACATTGACCTATCCAATGAGGGAAATGTTCTGTTGATAAGTGATTGAATAGTCAACTAATTGTTGCAGCTATAGTACCAAGCACTCTTATATTACTTACATCAGGCGCGTTCACACCGGAGTACATTTCCCCGTACTTTTCCCGTTTAGTTCCAATAGTGCCTGGAATGTTGCGTTCACTACAAAAAGAGAACTTAGTTCCGATAACTTTTACCCCCATGTTTAGTGCCTGCTAGAGAGGTGGTGCTTTCCTGGGGGGAAAAAGTACCAATTTCGATTGGCTGGGCAAATTGCAAACCACGCCCCGTAAAACTCTGAAAAGTTTTGTGAAGCCGCCATTGCATTTGCTGGCATTAGCACTATTAGCATTAGCATTAGCCGCCATTGTATTTGCTGGCATTAGCATCATTAGCATTAGCATTAGCCCCGCGCACCAACGCAGAGAGACTAACTTATAGCAACACAAAAAAAAACATGGGAGCGGTGGAGATGAGGAGGTGTCGGCGTTCTGGCGATTTACTCGGAAGGCTTCAGTAAAAGCTGCTGGGAGTCCCAGCAGCTTTTACTGAAGCCAGTCCCCAACTCCGGGGACTTCCGGCCGGGGACTTCGGGTGGCAGTATACGCCGTGAAGTTGTTTGCGGCCTGCCAGTAAACCCAAAGCAGAAGAAGAAGAAGTGACGTCAGCAGCTTCATTTGCGTAATCCTCCCCCAGGGACTTATTCCGGTGTGAACGCGATCTGTACTTAGCTCCATGCGGGCACTAAGTGCTGGCACTAAGTGCTGGGCACTAAGTGCTGGGCACTAAGTACGGCAAAGTACTTGGTGTGAAAGCGGCTATAGATCACTTCTGGTGTGAGCGTGTGAAAGCCTTTGAAGAGAGACTGTCCAAAGACGTGCACCATGTTTCCCATTGGTTCAATTCATTGTGTTGTAACTCCTCTTTGAATGAAGCTGCACATTTAATTGCACGCAGTCGGACGCCACTCCTTATGAACTAGTTGACCCAGTCTTTAGCATTGTGTTATTTTTATACTTTTTATAAAACTACATCTGGTTGCTCTTGCCAAAAGTACGGCTTGTTTACAGGAGAACTGGTGAAAAGACAAAGCCATGCTTTACATTCCAGACTCTTACTTCCTGTTTATTATTGCTGGGAAATTACTCCTTGGCAACTTTGGGAACTCTCCGACCGCAGAAGCCACTTTCTGAGATGATGGATCATCACTAAATATCATTTGGTTGATTAAAAAAAAATGTACAGACTCAAAATAAATCTGGCCTTGTTTAATTTTATGTTTAAGTGAAAACAAATCCTTGTGAAAACATTATCAGCGGCACATGTCATGTTGAGTTACTGCATCTTCTTTGAGTAATCGCTATTTTGCAAAAAGTCACACATTAGCTTCACCAGCATTTATTTTAAAAGGTCAGAAACCCCAATATGAAAACACATCAAAATGTTTAATTAGGACTTGTTTTAAAATCCAACAAAGAAGACCTTGTACTTAAGCCAACACGGTTCTCATGTTTTATCACTGTAATGACCGAAGGCAACGAGATATAGACCTGAACTGAAGTCTCAGCCAATAAACAGAGCTCAGGAGGTTTTAAAATATCACAAATATCACGCCAAAACCAACATATAAGCACAATCTTATGTTTTATTTAATACAAAGTTTGCATGACCCTGCACGGTGTGTGCTTAATCCCAAGGTTATGTGGAACCCAGTCTAAACACAAAGGAGGGTTTAAGAAGTGCAAACTTTATTCTTGGGAGCCTTGTGGGTTTTTATTTTTAATCAGATATGTAGCAGTTATAATAAAATATATAGAGGCTCTGCCAGACTGATGGCTGTGCACAGTGACCTCAGGGTGAAGGACATTAAAATGCTGAAGCAAAGATAGAAGTAAAAGTCTCATAATAAAATCGTTTTATTTTGTTTATTTTGTATCTTAGAAAATTTGTAATCGTCTTTCTTGTGTTGAAAAAGCTATGACTCCAAGTGTTTTCTAGAACATCTGAACATTAAAACAACTTGAGGTCACACTTAAAGTCCAAATTTCAGAGTTCTGCAAAGACAGAATTTTGAGGAACAATTTAAAATGTGACAAAAAGGTCATGTCGACACAAACAAAATGTGACAGTTTGAAGAAGATAATAGTCCAAACGGTTGTCATGATCATCAACTTAACCATGCCAGGAAAACCTTTTTTTTCAGGGCCCCTAAATAAAATCACATACCTGCAGAAGGGCCACATGTAACAAGGTTTTGAGATCAGAGAAAAAAAGTAACAATTCTGAGAAAGTCAAAATTCGGAAAAAAGGGCACATTTCTGGAGATAAGCTAAAATACTGAGAAAAATTGTCTGCATTCTGAAAATAATCTGAAATCTCAAAAAAAGTCAAAAATCTGAGAAAAGAAACAAATCTGAGAAAAAAGTCAACATTCCGGGAAAAAGTCAGAATTCCCCAAAGAGTATGAAATCTGACAAAAGTGAAAATTCTGAGAAAAAAGTCTGAATTATGAGAAGAAAGTCTGATTTAAAATAAAAATAAAAAGTCTGAAAAAAATTCAAAATGCTGAGAAGAAAGTCTGAATAAAAAAAATAAGTCAAAATGCTGAGAAAAAGTCTGATTTCTGAAAAAAGTCAAATTTCTGAAAGAAGTCAACATCCCGGGAAAAAAAGTCTGAATTCCTGAAATAGTCTGAAAGCTGAGAAAAAAAGTCACATTTCATAAAACAGTTAAAGGTCAGAAAAAGGTTCCTCCAGATGGAGTTTCTCTCCCACACATTCCCCCCCTGCCTCCATTGGACTAGATCGTGACATCATTACGTAACACTCATGCTTCTATTGGCTAGTGCTCAAACACATCGGTTGACCAATCACAACAGAGCCGACCAGACTGGGCTCTGGTTTCAGACAGAGGGTGAAAAGAGGCGCTGCAGGTACAGAAATAATGCGTGTTTTGAACATTAAAGCATGGAGACACTACATACAACTCTAAAACCTACAAAATGGGAATCATCGGTTCTCTTTAAGTCCATCAGAATAAGATAAGCCCCGACTTTACTTTTACTCTATTTTCTTACTCGCTTATCTTTATGCTTCCTTCTACCCCATTCCACCCTTTCTTCTGTTATCTAACACACACACACACTCACACACACACAGACACGCACACGCACGTATATTATATATATATGCGCTCGGAGAGAGAAAGAGAAAGAAGTGAGGTGTTACTGGTTGAGAGGGACATGTACATGCAGCTCCAGGTCTGAATAGCACTTCCTGGCGTGTGAAAGGCGAGCTGACAAGGGAGGGGAAGGATGAAGGGAGTGAGTGGTGGAGGTGGTTGGTGGGAGGGGGGGGGGCACCTCCTCCTCTTCCTCCGTCCTCCTACTGCTGAAAGCCTTTTTTTGCAATTCTTGAAAAGGGAGTCAACGGGGCGGGTAGGAGAGTGAGGGTTTGAGGGGTGGGGGGGGGGGGGGATGAGTGACAATGAGACGAGGAGGACCACATCCGTGTTTGCCAGGTGTTCCTTTTGTGATCCTCACCTTGCACTCAGGCATGGAGGGCGAAACAGAGAGACAGAGAGGAAGGAAGGTGGAGAGAGATAGGGAAGGAGCAGGGGACGGGGGGGGCGGGTAAAAGAGTGTGTGCAGGGAGGCATGGTGATACAACACACACACACACACACACACACACACACACACACACACACACACACACACACACGTAGAGAAAGAGAGGCAGGGAGGGGTAAAAAGCCCCTAGATCCCGCCATTCTTTCACAGAGATAATCTGCAGGAAAGGTGCTACGAACACAAGGTGTGTGTGTGTGTGTGTGTGTGTGTGTGTGTGTGTGTGTGTGTGTGTGTGTGTGTGTGTGCATGTTTGCGCGCATGCACATTTGTTTTTTTGTGGGTGTGTGCTGCCTCATATTTATTCAGCGCAGGTTCATGGCTTTTATGCACGCTATTATGCTCCAGTGATAAAACGCTTTTCCACAGCCCATCAACAATGCCTTATCAAAGCCTTAATCACAAACCAGACTGCAACAGCCGGCTAAACTTGAACGCACACTGACTCCGCGATAACGCTGCTTTCCAGTCCTACAAATCCTCGAGGACCCCCCAAGTCAACTCAGCTAAAACCTTATGTTGTACTGTAACTGCCATTATCAAACAGGCTTTTCAGAAACTTCTTAAGAGGACGTAAATGTAGATAATGGATACAAATTGGACCAGGGACCCTCATCTGAGAAAGTTTTGCCCAAAAGATGCTTATCTCAGAAGACTTTTACACAAAATTGCAAGCAGATGGCAGCCAGCGAGGACGTTTTTGATGCAATGCTGCAGCCCTGTTCTCACCAGCCTTAAGAGGAATTGTTTGTGTGATTGTGCGGCAGTAATGCTGGGTAGTTGAAGTAATAAGGGAACTCTATTGTCCAAATTGGGGTTCTCAGGGGTCTGCAAAACGGTGCCTGAAGCTTTCTTTCTTTCTTTCAGTCTTTATTTCGAACAGATTAAAAAATAACAAATGTGAAAAACAGAATACCGTATTGTTATAATACAGTATTTATCCACATTCATGGTAATATTTGTATATTCAACAAAAAAAAGTCTTCATATTAATAATAATAATAAATCATATGTGTCCGAAAGGGAGTAGGAGGAAGCTCACTTGACTGGGAAATGTTCTGCCTTTTGCTGACCACGTTTTTATATCCACTATGATTGTCCAAACTTTTCTCAACCATCATTTAGAAACCGTTGTTACTTTTCCACAACAAATGTAATGGAAATGTGCAAGCAGAGAAACTAAACGCCCGGACACACCAAGCCGATGTTGGCCGCCGATGGGCGTCAGGCCGACGATGAGCGTTGACACGCCCTACTCAGATTGGTGTGTCCCGCACCGTCGTGTCTTGTCAGCCGTGCCGACACCTTTTCGGCCGAAAGCCCACCGATTCAACATGTCGAATCGGTGGGCAGTCGGCCAAAGGCTGTCGGCAATATAAATCACTCTGATTGGCTGTTCAGCTTAGCGAATGAGTGCATGAGAAACGAAACGGAAGTGAGGGACTCAAACAAACTATTGAGAAGGCAAGTGTGAGATTTCATTGAACTCCAGCTCTCGACTCAGGTTCGGGAAAGCCCCGTGAGCTTCTCGCTGTAGAGTGAAAATGGAACGCACGCTATTTGTTGTTTGTTTATATCACGCAGTCTGTTCTTCTTCTCTCGGTTATCACGCAGTCTGTCTTCCGGTTGTTGCCTCTTTTGAATGACGAATACACACTATCGCCACCTGCTGGTAAGGAGAGTTATTGCCACTCATGCATTCGTACGTGCTTCTTGGCCGTCGGCTGAAGTCTTTGCGGTGTGTTCCAGTGCGACGCATGGCCAAGACGTAGAGACGCGAGGCGACGCAACAGTCGGGAGTCCGTCTGTGTCAGTTCTTTGGTGTCAGCTTGGTGTGTCCGGGCCTTAAGACTGATAACACAACTTTCTTTAGGGTATTATGAAGTCTGATTTATTTTACAATCATTCCTACTGAATAAACTTTTTTTTCTAGTACATTTGGTCTGTTCATTATGTTATTTTGCTTATAAACTTAGTTCCAAACTTGACCTCAGGTGGAGGAGCAGAGGCTTGTTGTTGGAAAGACATTGACTTTCAGTTTGTGGTTCGTTAGTCTTGAGATTAAGCAGTTGACAGCATGCAAATAGACCAGTTTATCTATCTTTAGAAACAGAGGGTTGTTGTGTTCTTGCCAAAGGGAATCACCTAGATCCGGAGTTGTTATACAACCTGAGGTGCGGTTAGGCCGTGGATTTCTCCCAAAGCAGACAAAACAGAAGTAGATGTTTTTCTTTATTCACCACATTCTTATGCATCAGTTTGATCCACATTTCATTGAAATTTTTTTATTTATTAGCATTTGATAGCCCACTTTTTCATTGTGTCTCTTCTTACAGTGTTTTACATCACACCTCTTGGGTGTTATGTGTCAAAACACTGCGTACTGAACAGGTGAGTCATGACAAATTAACCTTGGTGCCAAAAACAATTGCTAACATGTACTTTCTCTGTATTATTGTTGTGGTATTTTTAAAGATGGAACACACTGCTGGTACTTTTAAAGGTCTCGTAAAGTCAAAAGATCACGATTTTGAGTTGTAAAAATGTCCTGTCGGTACGGATCACCTGATTTCCAGAATGATTTTTGAATTTTCCAATAGTCATTCAACTATAAAAGTTTATGCCACCATCATTTTGTCTTAAAAAATGTTTTCCCTTTGTTTTTAACAGCGCCTGGTAGAGCATTTGAGCCAAGTGGTGAAACGTTTTTTAAGATATTAATGCCCTCGTGCCAGGCGTCGATAAAACGTGTGTGGCACGTTCAGATCGATTTTTCTCCTCACTAAGTCAGTATAGCATTTGCTACAGCGTTGTGAGATAGGTAGCTGCTACGGGATAAATATGCAAAGACTATACTGCCGTAAAAACGTTTCCTGTGTTTTTTTTTTTAATGAGGTGGAGTGCAAAGTCTGCCAGGGAAAGTTAGCGTATCATAAGTCTACAACTATACACAGTCATATAGAACCAGAGCACCCAGCAGAAGAAATTCCTGTTTAAAAAGCTGCTTGAAATGCCCATGATATCTATTAGAGAACAACTTTACTTAGCATATACGCCTCGCAGGTCGAGTAATAAAACCAAGGAAAAACAAACATAATTGAAGTCACACGACTCAAACCCAGTAGCCACAAGATCTGACTTTGTTGTAAACCACTGTGACTAAGTATGAATGTGTCTGCAGCACCATTCATGTGTAGTAGTCCTGGAGAGCATGATTCAATTACCGGTAGCTTACTGTAAGACAAATACAGAAATAGACTGGTGGGCGGTGTTGTGTTACACTCAGCGAACCCAAGGTCAGGAGACTGTAAAATAATATCCCCTTGTAAAGGAAGTATATATGTCTCTGCAAACAGGGCGTTGCTGAGTTGACTGAATAGATAGGACTGTGTATAATTACTCTGAGATCTCTAAATGTCTGCTGTTGATCGGTCAGTCCTGTTGATTGATTGATTTTCTATCGCTATCGTGTGCTTGAGGTGCCAAGCCCACATAAGCCCACAAAGCATCTATACATCATGTTGCAATATTCACTCTGGTACTACACAAAGTACACTCTTGTAATGACCTGGTTGTGCACATAAAACAAGTGTTATCTTGTTCCACTTTCGTCTATAGGACATTAAAATAGGACATTTGACTAATTTCAAAGGCAGGACATTGTTCACAACTTTTTATTAAATCCTAGTTATACTGTTGCTGGGTTTTAATACCAATACACATTACATTATGGTTGGGGTTGAGGAATACAAGCCAAACTTTTCAAATCCTAAATGATGTCCAACCAGAAGCAACGTCCATACCGTAAAGTGCTAAGGTGTTATACCCAATCCTATTCCTCACTTCTGTACACTATGTTAGATTATGACCTCGACACATTCATGTTCCTCCCAATCTGTCAAATTTAAATGTCTCTGAGTTGTGGAGCCAATGTTTCCAGATAGTTGTATGCAGTGTTTAATTATGCTAGGCTATACGTTGTCTTGACCTCCTGAAAGCACAGTAAAGTTTACAGGATGCTGTGATGACCCTCTGGATGAACCCCCCCCCCCCCAATCGAATCTCTTCGCCCGACTGAAGGTTACCTAACCCTTGTGGCTGCACTTTGCTATGCGGCCCGTGGCGCTGACCTGTCACTCCGGATCCATTTCCAGCATTCAATCTCATCCACCAATTGCGGGGCTCGCCCTCCCCCCTGGCCGTCGCCATGGAGACAGCCAGTCTGACCTGGAATGCTGCTGTTCATGATGGTTTCACTCCTCTTTCGGAAGAGCTGAAAGTATCAATTAAGGCAGGACCGGCCCCCTTATACACACCCCTAAACTGCAATCCCCCCCCCCCCTCCCTCCCTCCCTCCCTCCCTCCCTCCCTCAGTCACATAATTCATGCAATCGGAACTCAAGAGACACCAATTTGACCAGATTCCACTTTCTCAAATTGCAGGAAAGCACACTTAACTGATGGGCCCTCCCAAATTGAGAGGGGTCATTGTTGTGCGCCTTGACCCTCCAACCCACGCTCCTCCTCTCACCTTCCTCTGGCCTGTCCCCCCTCCGTGTCACATAACAAGCTAAGAGCACACCTTTCTTTCCACCAGGCCAGCAGGCCCTCAACAGGCAATCCTTTGACTAGCCAGGGGCCTCTTTGGGCATCTGAAGGGCCATTCTCCAGGGTCAGGGACCACAGGGGAAAGTGTGTAAATGATACCTGATGGCATGTAAAAAGATCATTTGATAGGTCTAGATAGAAAGACATACCTGTCAACACTCGAAGACAACTGCACTGCACGGTAGGAGCTAAATGAACTTGGACAACTGGGACCTTCACAATGTCGGCTATACACTTCACTAATGTACACTGAGAGCCCCTCCATAAGGGTTAGATGAAGGGCATGCCTGTTCTGTTGTCACACTGTTGCCATTACCCTAACTTTTGCACGTTTTTTGTGACCGTTGCCCGCTTTTCCCAGTATCCAGCTTTGGTCCTTTAAAAGTAGGTCCTTTTATTTAGGGAGTGCAAGTGTAGCTTGAACAGTCCGATGAAGCCGGGTTTTTTTCAGCTTGTTTTATTTCGGACATCTTTTATTGTCATGTTGGTCTCTCCATCATTGCAAGTGAGATACATTTAGCTTAACAGGAAACAATAAACATGCCAATGGACAAACTCCTATACAACAAACTGTATTTTAATTTGAAGTGTGTCGTTAACAAGTGAATTTAGAAAGCTAAAGTTGTGCGTTATCTTTTATTCAACAAGTGGTGAAGCATCACTATTATAAGTCTGTAATCCTAACACCGGCACCCCACAATTATTATGTTGGCCTGTATGTGTTTGTTCAACATGATTCACAGACCTGTGAAACTGTGCCAGTGGAACCAGAACCCTTTGAGGTGTATAACTGCATGTGCAGCTACAGTTTGCTTTGGTTTTCAATCTCTCCATCATCACTGAGAGACATTCCTCAACACACGGAGTAGGAAGCGCAGTATATAATTTGCGCTGTCTGAAATAATTATTCAACTCCGCTCAGCTGCTCCAAATCTGATGGGAAGTTCCTAAAAAAAGACCAGTGATTTAGGAAAAGAGGTCAGTGATCACCACATAAATCACCTCACCACGGCAAAGGATTGCCCATGCAGGAGCAGATGTGCCTTTGGCATTTGGCACAGTAATGCTCTACTGGATATAGAGAGAAACAAGCCTCAGACCATAAACATGTCCTTCCTCAACCCCAAACGGAGGCACAGCAGCTTAGTGTGCCTCCCTCCCTCCCTGCAGCCCTCCTTCATTCTCTCTGTTTCAACACATCCCTCTCTCGACTTCCTTCCTGCCCCACCCATTGAATTTTAATACCTGCCTGTCATGTTTTCTTCTCTTTTTTCTCTCTCTATCTCCCCCCTCCTTCACCAAACCCTTGCTGCGTATCTAGTAATTACCAGAGCACTGAGAAAACCCTTTCATTTAAAGGATTGGCAATTATCTCAATGGAACACAATAAAATGGCTTCCCCTCAAGAGGAAGGGGAAGTTTGAGCTGCGGTACGCCGCTGCATGTCGCACCGCCTCGCTCTTGAAGTGGGAGCAGAGGTGGAGGTCCTGTAGGAGGTGTATTTTTTTCTGTTTTTCTCCCCCTCATCTCCTCCTGCTCAGATATTTGATTATCAAAGAGTGGGCTGGGAAACAACGCGGGTCAAGTGGTGGGTTTTTATTGCTGGAGATTTGTTCCTCCTTGTTGTAAAGTCGCCACTCTTAAAATATGAACGCAGCTTAAATTGAAAAGCGGTGGAAAAAGCACCCTTTAACCAGCCTTGATTTAAAGCTGTGGCCTCCTGTTCACCTCCAGGGGAATCTATAAAGTTGTTCAGGCCATTGTAAATAACACGTTTATGGTACTGCGGGGAGAGTCTGATCCCAACACTTCATTGGGACCAACACCGCTGTCAGGTAGATTAGTTTGTTCTGGAACTTTTTCAAAGCAGAAGCAAATGATACTCTGACGAAGCACGCAAAAATGTAAATGAGGTAAAAGTTGTAAAATCTACTATTTGGCGAAGTTTGGAATAGGATAACTGTTGAATTTGGCTGTGAGAGTTTTTAGTGTTTCAGGCTGTGTCGATGTAGAACGTGTTTGACTTAAATCACATTTGATCACTTATCCAGATGTGATAATGCAGGTAGTTAGCAGCACTAGCAGCCTGCATTAAGTAGCAGTTTATCATATTGCAAGGCAGGAAGCCAACTTTTTTTTAAGATTTGAATGATATGGACCGACCAGACTTCCTCTCCCGACACGGACTACCATACCCTACTTCAGCGTATTTCTGATACTGAACACCTACTCGATGCCAGTGCTCTCTTTTTCCACATTTCAAAACGGTATACTTTGCAGTTACTCATTGAAATTAATTGTAAGCTAGTATGAGGCCACGTACTGCAGCCCTGCAACCGGAGTTGGCGGCATGCCGTGATTAAATATAGTAAGTGGCAGAAACAATAGATTGTTATAATGTCCAAACTGTATTTATGAGCACTAGTCACGTTATGACTCGGACAATATATTGTATGTGTTATTCTTTTAATGTTATTTGATTTCCGTTGTGTCTGCATTTATAGTATGGTCGTCGGCACCATGACCAATGAGAGGTTTTCCTTCAATGTGTTAGAAAAGCCTTCACAATCTGTACAGGATAAAACATCCTGTCCTTTTTCAATCCCTGCGTCAGATAAGGAAAACCTTTCCATCAAATGAAAGAAACCCAAGGAACGAGGAGGGATCCAGTACCAGGACAAACACAGATGTAGTAGATGTCATATACAGAATAGACCAACATAATACAATTACCATATACTTGATATCCACTTACTAAGACCATTATTGGCACACATACTGAATCACTAACGTTCAGCAGTTCAGGAAAAATTTTGAAAGTGATATCTTTCCTTATATGTTTTGTGTTGTGGTATTTGGTCTTAATGCTGCAATTTTCAAGCCATTTGTTATCCCATGGTAGCCAAAAATAGTAACCTTACCTACCCTAAATGAATACCCCTGTACAATGGCGCCAAAGGTATTCACATGTCTTCTTCTTTTATTCACTTCATCTGTGTTGGACGTACTGCAGAATAGTTAGAAACACATATTTTCAAACTTGATCAAGAACGAGTAAAGCTATGTACATACACTACTGAAGTTATTGGGGACATACTGTATGTTATGACGTTATCACTCCCTGCTTCACCTTTCCAAGACACCTTCATTACTAGAAGAACCAGTTGAAGGCACCTGATTGGTCAGTGCCAGAGTTCAGCAGAGTGGACGGCTGCCCCTGGTGTCCTCTCGGCCTTGAGTGAGCTTTGTGTTTTTCGCAGCGCTGCTTCTGCCCCACCTGTCGTTTTTTGCCGCCGGCCTCGGTGAGAGAGGCAAAGTTTGGCCGGAACAGCTGGTTGCCTTGACAACACTTTGTGCCACCACAGCGGATTGGAACAGGAACTGGCCTATCCGTGTCAGTCTGCAGGCAGGATCTGGGCCATGCCTTGTGTTAACAGATTATCTGATTTCCATTCAGACGGCTCGGGTATCGGCCCCACTCCTCCACTCTCTGGAAAAGCGACCCCGGCCAGCCTCCTTCTGAAAGCCCCCAGAGCCCTCCTCTCTTCTCCCATTTCCTGTCTTAATTACGCACTCCTTTGTGCCGTTGTTGTTTTTTTTTTCTTCCTTCCCTCCTCCTCCCCTGCCTCCCCTTGTACTTCTCTTGATCCCTCATCCCCTCCTTTCTCACTGTCTGTCCCTCACTCTCTTTTTTGTGGAGAGATGAGCAGCAAGATTTTGAAGTTTGAAGTCTGTTGCGGGGACTGTCCTTGGTCGTCCCCCCCCCCCCATCCACCACCACCCAGGCAGCTCCCCTTCTCCCTTCCATCGTCTCTCCACCTGAAAGGGAATACTGTGTTTTTTCGATGCATAAAAGGCTTGGCGCTGTCAACAGGATGAATCCACCAGGGCCCATGGAAAACATACTCAGAGCTGCAGCTACAGTTTCTCTGAAAGGGGAGAGAGGAGGAGGAGGAGGAGGAGGAGGAGGAGGAGGAGGAGGAGGAGGAAGAAGAAGAAGAGGAAGAAGAGGAGGGTGGGTGAGTGAGTGAGGCAGCTGGAAGGGATTACTGTGCAGTTTCATAGGCAGCACAATTACAAACACACCAAGTGTTAACTTGGCTGTGCAGATGATGCTCTGGCTCTGGAATTGGGACAAACCTTTTTTTATTTTGTGTGCACGTGTGCCAGAGTTTGAAGGGGTGTGCACAGCTGTCTTACTCAGAACTCCTTAAATCCCATCACAGGTACATTGAAGGCTCTCTGTGAAAGAGCACAAGGAGAGAAATACAAATGTAGAGGTGTTGTAAACACAATGGCCGTGTAAACCAAGTGAGCACCTCTGCTGTGACACAAACCGGTTTGTCGCCGCCCTGCACCGGATCCGGTTACCAAGCCGGGGCATTGAGGCGAGACCAAGAGAGGGTGACCTTGTCTGTGGCGAAATCTGACACAGGTTTTCACATGCTGGCTGGGGGGTTTTCTCCTTCCTCTTCCTCTCTGCCTCTTTCTGTCTTGTTATCTCCTGCACTAGGTGGCTAATTGCTCTGATGTTGTAGATTACATTTAGTGTGCAGCTCTTATTGTAAGTGTGCAGTGCAGTAAGACGTCAAGGCCCATACGGTTGAACTGCATCCTGCGTTTCTATAGTCAGACACTTTGATTTGTTCTTTGGGAAAGCCACCGATCTTTTAGGAATTTTCCATTGCTCAAGAAAATATGCAGATTGCAGTTTCCCACCTGTTGTTCTCCATATAGAGCCAACAAGATTAGCTACATAAAACCTTAATAATCCCTTAAATTGCTATGGTGTGTTTCGGTGCATCCAGTGAACATTTGATAAGACTCCTGAAATTATAAAAAAAAGTAAAGTTGTCCTGTGACTATTACCCTTTACTTACCATCTTTGTTAAGCCATCATGGCATTTACCCCCAGCTTGGTTGCTGTGTTGGCTTAACAGCTAACAAGCTAACGGGGCTAAGTAACCCATATTAATGTTAACTCCTAGCCGCTATCTGCTGCTAAAGCCAACGCTGGTATGTGCGAGGTACGTTTCGTTAGCTATTGAAATGAACAGCATGACATTAAGGGTGGTGTGCTATCCAAAACTGTAATCATATTTATAATTGGTGAAGTAATAAAGTTATCAACAAAGACATTTTCATGTGTGTTAAGTCAACAGGCAACGACTGTCGTTCAATATTTTTGGAGCAAATTATAATAACAAATTGCTTATATAATGTGTGACGATTGACTTATTGATCAATAATCTTTTCAACACTTCTTACTCTACAATATGCATGGCTGACATCACTCTAATCTGTCTGGTCACACACACACCTACATGCAGAGACACACACTCCGGTCTCAGCCCAGGATGAGGATAAACAAGCTAATGTTTAGATTTCACAGAAGTGGAAACTTATCCGGTGGAGTCGGCTGTGTCACTCAGCAACCGCGCTGTTTATGTGTGTCTCTTTTGTAAGTATCTGTGAGTGGCAGCATATGTGAGCGTTCAACTCTCTGTGTGTGTTGTTTCTTGAGAATGTGTGTGTTGGGCACATTCCTTCATATAAAACCTTTGTGAATATGCACAGGGGGGAGCAAGCAGGTTGCTGGTGGCCTCCACTGACATTAAAGAGGGCCTTTGGAGGATGATGAGGGCTGTTTGAAGAATGTAGATGTTGATTACACAACAGGTGATAAAAGTGATTCAACATAACTCTGCTGAATCTATACATAAAAGTATATGTATACCACCCATACACTACACCTACATCTAACTTGTTAAGCTAAAGCATCCATAAGCTTTTGTGGTTTAAAGTTGGCAAAATATGATTATTTTAATATATATATAGAAATTGTATTGATTGGGATAAACCCCTTGAGACGCACCATCTCGTTTTCAAGGGGGTCCCGACAATAGCAACAACTTACAGACATACATAAACAAAAATGCAAAACATGACACACAAGACAAACCACATACAGTCTGTTAAGTGAAATTCAAGCAATGCACACAATCAGTACAATTTGAGACAGTCAAACAAATCAGTTTCATCAATATCAGTTATAGCAAGTACAGACCAGCTGAAAGTGAGATGATAATGCATGTTTAAACATACCCAATGATGACAGAGATCTAATAGCAGCAGGTCAAGTATTCCAGTCAGTTGGGGCTTTGAACGTGAACGCTCTTCTGCCAATCCATTTTTTTTGCAGAGGGGACAGAGAAATAAATCTGAACAGAATGTCTAACTTGATGATTTGACGAGTAGGGTACAAAATACTGCTTTAAATAAGGGGGATAGTTAAGATAAATGCATTTAAATAGCAGCTGAAGCCAATGCATGTGTCTTCTTACATTTAAAGAAGGCCACTTAAGTTGGTTATACATTGTGATGTGTACGAAAAGGACAACCAAGAACAAATCTGCACAGTCTGTTGGAGGCTATGTTGAGTGGAGCAAGATCTGATTTATGTGCATTTTGGTAGACAACATCACAATAGTCCATAATCGGAAGAATAAGTCGAGAAGCAATTCTCTTTCGGACACTGAGCGTAAAACAATTGTGAGAGCGGTGTAAAACACTGATTCCGTAATTGACTTTTTGTATGACATGCTTTATATGTAGTTTAAATGAAAGTTCAGAGTCTAGCCATACACCAAGATATTTAAAGCTATCAACTTCATGCAGAGAAGTGCCATCCTTACATGTTATTACTACATTAGGTTTGGATTTGAGCTTCTGCCTGGTACCAAAGACCATGGTATAAGATTTAGTTTTGTTAAGCAGTAGTTTATTGTGTGATAGCCAGTCCTGTAAGATATTAAAATCCGATTGGAGAGAGATCTGAATTTGTGAAAAATCTGATTTGGATGTATATATGACAGTGTCATCAGCATAAAGGTGAGTACAACAATTAATGAAACAAGAAGATAAATCATTTATGTAAATAGAGATGCTTAATGATGCTAAAGTGTTGCAAACTCTTTAGTTCTCATGAACTAAGTACAGATCGCGTTCACACCAGAATAAGTCCCTGGGGAGGATTAGGCAAATGAAGCCGCTGACGTCACTTCTTCTTCTTCTGCTTTGGGTTTACTGGCAGGCCGCGAACAACTCCCCGGCCGGAAGTCCCCGAGTTGGGGACTGGCTTCAGGAGAAGAGTTTTACGGGGCGTGGTTTGCAATCCGCCCAACCAATCAGAAAGAAGAACCTTTTTCTCCCACGAAAGTCCCTGCTCTCTAGCAGGGACTGAAAAGGGGGTAAAAGGTTCTCATGAACTCGTTTTAGTTCCGGATTTTTTGGTGTGAACGCGACATTTCTGAACTATATCGGAACTAAAGTGGGAAAAGTACTGCGGTGTGAACGCGCCTATTGGTTTTCATGTATCTAACCTCAACATAGGTGTTAGTGTGAGTTAGAGTTTCGAGACTTGTGTGAGGATATGGATGAAAGTAAAAATCTGGTTTGAGGAAACAAAATGGAGGAATGTCTTATTAAGCTGTTTTTAAGTCTCTACATATGGATTTTAAGATAATATAGAAATGAATTACTTTAAAATAAAGAATACAATACTAGTATAAGCATCTGTAAACGGGCAGCAGTGATTTAATGTGTCTTTGATTTCTAGCAAATATGTAAAAATGTGCAGAACTTTTGGTATAGTCCTACACAATTGCCAAAGGTGCAAAGTGAATCCCAGCCGTGTGGCTCTGTCAAATTCTTCAAAGCAATAATCCTTGAAGTCCTCCTCTTTTCTTTTTCTTTTTTTTTCCACCACTACATGAGGAGGACGACAAGGGCTGTCAGAGAAACACAAAGCACTCAGGATTGCGTGTTAGGAGCCGCCTGAATGGCACCAGGCCTAACGAGAGCCCGGCAGGGACCCCGAGGTGGGCCTGGCACCTGCAGTCTGCGTCTGGGGAGAAGGGGGGTGTGTGTGGGATGGTGTGTGTGGGTGTGTGTGTCGGAAGTGGATGGGAGGTGTGTGTAAAAGTCCCATCTTGATTGTACAGTAAGCCTGAGCAAATTTAAAGTCATATTTTCTGTCATAAATCAGTATTTTTGGATTTAATTGAAAACTATTTTGATAGCCAAGTTCAAGCATTTCAAATGGCAGGAATTCTATACATTTTTTATTTTGAGTTTTGGGCTGCTGGTCGGGAAACAATACATTTGACTTTTTGAATTTTACTTTGGACTTCCTGAACTTTTTATGGTCAATTTTCCCAGTTTTGTGATGTTTTATAGACAATATGATTAATGTTTCAATTAGTAGTAATTAGTCAATGATAAAAATAGGCGTTATTTGCAGAACACAACACTGATTAGCATTGTGTTCTGTCATTGGACTGCCTGTTATAATTCAGAGACCTTTTTACACTTTCACCCCTTGACATTCACAGTTGTACATACCAACAAACCACAATGATGAGTACTAATACTGTCAAAGGGGGGACACTAGTCAGGGTGATAGGGGCCCCGAATGCTAAGAGTGATTTTGAAGAAATAAAAAAATAATTAGATTTACTTTTTCGAGAAGAAAATAAGAGAGGGTCGCCAGATTTGTCTTACCATGGCAGCACCTTGACCGGGAAGTTTGGAGGTTGCCCAAAGGCTCTGAGGCGGATTATGGAAACCAGACCTGGCGAGTTTACACCGAACGTAAGGCCCCGTAGAATTCAACTGCGGACAGCTCACAGGAAACGCCTCTTTGTAAAGCAAACATACTGTACATGTATTTTATGGCACCCACTTTACTGCCTTTTTATTTTGGGCTCCAATGAGTTGACATTTCAACATGGCCTCGGTCTAATTTCCTCTGCTTTTCTTCACCTTTTTTGTATGGTGGTCCAACCCACCCACGCACACACACCGACACACACACACGCACACTCTGCCGACCAATTACTATCAAAATAAGGCTGTTTTTTTGGCCATTTTTATTCTCTTGGAGGTGTGAGGGCCAGTCAGTGGGGTTGTTTTGACAGATTCAGGGACTTTATTGCGGCCCCCAGGGCAGCTGTAGGGGTGTGAGCGCCCCCCACCAACACCACCTCACCCTCCACCCTAGACCCAAAAGGAGAGCAACACAGCTGCTGCTACTTTTCCTTCCCCTTCCTCCCCCTTGTTTCAGCCTCATCACCTGGTCTCCATATGATTGTGACCCTCAAACACACACACACACACACACACACACACACACACACACACACACACACACACACACACACACACACACACCATAAAAGGTAAAAGAGGTGTGACATCTAATTCTGTAATGACCCTATGCTCAGCAACACCCACCCTCTCACACACACACACACATACACTTACATACACACACAAATAAACACACACACCTCTGTGGTCCTGCCAGGATTAGAGTCTCACTCCTGCTGGGGCCACACGTACTAAAAATGAAAATGTGTAAATTCATGGCACTGTATGGACGAAAACAAACACTAAACTGTGCATGTGTTAAAGGAAAAAAACGTTTATTACAGCCCTTAATCTTTCATAACCGTTCCTATCAATAATAATAACACTGCACTCAATAAGTTTACTGCTCAGATCACACACACATCGCTAAAAACAGGGTACGGAAACACAAGAAGTCGGAGGATCACACCCATTTAAAACAGAGCCCTAAACCAGCCAGATTCAATGTGTTGGTAATGAGGGATTACTAACAACAGTACTGGTGCACTTGTATTCAGTTGACATGCACATACAGCGATTCAGATCATGGTTATAGGGCTTTGTATAGTGATTGTGCAATTGCCATGTTTCCATCGATCTGCATTATAGTTAGGAGAATGTATGTATGTACTCTGAGATCACATGCTGTGGTTTTATTAAATGTGCCAAGTGCTAGGACTGTCTTAGGGAAGAAAGCTTTTAGATGTGCAGCTCCACTAACTTGGAACAGTCTGCAAAAAGAATGGACAATTACCAAGCTAGTACCACTACATGTTTTTAAAGCTCGGTTGGATGCTACACAATCAGATGCTGTTGGTGTACATGTGGTTAGATATGTAAATTGTAATCCGTGTACATGTTGCTGTATGATGTCCTTGTGTTGTCTGTTGTTTATGTTTTGATGTCTTCTTGTGGAACCTACTGCTGCAGGTCTCCCTTGAAAAAGAGGTCATTGATCTCAATGGGATTTCACCTGGATGAATAAAGGTTTTGAATTGAATTGATTATTAAAGTAGAAAACTGTTTGATTAAATTAGAAATATCCTCTTACAGTATATATGGACATTCTTATAGAATTTAGAGGGTCGCTAAAAATGTAAACCACGTTGAACCAAAAAGTGAAATAAAAAAATTGTATAGATAAGATTGCGATCAGATTGAAACCATTTTAAAGATGTTCCTCCACAATGATGTGGACAGCATATCTGCTTGCTGCATTCGTACAAATCATCAGTCATTTCCTTTTACCCTGAATGGGCTGCTCTGTTGGGCCAAGCCAGTCTGTTTTAAGAAAAAAAAACCACCTGTTCAAATGGTTTGTACCTCATTTGGAAACTACAAATCTCTTGGCTCTGCAGAGTGTGTGGGACAGCAGGGGGTTAACAGCGCCAGAGTTATTCGCTTCTTGGACACGGTGGCCTCGCCTGCCGGATGCAAGTTTGACTCAAGGGCAAAATCCAGAGTGAAAGCCTCTCATGTTTTTGACTGGTTGCCAACTCTCTCTTTCTCTATCTCTCTCTTTTTCTCCCTCTTTCTCTCCCCCTGTCATTCTCATCTCCCTCTCTCTCTCTCTCTCTCTCTCTCTCTGATTTACTCTCTCTCATTCTCCCCACTCCATTGCTCCTCTGATCCTCTCCCACATCAAAATCAGGCCTGACATAAAGCAGGTCCGGTGTCCCTCTGAAAACTGCGTGGCCTTGTCCAAAGTTATGTCATCTTTTAAGAGAGATGTTGTGTGGAAAACTCTTCAGTACGAAGTAGGAATCTGCCTTAGCTTCAAATCAACAGATGTGATATTTGAAGGATCTGACGAATCAAACTCCAAAACAGATTTTACTCCAAAAAGCACGATCATGGTATCAAGTTAAGTGCGAGGATGGCGGTAAACACACTTGTCCTTGGACATTTGATTAGTCTGTTTAACAAAAAGTGTACTTTATTGTACATACACATCCAGACATGACCTTAATCTGCTTTCATGTGGTCAGGACAGAAGTATATAGCATACCTCACAGAATTGCCATAGATGTCATAGAGTTGCAAACTCCTACCCAAACCATGAAAGAAATAACCTTTGCCAAAATGTGTCTTAATGCCTTATAACGTATGACTTTGTAATCAAGCTTCCTCCGTTGTAGGCTCACCAATGTCGTCCATTGGCGGCCACGTCCCAAACTCCAGCAGTATTAGAAGTCGCTGCCCTTGAAGCAGACCGACTATAATCCCTCAAAGATTGCCTTTAACCTGATGATAACCTCTCTGAACCTTTCTGTGAGACTTTGCTTCCCATCATGCCCTCCACATTTTGTGTTGGCTGTGTGTTCTGCATAAATCCAGGGTGGCCCATCTCAGAGTCAGAATGACTCACCAAGGCGGAGGATTGCAGACTGACAGGTTAGGAAACCACATACAGCAAATGCCTTCAGGCAGGGAACAAAGTCAACTCATGTCTCCTCAGGCAAGCCACTTATTCAGCCTGATATCATGCTGCACGTTGGAAAAAGCACCAACAAAAATTGTTTTTAAATAAAAGAGACTCCACCAGATGTGCAGGGAAGAACTTAGTCATGTGCAGTCTCATGGACCCAGTGTTTCCTTTCATTTGATCTGAAGGTAGTGTGAGTAAGAATCTGATCTTGATTCAGCCGAACCGTGTCTAAGCCTCCATCTAAGAATAAGACACCTTGAATTGCGGGGGCGTCCGTTTGTAAACAGTCGGTAGGCGTAGCTTAGAGCAGGTCAGATTGAAGTTGGCCAAGAATGTGCTCGGCACTAGCGCTCCGAGGAGAAGATTCCCAGCATTCCTCACTGCTTAGGGAGAGGTACTGGCCTTCGCAGATAGGAAGTCATCTGTCATTAGGGGGTAATCACTTCTTGAAGAGGCTTGCAATGCCTGGAATGATTACTGTTGTTATCGGCAGTGAAACTTTCCGCAGAGAGAGCGGATGAGGTTTTGTTTCTTCGCTTCTCGTGTGTTTTGATCAGCCTGACTGCAGCCTAGGCCTCACTTGTTTGTCACAACTTTCTCACCACTGCTTGTCCGTCCACAACGCCCAGATTTAGTAGTGTATAAAAGCTTCAATGTTGACTTAAAGCTAGTTGGTACTTTTTACCTCGGGGCATTGTCTAATTACTAATGGCTCATGTGTAATGATGCTTATCATGTCAGTGGTGCAACAAGGAGGATGTGATCTGTCATGCAGACTCGTGTAAGGATAATCCCAACTGCTTTTTGTTGATGGTGGTTCTTCTGTCTCTCACGCCACTTATCTGTTTGTTTGCAGGGTTTCGGTTCCTGCAGTCCTTTTAAGTGGGTTGTCTGGTTCTTTTGGTATCACTGTTTTTCTATTTCACTTATTTTGCTCTCCGCCAGTCGAGCCAAGACTTCAGGTGGAATGATGCCGTTACGAAAGGAGCCCGTCAACGCTTGCCCGACATGCCAAGCCAAGTATTTGTCTCTCGGGTCCCCCCCCCCTTTACCTCCTCCTTCTCTTCACTCTCCTTCCCTCCTTCTCCTCCTCCTACCCCCACCCCCAGATCCTTGAGAACAGGAAGTGTATCTTGTTAAGTGATGGATGGGCCCCCTGCTCTAGCTGAGAGGAAAGAAGAAAAAATAAAAAGCTTTCTTTCCCTCCAGGGCAGTCAGATGAGTTTAGCAGTCTCAAAGCTGAGGGTCGGCTCATGCTTTTTGGGAGCGCCTTGGAACCCTTGGAGCCCGAGCGCCTGGAAGCCACGGGCACTTCTCCATTATGTGTGCAGGGAGAATGAACTGCTGATGAAGTAGCCGGTCGGCCTCTTTACAGAAAAATGTACCAGAATTGTTTATTCAAGCGCACTCTACCTGCATGTGTGTGTGTGTGTTGGTGTGCAGGGGAGTATCTGTCCGGTTTTTTCAAGCTGGAGGTCAGCAGGTTTGTGCTGGCTGATAAAGACCCCGGTCTGATCTGTACTTTTGCACTCAAAGTGAAATCACGCCACAACTAACCCTAACCCTAACCCATACTCCTTTTCTTAGGTCAGTGCAATGCAAATCCCTTGTATGTTTAAACATACTTTGCATCAAACTCAATTCTGATTCTGATTCCTATGAGTACTTTTTTGTTAGCTGAAGGTCAGCAGGTTTGTGTTGGCATGCAGCCACGAGACTCTTCCACAGAGAGCAACTCAGGAAGTGTCCCTGGCACGTCCTCTGCATAGTGCCGACTGGCTCTACCTGCTGTCACAAACAACCAAGGACTGCAATCCCCACTGCACGCGCACACACACACACACACACACACACACACACACACACACACACACACACACACACACAGAACTCTCTAACCTGTAAGAAGAACCTTGACATCAAAATAACTCTCACATGTGTTGTTTTATAGTTGTTTTGCCAGACACATCTTATCAAGTTCCCCAGGTCTCAAGCCCTTCTGAATGTAATGTAATGCCCTTGGACCTGCTATCCATCAATATCACAGCAGGTCTCCCCGGCAGCCATCCTTTCCCTGCTTCAAATTACGGTGACGTTATACCTCTCCATACGTTTTACGCCGATGGGTCGTCACCCACAGCCAGAGCCTCTACTCAAACGAATGGAAGAATCCAGAGACCTGAAAAACAAGAACATTTCCTCCCATGATCCATTGCTCCTTTGTCAGCCAAGACTCTGTTGTGGTTACCTAAGGGTAGCTACTAATGTTTGTCTCCAGTTTCCATCCTCTCGTGTTCCAGAGACAGGAACACAAGAAAGCAGCAGATAAAAGGCAGGAAAGCTGTCCATCGCCCCAGTTAACGGGAATTGGTTATCCAGAGGGGAAACAAATAAACCATAAAACAAAACTCTTAAATGTACATCTGGCGCACTTTGCAAGCAGATGGATTTTAATATGGTAAAGACCAGTGCATGGTTTCTGTAGAGGGGATGCAACTCACCATGTGTTTACATAGCATTGTGGTTGATTGTCAACGGTTGAAGCAGCAGCTGACAGAAACGTTGCTTGCACTCCCTATTTTTGAGTTTTTGATTATATCAGATGATTTTGAAGGTCTTAAAGTGATTTTCAAATTCCCATTTTTTTTTAAGTTAATTCTTGACTTGGAAACAGAAAATCACACATGTAGGTCAATTGTGAAAATGTATTTGTCTTTTTTGTGTGTTTTCCAACTTTCAGTTACTTTTTTAGACCTTTCTATAACATGTGAGAATACCCATCACAATATCTAAGGCACGAAGTTTAAAAAAGGGTTGGCTCGTTGAGGCCATATATGTCTTACTCCCCGATAATTAACCTTATTAGCTATTCTGGTGATCTAATATATCAAATATTTTAGAATTTTTCCCAAATAATGGAATTTGCAAATTCCCGTTTTTTTCGATTCGATGTTTTCTTTAAACTTGAGGTTAAAAGAAAGTTAAATGGGTAAAAATATGTATCCTTTTAAAATATTTGTTCAACTTTCATTTACTTCTTACACCAAATGGTTAGGTATTGAGTTTAAACAATTTTAGAAAAACAGTGATAATACCCATCACAATTTCCAAGAGAAGTACACATCTTTAAATGGCTTGTATTTGACATTATGTTGTCTTGTTTAAATTGTAGCTTGATAAATAGATAGTGAGGTGGGCTGAAGATCGGAAGGTTGTGAGTTCAAATCCCGCCAGGAACACCACCACTAGTGTGCCCTTGAGTAAGGCACTTAGTCCTTAGTTACTCCAGGGAGAATGTCCCTGTAATTGTAAGTCGCTTTGGATAAAAGCGTCAGCTAAATGAAATGTAATGTAATAAATAACCTTATTAATAATCGAGTATGAAATAGGCAAAATTGTCTTTTCAACATTTGTTGCGTTTCTGCAAACCTGCTGAAGTTCTTAACCTATACAGATTGTCCTATGTTAACAATATAAGAATATACTATACATGTTACTAGACTAAGCATATTGAAGAAGAAAGTAGGCAGTCCAGCCAGCGTGATGAGGTGCATTCAGACAATCATGAATAGCAGTGTGATGTCTACGTATACAAGAGTTCAAAGGCTGCTGGTGCGGTCCCTCCAACCTTCACTGATCGCTCCTGACGTGACCTCCTGCATGGCTTGCGTCTGCGTGTGTCTCCTCCCTCGTCTCCGCTGGCCGGGGTTTAGCCCCGCTGTGGCCTGTCTGGCCCCAAGCCAGCGGCTCCACAGTCTTTACATCCAGGCCTCACTGAGTCTTAGAGGAAGCTCAACAATGAAACTGTCAGTTCCAGTTGATGTTTGTTTTCTGTTGGTTCTTCATTCGAGCACTAAAATGAAATGCTAATTCACGGCAATCAAATGTATTTTGCCATTTTCCTATCCTGGTGTTCTTTGGCCTGCTGGCTGGTCAAATGGACACACACCCCAAACCAAACAATACCACACCAAACCACTTTGTCCCAGCCTGGCTGAGGAGAGCAAATGGAGACACGGCCTATTTGTCTGTCTGTTGCCTGTCTGTGTTTGAGAGGCGCCTGCCACTTAATGATGTCTGACAAGCGAGACAGCGGCAGCTTTGGGTACTCAAGGACTGTTTTGGGGTCACGGAGATGTGATCTGTAGGAAGTGGAGGGTTTATCAGATAACGTAAACATTGTCTCCACGCTGACTGCTAGAAGTGGAAAACGTGCCTTTCACAGTTTGCATTTTAGGCATATGGTGTATGGTCCTGTCTGAAGAGGTGTACGATCAATTCATTAGTAGAGCCAGTTACTAGATCTCCACCGTGACAAGCAGGCAGTAAGGATGTCATAGGTCAGAGACGCAGTTCTTGACAGTGCTACTGTGACCTTGAAGTGATCATAGGCAAAATGTGCTGGAAAAAGTCTGAATTGAATTTAACATGTGCTTGCTGCCGTACTGACATGTATTGGTTATTTTGCCCTGGTGTTAAGCATTATTTACATTGTTACTCTACCTATTGTTCTATAAAGTGAAGATTTGTTTACTTACTTTTGATACATGCTCTGATAGAATAACTGTATGCTGTTGAAAAAACAGATAGAATTTAACATGTGCTACCCGGGGTGAGCCAAAGAAGATTTCAATAATGCTTGGTTTTGTATTTCTTAACGTGATGTGTGTGACCATTTGTCAAATATGTGATGAAGGCTTAGATGCTTAAGAGTCTTCTTTTCTGTCCCACAGGCTCTGATGCGTCCAGGTCGCCTTGACCGAATCATCTACGTTCCTCTTCCAGATGCTCCGACCCGACAGGAAATATTTTCACTCCTGTTCCACAACATGCCTGTAGCCCAAGATGTGTCAATTGAAGACCTGGTGACCCGGACCGGCAAGTACTCTGGAGCTGAGGTGAGTCAGGTTTCCTTTGATTGATGAGTAGTGGGCCAACAGGAAAATATCCATTCACATATTTTGCACAGGATCAAGCTAAAAGATTCCTTGAAACTCGCAGTAAAATCACGCCTCAACTCACCAATAACCTGAACCTTCATTCATTAAGTAAGCGTAATCATTTTCTTACTGGAAGTCCAATTCACTTCTGTTCATGGTATGCACAACTTAATGTATAACTTAATGTTTTCCACTAGATTTTGGGATATAAGTTTGATGAACCATGCAATCAACTTTGTAGACTTCTTGTTAGCTAATGTTGGAACAAAGACGTCTTCATATCGAACAAGACATAATTATCTTCCGACAACTTCTTATTAGAGCGTGCATTGCAGCGAGATGTTGCTGTGCTTTCCCATGATGTCTGTGTTGTGTCTGCGCTGTGTCACAGAGCGCCCTCGTGACTCCACGGCAGACTGCGACTAATCGTACAAACACTCCTTTGTGTGACAGATTTGTCTCTTTGCATTCGCGTGATTCACATTGTCTTGAGCAACTGCTGCTGACCTCCTAGGAAACAAATGAGAAGAACATTTGAGGGGAAACATTCTATTTAAATAAGGATTGTGTCAAACTTTAGGCCATATAAACTCATTGACCAACTTTACGTTTGTTGGTGTTTTTGGATTTCATTTTATGCAAAATGTGAAACTTTGGAGAGTTTGTGTACATGGTCTCGTTCTCTATAGATATATCTGTTCTTTGTCAAAGAAATCATGTTTGTCTTTGACCTTTAACGTGGCTCGTAGTTCATCTTCCATTCGACAGGGAAAGAACAAAACACTCCTATAAGATGTACAGTATTTCATTCCCTCTGGATGTAAATCCCAGCTGTATATTTAGACCTGGAGGGTCACGGACGTGATAGAAATGTTATGCTGGTCTTCTGACAGGCTCAGAAAACAACCGTCTTTAAACGATTCAGACCCTAGCGTTCCTCGGCAGGCTTTGAAAACACAGATTTCATTGTTCCCGCTTTATGTGTAGCATGTTTGTGATGCTGCCGTGTACAGATGAATCTCTGATGAGTCGTTTCTTTCATTTGACTGCCTGAGATGGAGCAGGACAGAAAAGTATGTTTGGCTTAAAACACTGCTAACTTCTTTATTAGCCATATTATCAACTTCAGTAAGAAACCGATTGGTTATTCTCACATCAGGTGTATTCACTTTTTATCTGGTTTGAAGTATTATTTTTTTTAATTCAACTTTTATTAATTTATAACGAAGGGTATTTTCACATCTAATTAGAACTACTCCATTTTATACAGAATGAGTCAAGTTATAGATTATTTTAGATTAGATTTGATTAGAATACATTTGATTATACTTGAGGATAGATTAGATTAGAATAAGATTAGATTCAATTAGATTATACTTCATTATTTTAGATTAGATTGGATTAGATAAAAATAAATTCCATTAGATATATTAGATAGATAGATAGATCGTATCTATAGAATAAACAATATCAAATATACAGAATAAGTTAGAATACACTGTAATAGAGAAATGTCCTACTACTGCTTACTAAAAATGTATATAAACATAGGATACCTTACAATAAATACAAGTGTGCAAGTGAAGTTTTTTCATTAAAGAATTGAACACCAGTTTTTCGAGTGTTTCTACACTTTACACGCAGGCATGTGTGAACTCCAACCTTTCTTTCAGCGAGCTCAGAACACTCTTCATAATTTCCAAAATCAAGTCTGATCAGGAGAGCGAGGTGTTGAGGTGTTACTTTCCATATTTTCTCTTGACATTATGATCCTCTCGAGGGCAGTCTGAGGTTATCTATAGGGCCTCCTCATATCCTGAACGCACCACTCGGCAGCCCCCACCCAAAAAAGCAAGCCTAAAGCAGGCGTACACCTGGAGGAGGTATGCAGCGAGAAACCTATCCGCTGCTATCAGGTGTTGTGTTTGACATCAGGGTTTCTCGAATAGTGTCTCTTCTGTGGAATGGAGGTTTGCAGTCACTTGCAGCCATTGACTTCTTGAAACCCCACAAAAATGTGAAGAAATGCCACAGTGGAGATGATAAAAGTTCATTGGTGGAAAAGGAGCCAGGTCCCACCTGTGTACGTATTATATTCTACATACCAACGCTATAGATCAGATTAGATGACAGGAAATGTTAAACTGCCATGATCACTGAGGGGAAGTTTGAGAAAACAGGATACAGATAACACAGCACCAAACATAATGCTGTGTTTACGAGGAAAGAGAGGGACAAATGCAGCAAATCACCAAGTAAATAAACAAGTACATGTCCAAACACATTGACCGTGACTGCTGATTGGTCGCATATCGACTGGTTGTTCTGTCTACTCTTCTATTTCTCTGTAATGGTTCAATACATTACCTTTTGCCCTTTACTGTTTTTAAATTGGAAGGCTAAACATTTCCACTTTCCTTTTTAACCAATGTTTAAGAGGAGATGTCCCCAGGATATAATCCCCCCCCACAAGTCCCAAAGTGTTTGTGCTTCCTGCTGCAGGAAGACACCCAAGTGTGTTTACAGTAAATGAGATTTCAGTAAATACAGTAAATGTTGGTCACATAGAAACGTTTTGGCAATAGAGAGTGAAAATACATCGGACGGATCGGCTGCTGATTACCGTTTGTTTAACTGAATAATAGTAAAAACTGTAAAAAGTGTCTTTAAAATCTAATTTTCTCCCAGTTTTGAGAATTTGTTAAACAAACAATGAGAATTGCATCCTTAACTATAACAAGGACATCACTTTTGAGATCAAATATACAGTATAAATATAATATATGAAGATGAGAATATCACTTACAGAAAGATGTTATTACGGTATTAAGATTGACATAAAATAAAAGTTGTGGTTTGTATTTATGCTTTTAATGCAAATTATAATACCTAACAATGATCTCAAACTTTAATAATTAATTGAATAAGTTTTCACCAGCACTGCGAATGTTTGTTGGTGTGTTTAATAAAGTTGTGTCATTAGCTTAAACACATTGTCTTTGTCTATGTGACTTTGATTAAGATAAGATAACATTTTGATTAATTAATGCAGATTACTTTCAGATTCACATTTCTTGCCATTGCACATACTGTATGATTTCACATTTCTCACTCAGTACCAATACATGTTCCTGTACCACACATCTCTTGGAGGAATGAGAGGTGTTGTCTCTGTATCGACATTGAAAGTAGCTCTAACAGAGCATTAGGCGCTTTCACACCGGAGTACTTTTCCCGTTTAGTTCCGATAGTTCCTGGGATGTTGCGTTCACACCAAAAAGAGAAGTTAGTTCATGAGAACTTGTATCCCATTTTTAGTGCCTGCTAGAGAGGTGGTACTTTCCTGGGGAGAAAAAAGTTCCAATTTCTGATTGGCTGGGCGAATTGCCAACCACGCCCCGTAAAACTCGGAAAAGTTTTGTGAAGCCCCCATTGTATTTGCTGGCATTAGCATTATTAGCATTAGCCCCGCGCACCAACGGAGAGAGACTAACTTATGGCAACACAAAAAAAAACATTTGAGCGGTGGAGATGAGGAGGTGTCGGCGTTCTGGCGATTTACTCTGAACTCCGGGGACTTCGGGCCGGGGACTACGGGTGGCAGTATAGAGAGGTGAAGTCCCTCCCCTTCCGGTGGACCTCCATGGGACCTTATTTCGGAAAAAATATGTATTGAAGTCAATGGAGAGAGAAAGATTATTTGTCAATTTAAAAGATAATTTTAGAAGTCAAAACAATTAAAATGTGTGGTAAAACTGTGAAGTAACACATGTTTTTGTGTGAAACGCTCAATGAACTACATCTCTGGTCTCGCAGACTCTCACAACAACACACGTCACCAAGATGGCCGTCACTACTGTCTTGTCAAAAAAGTGATTGACTACCCTCACTATCACCACAAAGGAACACGTCCAGAAGAATGTCATGCAAAGCTGCCTGCCTTCCTTTGATTCTCTCTGAACTGCCTGATCTTTTTAATGTTTAATGTCAACCATTTGTGCAGATAGCATGAAGTAGAACAGATCGCCGGTGCTAACGTAGCATTAGCGTTAGCATTTATCCCCCGGGCTTAAATGGTGTATTATAGAATGATCACACCGGTGTGACAGTACTCTTCAAAGGGTTCACGAAATATGACTACTACTCTTACTGTTTAACATTGTGGGTTACTTGATGTTACTTCATGTTAAGGCCAAAAAAATGACAAGGCTGTAATGCTAACTAACGTGCTAGCTACTAGCTAGGTAGCTAACTTGATCCAGCCACTCCTGGTCCTTTCATCAGACGGGAAGCGAAATAACGAGCAAGACCCATTGCTGGTATGATAACAGCCTGGTACTAGGCACACAGGCATCTTGTTAAAGTTATCTTATCTTAGCTATCTCTTATATTTAGCGGAGGAAAACAATTATGACATCACTTACGCGACTCTGGGATTTGTAGTCTTTCTAGTTGCGTATTTTTCATAGTCGGAGGTGTGTGGCGCAGTGGATAGAGCCTTGGTGTTGGGTTCAGGGGGTGTCACAGGTTCAAACCCCACTGCAGTCAGCATGTCGTTGTGTCCCTGGGCAAGACACTTCACCCCAAATTGCTCCTGTGGGGATTGCCCACAGTACTGAGTATGTAATAAGTAAGTAACATGTAATGTAATGTCTTATATTTCAACAGTTTTAAGACAAACTGTGACTTTTTTGACATGGAAATGATTTTTTAAGATTGACAAACATCATATGTGTAATTCGTGGCACAATTTAAATGGGATCGATGGATACGTTTTCTCTCTCCATTGACTTCAATACATAATTTTTTCGAAATAAGGTCCCATGGATCGGAAGTAGATGGGCGTGACTTCACCTCTCTATACGCCGTGAAGTTGTTTGCGGCCTGCCAGTAAACCCAAAGCAGAAGAAGAAGAAGTGACGTCAGTGGCTTAATTTGCCTAATCCTCCCTCAGGAACTTATTCCTGTGTAAACGTGATCGGCTCTTGGTTCCATGGGGGTACTAATGCTGGGAACTAAGTGCTGGGTACTAAGTGCTGGGAACTAAGTAGGGCAAATTACTTGGTGTGAAAGCGGCTATTGAGCCATTATATTTGACTTGGCGTGCTAACTAATGCAGCAGGAAGCTAGCTGAGCCGCAGCCGACAAGCATTGGTCAGCCGAGCGTCTATGTCAAAATGGATAAAATGTCAGCTAAATGAAATGTAATGTACTATTCTTATAATGCCCTCTTAAGAAATACACTTTTATGAAAGTTTCCTGGCTGTCTTCTATTAGTGTTCATTGAAACCATGGCATGTGTTATATGTTGACTGCAGGTAACAAGACACAATTTGAATTGAAAAGCTTGTTTTGCTGGACAGCCTTTACACATGAATGACATCGAAGCCAAATGGGTGCAAACTTGCCATCCTGCCTATAATAACACACTAAATTAATTAGATTCCCTTTGTTTATTATTCAAAGCATCAGTCTTAAGATCACCAACCCTTTCTTTGTGTGATAATGACTATTTCTCCCTTCTAAATTAATTGTAATACAAATATTTTTTTAACGGTGTGGCATTACACCGTGTACTGGATTGAGAACCAAAAGTGACTTCAGTTATAATTTGATATCATACAATGTGAATCCATCCAATGTACTGTAGTAGGCCTGCAACCAATACTCACCCTGTGAACCTTATATTGTTAATTGTTTGTTTGGTGATTGTATTGAATATTTGAGATAGATATTACATCTTTTAAGTAATGGGAGGATTAAAACAAAGTCAAAAGTCCAGGGATCTGTCACCTGTCGAGCTTGTATAATTCTAATCAGGCCACTTTTTGTCCATTGAGCACCTTTCGGCCCCCAGTCCTGGCCGTCCGACGACCTGAAGCTTTGACTTTAATTACATTCCTGAGATTTCAGACTTTGTTCGAGAGGAGAGGGGGGCAGGGTCGAGGGGGGGGTCACGCAGGAGGACGCAGTTGTTGTTAGCTAGAAGCTTGTTAAAATCACCTGTCTTCCTACCTGCCCAGAGTGACACCTGGTTTTCCCAACACACACAATCACACACACACACACACACACACACACACACCTGAAACTCACACCAGGCCCAGAAAATGGCTGCAGGCTTTTCTTCCTCAACTCTTCCATCACTTTCCTAAACAGAAGTAACATGTGATACTGTAATCGCAGTGTTGTCTTGAAGAAGATGAGGGAGAAGAAGAAGAGAAAGAAGGGCTTAACCTGCTCCTGAAGGAAGGTGTGATGCTTCTCCACTTTTTCATTTATGATCAAGCCCTGACAGGAAAAGACCTGGGGGATGTATTGCAGCCTGTCACATGCACTGACTCGGTCCCTGGCCTTGTTGTAGCCTTGTATTCCTCTTGGTTTAAATACAGCCCTTTCCTAAAACTTCAACATGAAAATAATGTTTTTTAATTCTGTGAAACAATGGAGCAAACACTTGACTCCACTTTAGTAAAAGCTATTGCCAGTTAAAGGTGGGGTAGGTAAGAATGGAGAAACCAGCTGGAGTGCGCTAGAATTTGAAAGTACACAACCGGGAAAAATCTGCCCCTTCCTTCAGACTTCCTTACAGAGCCCCTCCTCCAACACACACGAACGCGCACATGACCAATGAGGGCACGAGATAAGTTTGTGCACAGATGGAAGACTGACAGGCAGGTAGGCCATCCAGTTACTTTAGCCGGCTCAGATGATTGGTCGTGCTTTTTACAGCGCCACAGCTTCCACAGATGACACTTTATTATGTATTTATTGTCAAAGCATTTAATACTGTATATTCATTGCTATCGGGATGTTAAGAGCATTCCACGGAATATAACAACAAGTGAATTACCTACCCCACCTTTAACACATGCATATTACTTGTGTCTCTTCCCTAATTCTAATGCAGGCTTAACTTGATATAGTCTTGGGCTACATAAGGATGTTGCCAATACGCTTTAACTGACTCCTGTAAAGGAACAGAATGTACGGATCTTGTAATAAAAGCCTTTGAATATTCCTTACCCTTCGGAAACGCTTCCTCTTTGCAGATTATTATGGCTCCGAGCAAATGAAACTCAGCAGGACGTCCTTTCTACTTTCCAACTCGCTGCCTTATTATTAACTAAGTCCATGGGATTGATTAAAAGTGTAAAGCTTTATATTACAGGACGTAGGAATTAACCTTCGTTACCTTATGCCAGATAATAAAATCTCAAACATGAGTCATGGTTTTCTTCTGTTCTTGATCCTATAGTAAATGATAACATGCTTTTCACAACTGCTGCTGCAGCTAACCTGAACATGACCTTGGTGGCAAATGTTCACATGTGCTCATATTTTCATTGTGAATAATATTTTTATACTGGTCTCGTTTGACTATTGTCGAACATAAGTCACAGTCAAAGTAATACTTTACCCCCAAAATGATCATTTCTATATAAATGACTCACCTTGTGTTACTTTAAGTAAATGGGACTGTGTTTAAGAACAGCGGAACTACATCAAAACATTTGTCTACAGGCCGATCATGCAGACTGCGTGGGGCCTCATGTCGGCCAGGGACGGCCCTGCTTACAACGTACTGCGTTTACAAGTGTTTTAAATAAAAAAGCATGTGTTATGGAAGTAGTGAGCATGTTATTTGATAACTGAGACTTGATTTATACTGCATAATAGTAATTGATCGTATTCCTTTAAGAAAAGCTTTATTGTGTGCCTCTCCTCAGACGCTCAGGATTGATGTGTTTTATTTCAGTGCAATTTGTTTGGAATAAACCGGAAAGGCACCGAGTCACTGAGTGCACGACTTACAGAAAGTCAAGCTTCATTAGGCGAGTGTGCCAGGGACCTCCCTGTGCTGCGTGATTGACAGGTGACCTCCAGGAGGTGAAGTGCAAAAACACCACAGCAATGAGCACTTAGCAGATGTTGACAAGTTGTTGAAAAAAGAAATCAGGATTTGCCCGCATGAACACAGCGAGAGCAGAACTGGAAGTCACTGTTTGGATGCAGAGCACGTAAAGCGTCAACGCCCCCCCCCCCCCGAGATGTCACAGTGTCGTAACATCCATCTCCCTTTAGAGAAGGAGGCATTTTAATAAAACCTCAAGCTGCAGCATTCAGCCGTATCAGAATATCTTTATGTTGCCTCTGAACTCCGTGGCGGTGGGTCTCTTCCCTCCAACAGGGGAGAGCTGTTTGGTCCGAGCCCAGGTGTGTGAGACGCTTGGCTGACAGCCATTCAAACTTGTTTTCTTAACTCTATTTTTTCACACTGGCAGGAGGCAGTCTGTTCCATTGCAGGAAGAACAAATCAGGCAGATCAACAGTGGGTCTTGACGTCAATGTCCTGAAGCTCAATATCCCCCTTTCCTAGATTACGGAGCACCTCTGCCAACAAAGTCAATGTGGGATGGTGTTATTTGAATAAGCCGGGCTGCATTTTTACATCGGTTTAGGGACATAAAAGTACTTTTGGAATTCTCTTTTTTGTTGTTAAATTGAAGCATGAGCAGTCACGCTGGATTTGTAGAAGCTTGTTTGCTAGATTAAAAGCCATTAAAGGTAGGTTTGATAACAAAGACAGCTTGTATAATGACAAACACCACAATGACACACACACACACACACACACACACAGGAAGACAAATGGTTTCCTCTTAACACCTGTTGTGGTTGAGGCTGTTCCTCGTCTGGCTCTGAGTGTCTGATTTATGACCCGGTATTTGTTGTTGCAAAGCTTTTATCACCTAGGACACAGGCGCAAAACGCATCACCAGACACCATGACATTACAGAACGTAAGAAGCTTATACGTGCCATTAATCCGGGACAAGAACAAGGATCTATTATCACGAACAGTAAACATGTCAGCTTTGTTTGAATGCGTGTCCGACGTGGCCTGAAGTTGGCAGTGATTTTCCCAAAATATGTTTTAACCTCTAGTCTTGTGTGTTTTATTTTCAATGCTGCTGACCACAGACGCGGTCACGCTGGCACTCAGAAAAACAAGTCGACATGGAAAACACAGTGTACTGGGAGGAAAAAGCCTTTCACACCTCTGTAACTCTGTTTGACTGAGAAACGCCGCGCCTCACTTCCTCTCCAACAATCCCTTTGAGTCTTGTCATTGTGAATATGTTGTTCTTAGTTGACACTGCAGGTTAAATAAAGATTATAAAGGAAAACATTTCTCTCATCGCCTCAGCCAGCACGCTGCTTCTGTGGCCAGTGATGGCAGAGAGGGAAAAGGTTCCTATCGGCCCTAATTTTATATTTTATATAGCCTTCGCTGTGGTTTATGTGCGAGGACATGGCGAGCACAAATTGTCCTTAAGCATACTAGTGGTTTTGTTTCCCAATTGGCCCGGCAGGAAGACAGAAAGAGGGTATAGCAAAAGCCAAAGAACAGATACATGGAGCAAGAAAGGAAGAGTACAAAAGGGAGGACAGAGGAAGTGAGATGAAAGGTGGATGCCACATTTTGGAGGAAGGTAGATTAACCTGAAAGTACAGCTAATAAAACCATGAAAGGACAGTTTAGCCTGTTGTAATTTGAAGTACAGTCAATGACTACATCAAAGGCAATTTCTATTCTAACTGTGAGATATCGCATTAGATAGAATCCCCTCTTTAATGGTCTCACATGCAGAGCACACAGCGTGACATGTGTTCTCTGCTTTTAACCCATCCTAACACCAGGAGTCTAGTACCAGGATCAGTGGGCAGCTATTGCACAGCGCCCGGGGAGTAATGGGAGTGAGGGGGGAAGGGGGGTGTCCGGTGCCTTGCTCAAGGGCACCACGGCAGGGCAGGAGGTGAACTGGGACCTCTCCAAGTAGAAGTCCACACTCCATATTTTAGGTCTGGTCGGGGACTTGAACCGGCGACCCTTCAGCTCCCAGTCCAAGCCCCTACTGACTGAGCCGGACACTGATAGGATGAATGTTTAGCTGCAGAAATAATGATACACTTTGAGTGACTAATGATGCATTTTGTCTTTTATATAAAGTTGAATTAATTAGTAAAACATATACAGCTATACATGTGTTCTTATGCAGTAGAAGGGTTTAGTTTACTGGGCTTACTTTGTCTAATAGCACATGGCTAATGCTAGCAAACTTTAATAACTTGATGTGTATTACCTCTGCCGATGAGGTAATGTTTTAAGTCTGGTTTGTTTTTCGGTTTGACAGCAGGATTACGTGAAAGGTAGTAGTATTATCATGAAGGTTGGTGGAAGGAGTTAGCATTAGCCCATAAACAACCTTTCACATTGTGGAGGAGATCTGATTCATAGAGTGGATACTTCTAGTTTTGCTAAATGTAGACTTAGGTGGAATTCATTTCTTTGTTTATTGAAAATGTATTTGATTTAGTGCAAGTTAAAGTTCAGCAGGTTAACATAAGTGTGGCAATATGTTTATATGTTGGTTTTCCTTGTGAGTAACTTAAACACGTGAACATTCACTGCGTGTATGTGTAAGTTCTCTGTGTAGTGTGTATATAATATGGAGCAAACAGGAAATAGAAAATCTTGGTGCAGCACATCACGCAGGTGGAGTTTTACCTACCTTGACATTACCACAGCCACACATCATATATGAACTCACACACACACACACATACACACACACACACACACACACACACACACACACACACAGTCTCCAGGTCACTTCAGTGTGGGTGTGTTTGGTAAATATGCCATCCCTGCCTTCCCGAGTCCAGGGAGAATGTGGAGCTTTCATTCGGCTGATTAAGGGGCGAGGACAAATATGCCCTTAAAGGCGAGGCCCAGCTATACCCCCCCCCCCACACACACACACACACACACACACACACACACACACACACACACACACACACACACACAGAGACAACCTTAACACTGTGTAGCCCCAACACAGGTGCTATCCCACATGGGTCTTTCCAAAACATAAGGTGGGTAGGGGCCTGAGACGATAACACTCAGCCGCCTGACATGGAAGCTATTTGGTAGCTTGTGTGAGAGCTTTCCATCAGAAACTAACTGTGTTTACATTATCAGTGAGTCATGCAGCAAGGGAGCATCCTCCACTTTCATGACAAACATTTCCTGTGGCAAGAAAACATGTATTACGTAAATGTGACTCACATTCAGACTCATGTGTTCAGGTTCATATTTGTATTGTGTTCCTCTACTGTCACATGTTTACTGCATTAATGTTCAAAAAGCGCTTTATTATTCGCATACTACCTGTGCTGCTGCACCTCTTGTCACCCTCTGTCTGACACCAGAGCCCAGTCTGCTCTGATGTGATTGGGCGAATAGAAGTGCAAATGTTTCATAGTGATGTCACGAGGAGTCCAAAGGAGGCGTTTCAGGCAGCCGGGGGGGGGGGGTTTGTGTGAGAGAAACGTTAAGATATTTGCCTTTGCAGACCATTTACATGCACACAAACCTATAACACACTACAGGAAAGCGGAAACACCAAAAAGCAGAATATGGCCCCTTTAACACATAAGGACAAAACACAAATATAGAATGTGAAAATATTGTCTTACAAAGCCCAAAAGCATACAGAGACACTCCAAACGTCTTCACGTGTCCTTCATAAAATAACTAAGTCTGTATGTCTCCCCAAAGTATTTCCCTGGAGGAGGTGAGAAGTGGCGCGTGCCATTAGCGAACCTGTTCAGCACGACAGAAATAAACCCTTCTGGAGAGTTGGAGGGGGTGAAGAAGGAAAGAGCTTCTGCTGGCAGCGCATACCAACGTTCTCAGGTCAAATCTGTCTGGTGTACTTTTCGCTTCCTACTTCAACAAAGGCGCTCAGTGAGTGTATCAGACGGCCTTAATGAAGGGCTTGTTAGCCGTGCTACCGGCAGCAGATCCACTAGACCCAGAGTGTGTGTTTACTATCAATCCGCCCTTGTGTCTACAGCAGGCTACATCCAGTACTCCCCTCCTCCCTCACCTCCTCCCTCACACACAAACGGACACATTTACAGCAGCGACCCCCCCCCCGACATCCCCTTCCCACCTCTCCTCCATCCCTCCACAAGTCCTGCACACATTCTCTTCAGTGCACCGCCACTCACACTGCACTTGCTCAGCGAATGATGCACTGAACATGCATTTGCTCACGTGTGTACCATAGGTGCGTAACATGGTGCATTTCTGGACCACACAGATATGGTTTATAGGCTGGTGCACTTACGCATGCTGTGCACCGAAAAACTGCTACACAGCGACCATACATTCACAAACAGGTACAAATGCATGGACACACACCCACCAGCACACATATGTACTGTAAGACGTATAAGCCTGAGGGCAAACATGTACTAAGTGTCACGGGGAGGTCTGGTACATGGCGAGAACATGCATTCTTGATCCATGAAAATGTAAACATTTAGCTCAGAAGTCACAGCTAGATATAGTTTACTTATTTATTTTATAATATCAGTCGTAATGTAAAATACAAGAGTAACTACGAGGTTAGTCATTCCAAGGGTTCTTTTTGAACATCCATAATCCAATTGTAAATCAATTGATCGGCTTGTAGATTAAAACATACAGAAAGTGTGTCTGTGTTATGCAAATGCAAACCAAAAGTGAAGCAAAAAGTAAAAATACATCTCCCGAACTTTGGCTGAATATCGAGACGCTGAGCACAAAATCCCTCACATACATTGTTGGATATCTGACATCTCATGCCAGAGATAACGTTGTCCATAAGATGTCCGCTTGAGCAATTAACAAAATGTGAACTCCCTCCCCTAAAATGGCCCGACCCACCCCACAGTATCACCACTGGTACCACTTCATTGGAAATAACATCAAGAGGCCCTGCTGCATCCAATTTAAAAGGGGAAATGAAATAATATATAAATCAAACAACGTCGGGGGGGGGGGCGGGGGCGCAAACTGTCAACCCAAAAATAAAACGTTCCAACCTACAATGAGGCAAAGAGGAAGTGTCGGCAGTGACAGCCTCCACAATGAGAAACAAGGCCTGACCACAGCTCCATGTGAAACCTATTCCAGATTACAGGAGGGAGAGAGGGGGAGAGGGTTAAAGGGAGGGAGGTGAGGTTAAGCATGGAGGGAGAAGAGTCACATGGGGAAAAGGGGGAGAACGGAAACATGGCACGTGATCTTAAATAGCAGCGTGGAGCGTGTGTGTGTGTGTGTGTGCGTGTGCGTGCGTGTGCTTTCAGCAGAGGAATTTAGATTCCATAGAAACTGATGATGAAAGTTTGATGGTTTCCTCAGCATATGTTAAAAGTGAGAGAATGATACACAGGTTATTCCAGCAGACAGAATGTGGTGTTCCCTTTCCTGTAGGTTTTTAGTGCCTGTAAATGGTCTGCAAAGTTTAAAAATACCAAAGTTCCCTACAGAGGGAGTTTCTCTCCCACACATTCACCCTTGGGACATCACTATTGAACCTGATTAAGGGGCAGGACATTTCTAAGCTGTTGCCCAATCGCAACAGAGCTGGCCAGCTAACCAATCAGAGCAGACTGGGCTCTGGTTTCAGACAGAGGGGCTTTTTGAACATTAAAGCATGGAGACAGTAAAAGGACACAATACAAATATGGAACCTGAAAATGAGCATGATAGGGCCCCTTTAATTAGACACGGGCATCTTTGGGAATGTGTAAGATCTTTCCCTTTTTAAGCTGTATTTTCTTGACCTCAAAGGTTATTACGGTCTCTATTTTGCTCTCCCATCTCAATGTTGATACTCGTAACTTTTTTGTTTCACTCATATATTTCTGCTTGCCATGTTCTGGTGCTAAAAAGTGTCAGGTGTGCTTACGTAACCCCCACTCTGCTATGTTCTTATTTACATTTTGTTATTCTTTGCTGAGTCTTGTTACCATTTGCTGCTACAACGGCCCTAATTTCCTTTCTGGGGTCATTAAAGTTTGCCGTTGTCTTATCTTACAAGGACAACAGGACCTCACATGCAGCGCTTGACGTGCTGTAGTATATCACTCCACATGGAGAATATGCATCCAACGTGGTATCGGTTGTGTGCATTGGAGCAGTATGATGTAGGGTGAAGTTGTGGCTACAGTGGGACATGCAGTGCAGTGACCAGTAGAGCATAAAGGTTGCTGTTGTATCCAGGGTTTCATGTTGTGGCTCCCTAATGGCTGGAGCCTGGGAGGCGAGAAGGCCTGCAGGCATGAGCTGAAGGAGCCATGCATGTTCCTGTGCTAATGGTATAGCCACATTAATCCATTTTCAATCTTATAGCACATTTAAAAACAACCTTAGTTGACCAAAGTGCTGTACAGGGAATACATACAATATAACATAAAAGTAAAATAATAATTAAATACATGATAAAAATCACAATATCTAGAAACATATGAAAACACATACACACATTAAAATGGCTTCACTGAGCAAAATCTTCTGCTTCTTCTGTCTAAAGACACACTTATAATGGCTTCCCAACAAAAGTATTTACTAGTGCTTTAAACATCAATAATAAGGCCATTTTTAAACCATATTTATCTTAGGAAACCTGTATCACAAATCTTATTAAAAAGCTAGACCCATTACCTTTTATTCATTATTTACTAGCAATAGACTTAAAGGTGGGGTAGGTAATTCACTTCAGAAACACTTTGTTATATTCCATGTAATGCTCTTAACATCCCGATAGCAATGAATACATTAAATGCTTTGACAATAAATAAAAAATACCATCTGTGGAAGCCGTGGCGCTGTAAAAAGCACGACCAATCATCTGAGCCGGCTAAAGTAACTGGACGGCCTACCTGCCTGTCAGCCTTCCATCTGGGCACAAACTTACCTCGTGCCCTCATTGGTCATGTGCGCATTCGTGTGTGTTGGAGGAGGGGCTCTGTAAGGAAGTCTGAAGGAAGGGGCAGATTTTTTCCGGCTGCATACTTTCAGATTCCAGCGCAGTCTAGCTGGTTTCTCCCTACCCCACCTTTAAGTGAAAATGCCTGCAGTTAATAACCCATGAATAAATGCATGGGCTTCTCACTTTCTTATCAGCCTACAGTTATAAATACGTTGTAAATCATTGATAAAGGATATTGGCTCAATTTTTCTATCAAGCCATCAATTATGTAGCTTCAATTGTTGATAAATCCATTCATAATTATGGATTTGTTACTGTTTAATGAGCTATAAGCCAAAATAAGGAAGTGAATCAATCATTAAAACAAACAATATAAATCTGTTTGTGTTTTTCCAGTAATCCATCAAGTCTTAAGTTGTAAAATGGTCTTGGTTTGTTTCTTCCAGCATAGGAAATAAAATGTTTTTTTAACATTTTTGAAGTTTCATTTTTAAACCAGACCACTTTAATGACCTCTACATCGGAAGACTTTCTCCCGGTCGTTCTCAGTTCCTCTTATTTGGCAGATTTGGAAAAAGATCTAGATAACTTTTCCTTAAATGACCAACACAAAACATGTTGTGACGGTAGTCTGTAAGACCCTCCCTCTCCCCTGAATTTGACTCTTATTAACAGCAATTCTGAAGAGTCATGGTTAAAAAAATCTTTTTACATACACATTTCAGTGTTTAAGACTAAGTGTGTGTGTGTTGGATGTTCATATATGAGGCTTGGTTTTCAGAGGGGTTTGAGAACCACCAAAGGGAAACTTGTCATTAGAGGAATATGTGGAAACAAGGATGTGGTGGCGCTCCAATTGAGTATCTATCACTTTTCCAGCAACCCATTTAAAAGCCCTGCGGTCCAAGAGGCTCGGCTGACATTTTATTAAGGTGGAATGACTGACACAAGGATTCCGGACATTTCTGCTGATGGTGGAGGTCGGGTAGGAAGGAACTTTAAGCTAAACGTAATAATATTGAAGAATTTCCTTTAAGGAAACGTCTGTTAAGTCAATATGTAATGCTGTAGAAGGAAACTCAATGATGATCGAGCCTATGGCCCAACAAAATCCCTAGCGTTTGCAGTATTACTGAATGGTGTCTCTGGCAACATTCCCCCGGAAATTGGATGTGAGATCCAAAAACACACCTGCAATTACCACTAACATTCATGTGGGTGCTGCTAAGAAAATGAAGCAGAGAACTTCAAAGCTTCAACTTCTTTTTACTAAGAAGTCTATACTCTTTGTACAAGCCATCTTTTCCATGTCTGTCCGTACTTGAAGATAGACTCTTCTTCTGTGCCAAGCACAAATTGTGGAATTCTCGGAAATTAACTTGATTTTTTCGAGCTATTCAAACAAAATAGCCTTGACATAAATCAAGCTGAAAGCAGGAAGGTTACAGCTTAATAAATAAGAACCGTACTCTGTTCACAAATAGTAAGTTATAAATTCAAAATGCACTAGTACCATAGTTAGGGACAGCACAAACACTGGTAGAACCTTGATGTGCTACAGATTAAAATGCTCAGTCACACATTGACACACCGACCTTAGACTCTTTCCAAAGCGATTTGACTGACAACCTTCGTGTCACAGAGGATGCTTGTATCATCAGCAAACATCCGCTGAATAAAATGAGTCTTTGAATATTTAAGAGTTAGTCACAGGCATTACTGTTGACCCAAACTAGTTCTGATAGTCGAGCTTACTGTACAAACTGGCATCAAATCCTCTCTCCTCGATTCACTATCAGGACACGCTTTGGGTCGTCTTGAGTCAGCAGGTTTTCCACCGGTCTCCAAACTGAGAGGCCCTTGATCATTACTTTTTTTTTTCTCGTTTGCTTTGCCTTTACGACTGGCGACATGCCACCTCCAGGAACTCTGAGCTCGCCCACATCACCAGAGAGCCGCCGCTGAAATGCATCAGCTTAGCCCCCCCCCCTCCATATGTTTAAGTGATTGCTGACATAATTTATGAAGGGAATGAAAAATAACGTCTGCATCGCAATAAAACTTATTTTTTCAAAAGAGAGATCTATAATTTATTTGGCCTGCCACAAGTCAGCACTCTTGGCCACCGAAGCCCCCCCCCCCCCCCCTCACACATCTCATTTCTGTGCATTTGCAGTTTTTCCTCGCTGGAGTACGGGGGGCCATCTTTAGGGGGTGGTAGATTTTGAGGGTAGGGGGGTTAGGGGTATCAAGCGGGTGCTGAAGGAGGGGGGGGTTCGGGACTGGACTTTTGGCTTGGGTCTAGGAATGCCTTCACGTTTCCAAACAGACTGGCTCTTTCGCTAGCCCTGTTTGCCTTTGTGGCTTTATTTTTTTTTTTCAAGGCTCATACGGGCAAACACACAGCGGGACACACTGGCTTGTTGATCGCCTTCACAGACCGGCTCATAAACCCAGCAAGCATGAATGTGGGGGCCTGTGTGTGTGTCGTTTGTGTACTTCTGAGCAGCTCCGGACACCCCCCCACCCCGGGTGTTGTGGAAGTAAACAACAAATAATTATTAACCGTTGAATCATGAGATTGAGGCACGAGGAAGCTAGCATTCCCTCTAAGTCAAATTTCAACGTAAATAAGAAATTACAGTTTAATTGTGCTGCAACGTTTGTCTGTTCCTGTTTATGGATGTTGCTTGGAAACAACACTAAATCACATTGTTCAACATGTGGCCTCTCTCTCTCTCTCTCTCTCTCTCTCTCTCTCTCTGACTCCTTCTCTGTCTCCCTCGCCCTCTCTCCGTTTGTAAACAGGGAACTGGGATGCATGGCCTCATTGTTTGGCATCATTATTACTGACAGGCCCAAATTACTTGAATGATGGGAAACCCTCATACAAAATTAACCCGGTGTGTTTACCCTGCCTAAATCATGTTGCTCATTGGCTTGAAACTGAAGAAGAAGAAGGGGGGGGGATAGGCCTCACATCCTGACATCTGCAAAGCACCTGTCCTGAGCTCTGCATGCTAGCTGAGCCAGAGCACATTGAAACAGCTATCTCCCCTCATTTTACTCGCTGCCCTTGAAAAAAGCCATGACCGTCACGTGCGTTAACAGTTGACAACCTCTGCGGTGTTTTTTCCAGTCTCCACTCAGTCTGAGCATTGGATGTGTTTCAGATGATATCACATGTTGTTCAAATGTGGGGATTTATTATCATGACTTTAAAGTTGTTAATGAAGAATAGGAAAATACACTAGGCTAGTTCTTGTATGAACTTCTACATTCCCATAGAAAGTCTAGATTAATGACTGTTTTCAGATACTAAATTATAAACTTGGAAGCCTACCTAGGCTCTTCACATAGGCCTATAGCCTACTTTATATGTGTGGCAATCATGGAAAATGTTTTAGTTTAAGAAGTACTGAGTAGCATATTAACTACAAAACAAACTGACAAATGATTTTCCCTTTTGAAAGACTATTTAAAATGTGTCCTTCTCTTTTTAATTCTGGATGTTAGCTATGCTGTTCTTTATGCTATTTTAGGGGCTAACACTTTTGATAACATAGTCCCATTCTACACCGCACTTGTCCAACATAAACAACAAATTAAGGTAATCAATGATGTTGACATAAAACCTTTTCAAATCATATCATCCTTTTTGGAAAAAAGACAGTTAATTGTGCAGACCCACATATGTGAAGAAAGCCTGGCTAAGCCTCGCAAGCTAGCTATATTAGCAAACATTTATTGTGGCAATCTTGCTCGTCTCCTTACCCTCCTTTCTTTCCCTCAAATGATCACACAACATGTATGTGTATGTTCCTGAGGGAAAACAGTAGATACAAGTGGACTTGTGGTGGGAGCAGGATGTACAGCCCTTGCAGTAGGCTAATGTGTTTGCTAGCTTACAAACATTAGCCAGTCCCCTACATCTGCTTACAGAATAAACCCTATGCTGTATATTCATATACAAATAAACTAGTATGCTGCTTATTTATATATAATAACATTTGAAGCCTCACATCCAGTGTAAAGAGACAGTGCAACAACATGATCATTGTGAGCTTGTTAGTACACTACTGCTCACAGTTTGTGAATATTCAGTATCAGCGTGCCTGTCACTCAGAGCAGCTGAAGGGCAGTGAACAGCTTCGGTCCAGTGAACAATCTCAGTGGACCCACATTGCTCTACATGCATGCTTTCACTGTTCAATATTCCTCAGCTCTGCTTCATCACATGACTGCCTGTCCCACTGACCTCCCACCAGACGTTATCAGTGGTTGTACAGGCAAATAGTTTCCTGCATGGCTTTTGTTGGAGGGAGTTGTGTAAGCTGCCTTGGCTCAGAACAAAGCTGGGCTTCTAGAAAGGGAGGAGGAGGAGGGTGGCAGTGCTGGGAAAGGTGCCTGGCCTTCATCAGCCATCGCCACCAATTCGGAAGTGAGTCACTCCTCTGCCGCGTACAGAATCTCTCGCAAAAGGTCACCGCACTGCCTGCAGCACTCCTCCATTTCAACCGTTGCATAATGCCATCAGTACTGTAGTAAAGAGGCTGGTGAAATAGTCATTTTACACAAATCAGAAACAATTTAAACAAGCTTTTTTTATTGAAAGTGCTGTTCTGGATGCAAGAATAATCAGATTAGTTCAATGCAATCTAAAAAGGCAGAACAGGAAAACTACACTTGTTCTACATACATTGTTACATTGCACATTGAAATCCAGTTTTAATCAAAGTCTAGTTTATTTCAACCTTAGCTGTTATTTTGTCGTCCTTATTAGCTTGTGAGTTAGCTCTTGTTCCAACAACATGTGGCTCTCTGGCAACACAAGAGATCTCTATAATGAGATTATTATTTGGTCTCCAGGGCTTCTAACTTAATTTCCACTTACTCTTTTCCAAAATGGATAAGAAGTCAGTTTGTTGTCAGTTCCTTCCTCTAATGTCATTATTTAAGGGTTATATGATTACGTTAAGACACACAAACCCTCTGTTGTACCTATTTTTATGACACACATGGAAATATTCAGTCATTCAGCGGATAGTTTTGTTCCAATGCATGCAGCTATCTTCTCTTACATCTTACTCCTCCAGACAACTAAGAATGTATCCTACCTCACTGTTAAACAAATCCCTTACATTTAGCTTTATTTTTAATCATCTGTTAATTTCACCTATTCTTACATGGCCAAAGTATTCTCTGAAATCATGATGTTGGTCATCAAGGAAACAAAGCATTCAAATCCTAACCTGCACCCATTGTAATATTTAACTTGTGTTGTGAAATCGTTTTTAAGACAAACAACTTTATGAATACTGCGTGAACGTAGATGTTTAAAACACATTTTACTTTCTTTCCAGGATCAAATGTTGTCTTGTTCCCAGGTCACTATAGAGAGGCGAAGTCCCTCCCTTTCCGGGGGAGCTCCATGGGACCTTATTTCTGAAAAAGTATGTATTGAAGTCAATGGCGAGAGAAAGATTATCTTTCCATCCCGTTTGAATTGTGCCACGAATTTGAAAATCACTCCAAGTCTGGGCGTGTTGAGAGCTGTGCACACAAGGGGAGTTAGTCGGTTCCGTAAGAGCCAGCATGCGGGACCGGGATTCTGGGATTTGTAGTCTTTCTAGTTGCGTATTTTCCATAGTCTTATATTTCAACAGTTTTACGACAAACTGTGACTTTTTTGACATGGAAATGATTTTTTAAGATGGACAAACATCATATGTGTAATTCGTGGCACAATTCAAACGGGATGGAAAGATACGTTTTCTCTCTCCATTGACTTCATTACATAATTTTTCAGAAATAATGTCCCATGGGGCGGAAGTAGATGGGCGGGCCTCTCTATAGATGTTTGTCTCTCGGGTCTGTTTATACAGTATAGTTGTATACAGTTGGTTTGACTGTGTCCCTCTGTAATGCTTTTGATGTATACGAGATGAAGGCTTTTCTCAAAGAAAGATAAATAAAGTACTTTTCCAGTGCCATAACACATCTCCCCTCAACAGTCTGTGGTTGAAGCATCTAACTGTGGTCCCATGATCAAGTGGTGCTCAGTGGATGGAGCTCTGGGCCTGACAGCTGAATATCTGTGTCTGTTTCCTGTCCCAGATAACGGCAGTATGCAGAGAGGCTGCCCTACTGGCCCTGCAAGAGGACATCAAAGCTCAGCTCATCGAGGCCAGACACTTTGAAAGTGCCCTGAACACTGTGAAGCCCCGGATCCCCGACTCTCTCATCCAGTCCTACATCAGCTATCAGCAGGACCGCAGCGGCCTGTGCTTCTTCTGAGCAGGCTGCCACTAAGGCACTTTTCTCAAAGGAAATGTAATGTTATTTTGGAAATAAATGGTTTCAGCTACCCTGGTTTGCTGTATAATTATGATATGGAAGTGACATAAACCAGCTGAACATGAAGTGGTAAATAAACAATTTCCAAACTGGTCTTTGAAATATTTTGTTTTTGCTCAGCAGGACAATCTGGTTTAAGTTTCTAATGTTGAAAATTGAATTGAATATTTTTAAGTGAGCTGAAGTGTCTTGTTTGATTATATAAAAAAGTAATAATGTATTACATATTCATTGACTTTGGTTGCCTTCTGTTTTTAATAGCAAAAGAACATTACAGGATAAAGAAAAGTCACAAATAGGCTCATAAACTCTGGTGATTTTAAAATGATAAAACTAAGTTTACAGCAGAATTAGACAGCTTGGAAAAGTCTGCAAAAACACAATGTATAGACACAATTCATATAATCCCATATAGCTATCATAATATCAAAGTATTTACATTTCACTGCAATTAGTTTGGGGCAGGTTTTTTAAAGAGTTTTATATGAATGTATCTGATTTAGCTCAACTTTTGCTTTTAATATGTGTTTTCTGCATGATTTCAGTGAAACAAAATGTGTTCTCTTTTGGATTTTGAACTATGCATTCAAATCAGAAGTTTTAAATGTTATCACTAAGACCAATGACTTTTATTACTGTTTGATTCTGGATGGCCTTAATCAGAAGTATGCATTGTTTCCCCTTGCTTCAATGTTTATGTAATACAAAAACGGAATTGTTATTTCTATCTGGGGACCTTCTGGACCCCCTTCAATAATCCCTTATGGTTCAGAAACCCCCAGTTTGGGAAACCGCTGCTCCATATCCACGGGGAGAAAAACAGCAGCGGCTGGTATATTCATCACATTCACCATGCATGGAAAATCAGCTAATTGCTGTAATCGTGAGATTTCCGTCCGCACTTCCGACCACTAAGAGCCGGGATCCAGGCGGCCATCTGTCGGTCTACCAGGATTTGCTTTATCACCAAGAAGCTGAATTCTAACATCCAGCCAAATAAGAACTTGTCATTACTGCGCCACACAGTCGCTTTAACAGTCCGTTAACTCTACTAGGGCTTTTCCTCTGTTCTTTTTTAAGTATTTACTGACCCGAAATGGCACTGGAGGTCATTCATCTATTGATTTCCCCATTTGAATAGGATACATTGACTTTGTATTGAACTTCCTTTTCTCATGGATCCGGATGTAGCGCATCCGCGACACCAATCAAACCAGACAGTCAGGAACAGAGAGGAGGGGGGTGCAGCAGAGGGGGGGGGGGGGGGGGGGGGGAGGTCTTTCCCCTGGCTGCAGGGCTGCTTTTTTCTTAAGGTGGACCGGGACTAACACTAAACCTCCAACCACCAACCTTACCACCTCCCCCCATTCACAGATCGACCCATATTACGCTTGAAATGATGGGGAAATGTCCATATCACAGAGTTATGCAAGCTTCAGGCACATTGACACAGTGACACATTGAGTTTCCCCTGATGCCTACATGCGTAATGGGAACCTTCAAGAGAACAGAGGCACATCCTGTTGATGTTTCCTCCTGAATGTCTATAAACTCACACAATTGTCTGTCCAGACAGTGGTTTCTAAACACCAGCAGGGATCTTTTTATGGAGTCTAGTTTAACTTTGATTAACTTGTTAAATGGTAACAACACGTTTTTGTGTCGGTGTCTGTTAAGCAGTGAATTATTAACTTAAGCTTTTAAAAACGGTCTGGTTACGAACCATTGAAGGTCATTAGTCCATGAACAAATGTAATTACATATGGATACATGTTGTGCTATATTATAACATGTGTGGTGGGGTCCTTAACATGTTTAATAAAGTGTCTGAACCCCTTCATTAAAACACATTTAAAATACTGATTTAAGTTCAAGTCAGTTCAGCTCAGCATCTTAAGTTTTAAATGTTCATTGAGCTTTATAAAGTATACTTTCACTTTCTCTTTTGTTATCAACATAGTTTCTGTTGCCAACGCAAATCAAGAAAATGCCTGTAATCTATTATTAGTTTAATAGTTGTAGCCATACGTTGTAATGCTTATAATAGTTTATGTATTTATTGTAATGTCTTTCTGTTTATGTAATTTGTATCTGTGTGTTTGTGTATCTCCTTATACTATAGTAGGCTATCTAGTATTTCAGTTTATTTTTAAAGCAGAGCAAAACCTATACAATTAAATAAAAATGTATAAAAGGGGATTTAACTTGTGCTAACCAAAAATGACAAATCGGCAAGAATTTAGATACATATCCCACTCATTACACCACTATTAGTCACATTAACCTTATTCACATCATTATTCATAGCCCACAAGAACGGAAACTGGTCGTCTTTTTTTCTTCCATGAGCCCCCTCGTAGAGGCAAAATAAAACCCCGGTCCACCTTAACTAGAGCACACATCTCTATCGCCCGGCCTTCCACATCTGCCCAATGAATCAGGAGCGGATGCGATGTATCCTTTTTCAGTGGAGTGAATGGCCAATGGGAGTTGGCTTGTGGAGCAAACACTGAGCCCTGCGTTCCCATTCATTCAGTGCTGAACAGGCCCGCGAGCAGTAGCGCGTGCATCGCTGTCTGCAACCCAAAGACGAGCGCAGACTCCATAAGCAACGACCATAACCGAACCCTCCGCTGACACTGGAAGAGGAGAAAAGCTTGGATATAAGCTCGTGTTTTGTTTTGTTTCCTGCAAGACTATTTTTGTGTATTTCACTACAATTCCTGCAGGACTTCTGTCACTAGGTTGCCTACAGATCGGCCTCCCAAGTGCGCAGCAGTTCCTTTCGTCCATCTGAGCTCCACCGTGGATTTACTTTGTTTTATCCGGGGACGAATGCATGCGTAAACCCGCGCTGAACTTCTCCAGGAAAAGGGAATAACGCAAAGGGATACACTTGGATTAACAGACTGTGAATGTTATGCATCAGACCTTATAGCCTACGCTTGGACATTGTCCCTTCCTTTTGGATGGAGTTTTGGTTGGCTATAGTTTGATGGATTCGACGTTATGGATGGTTGCATATAGGTACGTATCTTCCTTAGCATTTAACACTTTTGTGTACGTTTATCATGGTGCTTTTAAGTTATTTATCACCCGATAGTAGCGCTCAGCGACCTAGTATGCTCCGCTGTAGGTGTTTTGTAACACTGGTGCACAAATCTCAAGACTTTAACGTGCCATTTTTTATGTTTGGCACTGAAAAAAACACCCGCTGCGACTTAAATTATTCGCGATCAGTTGATGAAGTTGATGGATTTCCATGTCCTTCCGTGGCTCTGCTGTAACAAACACCCTTCCCCCCACGGCGGTTGTTTTCATTCATAAGTTTTTCCCCGTCTATTTGGACGCGTCCTCTAATGTCTCTTGATCTCCGGCTCTGTGTGTTTTATAGGATCCTGCTTTTATTTATGCGCACGACGCTTCCTCCTATGAATGCACTGTGTGCAAACAATCCGATTTAAAGTGCCCCTCTTTGACGCGAGGACTATTAAATACAACACGTTAGTTTATTTGCAAAACGTAATGCATATAAAATGCATCGCAGTGTAAGATTTAATATGTGCTTCACGGGGGAAGCTGGCCTCATGCAAGTCGGTGTTGCTTTTAAAACATCTACAAACCCACATTTATGATCGTGCTTATCGCATACACACTTATTAGACGAATGATCTGCTTCATATAAACTTCAGAAGTCTTGTCTGTCCGTAGCGGTGCGTTAAGTTGTTTCGACATTTTCCCAATCGCTCGGTTGCTTTTCAACCAAAGTCTGTATTTTGTCGGAACTTGGTCTGACCTTAGCTTTTTTCTCTGCTCTACTTTTGTCCCCGTTTCCCTGAAATCCCTTTTGGTGTAGTAATAGAATACTAAGTGAGGCAGCTCATTTAGTTCCCTTGGATCGCGTCCTCATTTCGTCGCCGCGGTGCATTTAAATGTTAACTAGTCATACACATGTAAATGAGCAGGGGAAGTATTTGTAGGTTCTACTGAAGTTTAGATGTGTGCGTATTGGGGAGGAAGCTACCACAAGTCTTGTTAATAGTCAACTATTTTCCCGGGTTGCCTCACTTAAGGTGATCAAAAGTGACATATTGTCATGTTGACAGATTGAAAACAGTCTGAGTGAACTTTAAAAAGACCTTCCAATACTCAAGTGCACATGTTTATTCACCTCGTACTGTAATCCGTGTTGTAAGGAGCTGCTTTAGTCATATTGAAAGAGATCATTTTGATAGTGATTGGTTTCCACTTGGCTTTGAATTTGAAATGGCCATGTTAACCTCCTTCACCATGACAGTGTGTTTGCCAGTTATGCCATGTTTTGGCTCTGTCTGATGATGTCTCCTCCCTCCCTCCCTCTCCTTTGTCTCTCCCCGGCCTATCTTCCCCCTCTGGCAGGTTTTCCGATGCATGCCAAGTCCACGGTGAATGTCGGAAGTGGTGATCCCCCCAGATGGAGCTCCAAAGTCAACATGGCCCCGGCGGTTCATTAGTGGTGATCCAGCAGCCTTCCCTAGAGAGCCGGCAGAGGTCGGATTACGAGCGGGAGCTCCAGCATGCCGCCATTCTCTCCCTGGACCAAATCAAGGCCATCCGCTCCAACAACGAGTATACAGAGGGGCCCTCAGTGGTACGGAGGCCCCCTGCACCCCGCATGGCCCCCAGGCCCCAGGACAAGCAGGAGAGAACTCACGAGGTCATCCTCGTCAATGTGAACAACAATTATGAGCACCGGCCATCAGGTCACCACCATCATGTCGGGGGCGGCATGGTGGTTGGGGGCCAGCAGTACGGAGGGTCCCGGGTGCCGGGGCTCAGCCGCTCCACTAGCACAGGAAGTGCCGCCAGTTCAGGGAGCAACAGCAGCGCCTCCTCTGAACAGGGACTCTTGGCACGCTCGCCCCCCACCAGGCCCGGCATGGGCTTACAGCACCACCACAGAGCGGAGCGGCCTGTTCGGACTCAGCCTAAGCCCAAGGTCCTTTCACAGCCCCAGCAGGGCCCTCACTTCCACCAGCCTCCACTAGAGGCTCCACTCAAGCCGCAGGGCAAAGGGAAATCAGACATTTCTAGCTCTGGCAACGGGGTGGTGGCTGCTGCCGGGCACCAGTTCATCTGTGAGCGCTGTGGGAAGTGCAAATGCAGTGACTGTACGGCTCCCAGGAGCCTGCCATCGTGTCTTGCGTGCAATGGCCAGTGCCTCTGCTCTGCAGAGAGCGCGCTGGAGCATGGCACCTGCATGTGCCTGGTTAAGGGCATCTTCTACCACTGCTCCAATGACGATGAGGGGGACTCTTGTGCTGACCAGCCCTGCTCGCTGTCACGCTCCCACTGCTGCTCTCGTTTCCTTTGCATGGGATTAATGTCGGTACTCTTCCCCTGTCTGCTATGCTACCCACCTGTTAAGGGGTGTCTGAAAGCGTGCCAGGGCTGCTACGACCAGGTCAACAGGCCCGGCTGTCGCTGCAAGAACTCCAACACTGTCTATTGCAAAATGGAGAGCTGGGCCCCACAGACCCAGGAAAAACCCTCCTGATCGGCCCTGTGTGTTTGTGATTGCGTGGGAGACTCTTTATGTGGATCTTATGATGATAATGATGATAGTCACAAATTAATGTTTATCAAACATTCTAAGCACCTCCGACCAGCCTCCCCTCCTCCCTGCGGAACTAAGGAGCTAAGCAAAGGAGTAACGAAAACCACTCAATTATTTTTATTTTCTCTGGATCAGGACCATGTTTTTACAGACCAGTGTTTGCCTTAACTGTTTCTATGTCTGTCCTCAGCTCCTCATTAACACTTTTCTTTTATATATATGAAAAAAGTGTTTCTTCCGTTTTAGGTAGGCAGTTTCCTCTGGGTCTGTGTGCCCAGTGGGAGCTGCCTCTCACCAAATCTGTGAAGGACGATCTACTATAGGGCAATTATGTAGCTGTTACCTGGTTTTCATAGCAAGCAGGTATGTTTGAATTGATTGGTTGCTACCACACTAAAACCGTGGTTCCTATGCTCATGTTGCATTAACGAAAGCACATCCATCTCATAGTATTTTTTTTTCTCCATTGGATATGTTTCTCTCTTTCCACCCATCTGAACTCTTCATTCACATCCTGTCATTCTCCCATGTTTTTATTTTCTTATTTTTGTGTAAATTGTATGCTCAAAATCCATAAAAGGAATTCTGGCTATTTTTTAAAAGAAAAATGTCTGTTAAAACATTTTTTGTTGTAAAAAATATTTATTATGTGAAGCTCTATTATTTTATGATATTTATTGCAAGAGACAGTCTTAAATTTACTCATGTCTGAATATAACAAAATATCAAATACTTACTGAAAAATTAAAGGGTGGCACAAAAGAAAACTATGTTAACTTTAATGCAGAAAATATATTAATTAATGAAAAACAGTTCTGTCTGGCGTCTTGATTGAGCTGCTAAAGGAATGAATGATCTGTTGGCTGATTTTAAGAGAATGCACGTCTATATTTTAACAAGTTTGAGTTCAATGGCAAACCTCTGTTTTCTGTGTGTATGCGTGTGTGAGTGTATGTTCATGCTGGGTCTGGAATTCCTTGGTAAAAAATGTCAGCAGTGAGTAGAAACAGCTTGTAGCTTGAAATGTGACTGTTTACATTCTTGGAGGGCTTCTTTGCTGCGATTCTCCTCGGTAACCTTGAAAGCTAAACAATACAGGTCATTGACACGATTAGCCCCGAAGCTGCTAGCATCAACAGAGCCTCCACGTTTCCATGAGTTATGCTCACAGGAAGTAACTCTCCTTCTAAACCCCCCCCCCCCCCATCCCACTCCACTCCACAGCCAACAAGTCACCACAAAACTATGCACTGTAGTTTACTCCCCGGGCTTTAATGCAGCTAGATCGGGATGTTCCCAAACTCCCAAATGGTCTCCATATTGAGGAGCCCAACAGTGTGTGCCGTGTGAGAAATGAGAGCGACCATTACGAGTAGCTGGGCCACCTGTTCAAAGATAATAAACCGGGGCTATCAATGCTGGGCTTTTATGGCGTGGTTCCTGCACTAAAGGCAACGACAGGGGCAAATCCAGCCCCCACCCTGACCCACACTCCCCCATTTGGCCGCCTCTTTTTGTCAGTGAATTTATCACTTGGGAAGTCCGCTGACCCCCCCCCCCTCCACCTCCAAGCCCCCAGGGGATGAGATCATCACTTTGAAAGTTGGTTGGTCAGCCAGAAATGCCAACAGTTGGAGAAATGCAAACTGTGACCAGGAATTTCTCTGGGACAAAAGGGGGGGGGGGGGGGGGAATATACCATGGCTTAAGATTTGGAAAGCTGCAGGGTTGGCAACAACGCGACCATGTGTATAATCAGCTACATGTGACAGAGGTGCCCTCAGGTGCTGTGTGCAACAGGCCTGGGATCTTTGGATCCAGCGTGTTGCTAAACGGGAATATGAGCCTCTTGATACAACATAAGCTTGGAGCCCAGAGTAAAGGCTGCAGCAGTTTTGGGTTAAACACTTCCCAGATAAGAAGCTAATGGTAAACACAAGCACAAAGGAAGTATCTGGTTGCTTTTGTCTTTCAGCTGACCAGGCTTTCACTGAGACTGACTAGCATGCAGCCTTATTCCCGTTTGTCAGCAGTTTGCATTAAATGAACCATCCATCCAAATGGGCCTTCTGTACTTAATGTGCTTTTCTCTCCCCTTTTTGGTGGAATGTACCTTTTGTTGCCCTGAATAGTTAAGAGTGGATTAGCGATTTGTCAATTTCCTGTTACCTTTCAGAGCTGCAATTCGAGACCCATTTGCTCCTGGCTCCTGGATGATAGCAAACAATAGGAGGCCTTTTTTCAGGTTTCACTATAGTTCCCCTGTACGGATGAGGGGGGAGAGATCTAAACTGTATTCAGGAGGTGGTGAACAGGAAGACAGTGTTTACGTGATATTTTCCAGCCTAAGCCAAATAAGGAAACAGATCCTACTCCCACCATTTCCAGAACAGGGGCCTTTAAGTCCTTAACATGTCTCTTAAATCTCTGATATAATCGGTGGAGGTGTCTAAAATAACATTTAAAGGCCTGTGAATCGTTTATTTAACTTTTCAAGTCACCCTGCCACGTAAACTCCACTGAAACTGCGTCACATGTTACTCATCACGGGATTCCACTGTAAAAAGAAAAGTGAAATCTGACTCACTATTAAGTAATTCAATGATATAAATGGTCACAACGTCCCCCCGCCCCCTTCCCTTTGCACTTGTTTCAGAGTAAATTTAGCCGCTCCACACGCCCACGTAATGCTATTTAGAGTCGTCAGGCTTGGCGGGTCTCTTGTCTCAGCTTTGGGTTTTTTGGGGCCATACAAGTGCAAACATGCATGACTACCAAGTGAGTCATGGTGGAACCTCCAGCCCACACATCCTACCGGGGCAGACCTTTTCTTAGCCAGGGCACCACTGATGGAGCAGGATACTCTATAAACAGCCTTCCTCCTCCACAGCATTCATCACCAAAAGGCCTGCTTCAGCTTTCCTCCGCCTTCTCATCTGGTTTTCATTATTTCCCCTCATGGCATATAAATAGAAATTAGCAATCAGGGGAAATGTGGGGGGGGGGTGGTGGATTTTGGAGAGGAAGGCAGGTTTTTTTGGATGTGACGACCAAAGTTTATGGAAGTTATCTCCTAAGATATTTGGTTTTGGATGTTCTCATGTGCTGGAGCAACATGTGAGAGTTGATGTGTTTGGAATCGGCTCCAACATCCACACTCCGCAGGATTAAAATGACATTGTAAAAAATAGCAGCCACAAAATATTGACTATGTGTAAAATGCTAGAAAAATACAGTGTACTGCTTTGGTGGAGTAAAAAAAACGTTTATATCCAATATGTAAACGTTAGAAAATAAGAAAAGCAGCCTTGTGTTTGCTTCGACCACCGTGCGTTTCAGAGTGTAATGAAAAGGGTTTGAATTGGAGACTTTTCCCAACCCACAGAGGAACATGTAATCCTTCAATTCAACAAGAAATATGAAAATATTCAAATTTAGAGATGTGATATTTTGACCTATGAAGATGTTTTTTTGGCCTGACAACAAAAAAGACAGATGTTCAGCCCTTGGAGAGATTTAAACAGCCATCATTGGAAGAAAGTGCACATACGTTTCTCTGCAGTGGTACAGAACTGGACTAGATCTAGAAAAATATCGTGTAGGGTTGTCCTGAAGATTCAAATGTTCCTTTCAAATACGAATGATCTTATCTTCATCCATTTAGAAGCTGGGCAAACGCTTCTTTCTTCAAATGTAAGGGTTAGTTTAATACTAATACATTGACTTCCTTATCTAGTGTCTAGTATGCAAATCCTCTGACTGATTATTCTAGTTTCCTCTGAGGTATTTGCCTAAATATCAGTGAAGTGTATCTCCAGAAACTACGTCCTGGATAATCCACAGACCTCGACATTTTTGATGTGGAATTAAGAATATTGTTTAAGGGAAGTCTGTAGATCATTAAAATAAATGGGACGTTTTTTTCTGAAAGTAGATTTTAAATGCAATCTTCAGCATTTTGAGCAGCACAAACCAATTTCAAATCGGTTTTCTTGTACTCAGTGAACATATTTCCCAACCTAATCCGGTAAGAGTGACGGTTTATTTAGGTGGAACTATACATTTACATGCTAGTGGCTGTTTCCTGTTTGCCAGACAACTGTTTGTCAGTTATTTAGTGACCTCTTTCCTCCTCAGGAGCCATAAAGGGCCTGTAGGGACGACCCAGTGTTGTATCCGGTGTTGAGGGCCATTCAAGTTGGAGGTGTTTCATTGGGGCTTGAGTCTCTTAAGCATTTGCTCCTGGGTACACACACCCACAGGAAATGTAGTGTAAAACTTTAACACCCCCCCTCCTAACCTCCTATGTGTCTATGCAGCGTTACTATCTGATACCGCATTCTTCGCCAAGCCTCCTTCCTGTCTCTTGTCTTTGTCTGCCATTTTATGGACAAAGGCCAGTTGGAGGGGATGATGATGAGGAGGAGGAGGCCCATGGATCAATACAACACACAACCCTTGGCAATCATTCAGTTGGCTCCTTTTGTAATTAATGGACGGCCGTTATTTCGGCTACAGATGAGATTTGCTCTTGATCAATGGCTCCTATTTCATCACTTGATTGACACATCAGTATTCAAAGTGTCACTTCCTTCCTGCAAAGTTAGCGCTAAAGCCTTTTGGCAGCTCTCACAGGCCCCGATAGACGAGCCAGTGATTTTGTATTCCGCTTGCTAATTAAATCAGCGGGGTGTTTGTCTTAGTGTTGAGACTGTTGCTGGAAACAGCCAGTTGTCAAGAGTCGACAGATTTGATCCCCAAAAATGCTAAGGAAAAAAAACTCAGTTTATGGCAGGAGATATTTCAAACATCAGATAATGAGCCTGCCTAACATAAAACTAACCTACAATGAGAACAAAATACTTCCAGAAAGTCCACAAGGAGCATTAAATAACACTTCTGAAAGATACGGCCGTGCTTTCCGTTAACACAGAGCATGCTTTAACTGTTTCTCCCATAGCCTAACTCTGACAAGATCACGTCCTTGTTCCTCTTTTAACAGCCTCAGGGGACAGTTTTGTGTGTTTGCTGCTGCATTCCAGCCCCCCTACAACCACTTTTGTTCTGTTTTCCCCTTTGATATCTCAACCAAGGGCAACAAAACGCATCACATATGCACATTAGAGAGATAGCGAGAATGATAGATGGATAGATGGATTTGTGTGTGTTTGTTTGTGAAGAAGAAGAAGAAGAGGAGGAAGTTCGGTCTTTCTTTATCCACCCTTTCCTCCCCCTTCATTCTCTCTTTTTTTCAGATTAGACTATGCATCCAGACAGATGGTTCCCGTCTGCTGGCTTTTTTCAATTCACTTCCTCTCCTCACAGACAGCCGCCCTTCCCCCCTCTGCTGTCTCTCTCCCTCCCTTCCTCCCTCTCTCTCTCGTTCTCCCCCCTCCCCCCTCCAACGGCTCCTCTGTTATGTGGCCAGAAATAATCTTTTATTGCCCAGTTGTTCGGAAGTGACCTCCTGCCCTTGATTAGATAGGGCCAAGTCCTATCACACGATTGTGTTTGAGCTGGCGGGCTGACCCCCCCCCCACCCACTCACACTCACACTCACACACACCATATTCACCCCCTCCCACACCAGCCCCATCCTTTTTCCAACCCCCCGTCCCTCTCTCACTGCCGGGGCCTTGGTGATCCTGTGTGAGGGGACAACAATGGGGGGCTTTAGTCCCGTCCGGCTCTTCTCGGCTGGGGGGCAACAGGGTGGGGGTCATGAGGGACTTTCTTTTTTTCTCCATCAGTCAGCCAGTCACCGGGTGGAAGTGGCAGCCCTCCCTCCACGACCTTCCCTCCCCCCCCCCCCAAAAGCCTCCATCCATTCCCCAGTACGATGGTTAACCTGCCGATTGCCGGTTTGCTCACCCTTCGACCCTCAAAACCTTCCTCGTCCTTCCTTTCCAGGTGACCCCCCCCCACACACCTTTAGGAGCATCACCAGACACAGATAGATGGGCTTTGGTCTCTTGCACTATCAGAGGACCTTTGAGACGGCTGTGTGGTCGACCGACAGGTGGGCTTGCTGAGAAAGATGGCCTTTGTGGAGTTTTAGAATAAGCTAGTTTTAATCCTGTTGAATACCCATGTTTTACCCAAGATTCAGATTATATTTAAAAAATGAAATGTAAGTGTCATCAATACGTTTTATGACCAAAATAAGGATCATTATTTAAAAAAAGTTTGTAACATTCCTTTAAGAACATTTGGTCACTCAACCAGAGTCCTTAGCCATTAGCTTTTTATTCGCTGCTCACCTCTGCGGGAATATCTTCAGAAAGACCTTTCCCTTATAGGCCCAGACACACCAGAGATTTGCAGCAAATGTAATCTGCCCTTCTTTGCAAATTAAGTTTGGAAACGTACAGACTACTACTTGCAGGTTAGTTGCCAAATTACTGTAGCTAGTAAGCTAGGAAATTGCTATATGCTCTTGTAAGTCACTATCAGTAAATACTTGAATCCATATGTATTTATAGAGCACTTTTCAACACTCAGAAAGAGCTAAATAAAAAACGTAGGTATTGAGCTCGACCTTAAAAGTGTAAACACTCTGCTGCTTTGCCACGATAGCTTGCTTTCAAAGTAACAGTTAGCTTGCGATTTAGCATGCTAATGGTTCAATGTGTACCAATGACTCCTGTCTCAAAACTATCTTCAAACTATGATATGGCAGGGAAAACTGGACACTGCAACATCACTAATAAGCTAATATTTGAAGCTTCCTTTGTTTTATTGTCTCTCTGTTCAGTCCTGTCAAGCTAGCATACTAGTAGCAAGTTGAACTCATAACATCATTCCAGTTTTCTTCAATTCATTTTCTTCAGTTTTGATATTTTAAATGCTGTTTGGGACTAAAATTGTACAATAAACAATAATATAATGGACAAACATTGGTAGGCTAACTGTCAACCCATTTTGTTGGTCATACCATTAAGTTGAACCTGGACAAGGTCTGCTCCCATCGGCAAAACATCATACAGCCGTTTAAAGGTCACCTATCATGCTATTTTTAGGATGATAGGTCTCAGATATATACAAATATATAAAAAACATGTCTATGAAGTGTTTTGCTCAAAATACCAAACAGATCACCCATTCTAGCCATGCCTCATATCCCTCTATTCCACTTCCTGTTTCAAAAGCGCTGATTTGGGGTATAAAGCTTGTGCTTTGAGCTCATGCGGGAGATGCTACTGGCAGATTCTGCGGTGATGAAAAGGATTATTTCTGAAACATGGAGCTCAAAGGCTTTCTCTCTTGCCGGTTATACCACAAGGTGAGTTTTTATTTCCTGCTTCTTCACACACATGCTCTGTGCAGTACAGGTTAGCTCTGAGTGTTAGCGATGCTAATGTAAACACCGACCATATTACGTCCAAAACAGTGGTGCATTGTTTCTGATAGCAACTTTCTGATAGGCCGTCGGTCCACATTTCCGATATTATGTCATATCAGATAAATAATGTGTCAATATTTTCCTTGGCTTTAAATCATATTGCTGACACTTCACTCACATGCAGTTAAAGTACATAGACAAAACATCCCCCTGGGTACAAATGTAGAATTTCCTGGAGACATGACATCTACCCACATCTTTGGGTCTTTTGTGGTTGAGCTTGTCAATCGTACAACTCTGCGAGAGGTACGATTTCATTTCCATCTCCTTCAATGAACTATTATGCCAAAGGGGAAATTGGACCTTAAGGGCAGGCACTAGATCTTATTAAGTGCGACCCACCATAATACAACCCAGCTTGACTCTGCGAAACCACACCCCTTCATAGAAACAGACCTGTCAATCACAGCTCCTGGTATTGCTCTGACATGGTCAACTATGGCATGATTGGCACCTCGTAGGAAGTGTCCAGGCTCTGAGGGAGTATACAGAAATGCTGGTGTACCACCGGTAGAAAATATTTTCCACATCACCGCTCAGCCAGAGTGTTGTGTGTGAATGTGTTGCTGAGGTCTGAAGGCTGATTTAGATATTGTAACTACGCAAGGAATAAAACTTGAACCTCAAAAACGAGTTTAATAAGTTTTAACACAAGACTCAAGAATAAAACCTCTATCTCCATCAAAGAAACAGCAACAAGTCCTGTCTTACTTTTTATGTAAGCTACGGTTTTACAGCAGTGCAACAACTCCTGGGGAAAAGCAGACTTATTTTCTGCACCGTCTTGTTTGTTTCCTTGTCCTCCGGAGCTGTAAACCCAACAAAAACCTGGTGTCCAGTTTCACTTTGGGAATGAAGGCCAGGCTGTGTGAATAGAAGGAGAATAGACAGGAACTCAACTCTGATTACCTCCATAAAGGACCTGACCTCATGTCGCTCCCTCTTCTACTTCTTCTTCTTTTCCACCTTTCACATCTGACTTTTACACTTGAGCCATGTATCACACAGAGCACATTTCAAGAAGGATATACCATTTTTAGACTTGAATACAGCTATAAGGCATGGATTTCTATAGCATGAGTGTCAAAGCATGCAATTGTGAGGATGTCATAGAAAACACAACATTAAAATTACATTTCGTATTAAAACATATAACACAAATACGATATCTTTAAAGCCCCAATAAGTCATATTGCAAATCAGTGTACATCCATGTTTCGTCTGCATATATAAGACTTTTAGTCCATATAAAACATTCCTGATGAAAGATAATACCAAAACAGATTGAAGTCTTGTCTGGCAGCTCACTTAAATAAATACACGTCACAACATATGACTGCAGTTTTGTATAGAGTTCCTTTTAAATGTCTTCAATAACAATCTGTCTGTTTACAATCAGCCTGTTACAGTGAGAAAGTTTGAGGACATCTGCATAGCAGGGACTCTTCAATCCTCCCTCCAGGGTCTCCTGCTCCAGATCCAAAGCAGGGGGGTCCTGAACAGGAAGCTTAGAAGTGCCCCCCCTCCTTCCCTTTATCCCACCCCCCATGCTGTAAGAGAGGGGGGGGGGGGGGTTCTAGATCAAAGAGAAGGGACACAGAAAAGGCTTATCTGTTGTTGATTTTAGGCTTACGCTCAAGCACAGGGTTCTAGAAATGTGTCAAGGAATTACAGGGTTGGATCATTGAATCTCCCCCTTTTCATCCCTTTTTAATGCGTTTGTTCTTCCAGGTCTTTGAACAACTGGGGGTGTTCTTGTACAGTTTGGAGGGGGTGCTTTGAAAAGTGAAAGAAACTAGTGAGAACAGATAAGGGAAAACATGTGAGAGTACAAGGGTGGTGAAATGACAACAAACGCACTAAATGTGACGCAGTCGTTTTCTTACGCTGACTACCAGGGCTGTTGTTTGTCTGGTTGGCATTTCCAAGGTTCCCAGCTCCAACACAAACCCAATAGATTTCAATCATTTCTCTTCCCTCTAGGCTTGGTCTTTAACATTTCAATTTCCAACTCTGCGAGAGGTACGATTCCATTTCCATCTCCTTCAATGAACTATTATGCCAAAGGGGAAATTGGACCTTAAGGGCAGGCACTAGATCTTATTAAGTGCGACCCACCATAATACAACCCAGCTTGACTCTGCGAAACCACACCCCTTCATAGAAACAGACCTGTCAATCACAGCTCCTGGTATTGCTCTGACATGGTCAACTATGGCATGATTGGCACCTCGTAGGAAGTGTCCAGGCTCTGAGGGAGTATACAGAAAGGCTGGTGTACCACCGGGAGAAAATATTTTCCACATCACCGCTCAGCCAGAGTGTTGTGTGTGAATGTGTTGCTGAGGTCTGAAGGCTGATTTAGATATTGTAACTACGCAAGGAATAAAACTTGAAGTGGTTACCTGTTACAAATACCTTGGTATCTGGCTAGATGATTGTCTCACTTTTAAACGTCATGTAAATAACCTGCTTAAAAAACTGAGGGTTAGGCTAGGTTTCTTCTACAGGAACAAGTCCTGTTTCTCGCTTGAGGCCAGGAAAAGGCTCTGTGACCTATTGACCTGTGCTGGACTATGGTGATTTGATGTATATGAATGCACCTGCCCATTGCCTGGTCAAGTTAGATGCTGCGTATCACAGCACACTGAGATTTGTGACAAACTGTAAAGCACTAACCCATCACTGTACCCTGTATGCAAGGGCTGGTTTGCTTTCACTAACTGTACGGAGGCTCAGTCACTGGTACATTTTCATATACAAAGCCATGTTAGGGAAACTTCCATCCTACATCTGCTCCCTGATCTCACGGCAAATTGTAAGTGGCTACTGCCTGAGATCGCATGCTGTAGTTTTATTAAATGTGCCAACTGCTAGGACTGTCTTAGGGCAGATGGCATTTAGATGCGCAGCTCTTCTGTCTTGGAATAGTCTGCAATTGAAATGGACACTGAGCAATCTGGTGCCACTAAATGTTTTTAAAGCTCGATTGGATGCTACTCAATCGGAAGCTGTTGGTACCTGCTCATGTGGATAGTTATTGTAAATTGTAAACCCTGTAATGATGCTATAAAATGTCCTTTTTGTTGTTCTGTTTATGTTTTTATGTTTCATGTGGAACCTACTTGAGCAGGTCTCCCTTGAAAAAGAGATCAATGATCTCAATGGGATACACCTGGGTAAATAAAGGTTTGAAATGAAATGAAATGATATTTGCCACACAAAGCAGTTTCAGTGAAGAGAAGCGAGGCTGGATGTTCACTATTATATGTTCAGAGTCATACTATGCAGATACGCACTCCTGCACACCATCCTGTGGAACAGATATACGCTTCAGTGGTTTCCAAACTCTCTCAGCGGACACACATTTCCAAAGTCATTTTCCTTGCAACCCAAAATTGTTTTTGTAAACTACTGTGCAGGCCGGTGTAATCTTTCCAAGGTTTAGACGAGGATAGCAGCAGATACACATCTTTCATTTGGCCCTCTGGAAGAAGCAGGACCTCAGGGGAGTTTGGCAACATAAAAAGAGCAATTTAAACTTTTGGTATTCAACTTTTAATTTACAATATTGTCATCCTGCAACTTTGCTTTAGGATTTGGCTAACACTTGGGACCCAACAATATGTTTGAAATGAGCCATACTTGAATTCCCTGATTATTTGTTTGGCCATTTTGCCTTTATCAGGGAGATACAGATGTTGCAACATATACAATTATTGCCAGCTTCCACATAGTATATCTCCAGAAGTACCAACATGTGTTTTGATATATATTCATTTGTTACTGTCAGTTTTAAACATGCCACTAACAAATCAACCACATTGTGCATGTAGGAACATCACAAAGTGTATTGCGGTCTGCAGGGACAAACCTTTAGTAAGTCTAAAGCTGTGAGAGGACTTCTAGTTTGTATTGTCTCAAAAGGTTTTCAGCCGGTGTTGTAGGTTTATTTGCCACTTTTGGCTCCTGGTGGGTGGCGAATGGTTAAACCAGACCGTTGCATGTCGTCATGATGTGAAAGGCAGCCTGGATTGCCACCAATTTGCTTAAACTGTCGTTAATACCTGAATTTACAATGATGTTGGTTCCTGTTCACAGTTTCTGCTCCAACAGGCCAACACAGCGCGGCAAAGCAGATGGAAAACCTAGCTGTCACGCAGAGGCCTATAGGGTCCTGCTCTGGAGAGGGCCAGCTGTGGAGGCCGTGTGAGAAGTTGAAAGGAAACTTCAGCTGCCCTGCGAATCTCACACCATTACTCAGGATGAATCAAAAGAGGAACACTTCGGTCGGACAAAAGGAAAGCAAGGGGAGGAAGAGAGAGTGAACCAAAAAGTGAAACCAGCTGTCTGGAAGTGCCTCATCTTTACAACGGTGCGGCGGCGCACGCTCACAACCACGTTCAAGTTTGGCCACAATCAAACGCTCAATTTGCCTTTACAGGAATATTGGAATTGTTCCGCCAGGGTTCATTTTTTTAGGGTAGGGGGGCCAAGTGAGGCTGCCCTCTTGTATGTGTGCCTTTAAAATATATATGAGGTGTAGCTAGTGCAGACAACAAAGGCTCTCGTCTAATTCTTTCCTGAGGGGTTACTGCACACACTGCGCCCACATCAAGCCTCCAGACTTCCCCCACGTGCTGCAGGTGCAACTTTAAAAGAGCTCTCGTTCAAGGCGGGCCTGCAGTTAAACAGAAAAACAACCCTTCTACGTCTCTTCCCGTCTGTTCCTTTCCACGTCTTTTCCCAGCGCTCTCATGTGATCATATTAAGGTCAGTGATTTTCTTTTTGTTGCATCTGATGCCAGCGCACTATGACTCTTGATTGCACTCCGTACTATCGGTTGCATATCAAAATTGATGATTGAGGAATAAAGCTCTCTGTATGCAAGAGCTCTAACTTGGTAGGGTTTCTTTCAATCATAGAAAGCAAGTTGATTCTGAAGAAGGAACAACAATGACTGATCAAAGAATACTGCATTTTTATTTGGTTCAGCAGGAAATCACGTTAGACGTTCGGTAATACGTCAATCAAACCATGACTCTGAACATGCCAATACCAATTACACTAAACAAGTAGACATTGATTAAAGAATGAATTTGGATTTACCATCAACTAAAGTCCTGGTAATCAAGCTTCAGAAAATACCCTAACCTTTTAAGGATTCTTTCAAAAGTGCAAACTAGATTCAAGATTCAAGGCTTTTATTGTCATGTGTACATATAGTGTAGTTATGACAATGAAAATCTTAGGTCACAGGCTCCTCCAACACAATACAACAGATACAATAGTTAAAATAGTGCAAGTAATACAAATAAAATAGCATATAATTAGTGCAAGGAGAGTATATATACAAGTAATTGGAATATGATATTGAAATGATTGAAATTGCAGACGTCCTTTCAAAAGTTCAGGTGTTTAACAGTCTTATGCTCTGAGGAATGAAACTGTCTCTGAGTCTGGTGGTAGAAAGTAAAACACTAAAGCAGACAACATGTTCTTAGGATGAGAACAGAGGGACACAAATAACTAAAAGAGAGACAGACGGAGACAGAAGGACAGGCAGGGAGCATTTTACTCCACAAACGGCTTTTCATGAATGAACTTCAGCTCCAGGTCAGATAGTCTGAACACTAAACTGACACAAATCCCTGCAAGTGTTGTCCTCTGTATGCAGACATGCATGCCGATGATGTCAGCCATGCAGCGCTCAGGTATTATTTGGACTTTGTCACTTTTTGACGGCTATCTACGATCCAAGTCGCAGATAACAAAGTTGTCAGGATGTCATTAAACCAGCAATAAATCCCCACTGATTAGTTAGCATTGTAACTCACCATGCTAAAGGTTGCTGCTCTCCTCCGACTCTGGACCAGACAAGTTGATTTAGTATTGACCCAAATAGGTCTATAAAACTGATAATGGTATCTTGCATCCTCAGGAAGTGCACCCCATAAACGCTGTGAGAGTTTACAGCCCCTAAAAGTGAACAACACACTATGGTTGAACTTTATTGTTGAGTTTGGCTTTCAAATATGTGATTGTTTGTGTTTTTGTCCAACAGCACGACTTCCTGAGGAAGGCAAGTGTGCCAACATCTGTTTGTGTATGTGTATAGTGTACCAGCCCATAATGAGTGCCTGTAGTTGAATGTTATGCCAACACATTTATTTCCCTCCAAGAACACATGTGAGTGCAGGTAACACTCCAGGCAAGTTTTTGTTCTGAGATTGAAGACAGAACCATAACTGTTTTATTAGAGTTTTGAACTTTTTCCCGAAATTCTGACTTTTTCTCAGAATTATTTTATTATTTCGCAAAATTCTGACTGTTTTCTCAAAAAGTTGGCTCTAGTGTCAACATTATTTCTCAAAAATAATGGGTCTATCTAAAAATCTATGACCATGTGGAGCTTATTTTTACCAGAGCATATAGTTCTCTGTCTTGAAGCAGTTTTCAGTTTAATATCAGGAAGGAAATCTTTAAAAAATGAAAAAGGATACCAATTCCAACGTAACTGAAGACATATTTATTCCAGAAAATAAAGACAAATAAATTAATAAAGAAAATACAATAAAAGAAAATTACTTTACGAGTAAATAAACATCAATACCCTTTTTTAGACAGACCACCTGACTCAACTAAACTTGTTAAAAGGAAATGTTCCCATTCACTTTTGAGGGTGGATGACATCCCACTCATTATGTGTAAATGTGACCTTATGCTGAATATAATAATTTTGACACTCATTATTTTCCAGACTGAAGGCACAGTGAAAGGGGAGAGAAAGCTAGCATTGCATGTTAATGAGACTAATCAACGGTCAGCTATTATTCAGGCAGAGGTCGCGCTCCCTGCAGAGGAAGTGCACCGCTATCATCAATCTGGTCACTAGGGCCCGCATGAGAAAGGAGCTGGAGGTCGTGGGCGGTGTTAAAAGTTTAGTGCACTGTAGGTGCCAACAGAACATTCAATACCTTCACACCCCAACACCACCACTATCTACATGTCAATGCACCCCACTTGTTGAGTTGGTATGTTCCACTTCCACAGGAAACCATTGTAGCTTTGTTTTTATTTATCATTTCTTCTTTGTCATCCCACTTTTTCCTTCCCTTCCTGAGTTTTGACTAACGTGGCTGTCTGATTCAGGAGGGAGGGAGGTCTGCTGGTAGGGGGAGGTGGGGGTGGAGGAGAGGAAGGGGAGGTGGGGGGAAGGGGGGTAAGACACATTGAGTTTACCAAGTCAGGCAGAACGATCGACAGGAAGCCAGGCAGGAAGGAAGACGAGCCTCTCCCCATGAAGTGCCATTGTTTATGTGACGTGACTTGAAGCAGCCACAGTGACTGGTGGTGGGCTCTGCCTCTGACCCACTTCTCAGAGCGGCACGACACACTCCCACATGGAAGATATAAAAGTGGAACATATTTTTACTTTTTAAAATGTGCAATACAAACCTTGGACGAATGCATAATTAATTTGGTTATCTTACTACTTTAAATGGAGAGGAATTGTTCCCTACTTTGCACATAATGACATTATGTTAACAGTGTAAATATATATGGATCTGAAATATGTGTAAGTGTGTTGCACCAGATTATTCATAATTGCAAGTCTTGTAAATATATATATATTTTTTTATGTAAGGCAAGGCAAGTTTATTTATATAGCACTTTTCAACACAAGGCAATTCAAAGTGCTTTACAAAAAATGAAAGACATTAAGAAAATGGCATTTAAAATCAGTCATTAAAAAGAAAAGCTAATAAAATAAACATTAAAAGAAGAAATACATGGATAAAAGTTACAGTGCAGTCTAAGATATGAATAGTTCAATTAAAAGCAGCGGCAAAAAGAAAGTCTTCAGCCTGGATTTAAAAGTAGTCAGAGTTGCAGCGGACCTGCAGGTTTCTGGGAGTTTGTTCCAGATATTTGGAGCATAATAACTGAATGCTGCTTCTCCATGTTTAGTTCTGACTCTGGGGACAGAAAGCTGACCAGTCCCTGAAGACCTGAGAGATCTGGATGGTTCATAATTTAGCAGGAGGTCAGAAATGTATTTTGGGCCGAAACCATTCAAAGCTTTATAAACCAGCAGCAGTATTTTGAAATATATTCTTTGACACACAGGAAGCCAGTGTAAAGACTTCAGAACAGGAGTGATGTGATCCACTTTCTTAGTGTTAGTGAGGACTCGAGCAGCGGCGTTCTGAATCAGCTGCAGCTTTCTAATAGATTTTTTTGTGAGACCTGTGAAGACACCATTGCAATAGTCCAGTCTACTGAAGATAAAAGCATGGACAAGTTTTTCCAAATCCTGCTGTGACATTAGTCTTTTAATCCTAGATATATTCTTTAGGTGATAGTATGTCATTTTTTTTTTAAAGCAATTGATATCTGACTTAATTTGCTAATTAATTTTGCAATAACTTTTTTTGACTTGTGTTTCCTGTCTCATTATATTGTAAGGTCTACTGGTATATGAAGTTAAGATTAGAAAAAGTCCAGGTTCCTTTTTTAACATTTTTCTGACCTTATCCAAACTAATTGTGTGTATTTCATTCACTTTGCTTTACTTCTCCTCTCGTTCTGCTTATAAATATAGCCTTTTGGTCAAATTGGTCAAGCATCTGTTAAATAAGTTAGGGTAACTTTACTAGAGCACTTTACTTACAAACGTTTTTGTGGGCCCGAACAACTAATAAGGCCTGCCTCCAGGGCCGGACTGGGACAATAAGTCAGGCCGGGAATTATAGACCCAGCCAGGCCACTACCAGTTTTCTTTTGTGCCATTTTCCTGGATGTATTTGTCAATATTTACAGCGTTGCTGCCCATAGTGAGAGCCCTAAACTTTAAATCTACCACCCCAGAATAAACATATGGACATGGGTTACTATTTAAAAACATTTTGCAAATCTATTTAGGAACCTATCCATGTGAACATATTTTAAGTGGAGGTGGACCTCAAATTATAGATAACTCAGACTAAGTTAACTATCTAAACACTCAGAGAGTCCTTTACCTCACCTGAGCTGTAGTTATCAGTCTCTCAGTATGACAGGAGAGGACTCTTCTCCACCTAGTTGACAGCTCATTATATCCATTAGCGCCGCTAGCTAGCACCAGATGCTAACAACAATAATACACGTAACCGGTGCGCGCGTTTTCTCTCTCGCTCGCTCACGCCCGCCACACATACACACACCCTCCCGAGCTTGAATGAGAGACCAATCGAGGGGTTTGGTGTATGATCTGTATGAAAGTGGCCATGTCGGCAGGCCACATCATGTAGACAGCCAGTCACCCTCTGTGAGGCAGAGTCAGACCCACATTTGCGCAGCGTTGCGTTCACAATACATACATAAAAAAAAGAAATCTTCAGGCCAGCAGGCCACTTAGCAGGCCAGGCCATCGGGAAACCTCCCGGTCCTCCCGATGGCCAGTCCGGGCCTGCCTGTCTCTTTATATTTAGCAAACAAGCTTTCCATAAGTGACATCCCATTGGTTCACATTGATCACGGACTCTGTTATGTCCCGCCTCTTACTTCCTGTTTTATCAGGAAATACATCACATTCAGGAAATAGGATACTTTCAAAGCTGGAACACTGGAAATGTTAATACCATCAAACATTTCGATGCTACATTCACCATAAATATACAGCTAGTTCGCTTCTTTCCTGTAGTGTAAAGTTGTAAAGGACATACATAGTTTATGCAAACCTGAAAACCTGAAAACCTCCTTCACCGAAAAAGAGTGATTTTGCCAACCTGATTTTGGGTCTTTCCAGGGGTGTACTTTAGTAACACCTGTTGATGATTTCAAAAATGGACACGGAATTGATTCAAGACATTACAATATTCCCAGTTCTTTGAAATGTTCAACGTCCCAGAGACAGATTGGAGAGTGGTTTCTCCTGTGGAATTTCAAGTAAGCGCTGAAACACATTTTGAAAGAGATGTGTGATGGTTTTGATTATGTTTATTACTGTGTGATTGCTCACTTTATTAATTAAGTAAGTTAGTTGCAGTGTTAAATTGTGGTTATTGTTTCCTACCTGTCTAGTGTAAGAAATGAAAATCAATGTTGATATGGCGTAATTTAAATTAAATACAGGGTTTTAATTTAAAGCTGTTTTATTCTGCAAACCCGGAAGTTCACACAAACTTTTAACTTAAAACTTTTATTCTGAAAATTCTTCATTTCCGGTTAGCATTAGCATGTGGCTAACGTTTTCAAACAGTGAATTCAAGGTGAAATGACATGTGGTGTTGTACACTAAACACACTGTCTTTAACTCTCTATTAACGTTTATTAGGGAATGTTTAAATAACCACAGACATTAGAATGATGTAATTTAGCAGCAGAAAACGGCAGGATTTGCATTGGACACGCCCCCGTCAACGCCGGCCAATAGGAGAAGACTACAGTTGATAACTCGTGATGGACAGGAAGAATCGATCTCTTTCACCCCAGCTGAATGGGGAGAGCGCCTCCAAGCAGAGTCTCATTTGTATAGCATCGCATTATTTTGTTTGACTAAATGCTGTTAACTTTTATAAGCTTCCTTGGACTCTTTTGAGTTTGTCCTGGTCTCGGGGTTTTAAGAAATCCTAACACTAGATTGATTGTTTATTTGACTACTGGTGATAATTCATGAATCTACATTGAAATTGAAACAACTATAATGCAAAAATAACACAGTTAGCTAAACATCTAATTTTGTAGAATTGGATAAAACACACACAAAACAATGTTTATGGAGATATTAAAATCCAGTGTTCTGACAGTATTTCCATTGCAGAAGGGTGAGGCGGTTCACCTGACCTCCACCTGGTCTGCAGGAGAGAGATGTCTCCATCTGCTCACCACTCCACCTGAGGAATGTCTTCTGGTTTCGTGGAGCTCTTGGCCTCGCCGCTCCCGACTGATGATCAGCCAGATACTATAACCTCCCGACCAATCAGACGCTCGCATCTGTACCTCATCCCGCAGGTAGGCTTTCCAACAGACGAGCCAGTAGAAAAAGAGCGTTGCTTTTATTGAGAGCCAACCAATGGGAGCGTGAAGATGCGATCCATCAGCGCTAAAACAGGGCCACCTGTGTTTCGTGGGGTGATGTTGAGTGGAGATAGCATAGAAGTGTTCAGTGTGCATGTGGCTGTTATGATGAGTTTTCAATGCTTCTGCTTTTCTTTTGACAAACACAGATGTTGTTTTGCACTTACATGAAGCTGGTTCTATTGTGTTGAGTTTAAAGATGGTGTTGAAACTGGTTTAGATGAATGTAGTGGTCAATAATCTCCTGTGACATCATGATTGAAATCCAAATGTTTTTCGGAAAATCTGAAATTCATGATTAAGAATTTTCAGAGGGTTTGAGGGGTTCGGTTCTCAGCTTTCATAGGACATTTCTTGGCTGTAAGAAAGGGTTAGAAATGTCAACTGTTGACAGCAATGTTTGTTGATTGTCATTATGGTCATTCCAATAAAGCTATTTGAATTGAGTACTCATCTGAAAGGGTCGATAGGCAACTATGACCACTATAGGCAAGTGACAAAATATGCTCTGTTTTTTTGTGATTCATTTGAAACAATCTTTGAATACATCCTTGTACTTTGCAAAAGGCACTCTCTCCAAGGAGTAGACTCAAGCCTGCAGCTGGTTTGAGTCTACTAGTTTATTCTTCAGAAAGCGTGTTTTGTCTTGATCATTTTAGAAACATCCACTCCCCTGGTCTTTTCTAAACTGTCTTTCACTCCTTATATTGGTGCCCCTTTCCATCTGGCACCTAAGCAGTATATAACACATCATAAAATAATTTGCTAATATTACTTGACCCAGGTCAGTCTTGCGAAATGCTAACTCTTGCAGTTTGCTGTTAAATATTGGACTCTACTCTTTGGAACTGTAGTGAGAACCCCCCCTTCCTACCTTTCCTCTCCTCTCTCCTCTCCTCCTCCTCCTCCTCCTCCTCCTCCTCCTCCTCCTCCTCCTCCTCCTCCTCCTCCTCGGTGTCCAGTGGGGACCAAACAGACGGCCTGTGTTTGTTTCCCCTCTGGTCTTTCCTGATTGCGCGACCAGGCAGATTCCGGTCCGCTCTAATCTTGCCGTTAGACAGCCACCGAATTAACGAGAAATCCCATTTGACACACATGCTTCCACTTTTCTGTTTGTTGCCTCCCCCTCCCGAAGTCTGCTTGATTCATACAATTTCGCCTTCATTAGGCTGCATTTCAAGCTGCGGGGCACAGGTAATGCAAAGCATTTCCCCCCTTCAAATTGTAGGCCCTAGCTTCGGTTGCTAGGAAGTGGAAGAGCCTCAATTGCTGCCATTTCCTCGCCAGTGTACTGAGAGGTCCTATTACAGCGTTTAGGTCAGGGCAATTGGTGTCATTACAGGCAGCCAACTTCCCTCCACCAAAGTAATGAATTAGCCTGAGCTATTTGGGCTGTATGATTGCAGTTGCCAGGGGAGATGAGTATGAAGTGGAGGGATAATTATGGTATGTATCCCTGAGCGGATGTGTGCCGGTGTGGGCTAGCCACAGGGGCGGTTTCCACACTTATGTAATGGCTTAATGTAGCTGCTGACAGGCAACCGGGCAACATGGAAAGGTGCTACTGTGCTCTGCTTGCAGACTGTGACTGACATGTCAAACCATGCCAACATATTTTAACCCCGCGGCTCATTTACTTTAAAAGGCTCGGTCCAATGTCCAAGAGCCATTTGTGCTCAGAAATGCCCATGAGGGATGAATAAAGCTGATTGAATATACTTGTGTACTTTTAAAGATCACGTGCATGGTAATAAAGTGAAGCTTTCTATCAGTTAACTTTAAATTGTGCTTAAACTTCATTAAGAGCTTCAGTTTTTTATTAGCTGTTGAGACAGGCAAGGAAACCATTAACTCTTGGAAACACTGATAAATTACCCCCACAATAAAACAATAGTGAACTTTGATTGCATGGCCCATTCATAAAAAGCAGTGAAAACAATAACCGGGAGGTGCTACTTCATTTACACCGACTATTCCTGCGGGGGGGGCAAGGCCTGTAATGAAAGATATAAAAACAAGATAAACATGCGGTTTATAGTCAGTGAGTTTTCATTTGAAGTTTTTCAAAACAATGCAACGAATACAACCTGAATAAACGAGCTTTGACTAATTTGTTAAAGAAAACAAGTAAGGGGGGGGTTTGCTTGTTTTCTCAATGGGAAGTCGAGCGCTGCAAAAGGAACCCTGCCAGAAAGAAGGCTTCACCAAACAAAGAGGCTGGTAGGAAATAATGCTGGTCAGGGCTTGTTGGGCCATCTATGGGCTTCTCTCCAAGCCGCTGTAACTAGCTATAAGTCTTTTTATGGGGACACCCAGGGGGCCCCGCCAAGGACAGGAACTTTTGCATTTCTGCTTGAATGGGACTTTTGCCAGAGGCTGAGTTCAAAGTGCACTTTCCAGTCATTTGATTTTACTACTTTGTGTATTTGATAGGCTGGGGGTGAAGTACAGGGCCTGAAGTAATATTCCCCGATTTTCAGCCGTTTTTTAAGAGTCCAGTCTGAGGGGAAAACGGGACAAAACCTCGTAAAACTGTGGGACTCTGTCTCTATGTGCACACACACACACACACACACACACACACACACACACACACACACACACACACACACACACACACACACACACACACACACACACACACACACACACACACACACACACACACACACACACACACACACCACACACACACACACAACACACACACACACACACACACACACACACACACACACACACAAGCATTTCACTTCTGGCTCTCAAGCCTTCCCTCTGCTTTTCCTCTCCATCCTGCAGATCATATCTCATGTCACAGAGCAGCCTGATTATTTCTCAATACAGAATGTGTCTCCTGCATCCATATGTCTGTCATTGCGTCTCCCACTGCAGCTGCTTTTTAACTCACTTTTCATGAACATTTCTGGAAAAATACAATTTATGTATGGTAATAATTCCATGTTATTTACTTTAAGTAATGTTATTAAATTCATGTAAAAATCGTATAAGACATGTGTTTTAGTTTTGGTTATAAACTCTGAAATCTACGTCTATCGGCTCAATTATTTCCCCTCCTGTTAGAGTGTGACTTTGCACACAAGTCCAACTTTATCTGCAAAAACCCTTTGAAACCAAACCAAGTTTTATCCGTTCAAACAGCCTTCTCGTATCACAAGCCCACCATGGTTTTGATCAACAGATGAAAGAAATGTGGTCGACTTAAAAAAAAGTTATTGCTTCACGCTGTGGCAAAGTTGCTGTGTTCTTCTCTTTGTAGAACGGCCCATTTGCTTAGCAGTTGCATATCTTTCCAGCGATCAGCACTAAGCCAATCCTTCATCCTATCTGCTGCTGGTAAGCCACTGTTGGTGGTATTCTGCCAAACGGCACCAAAAACAAGGGACTCTGCACAATGCCACCTGGTGGTCCATGACTGCTTTGGAGCTTTGGCAACAATGGAATAAAATTCACTACTTTCAAAAATAATTTAAGTTTATCAAAAGCATTGTCTGCTGAGGAAATGCCCTTTTTTTAATGTTTTGTATGTATCTTTATTCATGTTTTTCTCCATAAAGCACAGCAATTATAGCCGTATCACATTCAATAGTCTTAGCTTCTTTCATTTTAATCTGAAGTTCACAGCAGACAATTATTGAATGAAGAATAATTTAACATTATTTAAATTATTAATACCCAAACATCTGGGACTAAAGTATACATTGTCTCTCTTTTGCTCAGTAAGTTATGCATCCTTGACAAAGTTTGATTCAACTTTTTTTAAACACAACTCAAAGCTGTTAACAGGAATACAAAATATACTTTAATTAATGTAGAAGAAAACTGAACTCAGTTCATATAATTTAAAACTGAACTCACTTGAAATTTGAACTCAAATCTTAGAAGAGTCATATCTAATTGTTAACACAAGACTGCTACACAGTTGCATTGTTCCTCAGCATAGGACACAACACATATCAGCATAGGACACAACACATATCAGCATAGGACACAACACATATCAGCATAGGACACAACACATATCAGCATCACATTTAATTTGTTAGCGCTTTTACAGGTGCTCAAAGACGCTTTACAGATATAGTGAAGGGAAAAGGAAGGAACAACAAATAAATATATAGTAAACAATCACACATTAAAAGCCAGACTGAAGAGGTGAGTTTTTGTAAGTGTTTTGAAGGTGGTGAGGTCAGTGCAGTCTCTGATGGGTTGGGGGAGTGAGTTCCAGAGGGAGGGGGCAGCGACGGAGAAGGCTCTGTCCCCCCAGGTCCGGTGATTGGTGCGGGTGGGGATGGATAGGAGGTTGGCTTCTGATGAGCGGAGGCAGCGGGAAGGGGCGTGGTGGTGCAGCAAGTCTGTGAGGTAGGGGGGGGCCTGATTGTTGAGGGCTTTGTGGGTAATGAGGAGGACTTTGAAGTTGATTCTTATATATTCTTATAATATGCAAATACTGACAAAACACTGAACATCCTATGGGTATAGCCTAATATTTCTGATGATCTGTATGATATCAGACTTAAATCAGGAGCAGGTTCAAAAGGTAGTTCCAAATATGTCTTGCCTTTTGTTTTGATCTCTGTACGGCAACAGATGGTTTGGACTATTTCCAAATTGCAAACAGAAAGACAATGGCCTGTCTGAACTTCCAATCACTGCAATCTCCCGTGTATGAGGAACAATTCAAGTTATGCTAAAAGAAACTGGCCAGATTAAAACAAATCAAATGATTTGATACAAGCCTGCCTTTGTGTCAATCTTGAAATGTGGCCTGTAATGGATGGTGTGTTGTGGGATGAAGTCATACTGCTCACAGTGTGTTAGAGAGAGTTTCACTTCCTACCTTTGGAAGAGTATGAGGTTAGCACGACAGCTTGATGGATGGTGCTTTTCTGTACACACTGCTTGCGGAATAAGATGATTTCATGTGGTTGTGAAGCCGCCCTGTTCTTGTTGCTTCGGAGCGCCTCAGCAATTAGCTCAGTCACCCATTACGTTCACTGTATGATAGGGCTGCAGTGTCTCTAAGTGGGTGTGTACATGGGAAATAGAGAGCTGCAGTAGTGTGTGTGTTTGTGTGTGAATGTCAAACCTCAAGGGACATAATTTAAAAGCCACAGTTGTAGTTTCATAAGACTACTTCGGCAAATGTTTACAGTCACGAGTGAAATACGCATTCAAGCTTTGCCAGTAACATTTCAGACGGTGTCAGTGCCCAAATCAAAGCAGCATCCCATGAATTATTAGATTTAATTTTCTGTATCAAATTAAGAAATGGAACTGTCCGCTCCTTTAATCAATCAAACTAAAAGAGGATTACTGCAGTTCTATTCATTAAAATCTGAACTGTGGGAGGATAAGAACTGAGAAATGATATCACCATCATAAGCTAACAACAACAACATCAACTTAGTACAGCTATCATACTGAATACATATTTACTGTGAATGTATGCACACATGTATGGCATATAGCTGTCTAACAGAAGTTAAATCCATTTCTCACTCATTCTGACAATGTACTTAACCCCAAATAAAAGAACCCAATAAAAAGAATTGTTAAATAATAGTGAAGTCACGTTGTAATAACAACTCATCTCTCTCAAGTTTTCTTTTTGAGGTTTGCTAAAAGCCACTGGGTCAAGTGTCCTACTTGGGTTGCCGTACGGAGTTGTCCAATATGGCGGCTCATCTCGCACATGCGCACTGCAGATCGGGCAGAGCTGCAGATCGGGTAGTGACAGCCATGATGCTCGAAATGTCCCTTATAGGCCTACGTCTGTTTCCGGTTATTTTTATTTTGAAATTCAGTTCCCGAGATTATGGAATTAAACCAATAAATAAAAGCAAGGATAATTGTGTGTTATTGGTGAGTACAGTACAGTGTGTTATTTAGAAAAGAATAACACATTAGAAGGAAAAAATACAGATGTCAGTATCCTGAGGCTCTGAGCCATTTCTTTTCCTCACAGACGACAAAAAAAGTCCGACATTATACGATTTTAAATAAAAACAATGATCGTGGCTTGATATTGAGTAAGAACATGTTTTTATGAACCCCACAGCTTCCGGTCTTCCACGACCCGACCGGACAAAAGACGTGTTGCAGGCACGAAACATACTACCTATAGAAATACATTGCTTTTAAAATCGTTCTGTGTGGCAGAATAAGAATATACTGTATATAGTCAAATGTCATGACTATAACACGAAATGCCGTGAGACTGGGTTGTATTGTGAACATGTAAGCATTGGTATTGAGAGTTAGCCTACTAGCGTTAGCTCAAAGCTGTGCATGTCAAAAGAGCTTGAAGCATAGCAGGAGACAAACACATAGTTATTTTATAAGCAATTGTATGTTGTTTTACTTTCGCAACCGGTCATGACTGTACCCATGCCTTCCATCGTTCACTAAACTAGCAGTTTAGATGCCAGAGGTGGTTAATTACAAGAAAGCTCAAATGGGTCTTCCTGGGAGAAAATGATGTTTATGTATGGGACATTGTTAGCCGGAAGGACATATATATATAGAAAGATATGCATACGAATAATGAAGTCAACCATAACTTCCTGAGAGTTGTAATGTTCTTCTTCTTCCTCCTCCTCTTCCTCCTGGGCCCTTGCCACCATTCCACCTATCCTTTAGTTATTTGACACTGCAGGAGACGCCAGGCATTCAGGGCATTCTTTGTCCCTGGAGAAAGGAGGAGGGAGACGGGGGGTGAGGCAGCGAGGGGGTGGGCTGCAGGGGGGACAATGCGAGAGGTTCCACTCCGTTCGGCTTCAATAAGAGCCCCTAACACTTTCCACACACACAAAAATGTACACACACTCCTCGACCACCTCCCGGCTCACGGAAGGGGCGGAGTTGAGTGCAGCGAGGCAGTATGGAGTTAGAGGAAGGGGGGAGAACAAAATAAAGAAATGCCCCCCACCACCACCACCAGCTCCTCCACCACTATCCGCCCCTTTCAGTGTGTCGTGGGGTGCCAGTATGTCCTGAGCCCCCTTTTTTCCCACAGGGAGCGAAGACGAAAAACACCCCTCTTCATCGACCCTCCCTTCTCCCTGCTTCAATGACTGAATTTGACTTTGGCTTCAGAAGCCATTTGCTTGTGATTTATTATCATCGTCACCTGCTCCGCTCCACGGCCTAAAACAGATGGGTGCAGAAACTTGTATGGTCCTCAAATTGTGTGATTTCCTTTTGGTGTTAGAGAATGATTCCAGTTTCTTACAACATGGATCTTGCGTTGTTAGTATTGCCATCATTTTGAAATGATAGAACATTCACCTGCTGTTAGCTCACATTTGGTTTGACCTCTGAATAAAGTTAATCTTTCTTCACTGTTTGCTTGTTTACAACAGAAGCGATGTTTGCAATGCTTTCCCATTTTTAGTTGAGTGCGATGCTATCATAAACAAAACTACGAAAAACCCTATAAATAGACCTAAATTGTAGTTCAACGATGTCAGTGATGTGCTGGCATTGTAGAGATACAGGTCTTCCTTACCAAGCTATTTGGTGCAACTTCGTATTGCCTTTGTGTACTTTTGTGAGTTTTCATGTTGTAGGACCTTACGATAAAATGTTCAATATAACCATTTATTCATTTTTTGGTTTATCGAACAGTCTGGTATTCTTACAAAGACCATTACAATCTAACGAAGCTGCTAACGTGGCTATGACTCGTGGTCTTGTTTGGTAAACGTACAACACAGTAATAATATCTATTGGTGCAAAAGCACAATTTAGGTTGATTGTCTTGGTTGACTGTAGGGTAATGGTTATTTTTATTCATATGCTGGATGTGTTGTCTTCACATCACATCTGGTTTGCCATGTTCTTAACATTTTAAATAGAAAATATTGTTTTTGGGGAAACTGTTTTACTCTCTTTAAAGAGCACTTCAAACCACACTTGTTTCAAAGACTTTAAAGGTTAACATTGATAAAAAGGAGGGGTCTGAGCTCACGCGGGACCCGGCAGCTACCGTCTAAACTAAATGCTGCCGTGATGAAACGCCATATCATGGATTATCAAGGATTCTCTCTGAAACAGTCTGGAGCTCAAAGGCTTTCTCTCTTGCCGGTTATACCACAAGGTGAGTTCCTTTTTACTTCCTGCTTCTTCACACACATGCTCTCCAGTACAGGTTAGCTCTGAGTGTTAGCGATGCTAATGTAAACACCGACCAGATTACGTCCAAAACAGTCGGGCATTGTTTCTGATAGCAACGTTTCTGATTGGGCCGTGGGTTCACATTTCAGATATGACGTCATATCGGACGCAAATCTGGATCAGCTCCGTTGTAGCCCCGTTTTTAGAGATTTGGGTACGGAGGAAAAGAGAGAGGGTTTTATTTTCTGACACTGCGTGAGTTCCCTGACGCACCGGGGACACATCTTTATGTATACAAGACTTTTTAAGGTTGTACACTAACTAAAGTCCTAGTGATGATTTGACGGCCATCGCACCGAGCCTCAGTCCGCGTGCCGGTGGCAGCCACGGACGTCTCCAAAAAATCCCCGGCATTTCGAGAAAGGAACCTGAGTTCCTTTTGCAATGCAATTTGTCTCTATACTTTAGACTGGGCAGACCAGGAGGCAGATGCCCACTCCCATTACAGTGAAAGCAGAAACCCAGAAGTCTTTGTGAAAAGAAGAGGAAAACGAAGGAGCCAGTTTAGCACTCCAACACGACAAAAGTGTAAAAATAATCCAGCATATAATAATTCCATCCCAAATGGTATTTTAAAGACACGTTACAGACGTTAATCATGAATGTAAGCGACGTCAGCCAACCTCAACCGGGACGTCCAGCGTTACTCTGTGGCGTTAAAATTACAGCCGTGGCCGGAAATGTTTTATCTGTCCTGAATATTAACATTCTTCCGGAGCTGCTGCGGGAAACCATAAGCCTGTTGTTTAAGAAATATCACTGCTATCATGGAAAACACATACATCCAAAAACATGCTCTTAACAGGAATGAAGGATGGAATTCTTATTATTGTATTTCAAACACAACTTGGTACAAACCTTCTTAAACGTATATAAAACAACGTCAACCTGATGATTTGGATGTTTTAAACCAAGAGGCGTGATGTATTGCTCGACAACCTGCTCGTCTGTTTACCTTACTGACCACAGTCACCTGTCCAGGCTTGGCTAATGTTTTGATTCCATCCTGTATTAATATATACATTTTATAAGGTATACAAAAAGAAACGGCACAGTTTTTATTCTTGTATTAAAAAAAAAGACTGCAGAGAAATCCAAAGAATATTTTCAATCTCTTACTTTTTCTAGACATGCATTATTTAATATTTTAAAGTAGGATATTCTATAGTTGCTTTGACTTTTAAAGAAGGACCTCAACATGTTGGATATTAGCAATACTATGTAGATGAAATCCACTTAAAAACGTGTGTAAGTAAATATTGTGGGAGTAATTAGCCTAGCTTAGCATAAGACTGGTTGCAAGTACGTCTCGGAAACTATGGGTGTTTCTCAATGTCGAGGAAGGCTGCTCCAGAGCCACTATTTCAAGCATACTACATCATCGAGTGCCGCCAAAGGACTGTTTCAATGTCCAGCATACTTGGAATTCTACCGAGACCAGCGAACTTCGTTTGGAGACATTTCGAGGCTGCACATGTGTAGACTTCGGTCTTAAAATCCCCACAATGCTTTGCGCACGGACCAATTTCCCCAAATCTGTGGCGGAAAATGTAAGGCGGGGCCTCTCATGTGACGCACACCTGCACACTTGCTCGCCTGTTCCACTCTTAGTTTTCCGAATGCCAGGAAGTGTTCTTGCCTCGCTTCTGAAGCAAGTGAGTCGGAAGACATGTGCTACCAAGCAAGCGTCCTCGACATTGAGAAACACCCTATGTGCTACAGTTTTCATCAACTCCCTGAAGATGCTTATAATTTCACTAGAATTGTGTGTTTCTAATAGTACTGCTAATTAATGAACTCATAGTGAATTGGACTGTGGTTGCAGCACGGCTCTTTTGCATAGAAAGAGAAATAGCACAGGAGCACTAAGACATGTCTTTCTTATTGCCATAATCTGCTTTAAATTCATAAGAAAGCAGTGGCTCTTACACATTGCTTTATTTAGTTAATGTTGAAGATGGTTCCTTTCAAAGCAGCTCCACAGCAAGCTGGACTGGCTCTCCAAACTTTGGTTAAACATGTTTTTAGTTTGGTTGTATCATCTCTATATTTAACGAGGTGAGTATAAATATGTGTGTGAGAGCAGTCTCAGAGGCCTGCAGATAATAATAATGTTACAGGAGAAAGATTTTGGTCTGCATTCTGGAACAGTTTATTAGGGGGAAGTCTGCAATTACATATTTTCTGGGTAAACATTAACTAGCTCTGTATCGCAGGCCCTCACAACAACAGCAGCAGTTTGGACTGTAACAGGCGTAGACAGAAAGTACTTGCATGATTCACTTTTACTAGAAGTGTTGCCACGAAATGGGCTGAGCACAACAGTCTGCTTTATTTGAGCAAACTATTAATCAGATGCTGGTAGTTTCCAAAGGAGGATATTTTGACATGTAGAGGGCTTAACCAAGAAAACCTCATGGAAATAAAGGACCATATTGAAATACTGCTAAACAATATTGTAATTAAGTATTTGAATAATAGTTTTATTGTAGTCTCCTGGATAATTTAACACTACTAGAGGCTCAGGAGGTAGATGGTTGTTCACCATACAGAAGTGTGTTTGTATTTATTTAAATATATATACACAGGGCGTCCGTGGGGTCTTAAAAAGTATTAAAAGTTGATAAATCAATTTAGCGAAAATGAAGGCTATTAAAAAGTATTAAAGGGCATTTTCCAAGGTATTACATTTTATAGCTTGTTTTCAATAAGTCTATAAATGGTCCAAAGAGGTTGTGTTCTCCAGTCTGCCTGAATGTAGTCATGGCGTAGGTGTGTAGTGTGATTCTGTGTAGTTTATTGATGGCATCCCGTTGGGTTTGACGTCATCTGAACAGGACATCGCACGCTCACTGCTTGATAGCGCGAAGCTCCGTTTACGCCGGTTGCTAAGCAACATCGTTATGGGGAAATGCAAGTCTGCGTCCAAATGGTTGGAAGATAAGGAGGAAGGACAATCAATACTGTATATAGTCAATGTGAGGTGAAGTGTGTCGCCAAGGTAACCGGTTAAAACTCTAAGTGGCGATGAGGTCTTAAAATGTATGGAAAGGGTCTTAAAAAGGTCTTAAAAGGTTTTACATCTGACTTCAGGATTCCTGCACATACCCTGATATATGAAACTCAACAGTTGTCATGGTGAAGACACCAACTTGGTGTGTCTTTGTTGCGATTTGTCACAAAACACCAACACAGTTAAATGTATCTAACATGTGAATGTGATGGGGATTTGGAATCTTAAAGTGAAAATGTTTTATTATTTTACCATTTGCTTTTGTTTTCTCTAAATGTGGTAACCTTGGGCAGTTTTGGCAATCTGACTTCTCATACAACCAGTGATGGTTTAACGATTACACCAGTGCCAAAATAAAACCCATGCTGTACTAAATCATATTTTTTCATTTATGTTTCTACAAAATCAAACACAGGTTTGCATTACATTGCAACATAATGTGTAACTGGGCGGTTGGATGTTTCTTGTACTGATAATATGCTTTGGGGAAATCCTAGACCTTTCATCTTTACGTTTATACGCAAGCTATATGAACTTAAAACAAGTATGAACTTAATACCTAATCAGCTGAGTTGTATATCCACCCAGGCCTTGGAAGTGCTCCAAATACCAACTATTTAACACATTGCTGAACTCAGAATGCTAATGCTAATACAGATGATAGCAAGGCTGACATTAAGGTCAGCTGACGTCCTTGCCTATATTCCAAGTTCGTCCTTTAGATAGAAAACATGCACAATGTTTAGAAGAGTTATTCCTGTGTGTACCAACCACATCCTGCATCGTCACCATCCACAGAGCAAAGGTTTATACGGAAACATAAGAGGCAGAGCAGGAAGGAGGAGAGAGAGAGAGGCAAGTCATAATAGCTTACAAATGTTGCCCCTCTCTCTCTCTATGTGTGTGTGTGTGTGTGTGTGTGTGTGTGTGTGTGTGTGTGTGTGTGTGTGTGTGTGTGTGTGTGTGCCCATCTGAGGGCAATTTCCAGACCGGGGCAGTTGTGATGGATCTCTGCCTTTCAGGTGTAATTATTTTAAGAGAGATTGAGCTGTTAAGCACTTGAAAAACATCACAGAGGCTCAGAGTGTTTATGCTTTCCGTTCTCTCTCTGAGGTCCCTACCAGGGGGACTCGCTCCTCAGAACACCAGGCCATGAAGCACAAGAAGACACTGTGAAGGGATCAGGCCCTTCATCCAGGACACGGTTCAACCTTGTACTGCAGCATGTGCACTTCACTCTGCATCGGCCATTTGGCTCAGGCAGTGTACTCCCTCACTGCGAGTTGGTCGCAGGTACGTCTAAACAAAAGCACGCCCTTTGCTATCCTGGCTCCGAAATGGTGAGTTGAGTTCCCCATTGATATCAGGACAGCAGGGAGTTTAAGTGTCTTCCGTTGCAGACTGAAAACCCAGCTGTTTCAACTGCTCATTGGCCAATAGACATACAATGTTTCAATGTTGCACGTGATGAACACATAAATGCAACACTATTTTTTATAAAATTCTTTTAAAATATCTGATGCTTAAGAAGGCTATTTTGATTGGCGAGTACTTTACTTTTTGTACTTAAAGTATTTTTTATTGCTTATACTTTTTTACTTTTACTTAAGGACAATTTTGAATGCAGTGCGTTTACTTCTGAGTATGTTTACACTGTAGTATTGCTACTTGTACACCTACTTATTGCTAAGTGTCAACTAAATGAAATGTACTGTTATATGCGAACGAGTGTTTTCAGATAATAAAAGAACGTAGTACGAAGTGGTGAGACATGTTGTAAAAAGTCTGATGAATGCAATTTACAAACTTATTTATTTATTTTTTACTCAAATCCAATTTGCAGGTAACATCATGTAGTTCATGCATTACTAAACCCAGTGGTCTCCGGCCTCAGTTCCCCTCACACCTCCCTCAGTTACCATGGCGCCGCTCTGTGCTCTTTTCAGCCGTGGATCACCCCGGGCCTCAGGACAAGGTAAAGAAAAACCCACGCTGCCGTTAGTGCCGGAGTTACTCTCAGTCCAGCTCACATATTAACCCCCTCCACCCTCCAGAGGAGCTTTCATCCCACTGATCTTATCTCACCAGAAAAGGAAATTGACTTTGATGACTTCCATAAGTGAAGGAGAGTGCAGAATAAATGTCATGTCCTTTCTCTTTAACCCCCCACCTCCACCGCCACCATGGCTGCTATCACCCTCTTCACCTGTTTGGATACCTTCCCCCTACTCCCCCTATTTTTCATCTTGACTGTTCTGTTCTCGGATATTAAAGAGGCCCTATTTATCTCTTTCCTGTAGTGTGTTATATAAGTTTCTGTGCATGTAAATGATCTGCAAAGGCTCAAATCCCAAAGTTCCCTAAAGAGGGAGTTTCTCTCAATTCAAAACACTGAATGAAACATTACATATCACTTGTTAGACGCTTTTATCCAAGGCGACTTACATACTCAACACTGTGGGCAATCCCCACACGAGCAATTTGGGGTGAAGTGTCTCAGGGACACAACGACATGCTGACTGCAGTGGGGTTTGAACCTGTGCTCCCCTGATCCCAACACCAGCGCACTAATCCACTGCGCCACACACCTCCTGATACCATAGTTGAAATCTTATTTTAGCTTTTCCTGCACCTTACCTGAACCATTTTGTCTTTTACTTCTATGTTCTTCTCCAAACTGTAATAAAATACCTTTGGCTTTTCCAAGAGGTCAGAGTTCACGTTCAGGCACAATTCATCAGTCCTTGAGTATGGATTCACATGCTCCTCCGCCGGGTTGCTGCCTCGTGTCACTTCCTGACAAACCCCAGCCTTCCAGATGAAGAATAATCCCTCTGATCAGCGCCTGCAGCCACAGAACGGGTCAGAACTTCTCAATTGAATATTGCGTGTAATGCTATGGCACAGTGTAGCAGCACCACCCTTATGATGATGGATTAGAGAGCTGCAAAAGCTTGTTTCATTGTGTGTCTGTCGAGATGTTTAGCCTCCAGCAGGACAGAGAGAAAAGGTTGAGATTCTTAATAGAGCTACATTTAGATGCTTTTTACAGAACAACATCCAACCATTTCTTTGTTGGGTGTGGTGTGTACAGGGAGACAGTATATATATTGTCTGCTAAACTGTCACTCATGTACCTCATTCATTAAGTCCAAATACTTTCGTTTTATTGTACAAACTCCCTGACAGTCGGTGCATTGTCCTGCTGTTTGAATCAAACCCCACCCATCTGGGACGGGAGGAAGCTAAACCAAGTCGTATCAAAACGTTTTTGCAAATGCTCTCTGAAACAGGTCTGTGCAGTGCAGCACAAAAGAGCTCTCTGACAACAGGTTGCTCAATGCATTAAACATTCATTAACTTCCATTCTCTTGAACAGTGCGTGCTGTATTTGATCAGAAATATCCTGTTTATTTTTTTAATCAAAACCAACTGTTGCACTTTGCTTTCTCCTAATGTCTCTTTTCGGGGTTTTCGGGGGTGCATGTAAATGGTCTTCCCTCAGGCCTGTTAACGTCCATGACTTAATGACACCACTATGTAATACTCACACTTCTAGCGCTCCAACACATTGTATGTGATATGTTTAGGGGCGGGACATCTCTTAGCGGTTGACCAATCACAACAGAGCCGGCCAGCTAACCAATCAGAGCAGACTGAGCTCTGGTTTCAGACAGAGGGTGAAAAGAGGTGGTGCAGCACAGGCAGTATGAGAAAAATAAAGTGCTTTTTGAACATTAAAGCATGGAGACATGTCCCAGGAGAGTAAACACATACCTGAACCTGAACATTAGCATTATATGTCCTCTTTAATGCATAGGTTTTTCATCCTGGCATCATTTTGGATGTGATTTTTGAATTCGAGCAGCTTCTCAGTGCTCGAATGCAGAAACACAATCTGTGGGTGTTTCTTAATGTCGAGGAAGGCTGCTCCAGAGCCACTATTTCAAGCAGACTACGTCATCGAGTCCCGCCGAAGGACTGTTCCAATGTCCAGCATCCTTGGAATTCTACCGAGGCCGGCGTACTTCGTAGCGAGACATTTCGAGGCTGCACATGTGTAGACTCCGGTCTTAAAATCCCCACAATGCTTTGCGCACGGACCAATTTCCCCAAATCGGTGGCGGGAAATGTAAGGCGGGGCCTCTCATATGACGCACACCTGCACACTTGCTCGCCTGTTCCACTCTTCGTTTTCCAGGAAGTATTCTTGACTCGCTTCTGAAGCAAGTGACTCGGAAGACATGTGCTACCAAGCAAGCGTCCTCGACATTGAGAAACACCCCGTGATTCCAAATTAGAGCCACATTAGATAATACAAACAAAATGTCATTTGTAAAACACCATTTTCTGAAACTGTTTTGAATAAACACACCTGATTAGTAATTCTCTGCGTATCCATGCATCACACCTTTTATGTCTGCACACATGTCTGTCACCTTTCCTCCTCATTCACCCTGGACCATAGCAAAGAGTACCAACGAATTTTGTATTTGTCCACATCCTTTGTCACACCATATTAGTGTTATTTCCAGCCACCAGAGCCCATCACACTCGATCAAGGGCCATCTATACACACAAGTCAAAATGATTCCATTAATAAGTCAGCTCCGTGGTATTTAGGCGAAGCTTGGGATTTAAGACTTCCTCTTGCTTGGTGGAATTTGCCCGGCCTTTCGGAGCTACCTTTGTGTGATTTATGTGCCTCCGGTGGATTAGGAGTACTCAAAAGCCATTTAAATCACAATCCCCTGCGTTCCAAAGCAATGCTGGAAAGACAATGTAGTGTAGTGAAAAAAAACTCAACAAGTACTCGGCTGATAGTTATAAAGCAGCCATATTCCAAAGAAGGGCCCATGAATAAAAGTGCAAACCCCTCTATTAGGGGGATGTGCCTGAACTTGAGCTGAAAGGAATGTTTTGGATTCACAAGGATCCTGTGTGTGAGACTGTGCGTGTGTGTGTGGGGTTGTATGTCACTATGAAGTGTAAGTGCGTGAGTGTGTGAGTCTGCATGAATAGATGAATTGACCCCAGGTTAGCATGCTCCATGTAAAGGCAGCAATTCAACATAACATTCTCACTGAGCTTATGCACAGCTGCACAATGCCTTCACCATGGTATCACTGACGTTATGCATATCTGACATAGTCATGAAAGATGGCCTCTGTGTAGAAAAACATCTGTGATGCATACTTTCAGCTCTAGCCGTATCTGTTTTATCATGAGAGACTGTTTGTGTGCCTCCTCACAAGCTTGTGTGTGTGGTCAGAAAAAGCAAGGTTCTGAAAAATGCTGGGAAAGGGACATAAATCTCCCCCGACTCCCGGTGGGACGTCACGGAAAACGGAGACCTTAAAGGCAGGCAGGGGAGGAACGCAAACATCAATCGTGGAATCCAAGGAGAGCGTGTTCTGGGTCTTGTCGGATGCTTAAAACCAGGCCAGGAAGTGTGTATGTCTGCCTGAGCATGCTTGGCTTTTCCACGTGTGTGTCTTCGTGTGGAGTTGGTGGATTTGTGTGAGAGTTTCAGTTTGTGCGTGTGTGTAAACTGGTCTAAAAAAAACGCCTTCCCAGACTCCCCTCTTCTGGGGTGGAAACGGGCAATAAATAGCAGGGTATCTCCTGGCGGCCGTCCAGCAACCGAGGCCCTGGCAAGGAAGTGACTCATTTCAGTGGAGTGAAAAGGAGGGGGGGGGGGGTGTAAGAGGATTTTTGTGTCTCTTATTATCAGTCAGCCAAGGCAAACCACACTGGCAGGCCAAAGAGGGAAGAGAAGGAGGTGGGGAGGAAGTGGGGGGGAGAAGGTGGTTTTGGGGGAGGTGGAGAAAGGGGGAGGCACTGCCAGTGTGATAGGACCTCTGCTGCTGGTATTTGGCTCTTTTTAAGAACTGACTTGTGACCTTCCATGTGCAACGAGCCAAGAAACACGCTGGGAGAGTTTGTTTGCTGACACCTAAGCGATGAATGCTCTCCCTGCATATTCTGGGTTATTTAAGAACACATCTTTGGTTTAGGAAAGTATCTGTCTTTCTTTTAGATTTCATATTCAGCGAGGAAAATAAAGCTCCTTTCATGATTTTGTGTGTGGCAAGAGTTGGACGAGGGGCTCCAAACTAGGCTGGAACTAACGTCAGCTAAACTCTACATGTGTACTTATAGTTTTACGATCATTCCTATTGCTTATGGCGCTTATCACTCATTGAATTCATTACTCAGATATGGGCGTGTGGCAACATCTCTGTCCGTTGAGTCTGGGTAATAATGGAACAAAAGCAAACAGGAACAACACCTGTGGTGCGACTCCCAACAGGAAGCTTTTCAAACTGCCTCAGGCATCCAAATGAAATGCTTTTGGAATTGCAAACAGTGGCTTAAAACCCACTCCTCCCTCAACTTTAGATGCAGGAATTTAGTGGGCTATGTCTGGTGATCTTTGTAACTTTCTGAAAACCGACAAACCAAGCATGCAATTCATGCAGCGTTTGACCAGGTCACCAATAGAGGAAGAAGCATATTTCTGTCTGCAGTGCAAAGTGCAGTACGGCTAGGGTGATCCATGTTGCCATATTAGTTCACATAAATAGGTTAACTAAATGAACAAGACTTCCTGGTTCAAATTGATATAGTATTTACCACAGAAGGGTGTGAGAATGAGTCCTTAAACCTGGAAATTGGTTAACAGTTATTGAGTTAGCATTTTCCAACTTTCAGTTCCTTCTTCTGGAAGTCGATGTTTTATTGAATAGATGGGGCGAAGCCTGCGAGCGAGTTCAGGCAGTCAACTCGAGCACCAATGATACATTAACACGTGACGCACCTCGTCCCTCTTACAACCAACCAAACACATTCTCCTTAACTTGCCGCTCTATTTAAGCTGCCAGGTCTTCCTGCCTCTGCCTCGCTATGCTGCTGCTGCTGCTGCTGCTGCTGCTGCTGCTGCTGCTACTGCTGTGTTCACGTGCTATTGCTGTGTTTCATGTTGCTGCTGCTCGCCTGCCCCACCACCACCCCAGCTTCCACCCCAGCTCCACCCCAGCTTCCACCCCACCCCACCACCACCCCAGCTCCCACCCCAGCTCCACCCCAGATTCCACCCCAGCTTCCACCCACCACCACCCCAGCTTCCACCCCAGCTTCCACCCCACCACCACCCCAGCTTCCACCCCAGCTTCCACCCCAGCTTCCACCCCACCACCACCCCAGCTCCACCCCAGCTTCCCCCCAGCTCCACCCCAGCTTCCACCCAGCTTCCACCCCAGCTTCCACCCCAGCTTCCACCCCAGCTTCCACCCAGCTTCCACCCCACCACCACCCCAGCTCCACCCCAGCTTCCACCCACCACCACCACCACCCCAGCTTCCACCCCAGCTCCACCCCAGCTTCCACCCCACCCCACCACCACCCCAGCTTCCACCCCAGCTCCACCCCAGCTTCCACCCAGCTCCCACCCCAGCTCCACCCCAGATTCCACCCAGCTTCCACCCCAGCTTCCACCCCACCACCACCCCAGCTTCCACCCCACCACCACCTCAGCTCCACCCCAGCTTCCACCCCTGCTTCCACCCCAGCTTCCACTCCACCACCACCCCAGCTTCCACCCACCACCACCCCAGCTCCACCCCAGCTTCCACCCCTGCTTCCACCCCAGCTTCCACTCCACCACCACCCCAGCTCCACCCCACCACCACCCCAGCTCCACCCCACCACCACCCCAGCTCCACCCCACCTCCATCCCAGCTTCCACCCCAGCTTCCACTCCACCACCACCCCAGCTTCCACCCCAGCACCACCCCAGCTCCACCCCACCACCACCCCAGCTTCCACTCCACCACCACCCCAGCTTCCACCCCACCACCACCCCAGCTCCACTCCAGCCACCCCAGCTTCCACCCCACCACCACCCCAGATCCACCCAGCTTCCACCCCAGCTTCCACCCCAGCTTCCACCCCACCACCACCAGCTTCCACCCCAGCTTCCACCCCAGCTTCCACCCCAGCTCCACCCCAGCTTCCACCCCAGCTCCACTCCAGCTTCCACCCCAGCTTCCACCCCACCACCACCCAGCTTCCACCCCAGCTTCCACCCCAGCTTCCACCCAGCTCCACCCCAGCTTCCACCCCAGCTCCACTCCAGCTTCCACCCCAGCTTCCACCCCCCCACCACCCCAGCTTCCACCCCAGCTTCCACCCCCAGCTTCCACCCCAGCTTCCACCCCAGCTCCACCCCAGCTCCACCGCAGCTTCCACCCCAGCTTCCACCCCACCACCACCCCAGCTTCCACCCCAGCTTCCACCCACCACCACCCCAGCTCCACCCCAGCTTCCACCCCAGCTTCCACCCCAGCTTCCACCCCACCACCACCCCAGCTTCCACCCCAGCTTCCCCCCAGCTTCCACCCCAGCTCCACCCCAGCTTCCACCCAGCTTCCACCCCAGCTCCACCCCAGCTTCCACCCCAGCTTCCATCCCAGCTTCACCCCAGCTCCACCCCAGCTTCCACCCCAGCTTCCACCCCACCACCACCCCAGCTCCACCGCAGCTTCCACCCCAGCTTCCACCCCAGCTTCCACCCCACCACCACCCCAGCTTCCACCCCAGCTCCACCCCAGCTTCCACCCCAGCTTCCACCCCAGCTTCCACCCCAGCTTCCCCCAGCTTCCACCCCAGCTTCCACCCCAGCTTCCACCCCAGCTCCACCCAGTCCACCCCAGCTCCACTCCAGCTTCCACCCCAGCTTCCACCCCAGCTCCACCCCAGCTTCCACCCCAGCTTCCACCCCAGCTTCCACCCCAGCTTCCACCCCAGCTTCCACCCCAGCTTCCACCCAGCTTCCACCTGTAGGCTCAGGGATAGTTATGTAATCATCACTCAATGTTCTTTGTAAATCTGTGGAGTGATGAGGCCCGAGCCTAGACGCCAAACTCAAACTATATCCTGCTATAATAAACATTAAGAAACACGTGAGTTTTCTGACTGAACTACGGTTGTGGTTAGATGCCTAAAATAAGATCTGTGGTTAACACGAGCTTTTTTAAGTTTTCTTTTCAGCCGTAACAACTGCAGTAAATACTCCAATCATGAATCATGAATATCTGACGCTTAACTTTTCCCATGTCATGAATCAATATATCTGACATTATGGGATTGGTCCATTTTGGTTTGGTTTCCAGATAACACTTTAGAGAAAATTAAAAGAAGATACATACAAGGAAACCTGCATAAGAAATCTATTTAAAGAAATAAATTGCTGCCCCTCAAACAGAGTACATTTTTCTAACTGATGATCAAGTGTTCATCAACTAAGCAGGATAAGCAGACAAAGGACTAACAGATTGTTTGATTGACACATTCTGGGAAGTGCAGCTCAAAGATATTACACCACCGAGCCCTGAATATGCAAGATGGAGAGAACATTAACAAACGAGAATCTTGCTGATTTGCACTTTAAGGCATTTATCGGCTGTATCCGCAGCAGCAGCAGAATGAGCCTCCTGTTTCCATTATCAACATTACACATCCGGTCTGAAGGGGCCTTTCAACTGCATAATCATAAGTCACACAATGAAAAGCCACCACTGTTAAGCAATGAACACCTACCTCCACTCTGTCCCATCTGAGTTCCCAGGTGGGTGTACAATATGGCAGACCTTTGTTCCGTGTGTGTGTGGAAAAGCACACACTGTCAACACGGGAGAGAAAAGCTAATATTTACCACGTATGGCCTCGGCTTTAATATTAGGAGCTAGTGGAGGCAGAACATAGGTCTCCCTCTGGTCTCACTTCCTGCCCACAGGCAATATCCAGAAATGAGTTTTTTTAAGCTTGTACTGCTTTTATTAGACAAGATAGAGTGGAAAGTATCATTTGGACAAAGAAATATGGAGGTGTAACACGTTGGAATCAGAACCAAAGCATTATGCAACAGATTCTGCTTCGTTGTATTCAAGTTTCTGTACCAATCACATTTTTTAATTATTCTAAATTATAGATTATAATTCGTACATTTCACGACCTTAAGCCATTATAGTAACAGCAATTCAGGCAAATAACAGGTTTCTTAAACAGAGTTTCTGTAATTGCATAATATCCTAGTTTTAACATTCATTCGAAGTTGAACAGGGTAATGGTGGTCTAATGGATAGTGAGGCGGGCTGAAGATCGGAAGGTTGTGAGTTCAAATCCCGTCTGGAACACCACCCTTGTGTGCCCTTAAGTAAGGCACTTAGCCCTTAATTACTTCAGGGAGAATGTCCCTGTAATTGGTCATTGTAAGTCGCTTTGGATAAAAAGCGTCAGCTAAATTAAATGTAATGTAAAAAAAGTTTAACCAGAAAAACCGACACTATCTGATTCAAAACGTACGCCCTTACAGAAGCTTTGCAGTAATCTCCAAAGTGATTTTCTCCAGTCCACGCGGCAGATATTCTGTGCATATTTCCCCCTCTTTGCTCCCGATCCTCCTTCCAAACAGGAAATGATCCCAGGGCCATTTCTATCCTCATGGCCCAGACCAGAGGAGTGCATACTTAAGACAAACTGGCTATGTCCCCCGTCTCAGGAAAGAACTCCAGACAAGTTCTTGTCCAAGCATTTCGGCTAAATACCGCATGAAATGAGTCAAGCTGTGGGGCTCTGGCGCGGGACCCACATCAATATCCAACTCGGTGGCCAGGTGTCGAGGGGAAATTCTCAATTGAATATTTTATCCAGCTTTCTGGGAGCTCGGGGAGATGTATCATGTGTGGATATTCGTTTCTCCCCCTCGCTATGCGCCCCGTCTCCTCTCCTTCCGTCTTGTTTTTGGCATTCCTCCGATGCGGCCCTTGTGCAGTCTGCTGTGGCTCCGACTTGCACACCTGCCACGGAGAAACAGCTGTGGTCCGGCACAACATCATTAGTGCAGCTGAAAGAGAAGGAAAGGCCTGCGTAACGGTTCCCCCTCTGTTTACTCTCCCCAAGAGTTCAACCCCGGGGCATCTGTACAATGGACAAACATTTTTACGATAAAGACGTGCACAAAGTTGTCCACCCCACATGCTTTCACTGCTGGGACGTGTAACACGATCATGACGAAACCTGTGGGAGAGCAGGGGCGCTGAAAGAACATTTTATACCTCAAGACAAGTATGTCCTTTTCGGGGTGTTCACTACCCACAGCTGTACATCGGATGGCTTTAAGGGCAACCTTTGTGCATTTATCCCTACACAGCTTATACACCATGACCATGGGTTTTGGTAAAGCATGAAAAATGAACTCTCTTAAAATCGGATTTGGACCCTCGCACGCAAGACCTGGCCTCTTAACACTTCTCTTTCGTCCATCTGGGTATTTACAAGCAGTCGAGAAACATGGGAATATATTACGTACAGTGCTGTAATTGATACGTGCTCAGTGGATGTGGAGGACAAGGAGAGAGGAAGTGCTTCCATTGATTTGTAAAGATACTGGAGTGTAGGCCTCTCTTAACAGCCTCTGTTCTTCCAGAAACAGAGGAGGGAGATTTGACCCCTGTGGGTACCAAGGGCTGCTGCGGAGAGCAGACGCCAAGCCACAGACCCAAGACTCCACTGTAAAAAATGTCCATTTTAACAAGTCACTAGTGCAGAGACTGAGATTTTTCTACAGCAATGGATTATTGTATAAATCAGGATTTAAGTTTTCCATGTCAAATGATATAGTTAAGCTAAGCTAAAGGATATTTAGGCACTGACTATAGTTTGTTTTTGTACTAACAATTGCTTCATCAGCGAGTGTTTACCATTCATAATGCAATGTTTAGACACTGCTTCTGACTGTACATGTCACTTGTTAGACGCTTTTATCCCATTTCTACAGTAAATTACATTTCTTAGTGGTTCTTTTGGTTCGTTTTACACAGTATAGTATGCAAATAATTATATATAAGCACTTTTTAAAAGGTTAAGACCTGTCCATTCTCACATCAAAAGTCAGCACGCATTCTTGAAAACAATGTGTTTATTCGATTGGCCATCCAATTTTCTGAAGGGAAAATGCTTAGAGTGTTTCTGAACGGCCACATATGAAAAGGCGGTGTGCTGGAAATTGGCCTACGAAGAGAGCGGAAAGATGAAATGACCGCTTTGGGGAGAATGGTGTGCACACTTCCATACAACCCTATTCTGAGAGGCATGTTTGCTGTTGTGTGTGGTTATGAGAACAAAATATAAAAATTGTTTAAATACTATAGAATTAAAAAGCCTCTGGAGAAATGGGTATTTATTTCAGGACAGGCTCTCGGACAAATTGGCTTTAGGTCGTATTTGATATTATGGGGTTGGTATAATGGGCTATTGGGAACAACCCAACACATCGGATAAACAATTCTCTACAGCACAGTTTGTGAATCAATCAATCAATGTTTATTTATATAGCCCAATATCACAAATGTTACATTTGTCTCAGTGGACTTCACAGTTTGTACAAAATATCAGTATGACAATACGACACACCCTGTCCTTAGACCCTCTGTCCTCAGACCCTCTGTCCTTAGACCCTCACATCGTACAAGGAAAAACTTCCGAAGAAAACCCACAGTTTAAAGGGAACATGGGAGAAACCTCAGGGAGAGCAACAGAGGAGGGATCCCTCTCCCAGGACGGACAGACGTGGAATAGATGCCGTGTGTAAATTGAAAAGATAATACATTTGCAACATAGGTAGTCCAAATGTTTGGAAATGCATGTGTGTATAATAGGAAGATGAATCCACGAGGATATCCATCCAGGACCTATGATCCAGGACCACAGCCACGACTCAAGATCCAGGGCTCGCGATGCAGGACACAGGACCGCAGGATCATCCATGACTCCGGATCCCAGCGTATATAGACACCAAAAAGAAAGACATTTGGGGAAGCTGGGTTAATCGGAACATGAGAGTACACAGGTATAGACAGAGAGAAGGAAGAAGTAAGATGTCCCCCGACAAACTAAGCCTATATCAGCAAAACTAGGGGCTGAATCTAATCAGCCCTAACTATAAGCTTTATCAAAAAGGAAGGTCTTAAGCGCACTCTTAAGAACGGATAGGGTGTCTGCCGCCCGAACACAAACTGGAAGCTGATTCCACAAATGTGGAGCTTGATAAGAAAAGGCTCTGGCTCCCATTGTACTTTTAGAGACTCTAGGAACAACCAACAACCCTGCATTCTTGGAACGCAATGCCCTAGTAGGACAGTAGGGTATAATGAGTTCTTTAAGGTAAGATGGCGCCTGCCCATTAAGGGCTTTGTAGGCGAGAAGAAGAGTGAGTGAATGTGGAATTTATTAGTGTTTCAATGCAACCCACATGGTTATGATAATGTATAATTATAAAAAACAATTGTACAATACTGATTCAAACTTAAATGTCTCCCTCTGACGTTGATAAATGTAAGAAAATAACTCGTATATGAATACGTTTGGCAGCGTGACATCATTCCATTTCTATTCCAGTGACACTTCATTAAAGAAATACTAAGTTTCTGCGAAGAGTGATAACAGGGTTGATCACTCCACTTATTTTAGGGGTGATGTAACTTGGCTGAAATACTTTTTTGGAAACAATTGTAGAAATGTGAAATCATCTCTCTTTCCTGTGAGCTGTTTTTCTTCCTCTCAGAAGGAAGAAAAGCACGTTTAGCGCTTAACACTATATTAAATAACCTGTTTAGATGAATATTTCTTGCAGTGGATACCTACCGGAGAAAATCAATCCGTCACCACGCGCACAGGAAGGAAGCCTGGGCTGGGGAGAGATACTGCTCTTAATGACATGTCTCTGTGTGCCTGGACCAGAGGGGGAAGTAACCGGATATTTAAACAGAGATAAGAGTGTGTGCCAAAGGGGCCGGGATTGGATATGACTGAAACCCCATGGCAACCGGCCGGGGCTATCGGATATGGAAAGGTAAATAGTAATGCAGCCGTAGCATGTTTTAATGCTGTAAATTAAAAGCTCATGTAACATTCATGCGAGGGTGATATATGGGTGGTTACGTTTTGCCAAGTTTTCATTAGTGATTTCCTCCATGCTTTTAGCAGCGCGCTTGTTTTAAATCAAGATTTGGAACATGCGTTTTGGCTCATCAGGATCTGTAAGCAGAAATCAGATATGCTGTGTTTCCAAGCAAGAGCATTCACTGCCATACTAAAAGGAAGGAGATGAAAGTATCATTTACTTAACCCTCTTAGACAAGAGGAAGAAGGAAGATGAGAAAAATGTGTGTGTTTATTTAACAAATATCTGTGGCGGTTAAAGTCCACTTCCTTACTTTTACCTTATACTGTATATACTGATATAATCTGCTCCTACATTTCCCAAAACAGATTTGACATCTCCAAGAGAACAGGTCTGTACTTGTTCTATCCAGCTGTGGCTTTATACAAGTTACTCTCAGTTACTGTGTTGTGGCTGCAATGCATTCTGGTCTGTTGAAGCTACTGTGGACGGGGGAGTTGGTACCTGACCAGTGTAGTCCGTAGCATCTGATATATTTTGTTAAGGTTGTGCAGTCAAACCTCTCTGATGATGTTAGGTAAAGTCATACTATTTAACCAGTTATCTTCGGAGTAGATACTAAATAGACCAAATTACCAGAGGCTCAGATATAGACGGCGAGGATAAGCAGACAAACATTTGGCTATTATTACATTACATGTCACTTAGACGCTTTTATCCAAAGCGACTTACATACTGTGGGCAATCCCCACAGGAGCAATTTGGGGTGAAGTGTCTCAGGGACACAACGACATGCTGACTGCAGTGGGGTTTGAACCTGTGACCCCCTGAGCCCAACACCAACGCACAACCCACTGCACCACACTCCTCCCACAGCTATTATGGTCTTTGAGAGACAATACAAACTTTTAAAACTAACAGCACCACTGCATGACACATATCCTCCTCATTACTTGAAATGTATCACTGCTTTAACACAGCAGCAAAACAACAGTGTCATCTGCAACACAACGCAACATCCTTTGACGATGGACTACCTTGATCAATCAAGAACATGGAAGTATGAACTAAACCTGGTCAATTGATTGTTTACCAAATGACAACTGAATCCACGCTCGTGATCGTCACCATGATCACTTTGTGAAGTTGTACAATCCTGCGTCATAGTGTCATAAAACGCATGCTTTAGTTTATTTACTTGCTCTCCTGCTCTCATAATCTTTATATCTCATAAAAAAATAACAACTGCATAACTCTCATTAAACGTCATGTGGTTATTACTCAGCAAGCATCCAGTAAATTGTACCAGCCTCCATAATAAATGGGGAACCAAAGCATGTACGAGTTCACAGGGATGCAGGTCAGGCACATATGTACGTAGCCGATATACAAAAATAAAATCACTCTCACACTGATCACTGTATCAGTCGCTGTTCGTTATGTTTGCATAACCAGATCAGGTTCCCTCTACATCTCAACTGGTCAGGCCTCTGGACCCACTTTTTACTTCAATACATCGCGACCCAACATTTTGAAGCACTCTAATCTATTCAACAAAAATCGTGCTGTAATATATACGCTTTTCAGCATACATTATTAATACAAGTGAAGTACAGTGCATATATCCCTTATATCCCTTCACAGAACTAAAGTATGCTTTTAAAAAAGGTTTAATGAGATGATGGAATTAAAGCTGAACTATATAAAGGCACGCATGCTGAAAACCCAACCCCAGCAGGGGGGTCTGGGGGGATTCTCCCCCAGGAGATTTTTACAAATACTAACATAAACTATGCATTCTGGTACTCTGAGAAGAAAATAAATAAATCTATTACTACCTGACATATTAATAATATTTTATGCCATTGTTTGTTTTTCACTTTGTTCTGACATCTTGCTGCAAGAAGAGTAAAGAGGAGATAGTCTGTGTGACTTACTTTAAATTGTGGGTAAGGGTAGATAGCCCCCATTGTTCTGTGAGCTGTCAGTCATCAGACCGGGGGTCATATTTCATTACGTGTTCATTTTTATCTGAAGTTGTACCCATGGATGTAGAAAGAAGAGTTCTACTGCAAAGTTATTCTCCGTGGAGACTTCCGGCAACAATCTTGATTCTGATTGGCCAGAAGACTCGAAAAAACATCAGCAAAGATATTTTATTGAGAAGATGATCACTACGTGACAGAATTTTTCAAAACCGTTTATGGTCTCCGGTACTTCCAGTCCAACGCCGACTGCATGCACAGCGTTAGAAAATCGTGCCTTAAAAATAAAAGTTTGACTTTCCCCCCCCCAAAAAATTCCAATTTGTTTTTCTTCACTCACACATCCGCGACCCACTCGAAACGGGTCCGCGACCCACTCGAAACGGGTCCGCGACCCACCAGTTGAGAACCACTGGTCTACAAGATGCCGCTCAAAACCAGTTTTAAATAATAGTTGTTGACATTCTGATATTCTATGTCGTGAATCCAACTCACGCTATTCAGAGTGGCTTAATATGAATTAGTGATATAATATTCAATGTTCACAAAATAGTCCGATGTCATGAGGTTCATACCTACCACACCTTGCCAACAGTAACTCAATATTCCTGTGATGCTACGAAGTTGACGTATGGCAGAAATTCCATGGAAGGTAATGGGAGCTAACGGAGTATTCATGGGAGCAGATGTGAATCAGAGGGATGAGGGTATCATGAAATATTTGCTCAACAGATGGGTTTTGAGCCACGATTGACTGCCACTAACCCCTCGGACCGTCCTCATACACACACTCCATGTTTCAAGCTTCTCCAACCATTGGCAGGGCCGCAGTGCTAACCTCCGCCGGCCTCAGGATCAGGTGATGCTCCGCAAAAGGATTAGCGGCAACTGGATCCTTTGGCATAGGCGCAGGAATTTTCATTACAATGATCTTGGGTGTGGTGTGCCAGGAATGCATCCTCAATAGGAAGGAGAGGAATACACCGAGCTGAAGTGTAAGGGAGTGGCGGGCAGGAGGGGGTTTACTGTGGTACTTTTGCTGGGTCACATTTCTCCCCAGTCCGCTAACTCGTCTCATCTCTACCCTTCTGGGTTTTTATTCTTTTTTTCCTGTACGGTTTTTTAAATGTGTACACCCTAATTCACTGTTAGATATGGAGTTCTGCTTGATTCGTTTCCTATTGAGCCCTAAAGTGTCTATGTTGAAATGTGCATTGTTAAAGGTGGGGTAGGTAAGAATGGAGAAACCAGCTCGAGTGCGCTAGAATTTGAAAATAAACAACCGGAAACAATCTGCCACTTCCTCACAGAGCCCCTCCTCCAACACACACGAACGCGCACATGACCAATGAGGGCACGAGATAAGTTTGTGCACAGATGGAAGGCTGACAGGCAGGTAGGCCATCCAGTTACTTTAGCCGGGCCGAGGCAGATGATTGGTCGTGCTTTTTACAGCGCCACGGCTTCCACAGATGACATTTTTTTATGTATTTATTGTCAAAGCATTTCATGTATTCATTGCTATCGGGATGTTAAGAGCATTCCATGGAATATAACAAAGTGTTTCTGAAGTGAATTACCTACCCCACCTTCAAGGGTTGTGTGGCAATTTTAAATATATAGCTCTTACTTTCTGTAACACCAGATGCCTCTTTTTTTGGAAAACGTATCCAATATGTGACTTTGCTTTCAAGTGTGTGTGACAGAAGTGAGGTGAAATTGAAAGATGCATTCAACACATTACGAACTACACAATGACGTGAACACATTGCATGCAAATGTATGAGGTTTTGAATCTTTTTATGTAATTGTTTTATCAATTTTCTCAACCAAGTACAGAATGTGACACTAAGCCATTCATATTGAGTGTGAACGAATTGAGTATCATGATTATTAATATTGATAGATGACCTGTAATCTGTTAAATATCCACATGTTGCATTTCAAGCTGATCAGGCACAGACGATACTTTGCTTAAAGAATAGCAACGGATACGTTTAAATACAATATCATGACATCAGTAAACTGCTCATCATTCAGACCTTAACTGGTGGTGCAGGTTGAGGTAGTGACGAAAGTAGTAAGAGTTGAACCTGCCCTTGATGGACTGTACATGTTTTGCTGCTACTTAGCAACACTTCTCCAATATAAGTTTATTTATTTTTTATTCTGGAAGGAGCTCTCATTCCATACCAGAAATCAACATTTGTCTAAACAGTTCACAATGCTCCTCTTGCAGTGGGGATGAGACATTCCCTCTTATTCCTTTTTAAGTGCGGCTTAAACCTTTCTACCTGAGGGCATGTTGTACCCATATCACAGGAAATAGCGATGTGTTGATTATTTCATTTACAAAGTGCTGGATAATGTTATCGCTAATGTCTTCCTGCAGCGGGGCCTCAACATGTTTGTGATCATTCGCTCAGAGTGCACACACTGGATTTGTGAGTCAGTTTTTTTTAATCAAATCTCCACTTGAGTAATCAAACAGGTGTCTGGTGTTTAATCTGGCAACTGAACCTGCATTTAGCAAGTTTTTCCACCCCGGGTCCCCCCTTGCATGAAATCTCCTTCTCTTTGTTTAGTAACGTAACGCTATCGTTGCCCTGTGCACTCGCTGAGGACCAGGCGACCATGGCTGAAAGGCCTTTCCGATTGCAGGTCACGATTTTGGCAGAGGGGGGGTAGAGTGAAAAAAACTCATGGGGCACAGCTCTAGAATTACCTCCACAATTGCAAAGTGAAAGCCGTTCTTAGAGGGGGGCAACAAAGAGCTCTCTGTCTGGGTAGCGCCTTTTGGCCGAGGAGAAATACTATCTGCTGCCACGGCCCCCCCATCATGCTCTTGGGCTGATTACGACAGCGGGGCAGAGTGGGCAGAGCCAGTGCCACGTCCCACTGCTCCTTTGACAATTGTTGAGGTCGGTTTCTTCCATTTACATACGGAGGATGAGAGGGAACAAAACTAGCTGTTATACAATCTTTAGTATCCATGCATGAACCATTAACCTCCGTCTGCCCAATGCATGTAAACCAGTGGTATGTCTCGCATTCAGCTGCGTGTCTAGAGACAGAACACGACTTTGTTCATATAGTAATGGAAATGTGTCTTTTGACTTGGTTCATAAGAAAAAAACACAGTACATGTTGGTAATATTTTGATAAAATATGGTTAATGTGCTCCGTTGCCACCTTCTTATGTACACATATAAAACCTAATGTAGCGACAACACAACAAGTTCACATTTATGAAGTACTGGCAACTCAAATTATGTTTAAAATAAGGTAACTGTATTTTTCTTGCTCAGCACTCTTTTTTTAATGATGTATTTGAAAAATGCATTTTGGGGCAATGGGGATTATCTAATACAGTATTCAACACAACTATTATTTAATGTTTATAGTGTATAGTGCCTATGATTTTTTTTTTTAACAATGTCATAGTGGCGCTAACTAAATTATATATTTTAGCATTAATATTTTCATGCTGCTACAAAGATGGGACACCAGACGAGTTTAAATGTTACACATTTATTCACAACTAACCAATTCAGCACTGAGACAAAGTTGAAGACCAGTAATGTTAGCGTATGGGTGTGTGAACATGCACAGCAAACACAACCAAACAGCTGTGTCCTAATGAAGAGGGAGGGCATGGGAAGGTGGTGGGGTTTATATGTTAACCTCCCAGGTGTGGCTCATCAAGCTGAGGATCCAAATCCTGAAACACAAACAAGAGCCAGCAAGCACCGAACATAGAGACCCTAAGTGGGGTGGAGGGGTCGTAACAGAGGTCGTAGTTAGTGATGGTGACCACAGCAGTGATAAATGGTCAACTTAGTCAATACGAGTTGACGCTGTAGTTCTTGGTACACAAAGAAGCTGTGTAAATGGCCAGATTACACGCTCTGTTCTGGTGAGAAGTGCAATATATGTCACTGGCTCCATTTAATCCAATTAGTAATCCTCAACCTTGCTTTCAAAGGCATTACGTGAAGAGAAGAGAAGGTGCTCCTAATCGCCGTGGAATCTGCGAAGATCCAGCAAAACATCTCCCCCACCCCCACCCCCCTTTCCTCGACAAGCTTTTCCATTTTCTAAATGTGCAGATGGCAACAGCTGTCTCTGGAGGAACTTGAGATATTGCAGCAACTGGAAAAGCATTTTAATTCCAGCTATGTAAGGTGACGTCTGACGTGTTGTCCAGAGCTTCTCAATACAGTCAAAACAGACACATTGAGGAGGTTTTATGTAGTTAATCTAATTGAGTTAATTGAAGCCTCTGAGCATTGGATATTTTCACACTGTCATTCAGATTAATGTTGCTAAAGTAGGAACTGACTTCATACACCATATTCATATATTTTGTAGGCTTATAGAGCAAATGCATTCCTGGTCAAGCAGGTTGAGAGCTTGCAACTTAAAGTATTATTCTGCCTGATCAAAATGTGATTTAATAAAGTCAAATCTTTTTCTTTCTGGCTCGGAAAGAAAAGATTGCCTGTTTTTTAGCCACTCTTTTTCTAATAATTTGCTTATGGGAGTTATATGTGTTTTGGCCATCGTACATTACGCAGTACTGCACTACTGCACTACTGACTGTGGCCACAAGGCCCAAAACGGCCTCTTAGCGCAGAGCTGTTGGGTTTGGCAGGCTGACATGTTTACAATTAGTGCGACAAAGACCACGCAGCTCCCTCCTGTGGAGCCTCTGCAGCCTGGTAATGGGGAATGAGAGATTTTCTGAGCTTCTAACAAGCAAAATAATCACACAGGTCATACAAACTGCTTAGCTTATACTAACCTTAACATCAATTAATTCCACTTCATTCAGTATTCCCAAACTGATTGCCTTCATCCATCTACTCCTCCTCCTCCTCCTGACTGGATAGGAAAGTTCTGCTTGGCCACTCCTCCTTCTACTTTGGGAAAGAAAAAGGAGAGTTGATCAGGGTTACACCAGAGCAGACCACTGAGGAAAGAGGAGCAAGCGCGCAAACTTCATCACAACAACACCCCAACTGCCCTTACTCCCTTTCGCAAACTGCACGTCACCCTTCGGTCCTGAATCGCTTCCAAATCTTATACATTCACAGGCCGGGGCTGGCCAACTTTCACAGCTGTCACACATTTTCAACAGATTCCACCAGCCCTAGATGAGGCTGGGGAGAAGACATTCCTGCGCTATTACACATCGGCTAAAAGGAATTACCGTTAACATCTGATATTGTGGAAGTGGGAAATTTGCCACCCTGACCTTGCCCAAAGCACTCCGGAACTCAGGGTCATGGATTTATTATCTCAGATGGCCCTCAGAGGTCACAGGGGGCCGTTTTTCCCCCCTCACTGTTCCGGCAAAAACCCCTGCAGCCCCAAGTGTGCTATTCATTAAGTACACTGTGCAGCTTTGTGTAGGGGGGGGGGGGGGGATAGGATGATGGGGGGGGGGGGGGGACTTGCAGGGGTGGGAGACACATGTTACTGTTGCTCTACGGGTATTTGTCATAGGAACGGCATGTCTTGTCAGACTGAGAAGCCATTCCCAGCTGTTGGGCTGCAGCTCCGTGATGCGGCCGGAGCCAATCCCCCCCGGAGCAACCGTGGTCACATGAGCACGATGCCTCCGACGCACAATTGCACAAGTGTGGGAGACAAATCCCCGTTCAACACCAATCTTTCTATTTTCTTAAAGGAGAGTTAGGTTTCATGTCCATCCGAAAGCTCTCTTTACAGCATTAATCGTCACAACAAAGATTGCTAAATGTTAAAAAACTTCCAATATTGTCCATTAATTTTTCAGTTTTCTTTAGGCCACCACTAACTGAGTCTGTTAACTGCTGGTTGGTTAACAAGCCCACTCTAGCTGTGTGAACATGTGCTTTGTATGTGATTTTAAAGTCTGAATGCTAACCTGAACGCTATCAATCAATCAAAATGGATTTGTGTAGCAAGTTGTATACATGTTAGAACATCTTCGAGCTGACCATCAAGTTCATAAGACAGTAATAGTTAAACAATTACTGCACATGTGAAATATGTGAACTTTTAAGAAGTGCAATGCTTACCCTTATTTTTAGTTTAGCATGAAATGTGAAGCTAATGCTGAAGTTTCTTCAACTTGCATTCTCTCTTATGGCCAGCAGGGGCTGAGTCATTGCAAACTATAAATACAATTGTATAAAAGTCTATGAGAAAATTACAATTCGTCTCACTCAGTTTATGAGGTCAGTAAATATTTTCCTAATAAGTTTATGCTATCATCAGTAGTTTAGATCTCCCTCAGTACAGCATGGTGTTCATTTTGTAGTATATGGTCACATTTAGAAAAAAGACGAATGAAAAAGCAGAGTAGACTATACCTTCAGTTCATGGTTACATGTTTTCGTCCTAGAACTTCAATTGTTTTCAGTTCAATGAAAGTTAACTGTGACATTTTGTTTGCCGTAAATGTGTTGTTTGTTGATCTGTTGTACCTCGACCCTCTTTTGTCACTTCTGGTTGCTTCCAAGGTGACCAAAATTTTAAGTTCCGAATTTTAAAAACAATATCTCATAGCTCATGTGGCGACATTTCGTATCAAACCACGATTGTCAATCTCATTGTGGCGCTAGGGGAGATGTCAGGGGATTAAAATGTAAGTAAGCTTCATCATCAGCAAACCGTGAGCCTGTACAAAATGACTGAGAGTCTGTCCAGATCTTCATGGAAAGCCATCCAACAGACTGACAGACTGAGTCCCGCAGAGGATAACAGGCCCTCGGTCCCCTTGCGGCGTTGAGTTGATTTTCTTTGCTTCTGACAAACTTGTTGACACAGTTTGGCATGAGGAGTTGGACGGACCAGATACAGGCAAGCTGCGTCTCATTATGTGCTAAGTGGAGGGGGAACATTATAACAAAATTCACTCATGCAATTATACAGACGTTCTAGGAGGGAGACCTCACATGCAAAATCTATTGGTGCTAAGTAATGACGGCAATAAATAAATCTACTAACCCTCACAAAAATCCAAATGGCATTTTCTTTAAAAATTAAGATCACTATCTTAGAATGAGTTGTTCTTGTGTTTTTCTGCAGATATTTCCAGCTATTTTCAGTAACGTCTTAACATTTGTCCTCTGTGAGTTTCTAGATGTGGATCCTGTTTCGAAGCACCTGCAACATTGGCACATTCATGAAGCTTTTCCTCCTAAAAGATAACAGCTAAATATGTATAGAGAGTTAGGCTGCCAAAGTAACTTTTTCTAAATGGGCCTTCTTTGAAAATAAGGTCCAGATGTTTCACGTTTTTTGGTGCAGGATGCAGACGAGTGAAGAGTCAGCCTGTGTTTTCACTGTTTCCATGACTTGGAGAACGATGATGGTCGTCTTAGTAATTTCAAGGCAACCCCGGCGTTTCACTTCCAGGAAGTAAAGCAAAACTATGCCGGAGCCTGCGTCATCCAGTGAGTCAACTAAACAGTCTGGAGGGATATTTGTGAGAGAGTCCAGACACAGTCATTCCTCCTACCTCGCACTTTCATGACTGTTCAATTTCCTGGCGGTACACTAGGTCCTCAAGCATTTACACTACATTTTAGAGCCCTTTATCAACTGGTTTCTGGAATTTCTGGACTGAAAACTCCTCAGATCTGAAGAAGTACTTCAGTACATGACAGTAAAGTCAGGAAAAACATTGGTCAACAAGCCAAAAAGTGGTCACTGTCCTTAAAATAGACGGTATTTGTTTTGTTGATAGTTTATATCACCCGTAGTGAGAGATTTAAATACAAATATTTAAAAAGTGATGAATTAAATAGATTATATAGAAAATATTCAAAGATTTAAAGTTAAAAGGCAATGGCATGTTTTCAGTCATGGGTACACCAATCTGAATCTCATGCTATGGATTGTTGTTTGAGAGAAATATACTAACAACTTTTGGATGGATTGCCATTTCATTTGATACAGAAGTACCACTGTACTGTAGTTGACTAGAAGCCATCAGTATGATTATTTGGTTTATTAAGCAGTCTGTAATGATTTGGTACCACAGACTATGATTCAGCTATCTAGCTAGCTAATGTGATGATGGTCATTTCTGCTGAGCACACAACAGCCGTATGAAAACCATTCATATATATAAACTGTCTACACAAGTAAGCAACTTTCGCTAAACTAAATTATTTAGAATCTAAATCCTGAATGGTTATGAGCAGGACCCGTGAACTCATGCTTGTTATTTCTTGTTGTTGACGTTCAAAACATTGACTATTAAAAAGTATGTATTTTACACAGTGAACTAACAGAAGTATCCTAAGTGAGACACAATACTTATGTTGAACACTTATTAGCCAATGCTAGCATGCAAACATGTTAAACTAAAGGCCCGGACACACCAAGCTGACACCAAAGAACTGACACAGACGGACCCCGACTGTTGCGTCGCCTCGCGTCTCTGCGTCTTGGCCATGCGTCGCACTGGAACACACAGACTTCAGCCGACGGCCAAGAAGCACGAACGAACTGCGCATGCGTGAGTGTCAATAACTCTCCTTACCAGCAGGTGGCGGTAGTGTGTATTCGTCATTCAAAAGAGGCAACAACCGGAAGACAGACTGCGTGATAACCGAGAGAAGAAGAACAGACTGCGTGATATAAACAAACAACAAATAGCGTGTGGGTTCCATTTTCACTCTACAGCCAGAAGCTCACGGGGCTTTCCCGAACCTGAGTCGAGAGCTGGAGTTCAATGACATCTCAGATTTGCCTTCTCAATAGTTTGTTTGGGTCCATCACTTCCGTTTCGCTTCTCATGCACTGATTCGCTAAGCTGAACAGCCAATCAGTGATTTATTTTGCCGGTGGCGAGGGTGTGTGTGTGCATGAGTTTGATTTATAGTCTGAGGAAAGGAAGCTGCTTGGAAGAGAACAACAATGATTTGCATGATAGTGAAGAGTTGGAGTACAGTTGGAGAGCCCAGGTGTTTCCAACGGGGCGACGAACACCTCCAGATACCTGCTGCATCAGAAACAAAGCACACATATATAACCAAGCCAGGGGATCGTCACAACATGTTCGCATGGTGATGTTAGCATTTAGCTCAAAGCACCACTAAGCATAGGTGGAGCCCCATAGATCTGCGAGCATAGTCAAGCATAATTTGGTTTTGCATATTTTTCTTTTGTGCGTTTATGATGCATCTACATGAAAACGTAGGTTTGGCTGACGGGTGAAATATTTGAACAAATCGACCAACCCTACTTTGCACAAGGCTATATGTTTCCCCAGTCTTTTAGAGTTAATCAAAGCAAAGTGAATCGTTCCAGAAATCCTCTGGAGCTTTAGGGTTTGTTGGATTTACTGATAGCTACAGTATTTGCAATGTGATATAAATAATTTGCCAAACAAAGATTCCTTTTAGGTCAAAAACACATTTTGATGTTCTTGTTGTGAGAGGAAAGTCCCCTTTGGATGACGATGCTGCTAACTGTAATTAAAATCTAAACATTATAACTTGTAAACGAGGCAAAGATGAACCTGTCCACCTGTGTTTTCCTCCGCATAGACAAAGCACAGACATTCCTCAATGGAACGGGTTAATGTAAATAATGCCAAAAACAAGCTTTGAAGCCAGGCTCGCTGTTATCTATATCCCATCACTGCTGTACCTGATATTAAAAGGATCCCTGCCAGATGACTTAAAAGAAAGGAAAAAAAAACTCTCGCTCTGCCGTGCCTTCAGGGCAGAGTTCTTAGTTTTCCTTTTGTCTGAACGAAGATACGGACCAGTCATTTGACCGTCTCATCTGCTGTGTACACTTCAGATCTAGTACTGACAGACTATGAATCATCTGTTGGGAAACTAGGTTAGAGCACAGTAGGCTCTTTTAAAAGTAAGACAAGGCCAGGTAGTAAAGCAAGAGAGAACATATGCACAGCGGCCATCTTGGAATTCAAGTCTGATGATGAAACACTAGATGATGGCTTAGTATGTTTTCCTCTCTAAATCCATTTTACATAATATCCACTAAAATGTGAAGCAATAAAGTCCCTGCAAAGCATGCTGGGCAAGCGGTTTAATGACAACATCAATATTAAAAAAGACCACAGTTGTATTAACATACGCTATAGAAAGAAATACATGCTTTCCACAGGCTTTTCTCGCCATGCATTATTAAAAATAGCATTAATATTGACACTGTAGGTTTAGTCCAGATAGGCTGGGAACTTAGCCTAAATATTTTAACAACCTCTCTTCAATTTATACCTCTTTCCCCCCACGAGTCCTCACCTACGTGTTTCATGCTCTGTATAATATGGAGTTTCTGTCTGTGCTCTGTGTCCGGTCTACCTTACAGCAAGGAAATTAAATGTTAAATATTTACCAATCCCCTGGTATGTGACCCCGCAGATTCCAGCTGTGATGGGTAGCAGCCACATTCCTCCCACAGGAAGTTTATCCTTACTTGCTTTCTTTCTTTCCTCCGCCTCCCTGTCCTGACAGTGCTTTTGAACGTGGCTCAGGCATCAGCCTAAATCTCTGTCATGAAATACACCAACATTTCACACGTGTCACTGCAGCCGGGGGTGAGGCTTCCCAGGACTAACTGGGTATATCAACGGCTGTCATACACAAAGTGAAGTCTTTCCAGCTCTGTCTACCACTTATCTAACCCATCTGATGACTTTAGTTTCTTAAGATTAATAACACGCCACGTTTCCATCTTGTTTTTTGACGACTTATACGTTATTTTAAGATTTTCTGAACCAAAAATCCGACGCAATCCAATATCAAGTCAAGAATGTTTTAAGGAATAATCACGTGGACAGGAAGTTATGAACTTTATGATTTTGGCAACATCGATGGGAATAACAGGAGTTAATGGTTTGATGAATGTAGTTTTGCTCGGAGGACTTGTTGGATACTATATTACGCAACTTGTGCTAAACTTTTTGAAGACATTTTGAACAGATTTGGTGAAAGCTTTGAAGGGCCATCTGAGCATAAAAATGCCAAGACATTTTTAAGACACTTTTGAGAGAACTCAATTTGGATTATGGACAGTTGTGTTGTTTGCTTGAACATATTAAGTAGCCAACCAGTAAGACTAGCAACAAGTATACCCATTTTCATCTATACCAGTCCCTTGTTTTAACAACCATTTAAAACTTGGAAGTGTCTAACTTGCATCTACATCACCGGTTGGGTGTTGCTGTATTGGTGTTTTAGACAAATGAGTAAAGAAAGACATATAAATAATCATTAAGGGTTGCCGTGGTGATTACATGGTGATTAATACCCGGCCTGTATGCACTATACTTTACTAAATCTGCATAAAATATCAAATAAGTGCTTCACTTGGTCTGAATGTGCTTTCCATTTCATGTTTCCAGTAAATAACTATGGTCCTTGATATTTCCAGGCTTCCTTAAAAAAAGAAAAAATCTAGGTCCACATGGAAAACATCTGTTGCATTTAAGGAATCTCTTTTTTTCTCACTTATAATCAACTGATCCATTAAAATTGCATTTTGGGACTAATCCTTCAATAGGAAAACCAGCACTTTTGTCACAGCAAAGAATACGACCAAATTTCGAACATAGCTCGAGTGAAAAGAAATGGGAGTCGTCTGATTTCACAATATCCCCAGCACAAAGCATCTCTTTACCCCTAAGACCCCAGGCACCCCACCCCCTCAGATGTAGCCTTTTGTTGTGTGCATGTGACTGTAGAAATGGCTCGGTAGGAAATGCCAGACACCCACAAAAAAGCAGGAGAAAAATAGTTGTGGGAGCCACCCTCTGCATCAATTCAGCTGCAACAAGAAGCATTTTACAGCTGGTTTATTGTTAGTCCTCTGCTGTTTAAGCTGTCTTTCATGTCAAAAGTCTTTTCCTGCTTACAAATCACCGGGAAGCAATCCCTTTGGCCGCACTGCTGTGCCCTAAGCCCCTTCCTAGGGTTCAGTCCTTTGATCACCTGTAACGTTGGCCATCAAGTAAAAAAATAGAGGAACGGGCTGCCGGGATAAGCTTGTGTTCTTGTCTGGAACAGAGGAACCCCCCCCCCCCTCCATTCCCTTTCAGCAGTTCCTTTTTTCTTGTCTCTGCTCTCTCGATGAGCCTGGGAACAAAATCTCAGAAAGGCGAGAGGAGGGGGCGGGGGCACTGCGGTTGCCGAATTGTTTGGGAAATGATTATTCTTTGGCTGCATTAATGAGGAGTCCTCACGGTAAACAAATTGATTAACTAATTAGCTTAGAAATGCAGCTCTGTGTCCCAGAGAGAGACGCACAAGCAGTTCTAACCTTTGACCCGGGGCTTTAGATTCAAGGTTAAATGTGCTGCAGTGTCCTCTGAGTGAACACCACTGTCACGTCGTGGCCCCCTGCCAGAGGCCCAGACCAGTTGTCACCGCTCCTGAGTTTTAAGACGTGCTTAATTGGCTTCCCTGAGTGCCCGAGGAGGGGAATGGGAGAGAGCTAGCTTGTTACGAGCCCTTCTGTTCCAAAGGAGGGAGGGGGGTTGGGGTCCCTTATCAGCCATCGTTGGACACCTCCGGTGGCTATTAATCAGAGCCGGAGCCTGACTGGAGCCAGAAGAGGATCCTAGAGAGGCGGGAGGTTGAGCCTGGAGCCTTCCCTGGGCCTCACTGACACCCTCACATAGGGAACCTCTACAGACACACTCTTTCCTCCCCTTTCTCCTCAAGTCCCAGGGCACACAAGTCCATCCCCCTGCGAGCCTTCCTCCACTCCTCCGGCCTCCTCACTCAAATTGATTTAGGTCCCGTTTAGCCCCCTCTGGCCGGGGCCCATCTATTTTAGCTGGTGTGACAGCTTTATGTTGCCCCCTTACTGTGTTATTATATTGGTGCTGTGCTGCCAGTTACTATTGTGCTAATGAAAATGTAGCACCAGACATAATATTCCTTTTCACAGGACGTGCACTCAGCATGCAAGATATCTTGAGTGCATTTATAGGATTGAAAGCGCTCATTATTTTTAACGTTTGCGACAGACCGGGCTGAAAAGCAGTTTTATGGACAGGAAAACAACTATTAGGTGTTGTCAGTGTTGGGGTTGTTTGGTAAATGAATTTAATCTTATGTACATGTTAGCTCGGGCATGGCCTTTGACTTGTGCTGAAGCTAAATTGCTAACAAAAGCCTAGGTAGACTAAGAGTCTAGCTAGCGGCTCGTTGGGGCTGTAAACGCACCGCGGTGCTTTGAGCTTCATGCTAACTGCCCCATGCTTACATTTTTTACAATGACAATGCTGATGATTAGCAGATATATTGTATACCATGTTCAACATCTTACGTTAGCGTGTAAGCAATCCAACATTTATAATGAGCGCTAATCATAGTTCAGCAGTCTTATAGGAATGTCAATAGTTTTGCAGGAATTTTAATAAAACCAGAACATGAAGCTCATACTAAATATTATGTGATGACGCTAGAAACAACTTAAAGGTTATTAAAGTTGTAACAATACATCCTGAGGGAAAGATGTGTTTTTCATAGCAATTAATCCACGCAGTGTGAACACATTTAAAAAAACTAAAATTGTGGTGAGAGATGCAAAATAAACAGATTTCTGGGAAGCGTATAAGTTAGGCATTTAATATTGTTTGAGAGATTTGGTGGCACTAGAGTTACATTCAGAGAATCAACAAACTGCATTGTCAATCCGTCCAAAAGTTGTTGATATTTCAGACCAAAGTGTTAGACCGACAGACCGACATTCTGCTGCACAACCAGTGTGGCCCAAAAAGTCACATATTGAGTTCATCTAATGAGTAATTCCACATAGTTAAAGTCAGTGGAGGTTCTAATCTGCAATAAATTGCCCAAATTCTACATCATTTCCAACATCAACCAGAGCTTGGAGATTCGGTATGCAGGCCTTGAAATGTGTTAATGACCAAGAATGCTTCCATCCCGCACAGAGTTTCAAAAGAAACTTCCAATCACGGAGCCATTACCAATGGTGCTAGATTCATTACTACAACAGTTCCCTCAAGATGAGACGCGGGGGGACTTTCAGATGAATTTCAAGTTTAAATGGAAAGCTTCTGTGGAGTGCACTACAAAGCGCCATGTGTAAATATTGAATAATGAGCCGCTTTCATGTCCTCCGCTTTATATCTGCCATGAAACATCAACATTAATGACAGCTTTTGGTGTGGTTCACATCTCACAGAGCCATGAAACGCGTTCCCCAGAGATACATTTGTTAATATTAGTCTCTAAAGGCATCTAAAGGATTTACAAGCCTCCACGCATTTGCACTCAAGATGTGCTGACACAATTACTTTGAGACACATGTGACAAATATTAATGAGGCGTTCGGAATAAGTCATCAATTGGCACACAAACAAAATCTTACGACAAGAATGTGGCCACGACTGCTTTGTTCATACTACAGATGGTGTGCATGTTGATATAAAATCTATTTATGTTTACATCACAGGCAGCAAGAGCACAATGGATAAACTACAGTGGCTGCATTCCAGGCTTTACAAGGAATCAACTGTAAGCTATACGTGCAACATATAACTAACATTAAATAGGCCCTATTATGCTTTTTGGGGTTTTCCCTTTCCTGTAGTGTGTTATATAGATTTTTGGTGCATGTAAATGGTCTGCAAAGGCTAAAATCCCAAAGTTCCTAGTCTGAAACGCCTCCATTGGATTCCTTTGTTTATTTCCAGAACATAGTGTCATCACTTTTTAACACTCACGCTACAATTAGCTAGCGCTCAAACATATTCTACATCAAGGATCACCAACTACATTTGTCCAAGGGCCAACATTTATCCAATAGACACGTTCGCGGGCCAGCGGTTTTTATATATAGCCCAGAATTTGGAAGTTGTTGACCGGGGGGGGAGCCTCGCAGCGGGGCTACTGCTGCGGAGCGCATAAAGCAGACTCTTCACAAACGAAGGATCACTTCTTCTTCAGGCCAGGGAAGGCTACGCAGTACGCAGTCTACTGTCCCGCAGCTGCTGCCTCTCTGTTGGACTCCGGTACTGCACATTTCTCACGAGACGTTGTAAAAAAAAAAATGAGTGGGGGGCGAACGCACTAACCACTCCGCCAACGCCACAGTCGCCAACGCCACAGTCACCCCCGCCGTGCGGCCTGGATGAGAATGTCTGGTGGGCCGGATGTGGCCCGCGGGCCGCCAGTTAATGGTCACTGTTCTACATGATAGGCTAAGGGGCGGGACATGTCTAAGCGGTTGACCAATCACAACAGAGCCGGCCAAGTAACCAATCAGAGCAGACTGGGCTCTGGTTTCAGACAGAGGGTGAAAAGAGGTGCTGCAGCACAGGCCGTATGAGAGCTTTTTGAACGTTAAACCATGGAGACAGTAGAGGCACAACATACAACTCGTGAAAATGAGCACATGGCCCCTTTAAAGTAATTATGAATGGTAGAAAAAAGTCTTGTAAAAAAAGAGTAGAAGCTTCTGAACATATTTCAGTTTATCTGATGGTCAAGTGGAACGACTCAGCGTATTTCCTCCATGAGTCAAAACATTTGTGTTTAATGTTACATGAGGTCAGGATTTCTCATGAGGAAAAGAACAGAGTGATGTAAACAATCCAATGCTTTTACACATGCTCATTTTCCGGACGTGCGTACATTGCCAAGGAAGTTGACTCAGAGTTGCTTGGCACCGGTGTCAGAACTCTGGGAAATAAGTGTTGAGAGTTTGCTTTCAGTGTTTTTTTAGCTCAGTCTTAAACTGATTATTTTTCATCCCGTGGTCAACTGAATTCACATGAGTCATGAACTACAGAACACTTTGGATGTGTGAGTAACACAAACACTGACTGCTCCTTATGTGTAAATGGGGCAGATCACAGATATGGAAGAAAAGTTTGCCAAGTAAAATACAATGTGAATATGGTTAGTGTTACTGCTTCACAAAGTCATAACTTGTTGAGCCAGTTTCAAGCGACCTGGCACACTGCAAAAACACCACTTTATTTCATGTAACAGTTAATCAAAAAAGACAACCTAAAACCTCTCTACATGTAGAGAGAAATCATTATGTCTAAATGAGTTTGCTCTATAGAAGCAAATAAATCTGTTTTATATACAACATTAAATGATGTTGCCACTGTATGTCTTTACTCTCTATTGAAGAGGACATACAATGGTAACTTAAAGGTTCATATCAGTATGTAGTGTCTCTCCTGGGACATGTCTTCATGCTTTAATGTTCAAAAAGTTCTTTATTTTTCTCATACTGCCTGTGCTGCAGCACCTCTGTTCACCCTCTGTCTGAAACCAGAGCCCAGTCTGCTCTGATTGGTTAACTAGCAAGCTCTGTTCTGATTGGTCAACCCCTTAGAGATGTCCCGCCCCTTAGCTTTTCACCTACAGTGGGTTCGGAGCACTAGCCAATAGGATCGTGAGTGATACATAGTGATGTGACTAAGAAACGGAAGTAAACAAAGGAGTCCAACGCCAAAAAGCATAATAGGGCCCCTTTAAGTGTACTAAACAAACATTTTGGCCTGTTAGTCAAAGAAAGAAGTTAACTTTTTGACCAATTACGTTTTCAGATAATAATACTTTTATTTTGCCTTGCTCGTACACATGTAGATAATGTTAGTTTTAGCATTTCATTCCACTCAAACTCTTGTGCACATACTCTTTACCCAGGCTACCCGTGAAACCTAAGAATGTGACAGATATTAATCACCCTTTGGTATATAGACCCTGCAGAATGCCATGCTGATGTAACCTCTTCTGAATGCTTCAGCACTTTACCTTCACAGCACCAGATACACCCTTAATCTGCATTGTAGGTCACACACACACACACACACACACACACACACACACACACACACACACACACACACACACACACACACACACACACACACACACACACACACACACACACACACACACACACACACACACACACACACACACAAATCACCAGAGCAGCAAGACAGGTGAACAGTTACTCGTGAGTGTGTTCCATGTATGATTAACACAGCTAAATGACCTGCACAAAAGGTGTGGTTGTTTGCTTTGATACTCTCAGCAGCAATGCACGTTGAGCTGTACAATACACCTGTCTCCTCCACAACAAAGGCCTCCTTCATAGGACATATAAGAGACAAGTTAATAAAAAGGTCAGCTTAAGTAAATTCACTGCAGTAGTTCAGTTTGTTCAGTCGTAACCACATTATTCCCTTAAGTGTTCTCCCTCCAAATGTTGAATTAGCGTAGCATCTAGCATGCTCAGCTTACAGTCGTGTCCAAGCAAATCATTGCGAGTTACTTTCGCCATGTATACCTAGTCCTTTGAATCAATATGTAATTTCAAAAACACACTGCTGGTTGCAATACTCTCTATGCCCTGCAGCTTGTGCCGATTCCGGGAAAAAAGGGGAAGTGGCTATTAACTTTGGCCATGCTACAGAGATAACTTGAGGGCAATGGTTACACAATCAGCTCTCTTTTCTAGATATGGTCATTGTGCTAGCTAACATTCGGAAGTAAACCTGAAGCCCTGAATGACAAGCAAACAACAGGAAGGAAATAATCAATTTTGTGCTTTTAATGAACAACTCCCTATCTGGCCTCTTTGTCAGTGCAGAATTGCCACACGCTGGTTAAACATTACTCCTGTGGTAGTTCAGTTTTAAGGTAGTCATGAGCAGCAGAGTGACGCAGCACACAGGAACTTAAAGCAGGAGGCTTTTAGTTTGAGGACCCTGAGTTCAGCCGGGATGAAGTAAAAGCAAATGTGACCTAGTGAAGAGTTCATTAAGTTTAACGATTAAAACAGTATTTCTGTCTTTGCTTAAGGTACTTCTAAAATGTTTAATGCACTTTTGTTGATTTGGATCATGGCTCTTTCTGTTCAGGGGAGTGTTTACTTAAATGGCCACATTATGCTAATGTATGTAGTGTCTCTACTCTGACATGTCTCCATGCTTTAATGTTCAAAAAGCTCTTTATTTTTCTCATACTGTCTGTGCTGCAGCACTTCTTTCCACCCTCTGTCTGAAACCAGAGCCCAGTCTGCTCTGATTGGTTAGCTGTTGGTATTGGTCAACCGCTTACAGATGTCCCGCCCCTTAGCCATTAGCCACGTACAATGTGTTGGAGCGCTAGCCAATAGAAGAGTAACGGTACGTCCACACAGCAGCTTTAAACAAATCTTCCAACGCTTCCAACGCTTCTCTGCCCATTGACTTTGAATGGGGATGACGTCACTTTGCCTCGCTTTTCACCGAACTGCATTGTGGGGGAGCGAAGCGAAGATTTCCAGGATTTTCAGGATTCAAAAGTTGAGCAATGTTCAACTTTTGAAGCTGAGCTGGAAGCGTCAGCCAATCAAATCCCGTTTATGCAAATCTGACAGTACAAGCGCTAGCCAATCAAACCACGTGTAAGCTGGGAGAGCCAGACCGCAGTTCATTTCCTCATATTCCAAACGAGAAATGACGGTAGAAAATCACCCGGTTCGTTACGACCAGACTATTTACAAACCGGAGGAACCAGGCATGGAGGGAGGTGGCAGAGACAGTGGGTGAAACTGGTAGGTTTTCGCCTGTTTGGGGAGTTTATATATTTATATATATATATATATATATATTGCTCGCATAAAATCCCCTGGGTTTTTTGCTTTGTATGTCGGTGCGGGAGATTCATGTGATTGGTTGTTGGTCGCGTTGCTCGCAAAAAATCGCCAAGCTTTCAGACACGCCCAGCTCCAAGATTTTCAAGATTTGTTTAAAGCTGCTGTGTGGACGTACCTTGAGTGTTTCATAGTGATAGTCACGATGCTATGAATGTAAACAAAGGAGTCCAATGGAGGCGTTTTAGGCAGAGGGGGAGAGAACCTCCCTCTGAAGGGAACTTTGGGATTTTAGCCTTTGCACACCATTTACATGCACAAAAACCTATATAGCACAGTAGCTGACGCTTTTATCCAAAGCGACTTACAATAAGTGCGTTCGACCAACAAAATACAAACTTCAAGAAAACAGAATCATATAAGTACATCAGGTTTCATAGAGAAAAAACATTTCAAGTGCTACTCAGCTGGCTATAGATAAGCCAGTCCTTTATTAGTATATAAGTGCTTTGTTAATAGTTCTATCGCTCGAAGTGGAGTCGAAAGAGATGAGTTTTCAGTCTGCGCCGGAAGATGTGTAAGCTATCTGCTGTCCTGATGTCAATGGGGAGCTCATTCCACCATTTTGGAGCCAGGATAGCAAACCCACGTGTTTTTGCTGATGGGAACTTGGGTCCCCCTCGCAGCGAGGGTGCAGCGAGTCGTTTGGCTGATGCAGAGCGTAGTGCACGCGCTGGGGTGTACAGTTTAACCATGTCCTGGATGTAGGAAGGGCCAGATCCATTCGCAGGCATGGTACGCAAGTACCAGTGTCTTGAAGTGGATTCTAGCAGTTACTGGGAGCCAGTGGAGGGAGCGGAGGAGCGGAGTGGTGTGGGAGAATTTAGGAAGGTTGAAGACCAGACGAGCCGCTGCATTCTGGATGAGCTGCAGAGGTCGGATGGCACATGCAGGTAGACCAGCCAGGAGGGAGTTGCAGTAGTCTAGGCGTGAGGTGACGAGAGCCTGGACCAGAACCTGCGTGGCTTTCTGGGTCAGCTGGGGACGAATCCTCCTGATGTTGTACAGCATGTATCTGCAGCAGCGGGTTGTAGCAGCGATGTTTGCAGTGAAGGAGAGGTTGTTATCTAGGGTCACACCCAGATTCCTTGCAGTCTGAGTCGGGGAAACAACAGAGGTGCCGATGTTGATTGTCAGGTCAAGAGTGGGACAATCTTTTCCCGGAAGGAAAAGCAGTTCAGTCTTGTCAAGGTTGAGCTTGAGGTGGTGAGCAGACATCCACTGAGAGATGTCAGCTAGACAAGCAGAGATGCGTGCGACGACCTGGGTCTCTGAGCGGGGAAAGGACAGAATTAATTGGGTGTCGTCAGCGTAGTAGTGGTATGAAAGCATAATAAAGCCTCTTTAGAAACACGTACTTTACGCTTTCCATTTAAAGGTGGGGTAGGTAAGCTTGAGAAACCGGCTCGAGATACACTTTTTGTTATATTCCATGGAATGCTCTTAACATCCCGATAGCAATGAATACATTAAATGCTTTGACAACAAATCCATAAAAAAATATCATCTGTGGAAGCCGTAGCGCTGTAAAAAGCACGACCAATCATCTGAGCCGGCCCGGCTAAAGTAACTGGATGGCCTACCTGCCTGTCAGCCTTCCATCTGTGCACAAACTCATCTCGTGCCCTCATTGGTCATGTGCGCGTTCGTGTGTGTTGGAGGAGGGGCTCTGTAAGGAAGGGGCCGATTTTTTCTGGCTGTGTATTTTCAAATTCCAGCGCACTCGAGCTGGTTTCTCCAAAATTACCTACCCCACCTTTAATGTGATGACGTTTGTATTATACAACGACTGAATTACAGAAGTTTAAAAGCATTTTAAGAAAGGTTTGTGAAAGAGTGATTTAGAGTATGACAAACCTAGATAGTCTTTATTGCTTGCTTATGCATTAAGAGTGCACTCAAGCTGTCACATTCTTTAATCTAACACCACTTTCTGAGAAAGATGTTGTATTTACATTTTCTCCACGGATTGAAGTCTTTCTGCTGATCCTTAGTTTTGCTTTTGTGCAGGCATGTTTGATGGAACCTCTATGTATTTATTTGTACTTAAGGTGAGGCGATAAATGTGGAAAATGCAATTCCTTTCATGGATTTTACAAGCTCTGTGAGTTGTGTTCTCATTGTGAAACCAGTGGATCCTCTGCTTCTGATGTATTTAGTGGAGACCACCCCCCCCTCTCCCTGGGGGTTTCCCTTTGACCTTTGCAGTGATGGACTAAAGCTTCCTAGAGGTTAGAAAGGGGAGAGTGTCCGGGTATAAACCTGATTTAGCTGGAAATCCTGCATGTCGTGGCAGGGGAGCGGTGGTCCTGCTGATGTTGAGAGGGGTCACAAACTCACAGAAGTTTAAACTGAAAGAAGAAAGAAGATGAGAGGGTGAACACCGCAGTGAGGAACAGACACTTGGAAGTTATTGCTAGTGTTGTGCCACAGTTATGCTTACTTGTCACATGATGTTTCCTTTTTCCTATGTTTCTTATTTATGGTTACCTGATAAAACATCGTGGGTCATGGTTTCTTTCAAGCAACTAAAAAAAGGTTGAATGGTTATGTTAGAAAACCGGCAGGATTCTCTTTCGGTCGACCTCAGTGTAGGGCGTATACTTTTGCATTTGCTGGTTAAAAAACTCTGGATAAAAGCACATTTTACAAATATCTGCCAACAGTTACATATAATAGTGTTTCAGTGTAGGAGCAATCTTCTTTGGTCTTTGTCAGATGATTTTTAATCTAATCGAATCTAAAAGTAAAATCCTGAAAAATGGTTCGAGAAGCATCAAACACTTCTTAACAACAAATCTTTTAAAGACAATAGAAATCGTACTTTAAATACACACATTCCATGAAGTATTTCACTTACATTTAAAAGCACTTAAAGTTTCACTAATGCAAAGAGACATTTTGTATGAAATATGCACAGTTAAACATTTGAAGTCTCATTTAACCAGATTGCATAGTAGCTTCAAGGCTAATGGAGCAAGTAAGGAGGCTGCGATGTTCCCAAACGTGTTACCTATAGCTTCAGTAGCTGAATGTAAATGCCCATTCATACAACTTAAAAGCAACACATCTAATTAATCTTGCGGCTGTTGACAGGACGTCCAGGACATGACTGATTGATGCAAAAGTAGGTGGGGCAGTACGTCGAAAAGTTGACACACTAGAAAAGTGAATTACCGCGCTGCATCCTGGAATGTGGGGAACGTCATAAATTCACGTCTAACAGTAAAAGACAAGCTGAGGTGTGGAGGCTGTTTGTTGATCATTAACCAGTGTTGTAAAACAAATACTACTTTCCTATTCCAACATTTTCACATCTCACATCGTAGGACTTTTAGTTGTAGTTTTAAATCGGAACAGATTATTCCGATTATTAGGGTTGTACTGGATTTTTTTTTCAAGAACATTTTACAGTAATGTACCTTTCTTAGTATATGTTAAAGTAGAGATACAGACAAGACATTACGAGGGACAAGGGGTGGCCGTGAGATATGATCAGATGAAACTATGGTTGGCTTAAACGCCCGGCACACTGGTCCTTTTATTTAAAAATCACTTTACTGGACGAAGAATAATGTGGTTTTTTTCCTATTCTGAGCATCACTTAAAAGTTATTATTAACTATTGCAATAGTATACGATACACACAATCCTCATGGAGCTGCACGGTATAAAATATTTATCCAATATTATCTTGAATATGAAATGGTCATGTCACGAGTCTTTTCCAGGTCTTTCAACGTACATTACACAAAAGGATTTTTCTGAGTTTATTTGAGTGTTTAAGTGTAATTTAATCATATTTCTGATTATTGCTTGATCTTGTCAAATATATACAGACATATGTGTTAATACAACATATAAGCTTCTCAATATCAAATGCTGATTTAATAAAAAATATGGACGATATTTTAGCCTCATCTCTTCGGAAAAACGATGTAAAATATCCTTATTTTGTGAATCTTCTTATGTGGCGAGTAGATAATTTGACAGACTATAAGACGGTTAATTTTCTCTAAAATACAGTATTAACTTTCAAGTGGCATAATTACCAATACAGTCATCACACAGCTTCACCATCAGTTAAAACGAACCAGCCAGGAAGTGTGTTGGAACTTTTTTTCCAAAAGGCGCACTCTGACACCCTGGATCATTTGAAGTTGCGAGGAAGGAGCCTCATTACCGCTAGGGCCCACACGGGGGGGTGACTCCCAGACGCAGTTTAATGGCAGAAAAAGGAAAAGGCTTCAAGGTTACGAGACGCTGAATAGCTTTGGAGGAGACGGCCTGCTCTCCCTTTGCCCCGAATCCCACGTCACTGGAGCCAGTGGAGTCATAAATTGCTGCTAACACTAACAGTAAACGGATATAAAAAGACTCCCAGTTTCCTTTATATGACCCATTCCCCATTGCTCAGGGGGGTTTGTTGATGGAAGTAGGGGGTGTCGTTAATATTAGGGGATGGATGGAGAAGGTGGACAGAGGAGGAACAGTGTACTTAGTCAGGGGGCAAGAACTGGGGAGGAAATGCTGGCAAAGGGACAGAAAACTTGATGTCAATGTAACTCCTTCAAGGTACAATGCTGACATCTAAAAGACTTATTTTTGAGTATTCACAATGTTATATATTAAATGGTTAAATGAATCCTCCTACATACTTGTCTGCTTCACAGGAAGCGCCCCCCCCCCCCGTCTGCCAACTTGGCGCGACGGCAGCAAATACTGTAAGCGGTGATGTCAGAGGTCATAATTTCTGATATAAAAGATCTGACTAATTTAAAACAAATGAAAGTAATTCATCCCAAATGCCGGTTTTTGAAAGACTTTAATAAGATTAAGGAGAAAAAGAGATTTTAAGAGTGCATAAAAGATCAAAGGACTTGTTAAGATGTACATTTGTTCAGTGCGGAGGAGAGAGGAGACACTTCCTACCTCCCTGTCAGTTGCTGAGGAAGTCAGGAAACATCAAACAGATTTGTTGTAATGGTGATAAAGTCAATGAAGCAAGTTACCCCTCAAAAACCTGTACATTTAATTCATAAAAAGGCTGTAAACATCTTCTTTACAACAGCAATACATACATTTTTTAAGCATAATTGCATTTTGTGCCTCTAATGTGACATGTCTCCAAAGCTGTTTTAACACCAAGTACTTTGCCGTACTTAGTTCACAGTACTTAGTCGCACCAAACTCTTTAGTCCCGGAACTGTCCTAGTAGATCGTGCTCATACCGGAATAAGTCCATGAGGGAAGATTACGCTAATGAGCCGCTGACGTCACTTCTTCTTCTTCTGCTTTGGGTTTACTGGCAGGCCGCAAACAACTTCACGGCGTATACTGCCACCCGAAGTCGCGGAGTCCCCCGGAGTTGGGGACTGGGCCAGTCCGACTGGCTTCAGTAGAAGCTGCTAGGAGTCTTCCCAGCAGCTTCTACTGAAGCCTTCCTAGTAAATCGCCAGAACGCCGACACCTCCTCATCACTCGACCGCTCCCATGTTTCCTTTTGTGTTGCCATAAGTTAGTCTCTCTCCGTTGGTGCGCTGGGCTAATGCTAATCATGCTAATGCGAGCAAATAAAATGGCGGTTTCACAAAACTTTTCGGAGTTTCACGGGGCATGGTTTGCAATTCGCCCAGCCAATCAGAAATTGGAACCTTTTCCTCCCCAGGAAAGCACCACCTCTCTAGCAGGGACTATCAGGGGGTGAAAAGGTTCGCATGAACTAGGTTCTAGTTCCAGATCTTTTGGATCAAAATCGCAAGAACTATCGGCCTAGTTCTTGGGAAAAGTACTCCGGTTGTTGATTTGGGTCATGGTTCTTTCTGTTCAGGGGAGTGTTTGCTTAAATGGCCCCATTATGCTAATGTATGGTAGTGTCTCTACTGGGACATGTCTCCATGCTTTAATGTTCAAAAAGCTCTTTATTTTTCTCATACTGCCTGTGCTGCAGCACCTCTTTTCACCCTCTGTCTGAAACCAGAGCCCAATCTGCTCTGTTAGCTGGCCGGCTCTGTTGTGATTGGTCAACCGCTTAGAGGTGTCCCGCCCTTAGCTTATCATGTACAATGTGTTGGAGCGCTAGCCAATAGAAGTGATACATAGTGATGTCACTCTGTCACAGAAGTAAACAAAGGCGTCTCATGGAGGGAACACTGGGATTTTAGCTTTTCAGACCATTTACATGCACACAAACCTTTATAACACACTACAGTGAAAGGAAAACCCCAACAAGCATAATAGGGGAATGTGTTTTTTTGGAATGTGCATTACCATTCAGTATAAAAAAACTAATTCCTACAAACTACTACTCATTCAGGCACTTCCATTGGATGTAGTGAACGCTTTTGACCCCTGTTCCCGTCACATGATCATGAACAGAAAGTGTCTCCTTATCTCAAAGCGAACACACCCAGAACCCTAAGCCCATATTCAGTCTCTCAGCGCTGCAGATTAGCTTGCCTTTAGGTGGTACTTAGCGTAGCCCTGAAAATTGATATGCATCAGCTCTATAATTTAAAGGTAGTTTTCAGGAAGGGGGGACTGCTGCTCCTTCTCCGCCAGTAATGACCATAATGCCTTGTTAACCCCTTCACAAGAGGTTACATACCCCTATGACGTTGGCCTTAAGTCATCCAAATAGTCGAGTACCAGGAACTAAGTGTCTTCTTATCTAGTTTCTACTCCCTCAGTGCTCAGTTTCTCCTACATTATGCACAAAGAGCTTTCAGAACATGGTTACTATAGAGTTTGAACTACTCTGACAAGTGAATATTCATATTTCCCAAAGGATATGTATGACGGGAAGCAAAGCAAGTCTTTAGTTGACACTTTAAGGCTACATTTAGAAAATCCAAACTGATTCAAGACATTTTCCTTACCGTGTTTCAAATATTTTCCTTGCTAATTTATGACATACAGTATAAAGATGGGATGGTCCCTATCAAAATAAATCCTCAGTTATGTAAAGGATATAGTATAACAATCTACTCTCTCCGTGACCTTTCCTTGCACTTTCTTCTGAGGCGGTCCCTCTCACCTCTCTCCAGCCCCAGGCCTGTTGCATGAACTCTGACCCATGAACTGGAAAGGGAGAGGCTTACGCTAGCTAGCTCGGCTGATAGGAAACCCTACACCGGCATCCTTCGATACAATTTTCAAGCTTTGCATTCACGTCCCCTCGATAACCCTCAGTTAGTCCCTCAGTGCTCACTAATCCACTGACCCGCCGAAAACACTGATTGCTAATACCTTCGAGTCAAACGGAAGTCAGTGCAATAGTCAAGAAATATATTAAACTTAGATGGTATGCAACGTCTGCACACATTATGTTGATTTTAAATACACTGTACTGTAATGTTTTAATCTGTTTTTAAGTCAACAATAGATTCCTGCATAATGTCTTGAAGCATTTTCTCTCCAGGCCTCTTTGCAAAGCACTTCTAAGTATCTGTGTTGAGTCTTCTTCAATTTAAGCCAATTCTTCCAGGTCACTTACTTAAGCAGCAACATAAACAAAGACAAAACAATGTCAAGTATGTCTGGGTCCTCAAGAAACATAGGGGGAAAATGCAGGGTTGCTGATGACGAGAATAGTACCGACAACACGCATGTGAACTCAGAAAGGTGCTGGTTACTGAATGAGTGGTAGTTTAAAATTAAGATAGTCCCCTTATGAGGCGATCGGAAACTAATAACAGACCTGATAATAAATAGATTAGCAACACTTTCCAACAACATCTATCACAATTTATCAGAATGAATTCAGAAAACCATCATAGATTAGATGAATGAAGAGCCACATACACCTGTACAATTTATATTTATATATTCAGTTTAATATTCCATCTGTCCATCTGGGGCGACTGTGGCTGCGAGGGAGTGCGGTCGTCTTTCAACCAGAAGGTTGTGGGTTAGATCCCAGCCCGTGCAGCCAACATGTCGATGTATCCTTGGGCAAGATACTTAACCCTGAGTTGCTCCCGATGGCCAACGGTGTGTGAATGTTAGGTCCTAGAGCAAGTGGTACTGCTCTGTATGAATGGGTGGAATGGGTGAATGACATGTAATATGTAAAGCGCTTTGAGGGGTCGTAAAGACTGGATAAAGCGCTATATAAGTACAGTCCATGTATCTGTCACATACTTATGTATATATAATATCTTGCTTAATATCTTGTTATTGTTAATTTGTAAATTCAACATGTATATTTTCTACTTTCTTGTTTATTTCTGGTCTTTTAATTTGTATTGTACAATGCCATGTCTTTTTATGCTGCTGCAACACAAACATTTCCCAAATTGGGATCAATAAAGTACTATCTTATCTTATCTTAGGACAAGAGTGTTTTAATGTGACTCGATCGAGAGGTCGGAGGTCACCACATCATGGTTGACTTCACAGTCGTACTGTGCAGTGACTCAGGGAAAGAGAGCACCTGCAATAGTGTAAGGGAATGTCCCTCCAATACAGAGGCATCAATGTTATTAAAAGGCTACAGAGCATGTCCCGGTTACCAAGTGTATCCACAAAATTACATTTTTCATGATGAGGAAAGTAGCAGACACATTGAGCCTGAAAGAATTTGCTTTGTTAGAAGTTTCAGACGGCCACGGGTCATAAAGCATCACAAAAAGATGAATCAAAAGCTCAATTACTGTAAGAAGAAATGCTTTTTTATGATTTTGTATATGTGCAGCAAGCTATTTAACTGTCTAGCTACTGGTACGTAGAGGCCACTGTAACTATTACCTGTTGAAACACCTAATATAAAAATTATAAACGCAGATAGAGTGCAACCCTCCCCCGTTTCTGTCTGCTTCTCTCTGACACATGGCACACACAACCAGACATCAACCAAATGTTCTGTTCTTTTGGGTTTCCTTTAATGGCACGGTGTCATGCTTTGCCACACATGCACCGAGGTCTGACAGACTTTATGGGCCATATATTTCCAGTGCAATTTGTTTTTAGAGCAAAAGTGACGTTGCCGTAACATTCAGAGGCTGAAGGCCCCATAAAGCACTCTCCTTCTATTTCGAACCATAACCGTGTACTGACTCCCATTAACCTCCACCTCTGTGTCCAATCACTAAATACCCCTTCAGTTTGAGTTTCAATCATGATCATTTACATTTCATAGATTGGGGTCACACTTCTATACACAACGGAATATAGGTGTGTGTGCAAAACTAGAAGGGGATTTCATTCCCTGATCACCATAACATTACAAGTGTGATACTATTTGGGTTCAAGCATGGTCAATGTTTCTGCATTGCTAAAGTGCATGTAACAAACACTCTTTGCGAATTTTCAAGGTAAAGTTTTAAAAAGGACTTAGACTGGAGCCACACGAGAACGGTAATGTAAACGAACCGAATTCGATATAAAAAAAGTCTTCCGTCCACACGCAATAGGCACCAGAAACGCGTCCGTTCACACGAGACCGCTCGAAAGCGCTGGAGACGCTGTAGTACATATGCCGGGCCTGTAAGTGGCGCTGTACTTCTGCCACAAAATACACCAAAAGCAGCGAAGAAGACTTCCCGCGCATGGTTGCCCTTCTGTTTATTCTCCACGGTGGACGCTCTGGCTCTTTTTCTCCCTCCCAGAGGCAAGAGGCGCATTCACACCGCAGTACTTTTCCCACAAAGGTTCATGCGAACTCTTTAGTTCCACCGGAAAAAGTCCCTGGGGGTGGATTAGGCAAATGAAGCCGCTGACGTCACTTCTTCTTCTTCTGCTTTGGGTTTACTGGCAGGCTGCAAACCACTTCACGGCGTATAATGCCGCCCGGAGTCCCCGGCCGGAAGTCCCCGGAGTTGGGAACTGACACCTCCTCATCTCCACCGCTCCCATGTTTTATTTTGTGTTGCCATAAGTTAGTCTCTCTGCGTTTCTGCGCTGGGCTAATGCTAATGCTAATAATGCTAATGCGAGGATAATAAAATGGCGGCTTCACAAAACTTTTTTGGAGTTTTACGGGGCGTGGTTTGCAATCCGCCCAGCCAATCAGAAATATAGCTCTTTTCTCACAAAAGAGCCGCTCGAAAGTCCCTGCTCTCTAGCAGGGACTTTCGAGGGGGTAAAAAGGTTCTCATGAACTAATTTTAGTAGCGGCTCTTTTTGGTGTGAACGCGATAAAAGAGTTCTCATGAACTAAGTTCGCATGAACCTTTGTGGGAAAAGTACCGCAGTGTGAATGCGCCTAATCGTGTGCTCCTGCTGCTCTCCGGTAGTCCACCAGCAGATGAAAAACACCCACCTCTCCGCCTCTTCCAAGGGATGACGGGACCGTGCGGCAGAGTTTCCGTTAGATTTTTTTTCCGCTGGTCAACATGTCCGTTAAAGTTGACATTTTCCGTACAAAATTAGAAAAGTGCCAGTCAGAGGTCTTCTTTGTTATTTATTGAGCTTTAAAACAAATTGATAACGACTCTATATAATAATATAAGAATAATAAACGGAGCCTCTTTTTTCCTCCCCCTCTTCTGAGAGCCCAGCAGCTGATCTCTGAGCAGGAGACGTGGGGAGAGGCGGGGCTATGGAGCCGTTTGCCCCCCAGAGCGTTTCCTCCGCAGATCGACCCGTTATCGTTATCTGCGTTTCCATGTCGGCCTCGTGCGGCCGAACCGTCTATATAAGGGGTTCCCAACCTTTTTTCCCAAGAGCCCCCCCAAATGACTCCTGTTGGAAGTCTGTAAACCCCACACACACACACTGGGGGGGGGGGGCGCAACAGCAGTAATTCAAGTTTAAAAGTCTAAAAAATGCTACAACTACTGTCACAAACTGGATGAATGTGAAGTATTTTGTTAAAGGAGGATGAACGCGTAATTTAGGAGCACTATTGGAGTGATGGTTATTGGACGGCGCAAGTGGAAACAATTCACAAAGGGATTAAACTGTTTAAAACACATGCTCAAAGTAAGCCAGATGTTGCCGATGTGTTTATGTGGATTCAAAAGTCGTAAATAATCTACAAAATGGAGGAGACCGATCTGATCGGAGCAACTGTGACAAATAATCCAACTGAAACCAGCATGGACAATGACTATGTTTTAAAAATGCGCTTATCCAGAAAAGCCTGGTTTGGACACTTTACGGGCAGAAGAAACATTTATATTAAAAAAAGATCATGTATTGCGTTACAATTATATGTAAAAAAAGAAAAAAGTCCAAATATGATATTTGGCCTCAAATCATCTGAGGCCTGGCGCCCCCCCTGCGATCTTTGGCTCCCCCCCAAGGCGGGCGTGCCCCCCCAGGTTGGGAACCACTAGTCTATATGATAGAGAACTGTAGCGGATACGACCGTTACCATTCTCGTGTGGCTGCAACCTTAAAGCAAGCAAGAAAAACGAAAATGAGTAGTATTAAATAGATGTCGTTTTTCCTTTGCAATAACAATGATGGTAGGACTTCATTTTGTCTTTTGAGCTGCTTTTATGCCGTGGTTTTAATATACAAATAGCAAACAACTACAAAGACACCCAAAAGGACTTTAAAAACCCCAAATGACCACAAAGAGACACACAATTAGTACAAAGAGACGCATTTAACCACAAAGAGACACAACAACTACAAAAAGAGGCGCACGACTATAAAGTCTGTGTTTCTTGAGAATTGATGTGGGCTTTTGAAATATCTCATATTATGGCTTATAAACATTAAACTACTATAAACACAGGGAAGCCATTTTACCAAACATAAGCTACCTCCCAGAAGTCTGTATTAGCCCAGAAGCAACCACCTAAAAGCCCTCTCAACCCGTTTCAGAAAAGTGTGTTCACGAAGCTTTGTGTCAAAAGGAGCTGGCAGTGTGCTTGTGAGCACTTCAGGGTTTCATCAGAAAAGCATTCTTTTTTAAATGATGCTATGACGGCAATATTTGACAACTTTAATTGGCGTTGTAGCCGTTTGCTTTTGATTGACAATGTTTTTTCACCATAAGCACCAATATTATCTATAATATAATATATTGTATATTATAGATTAGCTTTGTACAAACTTTGTTGCCAGGGCCGATCTTTTCCCACAAAGAGACTTTTTTGACTTTTCTCAAAGCGGCCACATGAAGCTGCATAAACTCTCTGCGTTGGGAAATGTTGAGAGGGGACGCAATGTGGACAAGCCCTAACATCTTACAAGCATCAATGCCCTAGAAGCTATCGCGCACACCTTAGCAACCGTCTGGTCTCTATGGTCCAAGCCAACACAATACAACTCTTAAGCAAAAACCTGTAACATCATAGCAATTAACCAAAAACCATAGCAACAAGCCTGCAAGCCACCATACCATGTTCTGCCTTTTTCTGCCACAACCACTGCCTGATATCAACGCTTACTTAGAATTCAAAACATACTCCATCGTTAACTATAGCTCCTCTTAACCCCCTGTGTCTACTACACATCCAGCTCCAAGAACAAAGTCTGACTGCTTAAATATTCACAACACATTTTATGAACTCATACCGATTTTAAGTTTGATTTCTAATGTTCACAGGATATACTTGTGGGACACACTCGTGCCAGGCCGCGCCACATCCTTTATTCATAGATTCTGTTTCAAAAATGTTGCCTTCATCAAAAGCCCAACCATTAAACCATAGTTCTTTCAACTTTCTAACTTGAAGTAAAGGACTGGGGAGGAAAAAGATATGTGGATCCCAACGCTGTGCTTCATCTTGGAACCCCATGGTACAAGCTGCTCCAGTGAACATCAACCAGCAGGATTCCTGCTAGGAGGAATCCTATTAGCATTTGAAATAAAGATCTGTCAAAATAGAGAAATGAAAGGTATGCTGGGAGGAGTGAGATGAGATGAGATGGGATACGGGAAGTGGTGGTGAGTGGAAGGCAGAGCTGGAATGTCAGGAGAGGAACCGGGCTGTCATCGTCAGGAAGTGGGAGTAAAGGTTGTGTGGAGAGCAGCAGGGTTCAGGAGGGATTGAGAAGACATGGCACTTATTTAGGAACACTTCCTGTATCGGCTTTACCTCCCAGTGCTTAGGACTTTGAGCTGGATGTACAAACTCTGAGGAGAGGTGAGCTCAAGTGTTGCAAAACTCACCAATACACCCTTACAGAATGTCCCTCCTATTTGGACAACAGAGTGTGTTTCAGAGTGAACAGTGTTACCTATCTTGCTGGTTCAGTTTCATCCAATCCGTTATTAGAATGTTCCAGTTTGCTTTGGCTTTGATTTCTCCTTAATCCTCCATTGAATATATTAACCAATGGTCAATGTATCCAAACGTTGGTAGACCTTACATAAGATGTGCTAACCATAGTGACTAAGCACTTCCTATTAAGCTGCTGAAAAATAAGTTAGTTACATTTCTTTTTATCCTCTTTGTGATTAATTTTTTAGGGAATATGATTGGTTTGCATAAATGTTGGTGTCAGGTTGCTTATCTGTTTCATTATATCACATCACATCAAAATCTATTTAGCACCATCAACCAAAAAGATATGAACTTAAAATAACGAAATAAATGTAAATTCATCAGCTTTCAATAAGCCATATCTTCATTGTCAGCGCTACGGCATTGACCTAAAATACTGTAAGCCAAATGTCTAAGTGCTATGTACAGAAATTAGAAGTTAAATAGTTTAAATAGTTGATGCAATCGATGTTGGGTTTTCATTCTGTCAAGAGTGAGAGGTGTGATTGCCAGAAAGAAGGATGTTTAGAGTTAGGGTTGGGTTATGTGTAGATTGTAGTTATATCAGTCAAGAGAAGTAAAGTATAGTAATGAGACTGACTGTACTCTTTAGTGGAGGCCTTCAGAAGAGAGTTTCCTGATTTTAAATGCAACCCCGTGGTTCAGTTTCGGAGGGTTTCTGCGTGTCTGTTAGCGTGCGTGTGCATACATGGTGTGTGTAGTAGAGGAAACACAGAGAAGCAAAGAGGGAAGGATAGTGGTTGTAAAACTGAGGGATAAAGTGTGTGTGTGTGTGTGTGCGTGTGTGTGTGTGTGTGTGTGTGTGTGTGTGTGTGTGTGTGTGTGTGTGTGTGTGTGTGTGTGTGTGTGTGTGTGTGTGTGTGTGTGTGTGTGTGTGTGTTGAGGGCCTGGTCAGGGACTATGAATCAGGAACTGAGTGCACTCCTGGAAGACTTCCCTCTCACTCTGTCAGGAGAAAACATTCCACATGGTGGCTAATTTCTCTAATTACCTTCATGTGAAATGGCTGCCAGATGACAACAACAGGAAATCAACACTCACACGCCGGTATTATCGCTTCAACATATAGAGTTTCACAACCTCAGTGGTAACCATCCAATCGGAACTTAAGCATAACTGCATTAATTGCCTACATATGTTAGCTTTGGGTTATCTGTAGATTCTCATGGGCTTCTTGATTTCCTTCCTTTGTGGGATTTTGGTGCAAGAAGCTTCTCCTGAAACATTACGCACCTGAACTTTTTTAAATCAGGAAACCTTTCCCAGTACCTCAGCGGGGAATGTTACAGCAACAAGAAAGTTCAAATAAAGACACAATTAAAGGAGTAGCATATTAAATAAAGAGGCCATTAAACATTAATAAAATCAAATGTCTCCCATCAGCATTTATAAAAGTGAGTAAACATCCAAAGTAGCAGCTAGAAAGTATATGAATAAGTTGCAAAAAAGTATATATTGCTCATAGTAGTATTATTTCACAGTGTTGTAACAGCCAGTAATAATATTAGTGACTTGTAAAAAATAAGTATATATTGCAGTGTTATTGCATAACAGTGTTGTTATAGTCTGTAATTCGTGTGTGTGTGTGTGTGTGTGTGTGTGTGTGTGTGTGTGGTGGTCCCTTTGTGAGACACTGTGGGTAAAGCAGCTTGTTACTGAAGGTGTCTAAAAGTAAAACAATATTTAAAAAATGACTTTAGCTTTTTCAAGATTCAAAGATTCAAAGGTTTAGAGATGGCAATGAAATTCCTCTGACCTGAGCTCCTCCAACAATGCAACATATATAATCAAATACAAAATAAAAAGTAGTCAATAGAATAGAATCTGAAGATCCATTAAAGGTTATCTACAAATACAAATCCGTGCCTGTTTTCTGAAAATAACACTCAGCTTGCAGACAGGTGCTTCTCCAAGCCAAGTAATGCTAGAATACATTTACTGCCGGGTCGCGACCCTCCAAGGGTCAGAGCAATGTTTTCCCAAAGTGCCTGCACCGGAGCCGGGGTTTTGGATCGGGCATTCTCAGTTGCAGGCCGTGTCTGCCGAGCAGCTGTTTGGGATCAGATGCGAGCCCCGTGTGTCCATGCGAGGCTCAGCAAACCCCGGCGATTAGTCCCAGCAGAACCGAGACCGCTGCTGCATTCCAGCAACTTGATCTCATGCCATTTCATCACCAGCGGGGGGAGCCCGACGTCAGAGGGGTCTCATCTGGAAAAATATAATTGTTTATCCATCTTAGCATTCACCTTAACTTGAGCTTATATAATATGCTATTCAAAGTGGATTTCCCAACTGCAGATGTAATGGCCAGATTTGAATGGGCCCTAAATTCAAGCTTCTTCCTTCGGGCCGGAGGTTACTCGTCCCAAGGAGTAGAACGAAGCGGTATAAAAACAGTGTTATCCCAGCAGCTATTGCACACATTAACACATCATAGGAGCGTCACACTGATGCCTAGTTTTATTTATTTAATTGTGAATTTTGAATGTCCATACTTGTACTTTTACTAGTCCTTTATTAGAGATGTGTCTGTTGTTTGTGTTTGGTTTTAGTGTCAGGATGGAACCCTTGTCTTTTTCTCTGCAAACAGAATCTACCTACTGAACCTGAACCTGAACCTGAACCTGAACCTGAACCTGAACCTGAACAAGGCTTGTTTTACTGCATTAGGTTATGTAACAACTGATGGAAGACAGTAAAGTAAAATAACTCTTATAGCATTAATTTTAAATGAATTAAATAACATTTATGACAACAAGGGTAGCTTAACTCTTATACGAATGATAATTCATGTAAAGCTTGGTTGTGATTGGTCAACCACTTATGAATGTCCCGCCTCTTAACCTGTCATGTACAATGTGTTGGAGCGATAGTCAATAGAACAGAAAGAGTGTTACATAGTGATGTCATTATGTTACGGAGGTAAACAAAGGAGTCCAATTTCAGCCTTTGCAGACCATTTACATGCAAACAATCCTATATAACGCACTAGAGGTAACGGGAAACCACGAGAAAGTATCATTTAAGCTAAGATTATTATGTGAAGCTACTGTCCAAGGTCAAGAAGGGAATTTAACACATCAATAATAGTCTATAACTATATAAATAACAGTTGATCTAGTTAGCCTTATTGAGGTTCCAGCCACGAGCATGTGGGTAGCAATTCATTCTGTACTTTTGACTTACTAATCGATCTTTGCAGCAGCATGCACGGTGCAACTACAGCCCGAAGATTTATAGCTGCAAACATTGAGAGCAGGTGGTGCCTCGACCCCACTTCCCCTCCTCTCTATTTTTCTGTGCTTCCCTTTTTCACTTAACCTCTCATCTCATAACCTTTCTAACCTCCAACTTGTTCAACCATAATCAGATAAATATGGATGCAGATTAGAGGAAAAGACGTGATGGATAAGAAACCTTGGCAACTTGATGTCAAATTATCTGACGTTTTGGATTTTTTGAGATGATGTAAAAGTTTGTATTTAACTTGATTAATGCTGCAGCCCATGAGGATCGGATCATCAGGAGGACAGAAAAAGGCAAGAGGAATTGACAAAGTAGAAGGAGAGTAAAGAGTAAAGACAGGAAAGGGAAGAGAGGAGGAGAAATGGGAATCCGAAAGCACTTGAATGCCGAGCGCAGCTGCAGAATGGCATTTCATTGGGATCTGTCAGCTCAACTCTGATTGGCCTGACATTGCTAATCCCTCCAGATGTTCAGCATTAACTGATGAGTGCGTGACTGTGTCGTGCGGGAGAAATGGGGAGGGGGTCTGAGGCTGCCGTGGCCAGCAGGCCCAGGGTAAACAGGGCCTCTCGGGGACCACTGTCCGTGGGATTTGGGGAGATTTGGAGGACAGGATGATCCGGCATCCGGGAATTAGGTGGCACAGAGCGCAGATTGTGTCAACAAGTTTGGAGCGAGGCTGCACACGTGACTTCCCCCCCCCCCACCAATCTACATTTTAGAGATGTTTGTTTGCTCATGTAAAGAAATGTCAGGCTCTGGTTACTCTCACCACACGGGGAACGCATGTGCAGAAAACAGCCAACTAAACACAGTTCATACATTTACGAAGCGCTTTGAGCTTAAAGCCACATCGTGGAAAGGCAGATGTTGCATAGCGATGAGTTTAGAACAGATGTTGCTATTTTTTTTACCTTTATCTGCAATAAGGCCTTTGAGGTAAAACTATAGCGTTGGGCCTTGGCACCTCCCACCACCTCTTTCCATACATTGTGTATCTGTATACTACTATTATATTCAAGTAAAGAAATGTACACCATGCAAGCACATTAAAAACCTTTGCACTATTGGTAATCCAGCCTCAATCAGGGCTGCCTATTCCTAAACTAAGCTGAGGAGCAAGCATTTCCTGACATGTCCTGCTAATTGTTAATGAGACTAGTGACATTAGTCAAGTGTAAAGCCAAAGGAGACAAGTGAGCAGCAGACTGAAGATGCCAGTTGAGGTGAGTGGACCCAGGAAAAAGAGGAGAGTCAGAGCTTCAACCTTTCTGCTTGTTTCTGAACTTTCTAGATCCCTTATCTGCTCTTCAAGAGAGCTTGAATACAAAACAAGTTAAAGGAAACTGTAAGAAGCTTGATTGAGTTATTTTATTTGAACTAAGCAGATATAATGTTTGAAGTGAAATACTTTTTCTTGGCTGTTTCATTGTTTTGATGAGCCTACATCCAACGCCCAGGGATAGTAACTGGGTTTGATAGCATTATCTTTGGCTAGGCCACAGATGCACCTGTTGGTCAAGTGACAACCTGGGACTTTTTGTTTTTTAATCATAACTACAGTATAAAAGAATGTTAGTTAATTAGAATTACTTTTAAAACTTGATAAGAAGTTATTAGATGTTACTTGTTAGACGCTTTTATCCAAAGCAACTTACAATACTGTGGGCAATCCCCACAGGAGCAATTTAGGGTGAAGTGTCTCAGGGACACAACATGCTGACTGCAGTGGGGGTTGAACCTGGGCTCCCCTGATCCGAACACCAACACACAATCCACTGCGCCACACGCCTCAAGTTATCTCTCAAAATGAAAAAATAAGCATCTGGGAAAGGATGAACTTCGAGGATTAACGTTTTTTAAAGAAAATAATTACCATTGCAAAAATCTCCAATTGTTTAATAACCACGGGAATATGGAGGATGTCTGATTTGATGTAGGGTTTCTGAAACATGGGTTGTAATTAGTTTGAACTTGCAAAGCAACATAATGCATGCCCAAAACGATTAAAACACAGTATGAGACAGCAGCATCTAACATAGTATAAAGGCAGTTACTATTCATGAGAGTGCTTAGAGGCAGCATGACATGGATTAACTGTGGGATGATACTGTGTTGTCTTCATTTTAGATTAGGGGTGCAACGTGGAGGTTAACAGAAAGTGGTCATGGTCATTGTTCTGGAGACGTAACCATTAGCCCCCTGCTTGTTTTTAAGCAACGGACTTCATATGGCTGCCGTGACAGGCCTGCCTGCTTTTCTCCAAAATAGAGGAGCAGAATGGACGCAGCTGCACCCGGGCCCCTCTGGGATCCCAGCCGAAATGAAACTATCAAATGCCTCCGGACCGAGGACAGATTTCTTAATGTGTGAAAGCTGCGTTGTGTTCACAGACGTGTTTTGTCTGCACGTTCGGACTTGTTAATACAAAGCCTTTCCCCCCCCTTTTTCTTCATATTGGTGTGGGGTTATTAAGCAGAGGGGAGCGGGGGGGGGGGGGGTGTGTTGGTCGTTCTGGAGGGGGGGGTGTGTTGGTCGTTCTGTTGGGAAATCAACCGGTTTAAATAATTCTGCACGTCCTTGGCAAAGCTAATGGGGAAGGTCCGATGGTGTGGGGGGTGAAGAGGTGGGTGCTGAGTTTGAAGGGGGTGCAAAGACTTTTCCGAAAGAGCTGGCTGGCTTCCGGCCCCCGTCTGAAATCCCGCCACAATTACTCTATTAGCATGCTCAGCTGTGCCTCTGTTTCTCTTTATTCAAGCAACTTATCACAACCGACAAGGCACATGAGGCCATCAGAAAAGGAGCCTGTCAGAGCCCCATTGTGCCCTCGCCACTCAACCTCCCTTCCCCTCGCCCAGCCATTGACTCTCAGCTGTTGACTGGAGCCAGAGAAAAGCCAGAGGCATCATGGGAGCTGCAAGTGCACTTGTGGCACTGGCTGTGATTGACAAAACTCTGGCAAAGAAAATGAATCACCATTGGTGAATGAAAATTGAACTTCTGAGAAAGAAACACAATATTTATGAAATAGTTACGGATAGACGCAACAGAAAGGCCAGTGATTGAAACACATTATTCCAACTAGATTTGTTTCACTAACTGACTTGGTTGTGTTTATCATGTAAGGGATAATGTGCAGCGAGGCGGTCATTATGACCTCTTTGATTACAGATTTGAAAACATCGTTGCTTGCTTTAAAAGTAGCACAATTCATTATGTCAAACCTTGGAAAGTATCTAGATATCCCTGCCCTAATGCCGAAGTAACTGCACACTGAATATGTATTGCCGTCTATGTCTGGACCGCTGCGTAAAGAGGAGGGTTTCTGCCCCGTTACTTCTCCGCTGTTTCCTTGTCCCAGTTCACAGTTTGCTTTTCGGCCAAACTGTATACAGTTCAATCGACCGGACTTCTTTGTGCCGATGTGAGCGTCCTTAACAACGGTCAATACATTCTTGACGGCGGTCTGTTTGTTCTGGATTAACAACGTGTCACATGTTCTGAATTGACCAATCAGAATCGAGTATTCAACCAAGCCATGTAATAAATTACTTTAACGTTCTGGTCTTTAACATATCAGTATGTGTAGTGTCTCTACTGTGACATGTCTCCATGCTTTAATGTTCAAAAAGCTCTTTATTGTTCTCATACTGCCTGTTTTTCACCCTCTGTCTGAAACCAGAGCCCAGTCCGCTCTGATTAGTTAGCTGGCCGGCTCTGTTGTGATTGGTTAACCGCTTAGAGATGTCCCGCCCCGTATCACAATGTGTTGGAACGCTAGAAGAGCCAGTGTTACATAGTGATTTAACTATGTTTGGGAAGTAAGACGTGCAGACCATTTCCATGCACAAACACCTATAGCCTACAACCCAAAGGGAAACTTAAATATAAATAAAATAATATAAAATAACCTCTTTAAATAAAAATGCAGATGTGTTGGCTCTTTGTTTAGCTCTGAGTACTAGCCTCTTTACACACTTGTTGTAGATGCAGATGACCAAAGCAACAAGGGCTCTCTTCTTGCTGTAGAAACTCAGTGGTTTCATCTTCTAAGGGCCAACAATACTATTTACACTACTTTCTAATATCATCATGACATCATAACAATTATCCTATCTGTTCCATGTAGAAGGATTAGTAAGCATGGCACCACACATGCAGACTGGTGTCACATATTAAGATAATTGCTCTTGGCATGCAGTATCATCGTGTGCTGGTACAGTCAATGCTGGCATGTTGAATAACAAATTAAATGTCTGCTCCAAATTAGAGTCTCTCAACCATCAAGTCACTGGACCACTTCCTGCATCTGACAGCTGAACAAAAAGCATGTCGCAAACATTTTCCTTTGGAAATGAAATGCAGAGCGAATAGATTTGAAGCTAAAAGCTGACGGTGCTGCCAGTATTTCTTCTGTGGCATGTGTAACTCGACTGAATATCGACCCGACGTTTTGGAAACGTTTTGGTTTACATAGCAACCATTGTTATAGTTTACACAAATATTTTTCCACGGGTGTCTTTACATTCAGGTGTTGCTCAGTGGCATCCAAACAACTCACCGTGATGAATTGTATTGGTCCGCAGCTGAGACAGAAAGAAGCTGTCATGTTCTTCATTGTTTGAGCGTGTGCACATTCTACAGCTAGCTCAGATCCATTCGTCACTTTAACACCTTCTCACCTACACCTACTCCAATCATTTCTCTTTTCACATTGTTGGTAACCAGCACATTTGGCTTGTCGTTAGTATCCGTGCTGATGTTGATACCATGACCAGAGCTTTCTTCCGACAGAAAATAAAACTCAGCATGTTGATCAAGAAATATCAGACTCAAATGTTTAATATCAAAGCATTGCCTTACCTTTACATTAGATTGCATTTTATTAATCTGAAGGGACTTGCAGTGCATTCGACCATAATGTTACAAACTCAAAAAGCCAGAATGCTTTAACTACATCGGGTTTAATAAGCCAAACCATGGACTTTAAACAAGCCAGTCTTCTTCTAAGTGCTATGTACTAAAGGGATTGTGTTTTGTATATTACCATGCTGTGTTGTATCTGTTTCCTCACACACACACACTGTAAGTTAAGTTTATTTTAGTATACAAAGGTTATCAGAGGTCCTTGCATGGGCGAAGTGAACTAAATCAATCAGATCAAAAATATAGTTTTGTGACAGTTGGATCAGTATTAGAATAAAAATAAATACACATTATAAGCTGAATAAAAAGTGTGCAATAAAAGTCCTTATAAGTCCTTATGTCTAAGCCAAAGGAAACGCTGGAAACGTTGTCGATAGAATCGCTGTTGAGGTGCTGAGGATGGAAAACGCCACCCAAACAGTCCAGACGCCACATACACATTAACTTATTTAAAAGTGCATCCGTAACTTCAATAACAAACCATGGTGTTTTGTCCTAAACTTTACAAAGTAAAATACTTTTCCCTCGAAGCCGAGTTGAGATGCAGAGGGAACTTTATTCTGTAGGAGACAGGGTTGCATGAGAAAGTTTAAGCACATAGCACACATTTGTTTGCCGGCCCTTTAATTCCTTTAGTGTTGTGTGTGTGCTTAAGGGTGTGTTGACTTTGCATTTCCATGGCGATGAAAGTGGATAAATCTGATGGGACATGTTGGAGAGTTTCTTTTGTTGTTGTTGTTGTTATGGAGAGGGGTGTACTCCTGGAGTGTTTTCTCTGTAAGATGAGTTTGTCTGTGCACAGTAGGAAATGCTTCTGACAACCTGCAGAGCCCGGAGGAAGTAACCCAACACCGCCGAGGCAATCCACCATAGGCTTCTTTATTTAGGAGTAATAATGGGATGAGTGGCATGACGTGACTTGTAGAGGTGGAGAGCACAGAGAGAGGGGGGGGGGGGGGGGGGGATAGGCAGATAACTACAGGGTTTACTTTGGATCAAACATCACAGACCAGAGAAGAAAGAAGCAGATTGTGCTCTGTTACACTTTGTAATTCTGTTCTGAGAAGTGCTGCACGAGTATAATCTGTATCATTGTAGTTATCACTGGCACGGCAATAGTTGTGTTCCACTTCCTCGCCAGCAAATAAATGCACCCGCATGTTTACATGTGATACGTCTTTGTTGAGTTTTTATGGTTACCATTCAGTAAGAGGCTCTCATGATCACTGTTGGCTCATTTCAAATCAAGCAACTCTTTGGGAACTTTAGTTTGAATCAGTAAAACACGGTTCTAGTTTGTTTCCCTCAATCAACCGGGGTAGAGTCTGTAATACTCACTCAATTCTGAAAATAAGTCCCATGCTGTTGCTAGAATCAATATTCAGACTTTGGTTTGGACTTTTTTGTAAAGTTATTGACAGTTAAATAAAGTTATGTGACAAAGAGAAGCTACACCTAATTATTTGTTCAATGTTTTAATGAACTTAAAGGTGGGTATATGTCATTTATTTCAGAACCACTTTTTGTTATATTCCATGGAATGCTCTTAACATCCCGATAGCAATGCATATATTAAATGCTTTGACAATAAATACATAAATAATGTCATCTGTGGAAGCCGTGGCGCTGTAAAAAGCACGACCAATCATCTGAGCCGGCCCGGCTAAAGTAACTGGATGGCCTACCTGCCTGTCAGCCTTCCATCTGGGCACAAACTGATCTCGTGCCCTCATTGGTCATCTGCGCGTTCGTGTGTGTTGGAGGAGGGGCTCTGTGAGGAAGTCTGAAGGAAGGAGCAGATTTTTTCAGGTTGTGTACTTTGAAATTCTAGCGCAGTCGAGCTGGTTTCTCCAAAATTACATACCCCACCTTTAAGCAACTAATAATAATAATTATAATAATAATAATAGCAGATTGCCACTATCAAACCCTATGACCCACATTGTCATTGCAAACAAATATGTCAATCATAATGATATATCTGTGCAATTTGACCAAGTTTAATTTTCTTTAGAATAGTTTGAGAAGCAAACCAAAGGCTAACGTAGATCTTACAGCTCCTTTGTTATTGGAACTACTGTGGTTAGCCAACAATAACTACAGCCATAAACACAACCCTGAACCGTATATCTTTAGACTACTGGTCACCGTATTGGGAACAACATAGAAGATGTGAGAGGCACGTTATTCCGATATTCTGAAGTTTGGTATTATTGCAAAACATTTGTGATTTTTTATTCCTGTCATCATCATCAATGACTCATTCACAGTTTCCAAAGCACGATGACAAAGAGGTATCCACACAGAAAGTGCAGCACAACAGATATGTTACAAGATGAACGTTGTGTTGATCTCTGCCTTACAAGCACACTTTTCTTAACCTTATAAGTGCTTGCATTGGAGGAACATGAAAACAGTGTCAGTGTGTTTTCTGTTGCAGCCTCTCAATGACTTTAATGCTCGATTTAACTCTTACATCATTAGCTGGAGCCAGACAAAGTTTAAAAGTTGAAATGGAAATTGAGCAATCTCGACATGCACCGTAATTCATTAATGTGACAAGCTGATAGAATGCCAGCGGGCATGCGCTTGACTGACAAGCAACACTCGTTACATTCCAAGTGCATTAATTAACCGTGCCCGCAACAGAGAAAGATCGCAGGCACGAGCACAACGGTGGAGCCAGTCGCTGCGGAGAAGCCTCAGTGTGGCATTTGAAGCACTATCAACACCTCTCTAAGTACAACCTCTAGCTAAGAAATAAATAACATGGCTGTCTTTCCTCGTGGCAGGGCCAAACATGCTGGTTTTGGATGAGGTTCAATAAGGCTTTGATTCTGGAAGAGAAAAAAAAAACGTGGGGAAGTGAAACAAAATCACCATTTACAGCCTCTGACAGCCGGCAGCTCTTTTTTTTCTTTTTCATGTTTTCGCTCCCCACGCCAGTAAAAAGCTCTCGTTGGGAAACTGTCATCTTGATCCTCAAAGCACTGCGAGTGTCAGGGCTCGTCAAACTGGCTCCCATCGATGACATGTGTTCCCTCGGAGGCATGCAGCAGAGCAGAGGAACGGAAGTGGAGACCTGAGGAGAGACGCCTGTGACCCAAGCACACGGATACTTAAAGGAGACATGCTATTTTTTAGGTGTATATCAGTATGTAGTGTCTCTCCTTTAAAGAGTCCTCTCCTGCTGGTGTTCAGGTGTATATCAGTATGTAGTGTCTCTACTGGGACATGTCTCCATGCTTTAATGTTCAAAAGGCTCTTTATTTTTCTCATACTTTTCACCCTCTGTCTGAAACCAGAGCCCAGTCTGCTCTGATTGGTTAGCTGGCCAGCTCTGTTGTGATTGGTTAACTTCTTAGAGATGTCCAGCCCCTTAGCCTATCACGTACAATGTTGCGGGAGCGCTAGCCAATAGAAGCATGGTGTTACTTACTGATGTCACTATATTCAAAAGTAAACACAGTAGTCCAATGGAGGTGTTTCAGGCAGGGGGGGGCAGTGTGGAGGTGTTCTGGAGGTAACACAGGGGGTGTTTCTCAATGTCGAGGAAGGCTGCTCCCGAGCCACTATTTCAAGCATACTACGTCATCGAGTGCCGCCGAAGGACTGTTCCAATGTCCAGCATACTTGGAATTCTACCGAGCCCGGCGTACTTCGTTGCGGGAAATTTCGAGGCTGCACATGTGTAGACTGCGGTCTTAAAATCCCCACAATGCTTTGCGCACGGACTAATTTGCAAATCTTTGGTGGAAATCGCACTCCATTTAAGGCGGGGCCTCTCATATGACGCACACCTCTTACGGGCCCCTACACACGGCGGCGTGCGTTGTCGCTTGCCAGCGGGAGGGGCTGGAACTCGACCAACAACCAATCACATGAATCTCCCGCCCCAGACACACAAGCACGCGGTTTGATTGGCTAGAGCTTGTACTGGCATATGATTCGATTGGCTGGCGCCTCCGTCGAGGCGTCAAAAGTAGAACATTGCTCTACTTTTGCAGCGAGCACCGCGAGAGAAGCTACGCTTTGCTCCCACAATGCAGTTCGGCGAATCGTGACGTCACCCCATTCAAAGTGAATGGGCAGAAGCGTTGAAGCGGCAACGCACGCCGCCGTGTGTAGGGGCCCTTAGCCTGTTCCACCATTCTTCGTTTTCTGAGGCTAGGAAGGATTCTTGCCTCGCTTCTGAAGGACCTGACTCGGAGGGACTTGTCCTACCAAGGAAGTGTCCTCGACATTGAAAAACACCCAGGGATTTTAGCCTTTGCAGACCATTGACATGCACTAAAACCTATATAACACTCTACAGGAAAGGGAAGACCCGAAAAAGCAGTATAGGGCTTCTTTAAGAGTGTGCAGTTTTTTGGATCAAATATAACATCTTGAAAAATATACTTAATAAACAAATGAAAACTTTGGATAGAAAACGATTTGACATTACAATACTGTCTCCACAAAAACAACCCAGATGTGACATGATCCAAGTTTCCAGGCCCCTACGCCTCATAAGCCATTCTTGTCTTGTTATTCTTAACAATAACAAACACACAAAAAATGCCATTTATGATTTTTTTTATCATAAACAGATGTTGGATTTTGTATTCTTCAAAATATATATATATATTTCAGTGTAGCCTTTTATATGCCATGTTTACGCTGTACCCTCTATCACAAAGGACTCCACACGCACATCGTACAGGGCAGGTGCTGAGCTGAAGGTGAGCAGACAAAGAAACATGAATGAATACCTCACCCGCTGCAGGCTGCCATTTTTATTTATTTAATTATTGGACCTAGGCGAGGTTTCCGACTCCAAGTGTCCTTTGAAGAGCAGTATGTGTTGTAGTTTGCAAGCTATTTCTTCCTGACTATCTCACTGTAACTTCTCACTAACTGGCACCCTACCTAGCCCACATTCACCAAAACAGTAATCACAAATTATTCCTAATTCCTCAATCCTAGCGAGGTTAAACTCACTACTATGTCTAATTGAAGAGCTTCGATAGGTGGACAGATCCAGTATCTCGTGCACTTGGTACCTCAGCTGTATCTGTTTCTATACAACCCAAATAGTTTGAGAGCATCCATCAGAAGTCTTGGCGTCTCTTTGCTCGTCTCCCGCCATGGCCACAACATCTGAAGGCAAACGTTTTCCAGGAAAGTGCGCTGCTTGTGGGATCTTCTGGCTTCCAAGGTCGGAAATTTGAATTTCTCTCATCAGCCTGATTCCTCTTGGATGGCATCTTAAACCTTTGTCCCATCTAAATGTCATGTCGTCTGTGCGTGCTTTGTCTCTCTTATGCTCCAGTTCTGCGTTTGAATCATCTGATCCGTATGCATGGCTCAAGAACTAATTCCCCGTCAGCCTCAGGTACTTCCTTATTTCTAACAACACATTTGAAATGTTCTGCTCCAGCTTTCCATAAATGTACATTCAAGGACGGAACGATGTTGCCCCCTGTACACGCACCATGAGACATCCAGCACAAGTCTATGTGCATTAAACAAATGGTGCAGATCAGAAACAAGTGTGATCATCTCACAGCATCCGCACATTTGGTTTATAATGAAGAGTGAAAAGAGCAGGTCAACAGCTCCAGTAACTAACTGCTGTTGACAGCTGAGTGAGACAAAGAGGAACAGCTTTCAGCAGCCTGTCGTCGCTGTCCCAACACTGTCCCACTGCTGATGAACCCAGTGACATACACACACACACACACACACACACACACACCCCCACACACACACACACACACACACACACACACACACACACACACACACACGCACACACACACACCATGTATACATCACTTCAGGGGACATTACATTGACTTACATGCATTTCCTGGAGACTTATCCTAACCTTAACCATAACCAACACATGCCTAACCCTTACCCTTACCCTTAACCTTACCCTAACCCTAATCCTAAACCTAACCAAGTCTTCACCCTAAAATTAATGATTCCCCTCATGGGGACCTCCAATTTGTCCCCATACGTGACTGTGTAGACAGATTTAGGTCCCCACAAGTATAGTAATGCTAGGACACATGCACACACACACACACACACACACACACACACACACACACACACACACACACACACACACACACACACACACACACACACACACACACACAGTACAGTAAATGGACCTAAACTCACATGCAAAAGTGTGAGTGATTTTCTCATTGTGGCTTATATTCATGTCATTTGTCAAAAAGCTCACCGCTGCTATGTTCTAGTTATGTTTAAACTGTTTATCATGATACATTTATGGATAAACTCACTCGTCTATGACATTTCCTTCAATAGGGTTTGATTTTTGATGCAGCTTTTGTTTGGCAACACATTCAGATTTGCAGGCTATCGCGCCAGCCAGTCTGATATTTAACTTTTTGTTAGCAGGCTTTTCAATGCCAGCCCTCGTGTTGCTGATAGCTGCCTTTGCCAGTTTAAATGTAACGTTACCACCTTTAGTTAGTTATTGCTTACCGACCAAAAGGCCTCTATGCTTGCTTTTGTCTGGTTAATGTGTTCTCTGCAATCCTCGTCTGGGCACTGAGTTTTATAGCAATATTGTAAAAAACTAAAAAAACACTTCCAGTCAACTTTGTTCGGTCTGCTCTTTCTGTAATCCCAAAGCAAGGCATTTCAAGTTGACCGTTCTTTGTAACACATGATCTTTAACTAACATAAGCCAGTTATTTTAGTCGTCTGAATACAACCAGAACGTTTTTGATGTATGCTTTTGTTGTTGTTGTTGTTGTAATGCCACATCTTCAGAAAACTCAAACCCAGGAAGAAAAATATGTTTTCCTCGAGATGCAAAAATGCTGTTTTGTTGGATCGGAACATCGATATTTAAGAGTGAACAATAAACTCATCACCTGTAACACCTGTTTAAACTTCATACTGTTCCCTCATTCAGCTCTTTGTGTGGACATTTTGGACTCAAATTGAGATTTAGTTGAGATCTAATGCCAATATAAACTAAGACAGTGGCAGTCAGCGAAGTCCTAACTGCTTCCCTCTGAGTTATATATTTCCGATATTCACTTTCAGTCTCCATCTGGGAACTTTTCATGTATCTTCAGCGGTGGTGACACAATGAAAACGGCTCCATGCGGTGAAGCCCGCCACACACAGCAAGAGCGCCCGGCCCGTTTATTGGGAAAGGTGCTCCAGTGAATTAACCAGCCGCTTTTGTTCCTAAACCAATATCGCAAGACTATAAAGGGGCCAGGGGACGGCAGGCACACACAAAAGCCTGCTGTGGAGGTAGAAGGGCCCGCAGGCAGCGCTCCCTGGAAGTACAGAGTTTGGTTTAGGTCAAAAGAAAACCCCTGATGTGGAAATAACAGAACATTCCAGAAGAACCCAGCTGTCCCACCCAGCCTCCCAGCTGCTGTCACTCCGTCTGTCTCTTCACCGTCTCTCTCCCTCTGACTGGAAGTGTTTATTTTGCATCACACTGCTCCTGTCTGTCCATCTACCACCGACTGTCTCTGCTGCGGTCAGGGTTTGACTGACTGCTCTACGAGGCTCGTACTGCGACACACTGCGTCTGCATTCAAGGGAACGGATGAAAGCGTTACATTAGTGTTTCACTTATTAAGGCTCTCTCGATCTCAATGGCAATCTTTATGTGTTTATATAGCACATTTAAAACAACCTCAGTTGACCAAAGTGCTACACAGGGAATACATACAATATAAAATAACACAATGGGAGTAAAATAATAAAACAATAATTAAAAACATGATAAAAAGCACAATCACTAGAAACTGCTGTCAGTGCAGGAACAAATAAATCCTTCATGTTGGTGTTGACATGAAAAGTGACCACACGGCCGGTGTCTCTGTTCATCTTTTTGTTTCTCCATGCCCTTAAAAGTTCTGTATGAATCATTAAAACATGAATGAATGAACATTTGCTGCTCAGCACCCAAACATAAATATTAAATAGGTTTCATCTCATCATTAAAACATGAAACATAAAATGACGGATAATAATGGATTATGACGGAAATGTTACGATCCGGTCCGTCAACATTACGGACAACGAAAAAGTCTAACGCACCCACTGGTGAGGCCTCATGTTGGCCAGGGACGGCCCTGCTGATGCTGATTGATGGCTGAGAACATTTACTGTAAACAAGTTCCGCAAGAAAATAGATGAAATATGATAATTATTATGCCTTCCTTTCAATTCTTAAATCTTTCCTTACAAATAATTAGCAAAGTATTGTTTTGTATGAAGTAGACATTGGTATCAAAACATTCAAATGGACATTTTCCTAAAAAAATAACTTCATTTTTCCATAAAAGGTTTAACTGAAATAAATCAGATATACATTTGATTACATGTAAATTATTCTCGAGCCCTCGTATAACAGCAATCAAGCGTATTCCTAGGTAATGATTTTGTTTATCTTGTGGTGAACATTGCATATCCTCCAAGAATATCAGCCTCAGGGATTAAACCGCACACAAGGTAATAGTTAGTTTCCAAAATATCCTCACACCTCAATTCTGAGAAGACGATCCCTGAAGTTTGCCGTTCTTGGAAAAGGAAGATCGCTTTGTCGTTTGATACTTTGGATTATTCCTTGTGCAGCTTTTTAAGGGAGTCTTAAGTCCTGCAGCTAATGGATATCCTGTTTTGTGACTGCGACACCTTTGCTTTGATGTTTCTCATCCTTTAATTATAGAAAAGGATTACTTCATCTTCAAAACTGGGGGCCTTATAGCGAGCACGTCTCCGAGTGTTTTCCTGTCGGTGGCATTTTGGACATGAACTCGATAGCACTCAGTAACGCAGGCCTGGACACGTTCGGCATGTATAGGTCCCATGAACTGTCTTTACGTGCATTATGCAAGAGCCAAACAAAGTGAAGGATATCCACCTCACGTACAGCTTTGGATCAAACTCAAACGTGTGCCGTGATATCACCTGCTTGCTATTTGTGTGCATTATTCCTACATTTTTATCCTCACTACGGAGGCGCCTCTCTCGTGCACTTTGTGAACAAAAGGATGTTAATTAATGATTTGATCTCAGTGAAGGTCCCACATCACACGGCTGAAGATAAGTTTGGAGACGGAAGGCCCGGGGGCACAACATGTGGGTTTCCCCCCGTTGTTCAGCGCTGTCAGAAAAGGAAAAGCATCAAAGCATCGGAGCCAGGCTGTTATCTCAGCGAGGAGCAGATAAAGGAGGAAGTGGTTAAAGTGGTTCTGAGGCCACTGCGAATCCACCACACACAGTTAGCCCCAAAGGTGCATGAGTACGTTGGTATGCACGTGTAAAAACAAGCGTATACACACACTCTACTGCTCTCTGATGGTCTATCTTTAGACCATGGGGGTCCACACAGTGATAGTGAACACTCTGCTGATTTGCTGCTCAGTTTCTGTGCATGCAAAGATCTGCAGTGTGATTTCTGTCGGCTGACAAAGGACTCCTGCTTCCGCCCTCAGGACCTGCTGCAGGTGGACATGAGGGATGGGTGTCATCTTCAGGGCATCCCAGACCATAGCAATACCTGTTAGATTGTGAAGGGAATGAACACCTACAATTAGATGTTGAGAGGGAAAGTAGGAAGAGTACTAACTTTACTATTACTAAGAACATTTACAAAAAAAAGTCTAAACAAATGCTTCTCATGCAGAAATATGGAAACTAATAAATTATAAAACATAATATTAATACAAAATGGAATGATCTAATATCATTAAATGTTTTCAGATTCAACTTTATTGTCATTACGTAGTGCATGTACTAGTGACAACATGTAAGTGTAGGCATCTGACCAGAAGTGCAAAATAGCAGAGCAGGAGTCTACATAATAAGAATAATTATTTGATGGTTTACATGAGATATTTGTTTTACTTCGATCATGACTTAATTTTAGAGCGTTTTCATTTTGTCTTGGGGAAAATGTTCTTCCGGGACCTCTTCTTGTTTTTTTCCCCACTTCTACTCAAAGGACCTACCGAAGATCTCATGCTGCACTAATGTGTTGGCAGGTAGGACATATATTCAGAAGGTATGTCATATGTGAGGCTATAGTTGTAGCCTTTAGTTTCACACCATATTGCTTTGTGACGCCCTGAAGTATTGAAGTCACCCCTCACCGCACTCTGGCCCTAGTGTCTCACCGCACTCTGGCCCTAGTGTCTCACTGCACTCTGGCCCTAGTGTCTCACCGCACTCTGGCCCTAGTGTCTGACTGCACTCTGGCCCTAGTGTCTCACCGCACTCTGGCCCTAGTGTCTCACCGCACTCTGGCCCTAGTGTCTCACTGCACTCTGGCCCTAGTGTCTCACTGCACTCTGGCCCTAGTGTCTCACTGCACTCTGGCCCTAGTGTGGACATATAGTTGTTTTTACCTTCAGTCTCTTGTCTCTGTACTTTTATGAGGAAGAATCTAAGGCCCCTGAACACAACACAAATGTCAACCCACGTTACATGTGTCTTAGCATTTTGGACCTCCCCGAGCTAATCGCGTCTTTCTGTATGTGTCTTGCATTTTATTTGAAAACTGTTTTCTCATTAGAAAATAAAATGTTGGCAGAAGTCTAGTTGTATACATGTAACTAATTTGCAGTAATCCAAGACTAGTATAAGCATGGCTGTTAGTTTCATCAGTTTTGCACGTAAAAAATATCTAGTTTATTAAATGTACAAAAGGAAAGAGTTTAGAGTTACGATTAATGACAGTTTACATATTCCCAATTCAGTGAGAATACCTTTCACGCCTTTTTGCAAAGTTTTCTCACTCCCTCCCCTTTCCTTGGAGGTGTTTCGTAATGAATAGTCGATTACACAATGAACTACCCACTCCTTCCAAAATAGAAACGAGTATTTTTTTAATACTCAAAATCTCCTCAAGTTCGAGTAATTAGATTAAGCACGCTGACAAATGATCAGTGATTGATAAAAGGCAGAAAGCTACGGGCAGGCACCATCAAACGTAACTTGGATTTATCGTGAGGCAGCTTAATGGTAAGCTGACTGCCGGAGAAGCAGCATCCCTGAAGAGGCAGAATGAAATAAGGGGATTTATCCACAGACACTAATCATTCCCAACTTAGAGCATTGGCACAAAAAGGAAAGAATGTGTAAAGCGCCCAGAGACACAAAGGCTTCTGGGTGATCAAAAGGAGAATTAAGGGTGACTTCTTCCACTGAGCCATTGTCTGTGTGTTTCATGAAGTATCACTCTCGGCAGCGGGGGGGGTGGGGGGATCAAAGATTTCTTGAATTAAAGAACCTCTACGCTTTTCTCCCTCACCTTTTAATCCACCACCTCGCTCTCTCGGCCATCCCTTGCCACTTTTTTTTTCAATTCTGCCTCCACAAATAAATCCCCCCTGTGCTACAAAGTTGGCACAATGCGCAGGTTTGTGTGCATTGGAGAGATTTCCAAATGTGCAAAGCGGAGTGCATGGGGAGGACTGGGTGGGCCGGCTGCAGATGTGTGTTTGAAGGGTTGGGGTGTGTGTTTTAAGGAAAAGAAGAGGGGGGGGGTTCATAGCCACCAGGATAATGACCATGACAGCCGCCCAACAGACTCACCCCCCGCTGTCCTTTTAAGTCCTTGTTTAACCTGTTAAACCCCGAGCCTGTTTTTCAGGTTTCAGGCTCGAAAATGACATTCCCAGAATAAATGACTATAACTTCACTTCTAAAAGGTTTATATGAATAATATTTGATATCAAAGCAAGGTTACATCTGTGAGTTGGATATAGAAGTGTCAGAATCAATATAGATTTTTCTGTGTCAGAGTAAATTCAGATGGAACATAGCAAAAAAATGTAAATTCCTGTCTCCGCCTAAAGAAAACCCATTACATATAGTGAAGACCACCCTTGAATGATGGGTTAGTAGCCTAAAAGCTTTAGGAATCCAAAGTATAACATATAATAAGTACCCTGTATCAAGATTGAGGCAAAACAAGTGACATTTGACCTTTTAGAGAGGTTTATGAAAATAAAGTCCAGGCGGAATAAGCTTTGGGCACATTTGGGCACATTTGGTTCCATCAGTGCCATTTGACCTTTTTCAGGTACCAGACTATAAAAATCATTGTATTACATTCAATCATCACTATAGGTATTCATTCCACCCAAAACAAAACAAAAAAATATTTAAAAAATAAATACATATTTTTTTTAAATATATATTTTTTTAAATATTTGTTTGTGTGGGAGTGTGTGTAGATGTGTGTGTAAGTGTAGGTGTGTGTGTGGGTATGTATGTGTAAGTGTAGGTGTGTGGGTGTGTGTAGGTGTGCAAGTGTAGCTGTGTGGGTATGTGTAAGTGTAGCTGTGTGTGTGTGTATGTAACTGTACCAACACACTATACAATAAAACTACACTGTAGGTCAGTGTGTGTAGGTGTACTTGCACAATAAAAAAAAACGGAAACATAGGTAACATTTGACTCCAACTGGGGCAGATTTATTTCAAACATTTTACCAACACTATAGGCATGTAAAAACAAACATTTTACCAACGTACTATACAATAAAATCACACTAGGTATATAACATTTTTTAAATAAACACTCGCAAACGTTATACCTACCTGAACTTTATACCTACCTGAATGTTCCAGTATTTAGGTCGTGCCACTCCCTGAAACAGTTCTTTTTGGTAGTGAAGCACAGAGGGACCTGGCACTTCCTGCAGTACACGGGTGTCTTCACCCTTTTGAGTCCAGCATCTAGGCACCTCCTGCAGTTCTTCCTGACCTTGGTGGCATCTTCCCCATAATACTCGGGCATGCATGTGAGTGGTGGTGGAGGAGGGGGTGGTGGAGGAGGAGGGGGTGGTGGTGCAGGCCCTTCAGCAAACTCCAACAATTCTGCAGCAAGCTGCTCCCTGAAAGTCTTCTGGGTGTGTGTCTTTGTCCTGCTGGGGTCACTCCTCATCTAACACATGTGGAAAAACAAAGAGATTAGATTAATTCACTGGCTTAAACTTATAGGATAATATTGGACTATAAATGAATAATATTACACCAAATAAATAAGTAAACACATGTATATTCATTCACTGGCCATTCATTTAGAAAATGTAACTCCAAAAAGACAAGTAACACTATTTAGCATTTTGCCTAATCATTTTTTGTAGCTTCTTGGCTAAGCTAACACTGTGATGCAGTTTTACCAAACACAAAAGTAATATATAAAAAGGATAATATTGGACTATAAATGAATAATATTACACCAAATAAATAAGTAAACCCATGTATATTCATTCACTGGCCATTCATTTAGAAAATGTAACTCCAAAAAGACAAGTAACACTATTTAGCATTTAGCATCATTTAGCATTTAGCATCATTCCTGTAGCTTCTTGGCTAAGCTAGCACTGTGACGCAGTTCCACCAAACACATAAGTAATATATAAAAACGGAGAGATTACATACCTTTCCCGTGGTGGAAGTTCAACATCCGAGTCACTACTGTCTGGATCCAGGTCTGGCTGGAGGAGATCTTCATCATCCGAAGAAGAGTCATCTGGTATGATCATAGCTCCACTATCGTCAGCTAGCATCTCTAGCACCAGCTCGGTGGTGAAGCTCTCCCTTCTGGCTGCCATTATTTGCTAAAATGGAAAAAGGATACACAAGAAAAATATCTAAAAGCAAAGAAATCAACGTCCTTGAAATGTGCTCTGTTACCTGTTACCTGCTATCGTCGCTGCGTGCTGTGGTGCTGTGGTGCTGTCCTGCTGCGTGTGCTCTGTTGTGGCTCCTGCTGCGGTGCAGTGCTCTGTGGAGCCTGCTGCGTAATGCGTAATGGAGGCGGAGCAGGTGTAGTTTATACTACGCAGGATCATATCTTTGGAACCCATTGGTCGATTTGGGTGATTGACACCTTTTCTGAACCGTTAGAGCCAATAGAATCGAGTGACAGTTAGTAAGTCCCGCTAAACACTTACGTCAAGTAGAGAGAGGTTTGCGTAAACAGCATGTGAGACAGCATTAGCTTGGGACTGCGAAACTTTATACCTACTCTGCTGCCATGAATGTAATGATAGATTATGAGGAACAATTCTAAAGTGACTAAGAGACATTGGATTAACCTTGAGGAGCGTTTTTATTCCCTTGAACACGAGCTTTGATCACAAAACAGCAACGGTAAGACATAATTATTGTTATGTTTTTAAAAATTGTTGTTTTTTTTCTTCTCTGTTCTGGCTGCTAGCTCAGTGAGTTTGTGTCCTACAGGGATGATACTTATAACAAAATAATCTGTGGAGTATCAGCTTTCCAGATGATATGTAGTTTGTGCAGAAAATATTAAGTTTTAAAGATCGTTTTTGCTAGTTAGCACTGGAAGTAGCATCTGCCCGTTTTAGCTAAGGGCTAATGCTAACGCTTCTTGTGAGACTTGTGTTTTGTTTCAGTAAAAATGGTTCGTATCGTCAGTTAGCTGAGATTCTTCTCGTTAATCTGGTATAACACATTAATAGGATTTTAAATATTAAAATGCCCTGAGACACAGTGTCGTGAAAAAAAAAAACGGGGTCCCCGCCGGCGGGGACCTTGGGGCTTAACAGGTTAAGGTTTGGCTTCGGCACCCGCTTTGAACCGCGACAATGATTCCCCATCGCAGAGGAACTCCCAGGATTCCTCTTCCTTTGGTCGGCGATACGCAGATTTTGACTCTTGTCCTTCTGACCAGCGGACAATACGGATCTACTTGATTAGCCAGCCGCTACATTGGAAGACACACACAGACCCCACACCTGTCTTTATGATCAGTCCACCGCAAAGTTTTGATTAGTTCCTGAGCTAAAGAGCAGGTGGAAAAGCCTTTCTGGTCAGCTGATTATAGCATCACATTCAAAGAAACATTACTTATGTTTAGCATTGGTTCTTTGCATATATTGGAAGTAGCTTTTAGCAATGTTTTTAGCATTAACTTAGTGGTGTTAGAGATAGGGTTAGGGTTTGGGCTGAATTCACAGAGCCTCCTTTCACCTAGTGGCCAACTGTGATATTGCCTCTAAAAAGTCACATCAAAACTATTTTCCTTCATAGACATTGTACGAGAGGCAATTGAGAAACACCATTGATAGAGTGCCTATAGATGGCATGCAACGTCTTTCTATTATTAATAAATAACATTTTCCTAGAGCATGTTATATCTTGTACTTATCTGTATGCCATCAGTCTTTAAGCTGAGAGACGTGCTTCAGACACCTCAGCAGACTCTCAGCCGAAGCTCTCAAGCGTGTCGGATTTAAAGAACATCATCAGTCAAAGAAACATTTTTCATATCGCATTCATCACTCTGTTTTTTCAACGTGAAAATTCATTCCATAAGTCTTATTTCTCAACACCATTACACAAGGCAAGGCAAGTTTATTTATATAGCACTTTTCTGTACGCGACAATTGAAAGTGCTTTACAAAACAAATTAAAATACTTTTTAGGAATAAATACATTAAAACCACATTATACAATTGTACGATTTAAAAATAGTAACCGTTTCTGCGGACGTGCATGATTTGGGTAGTTTATTCCAGAGTGTGGCATAACAGCTAAATGCTGCCTCTCCATGTTTCGTTTTTACTCTCGGAACCGATAGCAGACCCGTCCCAGAAGACCTGAGGCACCTTGATGGCTCGTAATTATCCAGGAGTTCAACAATATACTTTGGTCCTAAACCATGTAATGATTTAAAAACTAGCAATAGTACTTTAAACTCAATTCTTTGGCCGACTGGAAGCCAATGTAGAGATTTCAGAACCGGACTGATGTGATCCACTGTTTTAGTGTTAGTGGACACGTGCAGCGGCGTTCTGAATCAGCTGCAGCTTTCTGATGGATTTTTTGTCAGCCCTGTGAAAACACTATTAGAGTAGTCGAGTCTACTGAAGATAAAAGCATGGACAAGCTTTTCTAAGTCCTGTTGTGACATTAGTTTTTTAATCCTAGATATATTATATACACAAGCAATTACTTTGCTGCAAACTTCTATTATAACACTTTTAAACAGCAGCTGAAACGCTGATTATTAAGGATATTGTGCACTACGTTCACTCGATAATAGATAGCATGAGTCTGTATTAAAATTGGACTACATTTTTGTAAATGCCCCCAATTGCAGGATGACTTACCAAACGTTTGTATATAGCTTTCCAGGATATGACCATCTCTATAGGCTCTTTAAAGAAGCTCTCATGTAGTATGATATCCTCTATAAAAGCATCCATTTATCTTAGAAGGTTTTAGTGATCAATATTCCTAAAGGTTAAATAAAACACACTCAGTAAGTCTGCATTCTAACACACTGGACTATGTGCAACATGTTCTGTAAATGTGCTTACAAAAGCCATATGTAGAATGCTGGATGTCTGACAGATATGCAGCGAGAGCAGCGTGATCTCATGTGGGCTTGTAATTTCCCAGATGCTCGTTTCTAATGGAAAAGTAAGCTGCAAAAACAATTTTTCAAAATATAACAGCTTAAACATATTTGCCTTTGACAAATGAGAAAATCTCTAGTGAGATACCGGAGGTGCAGCAGTCTCTCAAAGCCACAGCCTTTCACTCCTGGTTTTACATTCAATGTCACCTTTATATGAGCCTACAAACATGAAGTCTACAGCAGTATTTATTTACCGGGAAAAAAAGACAAAGACAAATAATACAGTGTTAAACTAAAAGTTTGCTGGTTTCAGACAGAGGGTGAAAAGAGGTATACAGCATGAGGAAAATAAAGAGCTGTTTGAACATTAAAGCATGGAGAAATACAAACATACCTGAAAATTAGCGTGATATGTGTCCTTTAAAGTGGACCTATCATGCTATACTTGAAACATATATTGTAGGGCCATACCTATATAAAATATGTCTGTGAAGTTTTTTTTTCAAAATACCAAACAGATCATGCATTTTAGCCATGCCTCATTTCGCTCTATTTCCTCTATTCCAGCCCTGTTTTTGCAAGGGCTGATTCTGCTTTTGTGGCAGACTACAGCGCCACTTACAGGCCTGGCATATGTACTACAGCGTCTCTAGCGCTTTCGAGCGGTCTCCCATTCCCCTGATAGGTGGAGAGTTGCCCATATAGGCGGAGCACCCCTTTTCTGACGTCAGATCAAATCAAATCTGGATCAGCTCCGTTGCAGCCCCGTTTTTAGAGATTTGGGTATGGAGGAAAAGAGAGAGGGTTGTGTTTTCTGACACTTGGTGAGTTCCCGGAGACACATCTGCATGTATAAAAGACATACAGAAGTGCATTTGGCATGATAGGTCCCCTTTAAGGGAAGATATGTTGTGGCTGAATGCTCCACTATGCTCACAAGTTGGAAGCACATGTCTGATATGTTTTTCAGACCAGGTAGCGTACAGTGGGTTTAACAAAAGTTGTGCATTTAATGGAAGGCCAATAACAGCAAGAAAAAAGCATGTTGATATAAAACTGCACATCAGCAGCACTTAATACTCGACTCAGTTGGTTCTCTGTTGTTTAAATATGTATTTTAGTGACTCATAGTGTAATTATTTAGGAGCAGAGGGGGAGGAAATCCCCTACGTCGTCGCTTCTAGTCATGTAACAAATTGGCGTAATTGCCATTGTGGTTGATAGAAATTGTGGTTAGGCAAACAACCCTTTTTTTTCCTGTGCCAGTGCCATGCCCTGGTTCTGATTTTCAAACAAACACTTGTCTCTGTGGTGAGTTGTTCTTTGTTACAAAGAATGGGCAGAGATGAAGAGCGTTTACCCTTGAGGCATTTTCTTAACTGAAAATGAAGGATGCAAAACGTGTCATGTAGTGTTTCACCACTTATATATAATACGTGTTAATAGATAGATCGCACAATTGAAATGGTAAACGTGCAGAAGCAAAAGAAAAACATACTTGAATAAAAAACATGTTGTGATTTCCTTTCAGTTAATTTGAGCTGATTTCAATGTTTGGAAAGCTACATTGCAGCAGAGGAATTTGCTCCTGCAGCCCTCTGGATGTGAACAGGCCCCTCAACAAATCACTTCCAGCTTCGCAGGCAGACGTTTCCTGCCTGTTTTGAATACAAACATGTACACAACTAAATTGCAAGGGGCGGAGGGTGATCCAACATAAGAGACACAGAGAAGCAGTTGAGAGAGGGGTAAACTGAAAAACGGAGGGGGAGCAGTGGCGTAATCAGAGCAGGATGCTGATGTGGTGGTGGTGTTGTCGAGGGGCTGATGGGGGGGTTAGCAGCGGACTGGTGGGGATTGACTCTGGATTAGAGTTGTCACTATCAATCAAAGGCAGGCATACGGCGGCTTTTCAGGTGGCACACACACACCTCTGTGGAGCACGAGCAGCTACACACTGACGCTGAAGGATGGAGCAGGTGAAACATCTCACTATGGCTTTCACAGCTCTTCAAGAAACAGTTTGACCATTTCCAAAATACGCGTATTGGCTTACTTGCCTATCATCAGAGGTGGGAGAAGTACTCAGATCTCGTACTTGAGTAAAAGCAGAAGTACCAGAGTGTAAGAATACTCTGTTACAGTAAAAGTCCTGCATTCAAAATGTTACTGAAGTAAAAGTACCAAAGTATTATCATCAAAATATAGTTAAAGTACTAAAAGTAAAAGTAGTCGTTGTTTGATTGGTCCATTTCAGAATAATATATATGATATGTTTTATAATGATTGATCATGAAAGTGTTCTCAAAGCTGGTAAAGGCAGCTAGTCTGAATGACTTTGTAGACTGCAGGGTAGCTTGTGGATTTACTCCAGGTGGAACTAAAGTCTGATTTAACACTTGATTAGATTTCACATCATTCATCCACATCTGTAAAGTAACTATACATGTAGTGGAGTACACAATTACAATTTACCTCTGAATTGTAGTGGAGTCGAAGTAGCATAACATTGAAATACTCAAGTACAAGTACCTCAAAAGTGTACTTAAGTACTTGAGTAAATGTACTTAGCAACTTCCCACCTCTCTCTGCCGTAACCACTCTCAAGAAATCAAAGTCATGCAAAATTATTGTTTTTACTATCTAACAAATTGTATGAATAATTCGACTTAATTGGAGGTTTGTTTACGACCTGTATGATGGTCTGACTGCTTGTGTCAGACTCGCTGTTGGACTCTGTCGTCATAGCGATGTTGCCGTGTCCCAGATTTCAGCAACTGACCGCTCACTAAACCTGCACCCTGAACAAATGCCCATTCATAGCTTAGCAACCGTTACCATGCACAGAAGGTCTTCATGTTGGTTAATAGTTTAGCAACATGCCTAAGTGATGTGCATTCAGCAATAATAATAAATGCGATATTTGGATGTGTATTATAAACTATTAATATTTCAATATTGTCAATAAACTGCAACACACCTGTGAAAAAGACAATGTCATTACATGTCTTAGTTGTCTGACCATGAGTCGATCAATCCTAAAATATTCGAACAGCAGCAAATATTATAACTTGTGCTAAGAACGACTTTTAATAATGACTCATTTGAAATTCAAAATGACCTTTTAAATATAATTTTATCATTAAATCAACACTTTTTTACAGATTTTGGGACCAGTATTTCCAACGTGGATTTGGAATCAAAGGTCAAGATCCAGTATTAGCCTGGAGAAAGAAGACATGGACATCCCCAAAGGTATAATGAATAGCATGTTTGGATAGCGTTGCTTGTTCCATTGACAGGCCGCTGTTCTTCAGCAGATTATGATCTAAATGCAAAGAACCAGAAGTCATTTAGAGAATTATTTTCAATTTCCTGCGATATGAAGGTTCTGTTGTTGCTAATTTGGTTGACACATCTTTGGGTTAACCTGGACTTCCTCCTGATACCATCTCTTCTCAAGAATTCACAACCTATGCGCTTGTTTGGAGTGTTCTTGCTCTATTAGATTACATTAGCTTTTTTCTCCCAGCCAGTCACTTCCTGCCCTCAGGAGAACTGGAGATAAGAGCCGACTCTCTCCAGCACACGTTTGTAGATACAAACTGAACACATTTCCCTCCTGAGCGCTGTCTGAAAAACTAAATCCACAACCAACAAAAGATAGCGCTTTAGAAAACAAACAGTGGTGGCGGTGGGGCGCTCCGGGCTCTGTGAGGAGGAGCGTTGAGACCAAACACTGCTGGGAAGTGGAGATAAACAAAACAGACCATTTTGGGTTATCTGAGAGAACTCCATGAAACAAAACAATCCTCTCCACCGCCATGTCCTTGAAAAGATCCGGAGAGATGTCCTGAGGAAATGCCATTTCCTTTCTGCTGGGAACACCAGCGGGAACGTTGCATCAGCAGGCGCTCGACGGAGAGTTTACAATACGAGGAAGAACACAAGATGCTGGAAATACAGAGGAACACTGCGAGGCCTCGCATCCCTGCAGAGGATGAGAGGCTCCACTGAAGTCCACAATACATCTATTTGAAGTGAAAGGCGTCACCTTCAGTTTATTTAAAGCAGTTGTGGAAAGTAACCAGGAACATTTACTCAAGTGCTGCAACTAGGAACAATACAGTATATGCTACTTTATTGTTCCTATACACTATGTGTTGTGTCAGCGTCTCTTATGTACTTTAAATGAATGTTTCGCATGCAAGTATGTTGCATTTAAATGAACATTGTGTAACATGGTCAAGTGAGGCATTGTTGACCATCGTATCCTTTAAAAGTAGTTTTTTATATTTGACTTTAGATAGTCTCTAGTGCATTGACCATGGAAATATCATATCTAGAAATACTCAATTAAAATACGATCTTTAACTTGGGAAATATCTAAAAGTTGTTTAAAATCCATTGCCTATCTAACATCTCAGAATATATGGATTTTTGTAATCTGCAGTACCAAACATAGTTAAAATATTATGTAACTCCTTTGTCAGATCGAATGAAACCCTTGGATTGGTATATAAAAAAATATATATAATTAAAAGTTCAATTGTTTTAAAATGAAAAATATATAATTCAAAACAAAACAATAAAAAAATAAAACGAATTAAATTAAAAATATATATATAAAAGGTTAAAGGAAAAAGGAAATACATGAATAACAATAATTATAATAATACATTACATTTATATGGCACTTTTCCTAGTATTCACAGTTGATTGAAAAGCAAAAAACAGTTACAAAAATTGAGAATAAATGTATCAGAAAAATCCAATAAGAATATAACATGCCATGCATCAACCAATATTATACCAGGACAAACTGTCTTAAAGGGAGAGATTAAGTCCAAAGAAAGTATCTAAAATTGATGCTGTAGTCAGTGTATGACCTATATACAACTTATAGTAGGTTACACACACGTAAAGTGTATTTGTGTGTTGAGTAAAGCAGTGAGTTTTGTCAGGCCTCTTCACTCGGGCCCTTTCCCCCTGCTTGTAGTTTGGTTATCAGACCTTTAGAGGGCACTTCAACGCTTCTTTCTGTGTGCGCTGATTTACAGTCATGATGTTAATCTCTGGGATAAAGTGTCGGCCTGTTTGTTTGCTCAAATGTTTTCTCAGTTTGTGTGTGAATCTGAATGAATAGCCACACATTTGCGTGCAGGAACGAGCTCATTTGAGTGTGTGTGTGTGTGTGTGTGTGTGAATCCTTCTGGGGGGAAATGTGCTGCTTGTCGGTGCATGTGGACACAAGTGACTCCACGTGTGTGTGTGTGTGTGTGTGTGTGTGTGTGTGTGTGTGTGTGTGTGTGTGTGTGTGTGTGAGTGTGTGTGTGTTTTGTGCCTGTATTATGTGTGTGTCGGGCATTAAGTCCTATTTACAGAACGGGTATGTTTGGCCAATACTTCCTGACTTCCTTGCTCTTGGCAAACAGACAGACAGCCACAGTTTGTGTATTGTTTCAGAACGGTGGAGGTTGTTGGTACTTGAAAGAGATTCTGGGCTGCTTGTGTTTGATTTATGCGGTGTGTCTGTTTGATATCGATCATAAACGATAACACAGCTGAAGGAAGGAAAACGCATCTCCTGTTCGAGTGCTTTGAAGTCAAGGTTGAGAAGAACAATGCTCTAAGGTGGACGGGCCTTTTCTGCATTACACTCCGATCTCTCTCATGTGTCAGACAGAACCCTAAGAATCTGCCAAGAATAACTGACTGAAGATTTTACCCAGAAGCTGATGGTGCATATTTATTTGATTATGATAAATGAGACATGGTTTAAATCTGTATTTTTAAAATTCCTTAATAATTTGCGATTTCTTTAGTTTTTTTCCACTTGTTGTTTTGCACTTTGAACAAACTTTCACAAGAACCAGACCGAAAAAAAAACATATTTTTATTCCAACGAATATTACAACTTATGTAACAACTTTTTAGGGTATCATTCTGGATCTATGTCATTGAACTGAGCTGCTTCGGAATCATTAATCATTCCTCTTAGGAATTAATCAATACGCATTATTTAGTTCGTTGGCAAATTGTTGACTCTCACTCTGTAATACAAATGACGATCACGTGTTTTGTAAAGCACATGTAGAGTTTCCCTCAGATCCCTGTCACCATACTGCCCTCTGCTGGAGAAGAGTCGAATAAACCAAGGACTCATGATATCCCACATTATATGGATACATTGAAAATAATCTTAATTTGTACTAAGTGTCAAACCTATTTTGGTATGATCATAATGATACACAACATATATATACAATTCTTTGTTTCACCATGAATTGTATTTTTTATTTAAGCCATCATATAGGATATAGAAGCTTCACTTATCCCCAGACTGATACAAAACCTCACTTAAGACTTTTGTATTGTAGTGTACTTTATCAATCACTACTTCATAATAAAGATTTAAAGAAAATTCTTCAAAGAAACTCGGTGGAATCTCCACTGGAAGAAGCTGGGGTTGAGCCCTTTAGGGTCATCACAAGTCCAGCCACACAGTGAACTAGTTTTAATAATGTAAGTGTTTATTTGACAGGACATTTGTACCACTACAGTGCAACATCAATTCAGCTTAATGATGTGTTTCTCTGGATATGTGTTTTAATCTAGTTTCACAACCTTCAATATCTCAGTGAATAGCTAGCTTTATCTTAAAGGTCCCATGTCATGGCCATTTCTACTGATCATAATTCCATTGTTGAGGTCGACTAGAATAGATTTATATTGTGCAATTTTCCAAACTCACATTGGTTTCTCATACAGCATCTCTGTAAAGTATGTATGGGTATCCCCACGAGGAAGTAAATAATGGAAAATGAGAAATCTCCAATGAGGCGTTTTGGGGAGGTCTCTTCTGTGTTAGGGTTTTACTCGCTACAGGGTGTACTTTGAGGGGTTTTGACTCTGCAGACCGTTTACATGCATAAAAACCTTCATAACACACAAGGGGACGGGTGATAACCGGAAAAGCATGACATGGGACCTTTAACTATGCGTGCTACCTGCATGTTAGTTTTGTTGTCCCCTATTCCAATGAATACCTCCACCAAGGAGGTCATGTCTTGGGTTAGATGTGTTTGTTTGTTCGTTCATCACCAGAATCATTGACAATCGACTGATCAATATTCATGAAGACAAGAGCCCGTCCACACAGAGACAAAACGGGTTGTATCCGCTACAGTTCTCTATCGTATAGACGGTTCGTCCACACGAGGCCGACACGGAAAAGATAACGGCTCCCAAGGTGGGTATATCTGCGGACTAAACGCAGATATACCCACCTATATCTCAACTTCATGTGAGAGATAACCTTTAGTTTGTTTAGATGGAAGAGGTTTTGAGATGTTCTGGGTGCAGAGACGGAGGACAGGAAATGAAATGTTTTACATACTGCAGTAAAAATGTACGATGTGGAATTTGTGCATTGAGTGCAAGGGCCCGTTCCAGACACTTTAAACTCAATCACTTATATACTCTTTACAAGATATCTGGCGTTCAAGTCGAGCACACTGCAGAGAGTTATGAGTCTTAGAATGCTTGCAAAATAGCTGCTAGTCCTGTTTGATTGATGAATTGCATCTAAAATATATTCCCAAAAAGGCCATGAAGTGTCTCGCAGTAAAGCCTTCCAGTTCCTGTCCGTCTCTGGAAGTTTAGTTTTTCAGCATAGCAGACATAGCTGAGACAACGTGTGTTTTATGTACACACTAACACCCTGCCAAACAAGTCTCAAATCTCAGGTGCTGTAATTCTGTTAGAACTGGATCTGCAGAGTTTAGCATTCTTCTACACACAGTTCAGCCATGCTCTTTAGTATTAGTTATCACTCTCAAAAATCCCAACAACAATCTGAGGAATTTGTCCAGGGGCTCTGTGAATTTGTGTGTGTGTGTGTGTGTGTGTGTGTGTGTGTGTGTGTGTGTGTGTGTGTGTATGTGTGTGTGTGTGTGTGTGTGCACCTCACCCCAAGGTGCCCCAACCTCCTCTTTCCTGTGTTACTGAGTCTTTGACTTACAGTAGGGTTGTTGTACTTGAGAAATAATGATGAATAATGATGACAACAAAGTACACTGAACAAACTTAAATGTTGACTTTAATTATATGTATTCATCAACAGGCTTCACATAACTGTATTAGGTTAGTTGAAAGCAATAATATTACATTTCAATAAAACATTAGGTTTAACTAACCTTACACAGTCGTGTGAAATGTGTTGACATAATACACTTATAAAGTCAACGTTTTAGCTTTTCTGTGAATAAATGTCTTCTAGAATATAATCTATGTTTTGAAGAAGTTGAAGACACCACAGCATTTTTGTTGAAATAAATAGATATAACATTTATGCTATTAAATATATTTGTATATGCCAGGTCAGCTCTTATAAACATGCAGTTGTTCTTCCTTTCAGACGAGATAAGATCAATTCATCTTTGAAAATCCAGTTGATTCACGAGAGAGAAACTGTCTTTGTTCCCATAAAACCACACTGCATTCTCAATGGCCTTTGAGGAAGACATATTACCTACCAGATCCAACTTGTAACATGCGGTTATCGTTGTAAGTTGAAGGAAAACAAATCAGAATTGCAATGAAACTGCTTGGTCATGTTTAGGCAAAACAACTCAACTCAACGCTTAGATTTATGAAAAGGTCATGTTTTGGCTTAAAAAAATAATGTCTGTTATGTCATTAATCCATTTAAACTCAACATCATTTAAAATAACAATGTTGACAATCCAATACCAATACCCCCCGTCCTCCTCCCTATGTGGACTTGGATGCAGTGATAAGGAACACATTTGTGATGTGTCAAAAAACAAAATACCTTTTCCCCTACAACGTAACTGGTTCTACAGTTACAGTAGGAACCATATTTTTAGGAGAACTGTTACAAATTAAATTACATTTAATTTAGCTGACGCTTTTTATCCAAAGCGACTTACAATGACCAATTACAGGGACATTCTCCCTGGAGTAATTAAGGGCTAAGTGCCTTACTCAAGGGCACACTAGTGGTGGTGTTCCAGACGGGATTTGAACTCACAACCTTCCGATCTTCAGCCCGCCTCACTATCCATTAGACCACCATTACCCCACAGACCACCATTACCCCACTGTTCAGGAGTTATGTTGTACGATACGATACGATAATACTTTATTGGTCAGATCAAGTCTGAAATTCTACTTGCATCACAGCAGCTCCATGTGTAACATCAACATAGACAGATATCAAGGCACAATACATGAACAACAAACAACAAACATTTAACATAACATTACAATCACTGAGAGAAAACATTTTCAATGACTTTTTGGATCTGGGATTCAGCTCTGTATGTGTAGTCTCAAGCGAAATTAGGAGATAAGTTTTAGAGAACATAAACTAGCTTTTAGTTTTACCCCTCGGTCAAATGTAGTTGAATTGGCTTGGGTAAATGTTTGCCTGGCAGCTTCTCATATAACGTACGAGTGATGTATGACGCACCAGGATCAGTCTTTTACCGTAAACATGGTGCGGTATCATGTTGTGCCGATTCCACCGGGTTGCTACTAACCGAGCCAATTCTTATCTTTCAACAGTTCCCAAATCTGGCAGCACACATACACCAGACGATTCACATTTGGTCTTAAGGTGCCAAAATAGTGTGCCAACATTCAACCAAACTTGGTCTGATTAGTTGAGCAACAGGTGGTGTTTCTACCTAATAAAGTGCCAGCAAGCTTTAAACGAAGTGTTTGTTGGATTGAACAGGGTCTGATACTCTGCCCTGACCAAATCTGACATGCATGCCCGGATAATACGGAAATTGGTAAGGTGTGCAGACAAAATGAAACACTAGTAGTTTATGATTTAGCAGTACAGATTTGTTCATGCAAGTGGTGGAGATATTATCATGAGCCCTTGTGCAATCAGGGTTAGGGTTAGGGTTAGGGTTAGGGTTAGGGTTAGGGTTAGCATAATGTGCAGTTTTTTACGAGACGGTACGGTGTTGATGTGTTGTGTTATAACTCTGTGGACGTTTTAGTATCTTCAGTGTTGTGCAAAGATTTACTGTACATTTAAAGTTAACAACTAGACAACTAAAAACACAGAAGCAAAATGCACCAGTTTTTTTAATTCCAAATGAACCAGATGTGTGTTTCCTGCTCAGTTCTTGGTTTCTGACTCTCAGCACAATGTTTATAATCCAAGTTCATTTGAAAAGAACCCACCTACTGTCTGCCGGGGGAAGAATGTGAAGTCAAAGAGAGGTCCTGATGATGTTTTGGCTGCAGACCATCCAACTTACTGCACATCAATCCTGCGGGCGGCTCTGCTGAGTTTTGACTGGACAGCAGACCCGAGACTCACCCCGCTGGGAATGCTGAGGGTCTGGCCGGCCCTGACATCCAGGTTACCCCCTGCCGCTCGGAGGCCTGGAAGCTGTAATTATGGAGAGGCAGAGAGAGCCTCTTTGCAAACACACACACACATGCAGACACACACAGAAACTGACATAAATGGGCAGAGACAAATGGGTAAACAGAGACACACACATGCATAATTCAGGCTTTAGAGTCAGAAATACACACAATCAGACTTCTGCAAGCAAACACACAACTTCAGAAAATATACACTGTTGCGCAGACCTTCAGAGAGAAGATATCTTTAAAGACAAACATGCAGGAACACATGAACGCTTAGAGATGAAGAGACACACTCCTACTGTAGGTACACACACACACACACACACACACACACACACACACACACACACACACACACACACACACACACACACACACACACACACACACACACACACACACACACACACACACATGCCGAGGAGCAGCCAGCCCCGTCATAAATCTGCCAGCTCAATTAATCAGGCGGTTCCCCTGGGGGGCTGCTGGAGCCAGCCTCAGACCCTGCTGAAGGGCCCCTGCGCCGCAGAGCACTCCCACAGGGCGGGGGGGGGGGGGGGGGGGGGGGGGGGGGGGCTGCTCCCTCGAGAGTGACAGGAGGAAATAACTGTCTCCACTGCAGAATGCCACCGGACCCCCGAGTGTGACCTTTCCTCTGTGTGGAGAGCCTGAGAGAAGAAAAATAAAGAAAAGGAAGAAGAGGTGGACTGAGTGTAGAATCCATTTTCTTTGCTTTCAGTGGTTTGCTGTGGTGGCGATGGTGCTACTTATTTACTTACGCAGCAAAATGAAAGTAATATAAAACTGCCTCAAAATAAGATTAGATCAAATATACTTTATTACTCAAAAAAAAATATTATTATGTCAAAGCAGAAGTCAAACCGGCATTACACATGATTTCAAAATGTAAAAACAGAAATAGAATACAATATAAAAAGAGTTAATATATCCACATCAACAGTGAAAATATATGTATATCAGTAGAGCAGGGGTATCAAACTCAAATACACAGTGGGCCAAAATGAAAAAATGGGTACTAGTCGAGGGCCGGACTGGTTCAATGTTTATTGCAAAACGTATTGAAATGAACTTATTGCACATATTAAACCTGGAACTAACAAAGCTTAAATTATTGCTTATAAAACAACATTAAATAATCAGTTGCATTCATTTCTTATGGCTCTATCTGCAGCTTCTCCAGAGTCATTTCTTATGATTACATTTTCCCACAGGCCAACAACAGCTTCAACAAAACTATTTCCCTCAAAGAACAAACCAAACATGCCCTGTTGTCGTGAGAGAGAAAGTGCAGAAGAACATCCATGTGAACTTAGTGTGCTGCTCTGAGATGCTAGCTCAGATACTTGGCATCTCATCTTGGGTGCAAGGTCATCAATGTTTGGGGTCAGGCTCTGAGCGGAGGAGACCCTCAGGATGGAGTGAAGGTGTGCGTATAATATACCGGCGGGCCAGATCTAATAGTAATTAGAAATTATCCTGCGGGCCAAAATTAAATCCACCAAGGGCCTGATTTGGCCCCCGGGCCTTGAGTTTGACACATGTACAGTAGAGAATAGTAGTAGTATAGTATAATATAGTTTGATCTACCTGGAGACAAAGATTAATTTAATTTTACTTGATTAAATTCAAATTCAACTCATTTCCGGAAAACTACTGAAAACAGTGCAGTTTAAATGATTGACTGTTGTTGCGACTTTCGTTCATTCAGTTTTATTTACAAGACTTGTGGTCCATGATTTTCTTTTAGTTTGTCTAAGCTTAGAGGTAACAGTAATTGAATGTATTACTTTCCATGAAACTACACAAGTCTTCATCTCAGTTCGTTCAACATGTTGCTAGTTCAACTGTCAGGTTCAGTCTAAGTGAATACAAGCTTTGTACAGAAAGCCAATAGCACAGCAGCAATTACATATGACTGAGTTATCAGTATGTCAGGGTTTCTGTGGCTTTTGTAATACAATTTTAACGAGGGAGTAACATACTGTGAATCACAGCTGAGGCTAAGCCCTCTGCTGCTAAACGCTACTGATTCACTCGGTATAGAGAGACTCAGTGTTCATGGGGGAATATGTGCCTCGACATGTACTCAACATAGATTATTTTTCTTTAGTTTAGGACTTAGCTAAAATTGAAGATTTGTGTTTGTTTGCAGGGTAAAGAAAGCTTAATTTATTTCTACAGGAGATTTAGCAGTTTCACAATAGTTTTCCTAGAGAGAAGGTGTCATTTATTGGGAATGTTCCTGAAAATAACCTTGTAAGATTGTGCCGGTTAAAACCAGTATTGACAGTATCTAGCTGGTGTTCTTCCAATGACTTACTATGGTAACCTGAAACACGTCTATGCAACTTTCTTGGCTTGTAAACCTTCAAAGTGAAGCAACCCATTGTGACAGACAGCTTACATTTCATTTATAGACTTTCCCTTGTAGATTGTTTCACTTTCTGGAGCCTTAAAGATGAGCGATTTACACAAAAAAGCTTCTGTTTCTCAACAGAAGCTCACACCAATTGTGTAGATAGATATAGATAGATAGGTACAGTACTTTATTGATCCCAAATTGGGAAATTATTTAGTTACAGTAGCAGCAGTGTGTTCAGGCATTGGAAGTGGAATAAAATGCAAATAAAATATACAATAAAGACTACAGATGAAAAATAGTTGATAAATGTTTAAGTAATCTTAAAAAGTATTAGAAGTTGATAAATCAATTTAGCGAAAATGAAGGCTATCAAAAAGTATTATAAAGTATTAAACGGCATTTTCCAAGGTATTACATTGTGTATCTTGTTTTCAATAAGTATATAAATGGTCCAAAGAGGTTGTGTTCTACAGTCTGTCTGAATGTAATCATGGCGTAGGTGTGTAGTGTGATTCTGTGTAGTTTATTGATGGCATCCCGTTGGGTTTGACGTCATCTGAACAGGACATCGCACACTCACTGCTTGATAGTGCACGAAGGTCCGTTTACGCCGGTTGTTAAACAACATCGTTATGGGGAAATGTAAGTCTGCGTCCAAATGGTTGGAAGATAAGGAGGAAGGACAGTCAATACAGTATATAGTCAATGTGAGGTAAAGTGTGTCGCCAAGGTAACTGGTTAAAACTCCAAGTGGCGATGAGGTCTTAAAATGTGTGGAAAGGGTCTTAAAAAAGGTCTTAAAAGGTATTCAAGGTTCTTTATTGGCAGACTAACATAGCTACAGAGTAATTATGTCGTTGAAAATCTTAGGTCACAGGCTTCTCCAACAATGCAACACAATAATACAGATAAGCAGACAATATTAAAACAATATTAAAAGTAATACAAAAAGAAAAATAGTTTTTTAAAAAAGTGAGAAAAAAAAGTGGAATAGTGCAATACAAGTCTATATACAAGTTATTGGAATGATATATTAGATAATAGATAGATATTACTAAGTAGCAGATGAATGTTATGGAATTGCAGCAGTTCAGTTGTTTAACAGTCTTATTGCCTGCGGGATGAAGCTGTCTCTCAATCTGGTTGTTTTTGTCCGGATGCTGCGGTACCGCCTGCCAGACTGAACAGTTTGTGGCTGGGGTGATGATAATCCTGAGGGATTTCTTACTGAGCCACTGGGAGAAAAGGTCCTCCATGGATGGCAGCTCCGTCCTGGTGATGTTCTCTGCAGTTTTCACCACCCTCTGTAAAGCCTTACGTTTAAGGGCGGTGCAGCTGCCGTACCAGGCCGTGATGCAGCCAGTCAGGATACTCTCTATGGTGCACCTGTAGAAGTTGCAGAGTATCCTGGAATCCATTTTGAACCTCCTCAGCCTGCGGAGGAAGAAGAGCCGCTGTCGAGCTTTCTTGGTGATGGTGGTGGTGTGAAGAGTCCATGTCAGGTCCTCAGTGATGTGGACACCGAGGAAGCTGAAGCTGCTGACTCTCTCCACCGTAGTCCCATTGATGGCGATGGGGGCGTGACCCTCTCTCTGCTGCTTCCTGTAATCCACAATCAGCTCCTTTGTTTTGCTGACGTTGAGATGGAGGTTGTTATCCTGGCACCAAGATGTCAGGTTTTCGACTTCCACGCCATCTCGTCGCCATCTGTGGCCGATGACGGTCGTGTCGTCAGCAAACTTCACGATGGTGTTGGAGCTGTGTGTGGCCACGCAGTCGTGAGTGAACAGGGAGTAGAGGAGAGGGCTGAGCACGCAGCCTTGAGGGGCTCCGGTGTTGAGGATTGGGTCTGCCCGTCAGGAAGTTCAGGATCCAGTCACAGAGGGCGCTGGTCCAGGTGTGAGAGGGCAGTGTGGATAGTGAGGGCTATGGCGTCGTCTGTGGACCTGTTTGCTCTGTAGGCAAACTGCAGGGGGTCCAGAGAGTCAGGGAGGGAGGAGGTGATGAAGGGATTCCTGCATATACCCTGTTACAGAATGCAAATGATTATGTATTCATGTTTCATTACTTTATCATCAACCCCATAGACACTTTCAGAAATACCATACCCTGGCTTTATAGTGGCTTAGTGTGTGAGGATAGGCAGGTTGAATTACTAACATGGATTTATGAAACCGTCTAAAAAGTACAAACTCCCCCATCAAGTTTGCTCAACATAAAAATAGATTTGTGTTTTCTACTACTAATAAGTGACATTGGATACTTCCTTAACATTTATACTATACAACTGCTAAGGAAAGGTATTGCCAAGCTTATTGATGATTCTGCCACCCTCAATTTTAAAAGAGAAACACAGCCAGGGGATTGTTACTGATGTCTTTATGTTGTGGTACGAATACTTTCCTTGACCAAATTATTATGCAATACAAGACTGAAAGGTAGTGTGTAAAGTGAAAGTCCTGCATTTAAAGTTCCAATCATCAACAGTTTCATGCATGAATGTGTGAGAAACATTTGAACATAGCATTCAATTAGCAAAGATCAACTTATGCAAGTAACTTAAGTTGCTAATGTGTAGGAAAAACAAAATATAAGTTGTTCCTCCAGCAGTGTGGGCCCCTTAATGATTTAGGAGCCCAGGAACATGCCAGGAATTATTTGTTGTTTTTGGTGAGTTGTTGTCAAGGGGCCCACAAATTCTGTAGAGGCCCTTTAGCCCCTAACTCTAATTGAAAACACACGATTGACGTCTTAACTCTGAAATCGACGGACAGACTAACAATGAAATGTGAGTTATTGATACAGAAAATACTGGTTAACACATGTAATGGTTTAAAGCAAAATAAGTTATGCAGGCCTGAATTGCACATTTCAATATGTTTCTAATCTGCTCTTTTCCTCTCATCACATATAGACCAGATTTGTAGCCAGTTAATAAGCTGAACACAGTAAATAAGCTGTACATTGATGGAAAGCAAATAATTTCTAAGAATGAGCCGTGTGGTGCTTTCGGGGCAGGTCTTCATGCAGTGCTTCATGAAGTGTTGTCCTATTTTACGGAGGACGTCAAAGCTCTGATCCCAAATAGATTCTGCTTAGTGATATACTTTAAGGTTCAAGGTTCAAGGCTTTTATTAATCATATGTGCAGCTACAGTGTAGTTATGACGATGAAAATCTTAGGTCACAGGCTCCTCCAACAGTGCAACACAATAAAACAGATAAACAGAAACAAATAGTGCAAGTAAATAGTACACATACAAAAGGAAAAATAGTAATACAAAAAAGTGAAATAGTGCAAGTTATTGGAATGATATATTAGATAAATAATTCCTAAGTAGCAGCCAGATTAATGTGATTATGTTGTTTCAAGTTCAGGTGTTTAATAGTCTTATTCCCTTATTATATTAACCCTCCTATTGTCTTCGTTCCCCCCCCCTTACTTTGGTGTTCGCGGTCAAATTTGACCGGTCCTGTTTAAACTGCTATTACATTAACACAAAAAACATTAATCATCACCAAATGTCATTTAACACCCTTTCAAACTGTAAGTATTGTATCAGACTACTGGTATACATGAAACACTGCAGTAAATATACAAAGAATAGACACTGAACATGTATTGCGTGTGCCAGGTGTGATCCATGTGGGGGGATGGGCACATACGGGGGGGGGGGACACATCTTGTGTGTGTGTGTGTGTGTGTGTGTGTGTGTGTGTGTGTGTGTGTGTGTGTGTGTGTGTGTGTGTGTGTGTGTGTGTGTGTGTGTGTGTGTGTGTGTGTGTGTGTGTGTGTGTGTGTGTGTGTGTGTGTGTGTGTGTGATCTAGGGAGGCATGTGGTGCAGTGGGTTGTGTGTTGGTGTTCGGATCAGGTGGTCACACAGGTTCAAACCCCACTGCAGTCAGCATGTCGTTGTGTCCCTGAGACACTTCACCCCAAATTGCTCCTGCGGGGATTGCCCACAGTATTGAGTGTGTGAGTCGCTTTGGATAAACAAGTGACATGTAATGTAATGTTATCTGATCCGGATGGTTACTAATTCCTTTTCTTTATGGCGGTCATTTTTAACCGGGAACACCATGGGTGTTACAAAGTTGACTAAATCATCCAAAATACAATGAAAGTGGTGATCAGCCATTGTATATGTTCAAATGTCTCCTGTGAAGGATATCATAAAGCGAAGACAACATGAGGGTTAAGGCCTTAGATTTGAAGGGTTAAAGACTTTCTCTAAGTAGCCTCCTGTTGGAAAAGAAAAAACTTGAGCGTCAAAAACACGGTTGAACAAAATTGCAGATATTCATTTATCCTTCTGTATGCCCATACTTTCCAAAGACATCCACTATTCTCTAAAACTCTTTTAAAGCCACGTAAAGCACTTTGTTTTTCTGTCTAGTTGTATTAAGTATAGACTTCTGTCGTCACTGACTGAAACCCCTACCTGTTCAACTGCACCTTGACCATTAAACCTAACAAAAAAACAGAACAATAGATTGCAGTGCATCAGAGATTTAGATAAAATCGCTTATTTAAAGCAAATATACTTGCATGTTTCTTGCTGTTCTGTTTGTATTTGTATGGTTTATTGCATTTATTGCAAGTCACTTTGGTTAAAAGCACCAGATGAATGAAATGTAACGTACTAATATTTTAACAAGAGGCTGTGGAATAGTGAAGTCTGTTTAATCTCCTGCACAGCTGCAGAATCAGTTACAGTAAACAAGAAATGTCGCCTAGAGGAAGGTACTTAACTGTTGGCAGTGCGGGGTTGTTGTTGAACAACAGCAGGTGGATTTGTGAGTGTGTGTTTGGGGGGTGGGGGGGGGGAGAGCTTTGGAGAGAAACTAACAGCAAATCTGACTGCTGAGCCAAGAGGATGTCCTGACCTTTTCATCTGCGTACAGCCGGGCGCTCAGGAGCTGTCAGTCTGTGTGTTCTCTGTGCATTAACATCTCTCCAGCAGATGGCAGTAGTGCTCTTCTGTTTCTGCAGCCACTTCCTGCTCTGAAGGATGTGGGGCCAGCGCCTGACTGCCAACTCGAGCATTATCTCAGCCCAGTTTGATTCAATTACCCCGGCGGAGAAAAAAAGAGGCTGACTCACAGTGCTGCTGCTGGATGAAGGGCTCTCTACGACGGAATAAGATAGCCTCTACTAAACCTTTACTTAGCACCTCATTACAATCAAAAGTGCCTTTTGAATATGGCCTCTTGAAGATGATGATCACAGTCATACAAGGTCCTGGCTGCTTTGTGCAGAAACCTGTTGGCAATTATCATTTTGGTGGAAAAGCTTCTGTGTTAATCAGCTTGTTCAACCTTTGTTTTTTTTGTTCGCCAGTGAATTAATTGACCTGGCCTTTTTATAATGTCATGCACATTTTCTAAGTCTCTGCTGGTATAATGTGGCACTATAGCGTAAGGGTTTATGTCCTGCATCACTGACGAGACGGTGTGTCTGCAGAGGAAATACTGAGCAGTGAAGAGAAACTTCCAGAATGGTCAAATATTATGATTCCTGTCCAGGGTACAAGTGAAGGTGAAGCAGAGTAAGGCAACATAATAAAAGAAGGTCAGTAGCAGAAGTCAGCAATGAAATAAATATTGTAGATATCAACAGGCTTTTTTGTACAATTTTTATGCCAAAAGATTCTGGAATTCATAAGGGGGATGCCTCTTGTGTTTCTGTTTGTTTTTGCATCGTATACAAATCATTTTCACACTTTTTTCCCATTTCTCCAGCTGTACCTTCATAACTTAAACATAACAAATGATTAATATTGCAGTGTTGAATGGTTTAATGACATGTGAAGAGCACAGATGGATGATACTAACTATAATTTACTTTTATTAAGACATAGATTTCCATCACTATGGGAGTTTAATTGAACATCATTTGTTTTATTTGGATGATTTTGTTAAGTTAAGACTTAGAAATCAGTTAAATCTGGAGCTTCTTGTGACTTCTAAGATCATTAACCCTAACCACCGCCAGTCAATGCTCACCCCACTAGCTTCTTACATATGTTTTCATGGCTGTAAGTATTGCTGTGTTATGTAAAATAAGGATACAAGCTAAAGATGTGCTTTTCCTTCAGTCTGAAAACACCTAAAGAAGGCCGTGCACTCAGTTGCATTTGGTTAACAAAAGAAATACACACAACACTGCACATCTTTAGCTTGCACTTGTCTTGAACCTCCCTGAGGGCTAAAGCTCAAAGCATATAGTAGATACAAGGGATACATCTCGATCTAGAGCTTTCTGTTGTATCTTATTAATATTCTTAGCATGTCTCCCTTGCCTATATTATATACAGTGATCTAAAGTAACAATACAACTACAGTATAGACGAGTTGTATACACTATATGGAATATTTAATTTTGCCTATTCTTTTTCCTATAATCCCAATTTCTTGCTTGCAATTCTTGTCTAAAACTGCCCAATGGAACGATTTGATTACTATGCATCATTATCATCAACGACAACCAGCACACATATCACGAAGCGGACCCTTACTGCTTTAAAAAGTCAGCAGCAGACATGCAGTGTCGAGAGGAGGAAACGGGTTCTTTTGGCCAATTTACAGCAGAGACTGGCCTCAGAGCGAGAGAGACATTATGAGACCAGCTGTGTGATATACCAATCACCTAGCTACAGTACACTGTGTTACAGTGATGGTCTGGGTTCCTGTTGGACATTTTGTACAGAACATAGTGTCAAAGATTAAATTAAACTAAAATAAAGGTAAGGTTGTTTGAAATGAAATAAGGAATCAAGCAGGTGAAAAAAACACCTAAGAAGAAAGAAATAAAGAAAACGATCAAAGAAGATCCGGTAAAATAAAAACAAAGCCCAACAGTACATTCTTTCCCCACCTGCAGCGTGAGGTCACCAAATACTTTCCATCCGTTTTTTTTTTTAGACATCCCTCATACCCCTCTATTCCGGCCCTGTTAGAGAAACGCAGATTCTCTGTCCTTAGCTTGAACAAAAAAAAGAGGAGGCGGAGCTAATGCCTGATCAGAATTCTACCGGAGATAAAGTTAAATTCTGCTGTGATAAAACGCCATCCAGTTCTAAACCACATCAAAGATTATTTCTGAAACAGTATGGAGCTCAAATGCTTTTTCTCTTGCGGGTTTATCACAAGGTGAGTTCTGTTTTTATTTCCTGCTTTTTAAACACATGTGCTCTCCAGTACAGGTTAGCTCTGACTGTTAGCGAGGCTTGCTAATGTAAACAAAGACGAGATTACGTCCAAAACACGTCAGGCATTGTTTCTGATAGCAACTTTCTGTGGGTCCACCATCCGAAATTACTTCATATCGGCAGCAAATCTGTATCCGCTCGTTGTACCCCCGTTTTTTTAAAGATTTGAGTACGGAGGAAAAGAGAAAGGGTTTTATTTTCTGACGCTGTGTGAGTTCCCCGACAGACCGGGGACACATATTTATGTATAAAAGACATCAGTGCATTTTGCATGATAGGTCCCCTTTAATGCACTTATGGCAAGAATACACTGTATGATTAGAACCAGATACCAAGATCTAATGCTGCCCTTGATTCTTTTCAGGGTGTGTGACATTCATCTTCAGTCTGCGTGACTTTATACACACCAGCAGCAGAACATGGAGAGAAGCCCATGTCACATTCAATAGCGCTGCAGAGACTTCTCCCACTTTCCGTTATACCGCTCTGAATCAGACATGCCGTCTTTATTATCGACAGCCTGTCATGTTACGTCAGCGCTACAGTTTAACATGATGGGGTAATATCAGGGTAATATGGTAGTGTGTGTGAGGGGCTGTCAAGCTTAGATGACCATGTTCACCAAGTGTGAGAATCCCAGAGTGCAATATCAGACATGCCTCAGTGTCTCCTCTGCCGCTTTATTTCACACGGATATATAAGTGAAATCAGGAAGTTATTTGGAAGATTCGTTGCTGGAATCAAATTGGAGCCATCAGAAAGAGTTTCCCTTTGACCTGTTTACTAAGGAACCTTAAGGTATGGGATCATTTGAATAACATTTTAAAAATCAATCCGTTTAAATGTAAAGCAGGATGTTAAGGTTTACACACTGAGTCCCTAAGGTCCCTGAACAGCTGTTTTTGCATAAGAGTAAAATCTAAATATGAATCATTTAACGTTCAAACTTTCATGTCTGTAGATGTTTTGCCTGAAGCATTAAAGGTCCCATGACATGCTTTTCTGGTTATTACCCGTCCCCTTGTGTGTTATGAAGGTTTTTCTGCATGTAAACAGTCTGTAGTCACAAACCCTCAAAGTACACCCTGTAGCGAGTAAAACTCTAACACAGTAAAGACGTGTCTATGCTGCCCCAGAACACCTCGTTGGAGATTCCTCTTTTTCCATTGTTTACTTCTTGGGTATAGTGACGTATTTCGGGCATAGTTACGTTACGTCCGCGGAACCGTTACGTTTGGACCAATCCGTGGACTTCCTCACACACACGCACTCGGCGGGATGTTGCGAGGCTCGCTGCTGCGAGGAGCAGGACACTGTGAGCTGGCTCACTGGTGTGGGGTCGGCGAGACAGCGAGACACCGCGGAACTCAGCCTGGGCACACACACAAACTCCCAGCCAGGCTGCGGGTGTGTGTTTTCGGGTTGGGTTTCGCTGTCTCGCAGACGGCCACTGGGCTCACAGGGGAGAGACAGCAAGCGCATTTCGTGGCATCTGCAGGCAGTGGCAATTCCTTCCGGCATATGCCACAGATGCCACAACCTGCCAAGGCATCTGCCGCTGCTCAACGTGAGTTGCCACAAGATGCCAGAGAAAGAGAAGGTTTACGGTAGCTGCCACTCGCCTTCCGTGGCAATGCTGCTATTTAAACCTGTATTTATCGTGTAAAATGTCGCTGTTTAGGCATGACTTTATCGAACTGATGTGTACACAGGACTGATGTGTGATCTCTATTTTTCAAAAAGATTATACATTATCATTTCTATTCAATTTTACTTGGAGCATGGTTTGCTAAAATAAACAAACGTGCTATATTTATGATGAAATATAGGGTTGCAACGCCCTTGGCAATTGTCGCTTCTTGAGGGGAGTTTCCACTGCTTGCTACGATAAACCAGGTGTATGACTAGTAAAGACAAATAATTAACAAATAAATATCTGTATTGACACAGCAACGTGTGCACTGGTGTTATTAGACTTGGCTACAGACTTAGGGCAGCTGTAACTGATTGCAGTTGCCACTGCTAGTGAGATGCTAAGGTTTACTTTATAAATTAGGCAAAGGACTTATATTTGCCCGCAGGAGCTCCAACAAGCCGTTTAGGACAGAGTGAATACACATACTTTACAGAGATGCTGTATGAGAAACCAATGTGAGTTTGGAAAATTGCACAATATAAATGTATTTTAGTATACCTCAACAATGGAATTATGATATAACAGAAAATAGAAATGACCTTGCACTATGCAATTACTTTATAAAGAAACAATTGCGAAACAATCACCTTAAGTTTAGATTTTTGTTGATACTTAGTTATTATGTCAAACAACAGAAATATTGATTTTCCTTCAGTTGGTGACTATAGTTTGATTTCTTGTGAAGGATTGATTTATTGTGGTTGTGCTTTTCATTATCTCAAGCTAACTTCTGTCAATGTGTGTGTGGCCATGGTTTGAATTAATCAGCTTGACTCTGGAGACGTCTGAGTGCTTTCCTTTGAGTAGCCTCATCATAGATGTTGGTATAAATCCTAACACAAACAAACATTTTATGAAACTTGTAAGATAATAAATTGTGTGAATATGTCACCCCTCTCCCATTAAACCCCAAAAGGTAATTATGGGCCTCTCTTTATAAAACTAAATGTCAATGTTTCTTATGTTCCTTTTGTGTAAAAGCCTGAATAAACTGAACGTATTGGGCTGTGAAAATGCAATTGGGTAATTACCTTCAAGTGGTTTTGCTAAAAAGATAAAAAGAGCACATATTAGAATTCGACCCTTTTAGATTTAGCAGCAGCCATTTTAACCACGGAGCTTTTAAATCCACCGTCCTTTTATAAAAGCCGAGCCCTGATAGAAAACAGTTGTTACAGATCGAATATGTGTAATTAAAAGCTTTATTTCTTCACCTAATAGATAGTGTCGGAGCTTAATGAAACAAGTCGTCTCACTTTCTTAAGAAACGACTTTTGTCGGGAAGCCAGCGTGTCTTTGTGGCTCCCCCTTCGTTTGTCAAGCCGTATTGATCGGGTGTCTGTGTGTGAGCAGCGTCTGATAATGCCTGAAGAGACAAGAAGTGTCACCACCTCTTCTGGTGACCTCTCTGCGGGGAGGCAAGGTGTCGACCTGTCACTTTGCGCCATGCGCCTGTCATTATGGCTGAGTGGAAACTGCCACACGTCTCCTGGTCGGAGCAGCTCTGCAGTGGTTCAAAGGCTTCGGGGAATAAGTCGTTTCAGTCCACCGAATGGATTTCTATAATAGAATTTTCAAGGGCAGTGGAATATTGAATAAAGCTTGCTGCAGTACGAGTGTTTGATGTGAGCTGATCACAAATCAGCAATATGAAGTTCTGGCTTGCCCAGTCAAATGAAAGTTACTGAAATGTCTTAAAATACAAATCATGCTCTTTGAATGCCAAGTAAGAGACTTCCTACCAGAAAAGACGATACGGTTGCGAGGTTAGCCGGGGTTATTTGAGGTGAGCTGGGGTCTGGGAAAAGACGTTTTCACTTTCTAGGATTCTGAGAAGATGAAATATTCCCAGTTAAATGATCAGTAAAAATAACTGAACAACTGTGTTGGAAAATATCCAGTTATTTTTTATAGAATTGATTAGTATATGCACATAAAAAAAGTAGTCGACTTTAATTACCATCCAATCACAAAGCTTAAAGTTCAAATATAAACTTGCTGTTGTGTGCAAAACTTTATTTCACTGTGTACAAAGGAAAAAAGACGAACTCTGCATTTTAAACCGGTTCACTTGCTGAAGTGTCGTCCTTTAGTGTTCTGAATTTACTAAAGCTATGATCAGAACTTCTGACACAGGGCACCAGGTGAACGCAATCACCAGCAACAGACAAGACGGGAGGGGGAACACTTTTCAAACTACAACAGGAAACAGAGACAGACAAACAAAAAACATAGACAGATCGTGACAAATAGATGCATAAATGACATAGATTCACATGCTTCCTGTGCAATGTTTTAGCGTGGAACAAAGTAATATACTTCGCCAATAATGAAGCTATATAATTCGTAACAGAGACCGAGATCCCCTCCGTCACAGCGCGGTCATGGTTTAACTCCAATAGAATTGACTGCATTTTTTATCCATCCATCGCACTCTAGAAGCTATGAGTAATAAATGCACTCCAAAATTATTAAATATCACTATTTCAGAGCAAAATAGTAATTACTCTGGAAAAAATACTCACCAATACTTCCTGTGTAGTTCTAGTCTTCCCCTGTCTCGTTGCCAGATTGTCTTGTGCGTACCAAGCATTCCAACGTTAAAATCAATGTCATTGTCCATAGAGTTCATAGATAGTTAGATTACGTAAAGATTAGTAAGTATTTTTGTATTAGTTTTTTGATAGTATAGGTTAGACCAGTGGTTCTCAACTGGTGGGTCGCGAACCAAAAGTGGGTCGCGTACCCGTTTCGAGTGGGTCGCGGATGTGTGAGTGAAGAAAAAAAAATTGAAAAAAAGACATTTGGAATTTTTTTTTTTGGGGAAAAGGTCAAACTTTTATTTTGAAGGCCCGATTTTCTAACGCTGTGCATGCAGTAGGCGTTGGACTGGAAGTACCGCAGACCATAAACGGTTTTGAAAACTTCTGTCACATAGTGATCATCTTCTCAATAAAATATCTTTGCTGATGTTTTTTCGAGTCTTCTGGCCAATCAGAATCAATATTGTTGCCGGAAGTCCGCACGGAGAATAACTTTGCGGTAGAACTATTCTTTATACATCCATGGGTACAACTTCAGATAGAAATGAACACATAATGAAATATGACCCCCGGTTTGATGACTGACAGGTCACAGAACAATGGGGGCTATCTACCCTTACCCACAATTTAAAGTAAGTCACACAGACTATCTCCTCTTTGCTCTTCTCTCTGTGAGGAGAAGCTCAGCTTCAGAACAAAGTGAAAAACAAACAATGGCATAAAATATTATTAATATGTCGGGTAGTAATAGATGTATTTATTTTCTTCTCAGTGTACCAGAATGCATAGTTTATGTTAGTATTTCTAAAAATCTCCTGGGGCAGAATCCCCCCAGACCCCCCTGCTGGGGTTGGGTTTTCAGCATGTGTGCCTTTTTATATAGTTCAGCTTTGATTCCATCATCTCATTAAACCTTTTTTAAAAGCATACTTTAGTTCTGTGAAGGGATATAAGGGATATATGCACTGTACTTCACTTTTATTAATATTGTATGCTGAAAAGCGTATATATTACAGCACGATTTTTTGTTGAATAGAGTGCTTCAAAATGTTGGGTCGCGATGTATTGACGAAGTAAAAAGTGGGTCCCGAGGCCTGACCCGTTGAGAACCACTGGGTTAGACAGTTTAGAGTGTTTGTTTTGTTGTTTTATGTATTCAGTGTGTTTACATAAAACAACTTTATTTTTGTTCGTGTCTGCATCGTGCATTTGATTCCACGCCACAGCCTTAACACTGGCCATCAAACATGCTCTAATTTAAGACTTTGAATTAGACAAGGAAAAGGTTTCCTTCAATATGCCGGAGAATCTTTTAAGATTGAAGGCCGCTCGATGACTCAGGACATAAAATGTCTGGAGGGTTTATTTAATTACTTTAATGCACATCCCGGCAGAAGACGAAGCCTTGCCTGTGCAGTCTCTGCTGGTGTTTAATACCTCCAGCTTCTGATCACGACAGTTCCAATGAACTTTGTTCCTTCTTAAAGATTTAGAGCCCAAATTAGGAAACTCACTGTCATATTGCCGGCTTAATCCCTGACCAAAGAAAGTGACATGAGCGACTTTGACACACTGGTCTTTATATCACTTGCACAGAAAGAGACACTTCGCCCGGCACATCGTCGCATGTCGGCCTGAATCATTCTCTCTCGCTTCATTCGCTGCTGTGCTAGGATCAGCTCCCCATCTTGACACTTGCTAATGTCCCCGTTATCCGCACTGAGGCTGCTCTCCTTCGTGCAGCTGATTTCCCCCCTCAGGCGTAATATCTTCGCTCCAGCCTGTGTCAGCCGCTGAAGAGAGGCCCTCTGGCTGCTGGAGTGTCTGCTGCGTCTTCAGGAAGCAGCAGAGGGCTTTTCCTCCTCCTCTCTGGGGATAACCAAGGTGCTGCAGCCTGTGTTTAGCAGAGTGCTGAACCCCAGAGGTGGGAGGTAGTGGAGTACAAATACTACTCAAATACCTGTACTTTCTACTTCTTACATGTTGAACCACAATACCTGTACTTTCTACTTCTTACATGTTGAACCCAAATACCTGTACTTTCTACTTCTTACATGGTGAACTCAAATACCTGTACTTTCTACTTCTTACATGTTGAACCCAAATACCTGTACTTTCTACTTCTTACATGTTGAACCCAAATACCTGTACTTTCTACTTCTTACATGTTGACACCAAATACCTGTACTTTCTACTTCTTACATGTTGAACACAAATACCTGTACTTTCTACTTCTTACATGTTGAATCTCTAAATACCTGTACTTTGCTACTTCTTACATGTTGAACCCAAATACCTGTACTTCTACTTCTTACATGTTGAACCACAAATACCTGTACTTTCTACTTCTTACCATGTGAACCCAAATACCTGTACTTTCTACTTCTTAAATGTTGAACTCAAATACCTGTACTTTCTACTTCTTACATGTTGAACCCAAATACCTGTACTTTCTACTTCTTACATGTTGAACCCAAAACCTGTACTTTCTACTTCTTACATGTTGAACCCAAATACCTGTACTTCTACTCTTACATGTTGAACCCAAATACCTGTACTTTCTACTTTCTTACATGTTGAACCCAAAGACCTGTACTTTCTACTTCTTACATGTTGAACCTCAAATACCGTACTTTCTACTTCTTACATGTTGAACCCAAATACCTGTACTTTCTACTTCTTACATGTTTGAACCCAAATACCCTGTTACTTTCTACTTCTTACATGTTGAACTCAAAACCTGTACTTTCTACTTCTTACATGTTGAACTCAAATTACCTGTACTTTCTACTTCTTACATGTTGAACACAAATACCTGTACTTTCTACTTCTTACATGTTGAACACAAATACCTGTACTTTCTACTTCTTACATGTTGAACCAAATACCTGTACTTTCTACTTCTTACATGTTGAACCAAATACCTGTACTTTCTACTTCTTACATGTTGAACTCAAATACCTGTACTTTCTACTTCTTACATGTTGAACTCAAATACCTGTACTTTCTACTTCTTACATGTTGAACACAAATACCTGTACTTTCTACTTCTTACATGTTGAACCAAATACCTGTACTTTCTACTTCTTACATGTTGAACACAAATACCTGTACTTTCTACTTCTTACATGTTGAACCAAATACCTGTACTTTCTACTTCTTACATGTTGAACTCAAATACCTGTACTTTCTACTTCTTACATGTTGAACCAAATACCTGTACTTTCTACTTCTTACATGTTGAACCAAATACCTGTACTTTCTACTCTACATGTTGAACCCAAATACCTGTACTCTCTACTTCTTACATGTTGAACTCAATACCTGTACTTCTACTTCTACATGTTGTGAACTCAAATACCTGTACTTCTACTTCTCTCATTTCCAAACAGCTGGTTCCTTTAGTCTGAATGTGTGTCTTGGTGGCGTGATCATTATTCTTTAGAGTCATTGCGTGCCTATTGATTTGAATACGATCCGTGTATCCATCATTTCCTGGTTCTTCTCTAAAGAAGAGGGACCAATGGAAACGTTGTTCATGTTGCCGTTGTTCAGCATGGAAACATTCATTAGCTAACAATGACATTATTGTTCTATTAATATAAAGGGAGGTCAGGTACTCTTTAAAACAGCTGCTAGTTATGGGTACTTTTTACTTAAGTACATTTCAAAGCTTCTTTACTTTTACTTGAGTAAAGAAGTTTAGTCAGTACTTCTACTTTTACCAGAGTATTTGTACTACTTGAGTAAAGGATGTGTGTCCTTTGCCATCTCTGCTGAACCCTCTGCTCTGCATGCTTTATCACACGCTGCTCAGGCTCTGCTGTTTACTGGTGCAATATCTGGCACCTTTCAGGAAAAGGGATTTAGGATCCACTCACCATTTTCCATTTTTGTTGGACACAGTGGAATGAAGATGGGAACTTATAAATCGAGCCAAGCATTTTTATATTAAAATGCAGAATTGTTTTACAGGCTTTTGGCAAGTTGGTGCTAATACATTCTTAATATGTCCTGGTACACAAGGTCTGTGATCCAAAGGAGCAACCTGTTGATACTAGTATTGAACTTATATAAAGGCAGTGGTGATCAAATTATCATTACTGCAGTACAAATTGATACTAAGATCCAACCGTAAAATATATCAAATTAACGTATAGTTTCTGTAGCCAATGTGAAGCTCAACTGTCTATAGATCCAACTTTTCTTTTTATCAGGCTACATAATGTATGTATTTCTGCTGTAACGTTGGTCATTTTAACATGGGGGTCTGTGGGGATTCACTATAGAGCACGCCTCAAGTGGCCATTTGGGGAACTGCAGTTTTTGGCACTTCTCGTAAGCTTGATTTCTAGGAATAGAGGTTGTCGCTTGGGTTTAGTAGACACCTGTCAGCCAATGAAAGAAACGTATTCCTCTTTTTTCTTAGCTAAGAGTTAGCTATTATTTGATTAATGTCTAATACTGTTATCCTCAGTGGAGCACTGCCTCGTGAAATACAAAGCAGTGAGTCAGCTATACGTCCACTACTGGTCCAAAAAGCCCAATGTATACCTTTCTTATTTTACGCTTGACCACCTCTCTGTTGTTGACTGACTACATTTTCCCCTGCAGTTTGTGATGTGCTAAATCACCCACAGCTCCAGACTGCTGAGTAGGCTACAAGTGAAGAGAATACAGTGTTCAATACTTCTCTCGATACACACTGTTTCTCTATATTATCTCAGTGTGTAATAAGCTGCTCCAAATATTCATAATATGTGGCACATTTAGCCTAAGATTCATAGATCTCGTAATAAGTCTGAACAGTAATTCAATATTATGATTCACCAACTTTGACTGTGGTAATGTGATGATGAGATCTATTGAGTTATCATTCCATACAACTCAGAGGGAATGATACTTAGCAAAAGACCAACGAATTAGATCCTAAAGTTTTATGCGGTGAGAGTTTTGATTTGATTTAAAGGGGCACTTGTAATTGTCTTAAAGAGGACATAATATGCTAATTTCCACAGACATATTTGTATGTAGTGTCTCTACTGTGACATCTCTCCATGCTTTAATGTTCAAAAAGCTCTTTATTTTTCTCATACTGTCTGTGCTGCAGCACCTCTTTTCACCCTCTGTCTGAAACCAGAGCCCAGTCTGCTCTGATTAGCTAGCTGGCTGGCTCTGTTGCGATTGGCCAAATGCTTAAAGATTTCCCGCCCCACACGTACAATGTGTTGGGCCGCTAAACAATAGAAGCGCGAGTGTTACATAGTGATGTCACTATGTTATAGAAGTTAACAAAGGAATCCAATAGACGCGTTTCAGGAAGGAGGGAGTGTTTTACAGAGATTTTAGCCCTTGCAGACCATTTACATGCACATACATCTACATAACACACTACAGGAAATGGAAAAACCGCAAAAAGCATAACAGGGCCCCTTTAACCTTAATGATGTCATCAAGGTTGTTTTATGGCGCTTTTCCACTGCAGGGCCTCGCTCGGCTTAGCTCGGTATGGCTAGGCCTCGTTAGGCCTTGTTAGGCCAGGCTCACTTTACGCTGCGTTTCCATTACAGTTTAGGAACTGGGGCAGTATCTATAGTAACGCAGTGTAGGCAGAGCCGTGACGTCATCTTCAATGAGAAACACAAAACTAACATCAGCCGTTAGCTGTTAGCCCTCAGAGCTCACAGCTCCTCATATCTGTTCAGAAACTAGACACAAGTACAAACCACAGACTGCCTGTGTCATGGCGAATACAGTCGCTGGTTTATTTATGTCTGTAGGCCGTTGTTGTGAGTGTGGACGGTCGGAGCATATATAACGTTAGTTTAGCCAAGCTCCATTCAGAAAACACGCAGTTTAAAAGGTGTTTCGCCTGCCGTCTGTCTGCAGACTTGTCAAAGCATTAATTCATGGTTTTTACTAACCGGTATCAGTATGTTGTTACTTCGGCATCATTTTGAAACGTGTATTACAATTAAATCACATATTAAACATATATTAACATAAAGCCTTCAATTTAAAGCAATGGTGCAGTGTTTTAATGATGTTGCTGTAAAGATGTGATGTGATAGATCATATACTACTTCTGTGTTTTTGGATAATGATCTTATGATACAAATGTCAACAAAAACGGATATAGTTGGCCTCTGTAACTTTGGTTCCATTTATTTCTATGAAATACTAAAGCACTGGAGCAATAATTTATAACTTTACAATGGAACACAATTTACTAAAAGCAACATCAATTCAGCTATTGTCTGTGGGAGTTATTCATACATTTGCCAAACTGTAATAAATAGAACGATAATTTATTCTTTACTACAATATTGCAGCTGCATCGCCTAGTCGTACCTCAATATATTAACTGAATGTCCCAGACACCGGGATCTTGGGCTTTTATAACCCTCATTTCCTTTACTCTGTCCGATTTGAATTCATTACACGTACGCAGAGTCAGCTCACAGTTTTGCACATCTGCTGGAGAGTTTAGAAACTGCCGAAAAGTGGCCAAAGGGTTGTTTTGATAAGTGATATCACCCAGAGTTAATGATCTCATAGTGATCAGTTGCACTGGTCTAACCTGCAGTCATGAGGCAGCAGAAACTCACATCTCTTTATTTTTAACTGGAAGGTAAAAGCTGCTCTTACAACGTTATTAAAGCACTTTAAAACACTAAATCTTCCAGACTTAAGAGCACTAACGGCCGGCTCTGCCTCGCTATGTACCGCTCCCTATATGTTAACGAGGTATATTAGTATGCTCCGTCAGATTTGCTAGAACAGATCAAAGACAAAGAACCCCAATCCATCAGTATGCATTATGAACTACGGCTTAGCAGCCTTCCCCGGCGAAGACACCGAGTTCAGCCGGGGGTTGTTTATGAATGTTTTATTCCACTTTTTTAATACAATGAATATTTCCTGAACGGGACCTGTGAGCTGGGGATAAAGGGCGTCTCGCAGTCAATTAAAAGAGAGGTGAGGCAGATCGCCTTGGGACTAAATCAAAACATTGCAAAGTGATAATTTTTCCAAGAGACATTACTTTTTTTTAACACATTAATAAAAGAAGTTCAGTAACTTTCAAACTTTTTCCAGATTGAGTGGATTTTCTCTTTCTGCTGTATGCCACCCTGTCTACGGGCTTATTTAACTATTTCCGTCTTCTATAAATATGTATGAAATATTGGTTCAATCCCAAACCAGAGAACTCAGAAATACCATATCTTATGCAGCGAATTACCCATAATGCAGTGTTTCACTGTTAGCATTTTTGGGCCTCTTTTTTTCTGTTGAAAGGCATGTCTTTGTTGTGTGGAAGGCCACACAATATGATTGTGCCAAATGGAGAAACCTGATACAAGCCTACACATTTCTGCGCTTTGACAAAATCATAAAGATGTAATCACACACGAGCTATCGGCCATAATTGCTACCACAACTCCTGCACACATCGCCTGGTGCTGCGTGCGGCCGCATTGTAAACAGCCCTGCGCTGCGCTGTGGGATTGGACCGGTGCCATGCGGTAATGGAACCGGAGATTCAGAGACCCCCTCTGCCGTCTGCAAAGTCTTTGTTCCTGCTCTTGTCAGCAAATGGCTGCCAATGATGCGGGGGGTCACGAGCTGTAATCCTTTCTGTCTCTCAAGGGCATGACATTGTGCCAGTTCGCCTCAAAGGAAGATGAGTTGTTTATCTTTTTATCTTTTGTGATTCAATCATGAACTTTCAGCAGGGTGGCACAGGTGGAGCTCGCTCAGAGATATTGTTCTACGGAGGAGGACTGAAGGGTCCCGACCTTGGGTTGGAAACGGCAGCTCTAAGTGAACGGCAGCACAATACGGAGTAGAATAAGAATGTGTTTTTATTGTGAAGTGTTTCTATTGTATGTACAGCACTTTGGCTCGACCAAAAATCGTTTTAAAAATGAGCTATATAAATAAAACTTGATTTGATTTTGATTTGAAAATATAGCAACAAAAGCAACAATAGATGGAGATATATGACAATATTATAATACTGGCTGCTACTTCCCTTGGTTGTGTACTTGGTTGATTGTTATTCAATGTTTGCACTTTTCCTTTGTTGTAATAATGTAAAATGTCCCGCTGCGTGACGAATACAGGGTTCTGATTTCAAATATATAACATACATATATAACATTTAATACATAGATAACAAAACTGAATAAAACTTGTAAGATCAAATATTATGAAATGCTAAATATATCATATAAGAGCAAAATAATATTGCCAAGAAGCTATAAATTGGGGAAAGGAAATATGAACTCGGATAGATAGTGCTAGCTTTTCAATACGAAATATTTGTCTTTTCCTCTTTATGGTGACACATGTCATTCACATGTCAATCAGGGCTGACATGTGAAAGCCTGTCTGCCCCCGTGGACATAAATTATTCATTGATTCGGTTACATCGAGTTTCTGCCAATTGCACGTCAGCCATCTTTAAAGTGCTTTGTTTTAAAGCTGTAGGACCACCGCATCCTGCACACTACAGCCTCGTCCTCACATAAATGCATTTACAGTCTCATAAAGACTCATCCCTTATCCCTTACTGCCCGGTGTTTTTCAGTCTGGCTTCCTTTCCAGAGCTCCACACTGTTAGCGATGGAATGCTTTTCATGGAGAACGTAGCATGCCAAACTTCCCTTGGACTGGACGTGTTGGGGTGGCGGGTGTCTTTGTGCTCGCTAATTAGAATCAGCTTGGTCCAGCATGCCTGTGTGCACAGCAGATCCTCCGCAGAATAACCCCCCCCCCCCCCCCCCCCCACCTCCCCTCATGGCACACAACACTGTAAAAAAGTAAAGGTCTGGCAAGGAAACTCTTAGCTAAGTGCCAAATTTGTCAGGCAGGCTTTTCCTGGATATTCATACTATAATTATCTTACTGGGCATTCAGGTAGTGTAATGTAATGAACTGTTAGACCACCACACATGTTGCCAGCTTGAGTTATAATGCTGCATTCATGCCATGTCAGAAAAATGGGAAGAATGGGGAAATCTCTTATTATTCAGACTTTGGAGCGTTTATGCATTATTCGGAGATGCTAAGCACGACTAGTGTGTAGACAACATGATAAATTGCTTTTAAACATACATTTGCTTGAACTATTCTATTTGAAATGACCTTATATGCCACTACTCTGATATTTTTGCACTTTTAGCAAGTAGATACAGCGTCTTTGGGACATTTCTGATATGACATGACTTGGAACTACGACTAGGATTGGCGTTTTTTGCAACTTGGCAGCTTCTAATGGTCTGTATAATGTGGTGCAGATGTGTAACAAGCAAGTAGAAAGAAGTAAGTGATCTAATTTCTCGCAAAACCCATAATCATTTGCAGCAAAGACAATTATACTCCATTAAACTTCATGCATAGCTCATAGCCTATAAGATTACAGTGGAGGTTGCACGGGAATGGTTGTCGTGGTCTTCCTATATGCTGCAAGAATGTGACCTTTTTTATCATAGGACGATGATCCTTTTCCGAACAGTTGTTGAGGATATGCTTCTAAGTAGTGGACAGTGTAATCTTTGGACAGAGATCGAGGCTGTCCATATGTCATCATTCGAATAAAGACGTTTTTAACCATTCAAATATTCTTAATCAACTCATTAAAACGTTATATATGTTGTGAACACACTCTGTTCCTAAAGCCTGAAGGAACACGTTGCTATCAAGTCGACGTTGCTATCAAGTCGACAGAATAACAATTACTAAAATATCCGACATTTTAAGTAATCTATTCTAGGTTTGCAAGTGGCTGCAATCACACTTATCTGGGTAACGCCTCGGCATGTTTCTATTTTTTGAATGTCAAGAAGTGCAGGTTTTATAGGCTCAGACTCTGGAGAAAAATAATTTGCTAACCAACAACAGAAACATCTTGAGTGCAGACAGGCTTTTAGGCGCATGAGGCTGTGAGCTGTGACGGTTCTGGATCTCTGTTGTTCCGCATTACTGACCAACAGGGGAGGCAAAAGGAAGGAGTAGAGCTAGAAATAGAGAAGGACAGATCGAGAATGTAGTGCCAAATACCGTCGCCCTGGGTTTAATTGGGAACGCTTTGGCATTTTTCTGAAATTAAACAACAGGGAAACAGGAAATGCAATTACACCCACAGAGAAATGTGTCAAACAGGTTGTGAGCTTTCTCTCCACGAAGTCTCACTCCTCTGTAATGAACAGTTCCTGTAGCCAGAGGCTCTGAGGGTGGCTTGTTTCACAAAAGGTGTGAAATGAAGACTGTGTGCTGTGAGGTTTGGAGAGAGACGGCAGTACTCCACGGTCTCGGTGGGGACGAGATAAATAGCGTAGACGGCCTTTTTAACAAACCTCACCATCTGGGCCTGTTGCGTTGAGGAGATTAAGACGATGCCGAAGTTGACAAAGAATCAGTTTCAGTCCTGGTGGTAATAGCTACTTTAATTAATTTATAATTTGGCAGGTGATAAGATATTAATAGGTGGTCATAAGGGATACATATTAAACAAAACTGTCTCTGTCAGGGTCACGGAGAGATACTCAATAACTCGTTGTATGCACTGTGTAATCGTCTCTTATCTCTAAATGGCATGTTGCATGCTGGGATAATGAGCAACTGCCACTCAGATGAGTTCAACACAAATGTCAGAGTGATGAATGAGACGGTTCGGAGAGGACAGTTGTGCTAATGGGACCGTCTCCACAACACTCGCTTCCTGTTATTGGCTTTTTCAAACAGGGACAAAACATGTTCCAAAGGTAAACATTGCCTAATTAAAAACTATTTGAACTACTGTTTGTTTCCCCTTAGTATACAGTCATTATACTTTGTTAAGTTATTTAGCCCTCTTTTGGTATTGAGATGAAAACTTCAAATTCTCTACACATTCTTAATGGTTATTGTTTTCATGATAGACTTTACCTATAGCCCTGTTCTTCATAAAAGGCGGGAGGGGAGTAGGGGGTAAATTGAACCACCCCCTGTAACCAGGCAACGCCTTATAGTTGTAATCAAGTGACCAGAAATGATGCAAGCTCCACCCAGTTCTCATTGCCTGTGAAAGAGAGATGCTCACTGTGGTCTGGGAAATAAACAATTTTACAAAAAAACGTTTTTTGCTTGTCAAAGTAAATGTTCTAGATGTCAGCTATATCGGCTGTCATGTCAAAAAAAAAGTATCCAGGTTTAAACACATATATTGTATATGTTGATGTGTTGGCAGCGTATTAAACCAAGTGAATCATTAAGCTAAAGATGACACTGAATTTTAATGCTAGGCTATTTTTTCTAAAATGGTGGCTATGGGGTAAAGTGAACCACGGGCCTTGGGGTAAGTTGAGCCAGTTTTTCAATGGAGAAATGAATGAAAGTAGGCCAAGTTGATACGAGCTCATCGTAGGCTACATTTAAAGTTACATTTACCCCGTGTTTGATTGGTAAGATGTATGAAATTGTATTACCATTTGTATGATTACTTTTCCTTTTAACAGGTTAAAAAAAAATCAATCAATTCAATCGAAATGTATATAAAAAATATTTGAAAAACTAAGCTTGTATTTGTTTTGTTATTTATTGTTTATAGTTACCTTTAAGATGTGTTGTTGGTATGCCCAGGTTTGAACAGTGGTTCAATTTACCCCTGACCTGGATCAACTTACCCCTACACTGGGGCAAGTTGAGCCACAAGACTTTTTATTTTTAGAAGTAATATTTTCACTGCCCTTGATCAAATATTAATGATTATAATTGCCATTGATAGGAGACATCCTGAATTATAGGTGTGTGTTTTCATTTTTACTATGTGTCATTTCTCCTTGCTTAGAGGACAGCATAACTAAGAAATGGCTCAACTTACCCCACTCTCCCCTATACATGATTAATATCTTGTTCCCTCCAATTAAATGTTACCCCAGCATATGCATGTAAAACCTTGTCAGTGAGGAGTCCAAGAGGCTTCCTTCTCAAACCCTCTTAACTCTAGCTTCCCACTAACTAGCTCCTTTCGAAGGAGGTTCCAGCGTTATATGTGATATATATACATACATCTTAGTAGTGCCTTTAAACGAAGGATTCCATAGATTGTGGAGCACTGAGATTTTTTGCCAATATCAAAGCCCTTACTCAAAATTGCTCTCTGTAGGATCCGTCTGTGTAGTCCCGTAGAACTAACCATTGGTACGTTCTTATTTATAAGGCTGTTCTTGGACTGCTCATTACTTTACTCCTTCAAAAAAGTACAGGAAGTTATTGTCTTCATTCCCAGGCTTATTCCAAACCCTGTTCCTAAATCCGTAATGAAGTGTGAAAAGGGTAAAAAAGAAACGTAGCCAGCTGCATCTGGCATCTGAATCGTTCGGAGCTGGTTTTGTTTAACTAATTTGAAGTGGTTCTGTGTCGTCAATGTTTCAGGTGTTGGAGAAGGTCTTTTAATTTTCTGTATTTTCTTTTTCTTTGAAATTGTGTGTGTTTTTATGTCTGCAATTGTGTTATGTGTGCTGCTCCCTGTCATGAACCGGCCACACTTGAAGCTGTGTGATTTGTATTCCACTATTGTATTTAGTGATGCTCCGATCGCCAATGTTGGGGCTGATCGCCGGAATCAGTATCGGCCGATACCGATCGCCGATCCGATCGAGTGGGCGGGGCCTATGGGGATCTTCCATTTAAAGTGAAAACTCAGTTAATGGGGCTCATTCACTGGAGCTTCCACGACAACCAACCAGGGGCGGATCTAGACACATATTCATGGGGTGGCAAGAGGGTGGCAGGAGAATTTCAGGGGTGGCATCCCCTGGCAGAAGTATATGCTGATTTAATCGCAGTCATATCAATCAATGTTAACTTGGAAAACCACAATATTGATATTTTAACTCAATAACATTAGGTGACATTATTGTGGCACATCAGTAAAGCCTTACGTATAAATATAAGGTGGCAGACATCATTTAATGAATTTTAACTGAACAATACCAGGGGTACCAAATCTATGCAGACTGCTGCAATAAGTAGATTACCGTCTCATCGATGTGTGTCTGTATGAATATGATAATATTAACAATCATATTATTCCTATCAGCTGTCAATCACTGTTATGATTCACATATTCATGTTATTATTAAATAAACTATATTTTTTGGAGGAGTTAATGATGAATGTTCCTCAAGATGCCTGCTCACCCTCCTTCAAATTTGAAAGACAAGTAATTACTATCATATATCAAAAGAATCAAAAGAACAGTGAAGAACCCACAACTTCATTGCAAACAGTTACAACCTTGACTTTACATCAGAAAGAACAAACATTAAAGAAGTGACTAACTGCATCAGTTAGGGTTAAAAAACGTGTATTCAGCTAAAACATAAACATCGCTGCAGTTATGATCCAGTGGAAAGTCCTTACCTGCTGGCCTAGTAAATCTAGTAAATCAAAGTGGTTACTTTCTGTTGGCTGGGCAGTGAAGTTTTACACACCGTCTTATTTGACTTTCTCAGGACATGAAACTGTTTTTTGAGGGCAGAACCCCACAAAGAAAAAAATATTTACACACGTAAGGTCATCATCTTAACAGTTTATTATTCTCATCGACTCATCCGTGAGCAGAGCATCAAGTTGCCTATAACAGCTGAATGTGGCGATTACCATCTTGTTCAGCAAAACGCCTCACAGACTTATTAAGATTTAAAGCTATGGTGCGTTTTGATTCAATGCTGAGTACAGCCAAACTTGACAGGCTCTTCTCTGTCATTGTAGACCGCAAACGGTGGCTCCAGAGTATTTGTGTTGGGTAATCTATGGTAGGGCTAACCCATACAGTGGTGGGGCTCAAGTCAGTATTTGCAATGTAATTACATACACGCTCCCCTTGACAGTGAAACGCCACGCGTGAGGTTTAGATGATTTCCCTGTCTCAATCCAAATTGAACTGTATGAAATAAAAAGGCACATTTGTCTTGTAGTAAATAAAAAGGGCGACCTGGAGCCAATCCTGCAATTTCCCCACAGGTGAAAGAGTTGATATGCTGAAAACCCCCCAGAGATTTTTTGAAATACTAACATAAAATACACATTCTGGTACTCTCTTGAGAAGAAAAATAAATAAATCTATTACTACACGACATATTTCAAAAAATGAATGGTATTTAATTTTGTGTTACTTTGTTCTGAAAGCTGAACCTGCTGCTCCTCACAGAGACAAGAGGAGAGGCTGTGAATTACTTTACATTGTGGATAGCCCCCATTGTTCTGTGTGTCAAAATGAAAGACAGCCCACACACCTATCAATCATCAAACCATGGGGACTTATTTCATTATGTAATGTTGTATCGATGTATCGGGACTTCCTGCAACAACACCACGCCGTTATCGTGATTCTGATTGGCTAGAAGACATTATCAAAGATGTTCTATTGAGAAGACGATCACTACGTGACAAAAGTTTTCAAAACCGTTTCTATTCTTCTGTATTTCCAGACAAGTGGCTGCTGAAATCAATCTTACTAACTGCTGTCTGTGTAATTTACTCCGTGAGTTAGCGGACTTTATTTTGCTTACCTTAACATCATTTTTCATGGTGGGGCTAAGCCATTTCTTGGTATGGCTGTCGCCTACCCCAGCCATACCCTGACTGCAAATACCTCATTCCTTCCGTCTACTTGGATCCGAAATGCTTCTCGTTTTGCGCTGTCCCCCGTTCAAATGAAATCGCCGCCAATCATATTTCCACGCTCGTTCCAGGGCCGGGGGAGGGGTTACAAGGCTCGCTTCTTGTGCTGCATTCACTTGCACTCGGACATTAGAGATTTTCTCTCATAAATGTCCGATGAGCCACAACTTTTTTTTCAAAACAAAGCTGCCAACTGGGGTGGCAGCTGGGGTGGCAGCTGGGGTGGCAAGGCATTTTTCTGAGGTGGCAGCTGCCACCCCGTGCCACCCTGTAGAACCGCCACTGCAACCAACATAACTATTACATTCACATGAAGTACATTATTCAAGTTTACATTAACTTTGGATAATAACACGAGAGAAATGAGCGGAAGCGCTCTCTGTTCCTCTCTCTCCCTCTCTCTCTCCTGACTAGTGATGTGTCGGTCGCGAAAGAGCCGGCTCTAATAAGTAATACAAGACAGAATGATATGATGATCTCGGCGCTACAGCTGCTCCGTGCATGCATGCATGTAATATCCAAGGATTAGAGACGGTTGGATGCTGCTGTTTTGAGCATTGCAATACATTTATTTTTATTATGTGTTTTTATGATTAGAGACGGTTGGATGCTGCTGTACTGAGCATTGCAATATTTATTTTCACTGTTATTTATTTATGATTATCCTTAGGCTCAGCAAAGATTTGATGTCAGCTGCTGCTGTCTTTTTTTCTATAGTTAATAGTTACTGAAATAGAGCCCTGCTGTTTGGTCAGGGCCTTTTCTTTAAATACAATTTTTAAATGTCGATACAGTAGCCCCTTTTTTTAAATGTCTATGCTTAAGTTTATATAGGTGTTGCTATCTGCTTTGTGTAGCGTGGTTCTACAAACAAGTCAGTGCATTCATGGGGTGGTATCAGAGAGTCACAAGGGTCTGTAAATGCAATGAAAACAATTGGCCACAGCAAATCATTTATATTAAACATGTAATTTTTACTTTTGAATACTTCAGTTCAAAGGATGTATTGAATAATTTAAGTGATATATGTGTACACATATCAATCATTAGTCAAAACAGGGCTACATTTGATTTCATTATTAAAGGTATAATATGTGGTAAACTGAAGAGCCGTTTGGGAGCCGAAAGAGCCGGCTCTTCTTGGTGAGCCGAGCCAAATGATCCGGCTCACCAAGAAGAGCCGGAATTCCCATCACTACTCCTGTCAGCCTGCCAGTATCTCATACAGCTCACTGATCCAGTAATTAGTTTAGCTATTTCCAGAGGTAGGTCAAATAGCTAAGTGTGTTAGGTCTAACTCTTAGTGTGTGTGTTGCTCCGCTCACCGGTCCGTCACAGCGGGCGGAGCTGCAGGACTTCTGCTTCACACACATAGCATACCGCTATTTTATTGTCATTTTCGGACACCTTAAAATTCTGCCAGACCGGTGAAGCCATTTTGGCGAGCTTGTTTTGCCGCGCACAGAGAAAAGTGTCATGTATTTTACGTCAACATTTTACATCATGCGATCGGATCTTGTGATCTGCATTTCTAGAGAGCACCGATCGATCGGCAGAGAGTGAGTATCGGCGGCCGATCGATCGGAGCATCCCTAATTGTATTCCTGGTTAAATAAAGGTTGAACAAGAAGCTAACCTTCACTGTGAGGTTCTTTCAGTTATCGGAGCTCCCCATCCTTTCTGTAATGTTGAGCTGTTGGACCTTGCCATGCTGACCCTGAGCTACGAAATGAAACCCTGCTTGTTCAAATGAACAGATACTGCATGTGGAAGTGATGCATTGTATTTTCAAATACGTATAAATTCAGTAGCAGTGTTAGACTTTCACAGCTGCATTACCTTTAAGTTTTGTGTTTTGAAATAACCATCCTGCTCTCCTCCTTTGAGACAGTTTGATATTAACTTTAATTTCCCTTCACACTTTGAGTGAGTTGGAACAGAAAGTTACAGATTTCAGCTTTAAGTATATGATTTACTGAATTTCTGAGATTTAATTTCGCCTTGTAACTCCCTTTAGGTGAAAAGCTTTATCATTGTCTCAGCATGTCATCATGTTAATTTCCTTTCTTATTAAAATGCATTTTCATTATCTCAGGTTGCATTCATCACTTCCACTTTAAACACAGACAGGATACAGTCAGATGTTCTAAGAAAATGAAATCAAAGTCACTTATTGATTAGTGTTATTATCAAAGCCTTATAATAGTAATAATAAATTCCCTTGGATGAATAACTTTAATTACATCTTGTTCATACATTGGTCATTGTCTCAGCATGTCATCACATTCAATGTCTATGTGGGCATGAATATTCATGTCCATACATAGTTTTTTCAGTGCTATTTTTCCACATGATATTGTGTTGCAATCAATAAGAACGTGCAACCCTCTCCATTTCATTCAATACTAAAGGTCCTGTTTTTATATTTTTCTTTATCCGTTCATCCATCCATACGAACAAATTCAAAACGTCATTGCATCACGTCAAAAGGTGTTGACCTGTGGAATAAGAATAATGATGAGCTGAATATTAAACAAGTTTGTGTTAACTAAAACTATTATTTAGAAGCCAAATCACGCTAGAGGGGGGGGGGACCAGAACAGTTTTTTAAGCTTCTTCTTGCCCCTATTGAACATGACAGAGACTATTTAAGAAAGTATTTGTATTTTTTTTCTTTTACTTTTTCTCTCTTTGTTATAATTATTATTATAAGACAACAAATATAGATTATTATTATTGTTGTATGTTTTGTTTCTGACATGTTCAATACATTGAGAAAAAAAGGAGGGCGATAGCTTGTAAAGGCTGATCCCCAGTCTGTGATACATATAATCACTGGCCCGTGTTTACAGTTTGCCCCGGGGTCATGTTCCCGTGTTAACCCCCTCTCTGCGGGACACCCAGGAAACATCTGGAACTGCCAACGGCGAGATGCCGGTCCAAACAAGGAATCATCAGCCATTTTATGAGTGTGTATCAAGCTTTTGAGCCGGGGTTTGATCAAAGCCAAGCTCACTCGTCTTTGTCTGGTTCCTATCCACCCCCCCGAAGGGATTTCATCACATCACAAGGACAAGTAGAAGCCTTGGATGGATGGGAACCATAGTCAGAGTGATTAAAGGAGCTAGGCGGAGACACAAAATGCCAGGTGTTAAAAGAAAAAGTATCTACGAAATGATTGCTTTTCAGAATAGATATGTTGCCCCAGTACTGGGTTTTAATAGATTTCACGGGTCGAACACATCGGACAGGTTATTTGTCAGCGGAAACCTTTAACTTGGGTTGGGTTAAAGAAAAACAACAATTTTTACAGCTCAGTTATTTTCTTTTTCAATGAGTAACATTCCCATCTTTAAAATTTGGATTTGGAAGCTTTTGAAAGGATCAAAAGTTGCGTTGGGGTTTCTCAGCCCAAAGAGGCGAACCCTCTTGATCCCATATTTAAAATTAAAACATGGAACTCAGCACGACTGAATGGGGAACTTTATTAAACGTTAAAAGAAAAATGTTAATTCCGATCATTAAAGAAATCTTTGCCCGCAGTTTCTGTTTGACTTTGCCCCGATTCAAGTTCAAAAGGATATATCTGAAGCTAATGATGAAAGTTCAAGAGGAGGCTTCTCATACGCTAATCTATTTTCCATATGCACTCTTGCACTGCTCCCCTATTTCCCTACTCAGGAAGTTCTCTCACATCCCATCATGCAATTATCCTGTCTTTGCACTTCCCTTTTGGGTTTATAACTTACTACAGCTCACTCATCCTGTGTGTGTCCCCCATTTCCCCTTTCTACTCTCGAGCGACATTAACGTCACCTCTCCATTGTCTTCCCATTAAAACACAATCCAGCTGTGGTGTGTCAACACAGCCTTGAACTGTGATCATGGCTCACTGCTGCAGAGCCACATATGCTGCACTGTCATCCCATTGCACTGATGCTGAGCTCTCTCTCGCCGCGGTTGTAATATGAGAATCTCCAACTTGTCAAATTCAATATAGATGGGGATAAAGTGTAGTGGTTGACCTTTCCAAGTTTTCTGATTCTGGATTTATTTTTTCTCTCCTGCCCTTATATTTAAACCTGGCATTTTCCTCAATAGCTTTAATACTACGTTTTTGTATTCTCGCACCACACTTGAAAGATCATCCGTCAATCAGACACTGGAGTTCATCTTATGTTTATTATCAACTGCTGCTGCAGCTCCTGCCACGAAGCGTCACCAGGCACTTGTTTTCAGGGAACTTTCTTTAGGTTAAATCACGAGTGTAAGGAGAAATTAGCAGTGTAATATTGAATTAGCTAGCCATGGACAAAAAAGAAGTGACACAACATTTTGCTGAGTTTAATTCCTTTAACCCTTTTTCACTTATTACCTTTTTGGTGTTAAGTTTCCGAAGCATTGTCAAACGAGGCTTCTTCTTTCATCAGGCTTAACTGTAATTATTCACTCCCTTAGATCTTTAGACCCTCAAACAGCTCAGGCTAGCTCTGAATGCTAATGTTAGCTCTGAATGCTAACATTGGCATTCAGAGCTTAGCCAGAACTGTTTGAGGGACGTTTGAGGGTGTTGTAAGGTAGTGCATTTTTTCAAAGTCATCAAACTGGCCTACTTTTATTCAAAACATATTGTCCATGGTATCAAATCCAAAATGTCTCCTCACATTACTTCTCAGTTAGTTTGGAGTCATGATTATCCATTCAGCATGGCTTGCTAATTTTCAACCTTTTTTGCAAGCAAAGAAAATCACAATAACCTGTATTACTCATCATAGGTCAACATATTCACCTCAATAATCTTAACACTACCATCTACACATGTAAATATGTCATGTTAGCATTTTTTATTTTAGCATTAAGAGCAAATTAGCTGATGGTGGTCACCCCAGTCATTAGATTTAAAGCTATCCTGTCACTGATGGTAAAAGATTAATCATCCGTGAATCACCAACGTCCTTTAGGGACTACATATGTCTCCTCCAGATTTCATAGTATAATCAATCCAACAGTTAATTTTACACTGATCCTGCAGTTAACAATATTGAGTGCATGACAAATAAAAACGTAATGTCTCAGTGGACTGCATCGAAAAAGTGGGAAGCAATGGAGGTTAATTTGGCTTCTGGTCTTCTGTGCAGGTGCGTTTGTTTAAAACAAATGCTATGTTAGGGTAAATCTTAACCTTCAGTGAGTTTACTGTAGCATCGGCTTCAAGCTCCAGAATAGAAAAGCACTGCTGTCTCCCGGGATTCAGCTTGACCGCTAAACTGTAAAAATACAATACAGGAATGAAGAGAACACTATTGGGTTAACCTTTATTGATTCTGGTCTGTATTCTGTTCATTGTGTGAGATTGTAAACACACTATAAAAATGGTATTACCTTCAAAACCAGAGACCGTATTTCAGCTCTTCAGTAATACAGCCAATGAAGAAAAACATATTTACTTTATATTGTTTGACTGTCGGGTGTTCATGTATGCACCCCAACAGACCAGAGATGGTATACATTTAACTGCTTTCACGTATTACCTGAATACCAACATGTGGCGCCTCACCTTGCTTTCCATTTCTTGAGAGAGGAAGTTGAATGTAGTTGTTCTGCAAAATCAATAACCAGCTCTCACCTGAATTCATGGCCCATTTATGTTTTGTCCTTCATAATTTGTCACACACACAGCAATTACCAGCAGGAAGGAAGAGTTCTTAAGAGAAGGGTTTAGCTGTAGTCTTTCTAACTTTCCAATTCACCCACGACATATTTTCCTAACCCTAACTGTAGTTGCTCTGTGCCTACCGATGGGTATACTGCCGATTATATCTCGACAATGACGGAATAAATCAGGTGGAAAGAACAACATATTGGGATTTGTCATCCTGTGAGGATGTTGACAGCTTAAGTCAATCAACATGATCCATTGGGGATGTATGGTGCTATGCTTCATGCATTTGTCCAAATTGCACGTCCTTCAAAACATCGTTAATTCAAAGTATAAAGTAACTTGATACTTTTGTTGTTTTGCATCAAGTCTGACGGCAGTAGGCCATTTGTGTGTGTGTGTGTGTGTGTGTGTGTGTGTGTGTGTGTATCTCTGTGTGTGTGTGTGTGTGTGTGCATATTTTCTCTCATATCTAATTTGAATGTCAATCCAATATCTCCTAGAAATACATCTTAAGTATTGCTTGAGAAGAGGGTGAAACTGGTTTGATTCTCACATATCTAGAGTCTTAGACCCCATTTACACGCAAACGCATACGAAACGCAAACAAACCTAATTCGATATCAAAAAAGTCTTCCGTTCACACGAGACCGCTCGGGAGCGCTGGAGAAGCTGTAGTACATATGCCGGGCCTGTAAGTGGCGCTGTACTTCCTCACGAGACCGCTCGAAAGCGCTGGAGACGCTGTAGTACATATGCCGGGCCTGTAAGTGGCGCTGTATTTCCTCACGAGACCGCTCGAAAGCGCTGGAGACGCTGTAGTACATATGCCGAGCCTGTAAGTGGCGCTGCACTTTCGCCACAAAATACACCAAATGCAGCGAAGAAGACCCCCGAGCATGGTGGATTTAGCATCATGTATTTCATGTAGTTCTCCATGTCCACTTGTTGCTGATGGTTGTGGTAGAGGAGCTGTAGATTTTGCACTAACATCTGTAGCATAGCAGTACTGACAGTAGCTACTGACCATGCTACAGCAGTGAGCAGCAGAGGTAGGGAGAGGCGGGGCTATGGCTTCATCGTTATCAGGAAATGATCGTATAGGGCGTACACACAGAGCCGTTTGGCCCTCCAGAGCGTTCCGTCCGCAGATCTATCCACCTTGGGACCCGTTATCGTTTGCGGGGTCCGTTTCCGCGGTTCCGTTACGGCCTCGTGTGAACGAACGGACTATACGCGAGAGAAAAGTAGCAGATACAACCCGTTTGCGTTCTCGTGTAAACAGCGCATTAGGGCGAGACATCGAACCAATTGTGGTGAGCTCAACGCCTCAAGGGTGTTTTTGTTCCTCGGCCCCCACTGAATTTATATTAACTGATGCTTCTGTCTGTTCTTCCACTGCTTTCTTTACAATAGAGAGCCATTGTGAAGCCGATAGGGAAAGCAGCACACCGGACACAATCCATCACATGTATTGGTGCTCTTTAGTGAGTTTGTCTCAGAATTCAAAATAAGTTGTCCTCTTGTTGTGTCAGGTAAAGTTCTTAACAGGGTAGGTGGAAGTGCATGAATAATTGTGTCAGCCCTGGAGTCGATTTTGTTGCGTTACTTGGTTGAACAAAAGGCCATGAAGTTGGCTGCATAATCCATCTGTCAAAACAACAGAAATGATGTAGTTCCTAACCCTCCAGCAGGGACATATAGGTATGTTTAATGATTAGATTGTTAGGACACCTAAGGCCATGCAGATATACATGTAGGGATTCTGATTGACACAATCTTTCGTTCCATTACCTACAATGCAGAACAAGAAGCAAAGAGACAAGTTATACAAGTTCACTACTTTCTTATAAATCAGCTTTAAAGGTTTATACGTTCTACGAACTAAAGGTTTTAATGATGGGTGGCCTAGTAAATAATTTACTCTTCCTTATAAAATGAATAAGAATATTTTTTGGATTGCCAGTTGTCATACCATTGATGAAGGGTCTAAAATAAGATAAGATGGACTTTTATTAATCCCTCGTGGGGAAATTGTTTCTCTGCATTTGACCCATCCTAGTGTTAGGAGCAGTGTGCTGCCATTTTGAACGGCGCCCGGGGAGCAGTGTGGGGAATGGTGCCATGCTCAGGGACACCTCAGTAGCACTTGGTCTTGCCGGGACTTGAACTGGTGACCTTCCAGTTGCCAAGCCAAGTCCCTATCGACTTCGCCACCACTACTCTAGGGTTTCTCACATTCTAATAAACTGAAAGAAACATGTCATTGTTTCCCATAAACTAATGGTTTGTAATAAAATACAAGTCTTCACATGCACATTTAAAATGTCCTTCATTCATCATGTTGGCCCGAATGCTCTGAAGGCTTTTCCCAGAGATCAATTGGTCGAATGAAGGTGTATACATCATGAACTAAAGAACTACATGACAAAGCAAGTGAGATGATGAAGGAGGAAAGTCAGCTCAACATCTCAAACTGTTATATCTTGTTAATGGCTTAAATGTATCTTTAAAAAAAATGGACAAACCATAAACTGTCCATTGTTATTATAGGTTCAGGAGACACTTCATCACCACTCAGCACCCTGCTACATGGTAGGGACTTAGTGGTGTTAAAGGTCACCTATTATGCAAAATCCACTTGTTCATGTCTCTTCTACATACTGTCTTCTGTCTCTTCTACATCAAAACATGTGTCCATGTCTCTTCTACATCAACATGTGTCCCTCTTCCATGTCTCTTCTACATCAACATGTGTCCCTCTTCTCATGTCTCTTCTACATCAACATGGGTCCCTCTTCTCATGCTTCTACATAAACATGTGCCTCTTCTTCATGTCTCTTCTACATCAACATGTGTCCCCTCTTCTTCATGTCTCTTCTACATCAACATGTGTCCCCTCTACTTCATGTCTCTTCTACATCAACATGTGTCCCCTCTACTTCATGTCTCTTCTACATCAACATGTGTCCCCTCTACGTGTTCTTCTACATCAACATGTGTCCCTCTTCTTCATGTCTCTACATCAACATGTGTCCCCTTCTTCGTGTCTCTTCTACATCAACATGTGTCCCCTCTTCTTTGTCTCTTCTACATCAACATGTGTCCCCTCTTCTTCATGTCTCTTACATCAACATGTGTCCCCTCTTCTTCATGCCTCTTCTACATCAACATGTGTCCCCTCTTCTTCAGTCTCTTCTACATCAACATGTGTCCCCTCTTCTTCATGTCTCTTCTACATCAACATGTGTCCCCTCTTCTTCATCTCTTCTACATCAACACGTGTCCCCTCTTCTTCACGTCTCTTCTACATCAACATGTGTCCCCTCTTCTTCATGTCTCTTCTACATCAACATGTGTCCCCTCTTCTTCACCTCTTCTACATCAACATGTGTCCCCTCTTCTTCATGTCTCTTCTACATCAACATGTGTCCCCTCTTCTTCATGTCTCTTCTACATCACATGTGTCCCCTTCTTCATGCTCTTCTACATCAACATGTGTCCCCTCTTCTCATGTCTCTTACATCAACATGGTCCCCTCTTCTTCATGTCTCTTCTACATCAACATGTGTCCCCTCTTCTTCATGCCTCTTCTACATAAAACATGTGTTCCCCCTCTTCTTCATGCCTTCTTCTACATCAACATGTGTCCCCTCTTCTTCATGTCTCTTCTACATCAACATGTGTCCCCTCTTCTTCATGTCCTCTTCTACATCAACATGTGTCCCCTCTTCTTCATGTCCTCTTCTACATCAACATTGTCGTCCCCTCTTCTTCATGTCTCATCTACATCAACATGGGTCCCCTCTTCTTCATGTCTCTTCTACATCAACATGTGTCCCCTCTTCTTCATGCCTCTTCTACATCAACATGTGTCCCCCTCTTCTTCATGTCTCTTCTACATCAACATGTGTCCCCTCTTCTTCATGTCTCTTCTACATCAACATGGGTCCCCTCTTCTTCCATGTCTCTTCTACATCAACATGTGTCCCTCTTCTTCATTTCTCTTCTACTTCACATGTGTCCCCTCTTCTTCATGTCTCTTCTACATCAACATGTGTCTCCCTCTTCTTCATGTCTCTTCTACATCAACATGTGTCCCCTCTTCTTCATGTCTCTTCTACATCAACATGTGTCCCCTCTTCTTCCATGTCTCTTCTACATCAACATGTGTCCCCTCTTCTTCATGTCTCTTCTACATCAACATGTGTCCCCTCTTCTTCATGTCTCTTCTACATCAACATGTGTCCCCTCTTCTTCATGCCTCTTCTACATCAACATGTGTCCCCTCTTCTTCATGTCTCTTCTACATCAACATGTGTCCCCTCTTCTCCATGCCTCTTCTACATCAACATGTGTCCCCTCTTCTCCATGTATCTTCTAAATCAACATGTGTCCCCTCTTCTTCATGTCTCTGCTACATCAACATGTGTCCCCTCTTCTCCATGCCTCTTCTACATCAACATGTGTCCCCTCTTCTTCATGTCTCTTCTACATCAACATGTGTTCCCTCTTCTCCATGTCTCTTCTACATCAACATGTGTCCCCTCTTCTTCATGTATCTTCTACATCAACATGTGTCCCCTCTTCTTCATGTCTCTTCTACATCAACATGAGTCCCCTCTTCTCCATGTCTCTTCTACATCAACATGTGTCCGCTCTTCTCATGTCTCTTCTACATCAACATGTGTCCCCTCTTCTTCATGTCTCTTCTACATCAACATGTGTCCCCTCTTCTTCATGCCTCTTCTACATCAACATGTGTCCCCTCTTCTTCATGTCTCTTCTACATCAACATGTGTCCCCTCTTCTCCATGTCTCTTCTACATCAACATGTGTCCCCTCTTCTTCATGTCTCTTCTACATCAACACGTGTCCCCTCTTCTCCATGTCTCTTCTACATCAACACGTGTCCCCTCTTCTTCATGTATCTTCTACATCAACATGTGTCCCCTCTTCTCCATGTATCTTCTACATCAACATGTGTCCCCTCTTCTTCATGTATCTTCTACATCAACATGTGTCCCCTCTTCTCCATGTCTCTTCTACATCAACATGTGTCCCCTCTTCTTCATGTATCTTCTACATCAACATGTGTCCCCTCTTCTCCATGTATCTTCTACATCAACATGTGTCCCCTCTTCTTCATGTCTCTTCTACATCAACATGTGTCCCCTCTTCTTCATGCCTCTTCTACATCAACATGTGTCCCCTCTTCTTCATGTCTCTTCTACATCAACATGTGTCCCCTCTTCTTCATGTCTCTTCTACATCAACATGTGTCCCCTCTTCTTCATGCCTCTTCTACATCAACATGTGTCCCCTCTTCTCCATGTCTCTTCTACATCAACATGTGTCTCCTCTTCTTCATGTCTCTTCTACATCAACATGTGTCCCCTCTTCTTCATGCCTCTTCTACATCAACATGTGTCCCCTCTTCTTCATGCCTCTTCTACATAAACATGTGTCCCCTCTTCTTCATGCCTCTTCTACATAAACATGTGTCCCCTCTTCTCCATGTCTCTTCTACATCAACATGTGTCCCCTCTTCTTCATGCCTCTTCTACATCAACATGTGTCTCCTCTTCTTCATGTCTCTTCTACATCAACATGTGTCCCCTCTTCTCCATGTCTCTTCTACATCAACATGTGTCCGCTCTTCTTCATGTCTCTTCTACATCAACATGTGTCCCCTCTTCTTCATGTCTCTTCTACATCAACATGTGTCTCCTCTTCTTCATGCCACTTCTACATCAACATGTGTCCTCTCTTCTTCATGTCTCTTCTACATCAACATGTGTCCCCTCTTCTTCATGTCTCTTCTACATCAACATGTGTCCCCTCTTCTTCATGTCTCTTCTACATCAACATGTGTCCCCTCTTCTTCATGTCTCCTCTACATCAACATGTGTCCCCTCTTCTTCATGTCTCTTCTACATCAACATGTGTCCCCTCTTCTTCATGTCTCTTCTACATCAACATGTGTCCCCTCTTCTTCATGTCTCTTCTACATCAACATGTGTCCCCTCTTCTCCATGTATCTTCTACATCAACATGTGTCCCCTCTTCTTCATGTCTCTTCTACATCAACATGGGTCCCCTCTTCTCCATGTATCTTCTACATCAACATGTGTCCCCTCTTCTTCATGTCTCTTCTACATCAACATGTGTCCCCTCATGTGTCCCCCCCCCCCCCCACCTTATCACCTGAATCTCCTCCTAGAGCACCATTGAGTTCTTTGTAACCAAATGTCTCTCAGAGGGGCGTGGGGAGGGGCTCCTTATTTTCATCTAAAGTAACAGACAGAGAATCAGCACTTTGGAAACAGGGCTGAAACAGAGGGGATTATGGGATGCTGCAATGATCTGTTTGGTGTTTCAGCCAATCAGAGATAGGCTCTGTATATATATGAGACCTATAATATATTGATGAAAAACAGGGACCTTTAAATGAAGTTGATCATCTATGGATTGGTTCAAAAAGGACCCTTTGAGTGTGCTTTGAAGCAGCACTTACCCACCACCTGCTCCAGTGCAGCTGCTCAGTCGCCAACAGAAGACAAACTAATTATACTGCAGAGCTCCTGGGCGTGAATATATGCTCCTCACCGAATGAGAAGCAGGGCGATGCTTAAACCAGCATGTGGGCATTTAACAGATGCATGAATTGATAAATACATGGCTGTTTTGACTCCAAGGCAAAACAAAAATAAATCCCATCCTCCCCCAGTATCCTGAACAATCACCTTATGGTTAGCTTTATGACTGATGTGGCACTTTGGCAATCAATTCCAGGCTGGTGTCCCCCTGTTTATCAGCAGGAAGGAAGGGCACTTTGGCACCCATTCAGTATTGATGGTGGGGCTGGAGAGGACTCTAATCTCCTTCTATGACATGCTTTTGACGGCAGCCTGTAAATCATCTCCTGTAGGGACGCTGCACAAAATACTAAATATGTCTAAAAGAGAAGATGCACATACAGATACACTTTAGATTTGACTTTTTAATGATTTGTTATGGAAAATACCAAGAAATACCAAAGAAGCAGATTTATTATTTGCAGTGTGTTAACAGACTCCATAATAAGGTCCTCCTGTGATTTAATACATCTTCATATAATAGTTTAAGGAGAACAAATGACAAGAAGGTAAATCATACTCAGGTTTCACTCATGTTTGACTCGGATCTGTTTCAGGCACTTTTAATAAGCCCAATAAATCCTGATGTGTCAGTATAAGCCTAAACAATGATGAAATGTACTTTACACACATGTTGGTATTTCACCTGCTTCAGATACTTTAAAACAAATAACTAAAATCAGAATCTGATTATTAAAGTATTATTAAACACTTTAGTAATCCCAGGGGGAAATTATTTGTTTTGTTACAGTTAGAGTTGCAATAAAAGATTAAATAATTAAAGTAGCATTTCCAATAACAGATACAAAGTGCCAGCATATTGACTCAGTGCCTGACGCTTTAAAAAAATAATTAAGCTAAACAGTTCTGAATTTTAGAATGAATTTGTAATACAATACAAATGTTTATTTTATTTCATTATTATTTTATGACTTTAAAACCACTTTGTTTATCGCTATGGTCTTTGAAAACCAAAGGTCCTCTTTCTCTTGGTCCATCAAACACACACACTTGTGAAACCACCTCTACACGCACAAACACACACACTTGTGAAACCACCTACACGCACAAACACACACACTTGTGAAACCACCTACACGCACAAACACACACACTTGTGAAACCACCTACACGCACAAACACACACACTTATGAAACCACCTCTACATGCACAAACACACACACTTGTGAGACCACCTCTACATGCACAAACACACACACTTGTGAGACCACCTCTACATGCACAAACACACACACTTGTGAGACCACCTCTACATGCACAAACACACACACTTGTGAGACCACCTCTACATGCACAAACACACCCTGTTGGCTCTATTTAGTCTATTTTCCGTTTTTACTGTCTTTCCCTATTTCACTTTTTCCATCCGGCCTCATCTCACTTCAAATCATTTCATTTCTACTTGTTTTGCTCCTTCTTTCACCTCCACGTGTCTCCGGCTCACAGGGAGTGTATCTTAGGTCTTGGCGAGCAGCTCCACAGGATAAGAGCACTTGAATGCCACGCCACAAGCCAATCCACTGTCAGCTCTGGCTGGAGGGCTGCTGAGGAGACATTGCACTACCTTACAAGTAAACAAGCCACTCGGGAACCTGCGGAGTGTCTCCCTCGAGAGACGGAGAGTGAAGAGACAAAGAGGAGAGGCCAAGAGAGCAACCATAATGGAAACAATATATTCTGCCACCCAGGAGACCCCGTAACCTTCCAGAAGAAGCCATGATTATCAACCCATTAGCTGTAAAATGTGATATATTAGAACAGAGCGTAGAGGCTTTTTCCTTTCAGAAGAATACTGACATTCAATGAAGAAACTCAATTATTCATGTTAGCAAACCCACAAAAGCCTCCTCGGTTAGGCATCACGTATGATAATTAATTACTAATTATACATGTTTTTAATTCAGTTAAAATGCAGAGGTTGATAAGGACAGTTTTATCATTATGGTTTCTCTTATGAGGGTGCTGACAGAATAAATGCTAATACCAGACAGATATGCTTTTCTAACAGGCTACCTATCAGTGGCAATGTCTCCATCTGAAAAAACAACAGCTTGGTAGTAAGCAAGCTAAGACTCAAGATATAAGATTACATACACAAAGGCTGTATTGCCATATCCTCAACAGACACAACATTGTGTTTTCAATTCAAATTCCCCGGGTCCTCAAAAGTGCAACACTGTATATTAATATTAATGTACAATTTCATGAGATAAGACCAAATGTAAAATGACTGCAATACGTGTTAAGATCGCTTGCTAGCTAGTAATGGAAAAGGTTACATGCATGTTGTACACAGGGTTTATATTTGTACAAGTGTCTGTATGGTACTATTGGCCTTTTTCAAAAGCATCCAACACTGTTACTTACTTATTGCGTGTACTGAGTGCAGCCCTGGGGTTTCTGTGAACACTGGAGTAGCTGCCACCTCTCTGCGAGTCCTTGCTGTTGGAATTGGCAGGAAAGGATGATGACACGTCTGTTAACGGTGCAGAGGAATAGCTTTGGGGCATGATGTCAACCTGTCTTCATTAGACTCTCAGTAGAATATCTGAACTGATGTTTAGTACATAAGGACATTCCTTAGAGCTTGCATGCACTGATGGTCGTTTGCAGATTTCTGCACTTCAGACGATAATACATTTTTGGTAGAAGTCATTTCATTTAAAGGTCCCATGTCATGGCCATTTCCACTGATCATAATTCCATTGTTGAGGTCGACTAGAATAGATTTATATTGTGCAATTTTCCAAACTCACATTGGTTTCTCAAACAGCATCTCTGTAAACTACGTGTATTCACTGAATTTCACTCTCTGCCTTTAACGGCTCGTTGTAGCTCCAATAGCTCCAGCCCCCACCCTCCCTGTGAGCACAGTGTGCTCTGATTGGTCGGGACGTTGTGAATTGCGCTAAGCTCCGTGGAAGTGTTGTTTCCTTGTTTAGCGATACACAGCGAAACACAGCCAAACTCATCCTGAGCACACACAAAGTCACAGGTGAAGTAAAAACAATAAGTGTGGCTTGATATTGAGTAAGAAAAAGGTTGATAAACGCTGTGAGAATGGGTCTGCAGAGAGAATGGGTCTGCAGAGAGAATGGGTCTGCAGAGAGAATGGGTCTGCAGAGAGAATGGGTCTGCTGTGAGAATGGGTCTGCAGAGAGAATGGGTCTGCAGAGAGAATGGGTCTGCTGTGAGAATGGGTCTGCAGAGAGAATGGGTCTGCACAGAGAATGGGTCTGCAGAGAGAATGGGTCTGCTGTGAGAATGGGTCTGCAGTGAGAATGGGTCTGCAGTGAGAATGGGTCTGCAGTGAGAATGGGTGTGTAGAGAGAATGGGTCTGCAGAGAGAATGGGTCTGCAGAGAGAATGGGTCTGCAGAGAGAATGGGTCTGCAGAGAGAATGGGTCTGCAGAGAGAATTTCGCCGCGATCCCAACTGTCTGTTATCAGCCTGCAGCCAGGGAGGAGAAATCAGCAAAGCTGCTTGCACTGAATGAGTGTGTGAGGAAGTCCGTGGATTGGTCAATTTGGACCAATCAGCGGGGGCTTAACGTAACGGCTCCACAGATTGGTCCATTTCGTTCCGGGTACGGTTGACATCATGCGTACCCGGAAGAATCAAATGGACAATGACGTATCTCCAACGAGGCGTTTTGGGTAGGTATTTTCTGTTTTAGCATATATATAATATATGCAAGTATACAATATTGGACACAGACTATAAAGGGCACACAGTTTCATTCACTAATGAAAGTCAAACACATGTTTGTTTCCACTGTTTTTGTCACGGTTGAGTGAAGGAAGCAGAACCCAAGCGCAGATAACTTTGATAAACCTTTATTTCAAGGCTAAAATGGAACGAATACAGACAAACACAGAACACTCACCGGTGAAGTCCGTCACCAACAAAAGAAGCACCGACACTGAACACAGCACGAGACAAGACTAAATACAGGGAGGGATAATTACAAGACACAGGTGAACACAATCGGCAAACGAGACACAGGTGAGGAGGGAGGAGAAAAACACAAGAGCCACAGGTGAACACAATTAGCTAACGAGACACAGGTGAGGAGGGAGGAGAACACACAGGGACACTAATGACAGGAGGAAAACATGACAGAGAACAGTGAAAACACCCAAACCTAGACAGAACTGTGACAGAACCCCCCCCTCAAGGGACGGATTCCAGACGTCCCTAAACCCCAACACAAAAATCCAAAAAAAATCCAGCAGGGTGGGTGGAGGGGGTCCGGAGGAGGGACGTATCCCTAGGCCACCAGGGTGGGTGGAGGGGGTCCGGAGGACGGGACTAAGCTGACCGCCCAGGAGCCCAGTAGGGGACCAGGAAGGGATCTCGGGCGGACGGCCCGGGGGCACGGCAGAAGCCGAGAAGGGGGACTCGGGCGGACGGCCTGGGGGCAAGGCAGAGTCCATGGTGGGGCGTAGGCCACAGCGGGCGAACTCAGGGGGCCGAGCATGAGGGCGAAGGCAGCGGCAGGAAGAGTCAGGGGGCCGGGCTCGAGGACGAGGGCAGCGGCAGGAAGAGTCAGGGGGCCGGGCTCGAGGACGAGGGCAGCGGCAGGAAGAGTCAGGGGGCCGGGCTCGAGGACGAGGGCAGCGGCAGGAAGAGTCAGGGGGCCGGGCCCGCGGACGAAGACCGCGGCTCACAGAGGGTCGGGATCGAGGGCGAAGACCACGGCAGGAAAAGTCAGGGGGCCGGGCCCGAGGACGAGGGCAGCGGCAGGAAGAGTCAGGAGGCCGGGCCCGCGGACGAAGACCGCGGCTCACAGAGGGTCGGGATCGAGGGCGAAGACCAGACAGCTCCGGAGGCCGGGCAGGACCCGGTGTCGGCCGGACAGGAACCGGAGCCGGCGGGACAGGCTTCGGCAGGATCCCCCACGGAAGAGGACCAGGAGTTGGCAGGACCCCCAGCAGGAGAGCGGTTGGCGGGACCTCCGACGAGACAGGACAAAAGGTTGGCAGTACCCCCGGCAGGAGAGTAGACGGCGGGACCTCCAACGGCACAGGACACAGGGTTGGCAGTACCCCCGGCAGGTGAGTAGACGGCGGGACCTCCAACGGAACAGGACATAGGGTTGGCAGGACCCCCGGCAGGAGAGTAGTCGGCGGGACCTCCAACGGGACAGGACATGGGGTTGGCAGGAACCCCGGCAGGGGAGTAGTCGGCGGGGCCTCCAACGGGACAGGACATGGGGTTGGCAGGACCCCCGGCAGGAGAGTAGTCGGCGGGACCTCCAACGGGACAGGACATAGGGTTGGCAGGACCCCCGGCAGGAGAGTAGTCGGCGGGGCCTCCAACGGGACAGGACACAGGGTTGGCAGGACCCCCGGCAGGAGAGTAGTCGGCGGGGCCTCCAACGGGACAGGACACAGGGTTGGCAGGACCCCCGGCAGGAGAGTAGTCGGCGGGGCCTCCAACGGGACAGGACACAGGGTTGGCAGGACCCCCGGCAGGAGAGTAGTCGGCGGGGCCTCCAACGGGACAGGACACAGGGTTGGCAGGACCCCCGGCAGGAGAGTAGTCGGCGGGGCCTCCAACGGAACAAGACATGGGGTTGGCAGGACCCCCGGCAGAGGGCTAGTCTGCGGGACCTCCAACTGGACAGGACATGGGGTTGGCAGGACCCCCAGCGGAACCTCCAACGGTACAGGACATGGGGTTGGCAGGACCCCCGGCAGAAGACTAGTCTGCGGGACCTCCAACTGGACATGAGTAGGGGCTTGAGTGGGGACTCGAGAGAGGGCTTGAGAGGGAACTTGAGAGGAAACTGGAGAGTGGACTCGAGAAGGAACTCGAGAGGTAACTCGAGAGGGGACCTGAGAGGGGACTTGAGAGGGGACCTGAGAGGGGACTCGAGAGGAGACCTGAGGGGAAACTTGAGAGGTGACTCGAGAGGGAACTCGAGAGGGGACTAGAGAGGGGACTTGAGAGGGAACTCGAGAGGAGACCTGAGGGGAAACTTGAGAGGTGACTCGAGAGGACACTGGAGAGTTGACTTGAGAGGGGACTCGAGAAAAGACTCGAGAGGGAACTCGAGATGGGATGAGGGAAGGGACTAGAGTAGTGACTCGAGGAGGGACTTGAGAAGTGACTAGAGGTGGGACTGGAGAAGGGACTAGAGAAGGGACTAGGACAGCTGGGGCCAGAGCTAAGGCTGGAACCATGGCTGCTGGGGCCAGAACTGGGGCTGGAACCATGGCTGCTGGGGCCTGTACTGGGGCCGGAACTATGGCTGTGTGGGCCGGTTCTGTAGCCGGAACCATGACTCTTGGGGCTCGGATTGCTAGCCTGGACTTGCGACTCCTTCTCCTAGAAGCCGCCTGAAGGCTCCGTGGACCTCCAAAAGCCAGCCGAGTTCCAGAAAACGCCTCTTGGACAGGAGCAGGAACTGGGGCGGAAGCACTGGTTGACTCCAGACGGAACACACCGAGACGTTTATAGTCCGCAGGCTGGAAATCACACGCCCAGATGAAGTTCAACATCCAGTCAGGTAAGAACTTCACCAAGTCCGGTTTCTCCATAGCCAGCCGGTGCGCCTCTACCAGAGCGGCCTCCTTCTGCCGAACACTGGACGCTCCCCTCCACCAATCATAGCAGCAAGCCAAAGCAAATGAAAAATGCTGTAATTCCACCTCAAATGGGTCATCTGCTGGGTCCATCTCTGGTCGGTGCTTTCTGTCACGGTTGAGTGAAGGAAGCAGGACCCAAGCGCAGATAACTTTGATAAACCTTTATTTCAAGGCTAAAATGGAACGAATACAGACAAACACAGAACACTCACCGGTGAAGTCCGTCACCAACAAAAGAAGCACCGACACTGAACACAGCACGAGACAAGACTAAATACAGGGAGGGATAATTACAAGACACAGGTGAACACAATCGGCAAACGAGACACAGGTGAGGAGGGAGGAGAAAAACACAAGAGCCACAGGTGAACACAATTAGCTAACGAGACACAGGTGAGGAGGGAGGAGAACACACAGGGACACTAATGACAGGAGGAAAACATGACAGAGAACAGTGAAAACACCCAAACCTAGACAGAACTGTGACAGTTTTATTGTGTGCCTGTCGCGATAAGCAATTAATTGACTTATCGTACGATAAATAAAAATGAACTCGATAAATTGTCATTTACATGAGGATGTGACTCGCAGTTTGAAAGGATGTACTTGAATTATTATTATATATTATCATTATGTCAGTGGTCTAAAATGGTCATACAACGGTGCCGACAATATTATCGTTTATCGCAATAATTTCCGGGAAAATGTATCCAACAAAATTAATTATCGTGAGAGGCCTATACATGAAACACACACACACACAAACAAATCTACAGACTTACTCCAAACTGCCAAATATATTAATTAACACACTCTCACTCTCATATACTCTTTGACTCAATTTTGGCCTAGTAGAACAATAAGCAGCAGACTTTTACTTTTTTATAATTTCTACTGGATCTTAGATCTGCGCATGCGTAATATGGGTCGGCAGTTGCGGCGCCAGAGTATTTGTGTTGGGTAATCTATGGTAGGCCTAACCCATACAGTGGTGCGGCTCAAGTCAGTATTTGCATTGTAATTACATACACGCTCTCCTTGACAGTGAAACGCCACGTGTGAGGTTTAGATTATTTCCCTGTCTCAATCCAAATTGAACTGTACGAAATAAAAAGGGCGACCTGGAGCCAATCCTGCAATTTCCCCACAGGTGAAAGAGTTGACATGCTGAAAGCCCAACCCCTGCAGGGGATCTGGGGGGATTCTTCCCCAGGAGATTTTTTGAAATACTAACATAAAATACACATGCTGGTACTCTCTTGAGAAGAAAAATAAATACATCTATTACTCCACGACATATTTAAAAAATGAATGCCATTTTAGTTTTGTGTTCCTTTGTTCTGAAAGCTGAACCTGCTGCTCCTCACAGAGAGAAGAGGGAAGAGGCTGTGTGAATTACTTTACATTGTGGATAAGGGTGGATAGCCCCCATTGTTCTGTGTGTCAAAATGAAAGACAGCCCACACACCTATCAATCATCAAACCGTGGTGTCTTATTTCATTACGTGTTGATTTCTATAATAATAAGTAATGTTGTATCGATGTATATAGAGATGTACTACCGCATAAGTATTCTCCGTCGGGACTCCCTGCAACAACACCACGCCGTTATCTTGATTCTGATTGGCCAGAAGACATGATCAAAGATGTTCTATTGAGAAGACGATCACTACGTGACAACAGTTTTCAAAACCGTTTCTAGTCTTCGGTATTCTTGTTTTTGGCGTGAGAATAGTTTGGGCAGCGTGAGAGCGTGAGATTGAGAGTGAAAGCGTGTGTCACACGCCAGATGCATGAGAGTTGGCAACCCTGGAGATTAGCATGTGATAGCTGTTTTATATGCTTGGATCTGGCTCTCAGGACACAGTGTGCACGTCTTCATTATGACAAAGGTGATGTTAGGAGACATTTAAGCACACCTTTTAAACTATCAGAGACATGCAGAGGATTGTTATGGCTGCTAATGGAGCTTTAGTGCAACAGCTATTGGAGATAAGCTACACATCTTTCCTTTTTTACGAGTATTGTAAATCTCAGTGCCAGCATGTGACTCCTGAAATGAATAAGATCAGATTTGTTCTTTTGATTTACCTGCTGAGTTCACAGAGGTAGAAGTAGATTCTGAAAGATGTGAGGCAGTCTTACGGCATTTCGTGTTATAGTCATGAAATCTATTGATCTATGTGTTCACCAACACAATTTCCCCATTTTTTTCGTGTCACACAGAACCATTTTAAAAGCAGTATAAATAATAACAAATTAGAAGGAAAAATCTTTTTAAAATAATACATATTTCAGTATTCTAACAGAACGATTTTAGAAGCAATGTATTTATATTGGTATGTTTCGTGCCTGCACCAAATAACAACAAATTAGAAGGAAAAAAAGATTTAAAAAATACAGATTTCAGTATCCTGAGGCTCTGAGCCATTTATTTTCCTCGCGGACGGCAAAGAAAGTCAGACATTATACAATTTAAAATAAAAACAATATTCGTGGCTTGATATTGAGTAAGAAAATAGTTTTTTATGAACCACACAGCTTCCGGTCTTCCAAGACCCGGCACGAAACATACTACCAATAGAAATACATTGCTTTTAAAATCGTTGTTGGTGAACACGAATCAATAGATTAAATTAATTTCGTGACTATTACACAAATTGCCGTGAGCCTGGGTTGTGTGAGACCAATGCTAATGGAGTAAAGATGAGAGATTGTTAACAATTTATATCATGGGTTTTGCCTCCCCATGAATCAATGCCAACAGGATTTGCTGTAACCAATCGAAATAGCTTTGTGTTCCCTCTGAGGTCTTCTTGCACCGTCAGTGAATGTTTCTTCATTTACCTCCTGAATAATTTGATTAGTCAAATGCAATTTAGTGGATTTGCATCTGTTGAAGCCTAACTGGAAATGGCTGTGACAGAAGTTGGTTGTGAAAAATATGCACACACACACACACACACACACACACACACACACACACACACACACACACACATACCATGTATACATCACTTCAGGGGACATTACATTGACTTACATGCATTTCCTGGAGACTTATCCTAACCTTAACCATAACCAACACATGCCTAACCCTGACCCTTACCCTTAACCTTACCCTTACCCTTACCCTAACCCTAATCCTAAATCTAACCAAGTCTTCACCCTAAAATTAATGATTCCCCTCATGGGGACATCCAATTTGTCCCCATAAGGGAGGCGAGTCCCCACACGTGACTATGTAAACATATTTAGGTCTCCACAAGTATAGTAACTAGGCCACACACACACACACACACACACACACACACACACACACACACACACACACACACACACACCACACACACACACACACACAGAGGCACACACACAGATGCACACACTGCTTTACACTACAGCTGTGCTAGCCAGTCCTTTGAGAATGCCCAATGTGACAGCTGTTGGCACATTTATTTTTGTTTGAATCAGGATAAACACAGTCTTTTCCCATGAACCGTTCTCCAGGCCATGCCAGCATACAACTAAACCCCCACACATCTCACCCTTCGTCCTCACACACAAAGATACGAGTGGTATGTCAACAGCTGTACATATTTCCAGATTTGTTCCGGCTTAGCAGTTATCATTAGTTTGGATATGTCGTTAGAATAAATTCTCCGTAGGAAAATAATGGCCAGAGACAACCAGAACCACTTAGTGAAAAAGCATTGGCTGTTAAATGTCACATGTCCTAATGTTTAGCTGTTCAATTCTATACATAGTTTTGGTTTTAAGCAGTTTTTCTCTTGGTTTCATAAAAAAACCCTGTAAAAATGGGCTCTTCCATTTATCAAAGTCCAAGTCAACTTTATTACAATCTTTCCGTTTGTGTGTACAGACAGACAGAGAGATCGAAATACCGTTTCCCTCAATCCCGAATACAAAAACAAATATATCTAAAAATATGTATTTATATACCTATATATACATAATCAACAGACACATTTATACATATGCACACATTAAGACATGAATAAAAGCACAACTATCAATATATACAAAATAACTTCAATATCTTTGAGAAATGTGCATTAGTGCAAGATGTAGCTAAATGCAAGGAACCACGAAATGAACCAGAACATGTTAATGTGTGAGTTGATTTCAACACTTGCCATGGTGTGTATTTGCAGTTTGTCACCATCCATAAGGCATGTTATATAGAACAAAGTAATCCTCCGCCCCCGTGTCAGATACAGCTCTGCTTAGAGCCTTTCATTTGTGGCTTGAATAAAGATCAAACCAGAACTGTCTGTGAAGTGTCTTCGTAAAATGGTTTGTGAAGGAATGAACTTCTGACCTCTGTAAGCTGACGATGAACACAAGAAGACTCTGAGCATCTGATCCTCTCGCTGAGAAGGAATGCACTCCGTTAGTCGCAGCGTCGGAAATATGACACACACCTGACAACTGGGTGTGAAATGTTTTCCATGCAGTTCTGAATTAAAATGTAAATCTGCTTGATGTTATGGTGTGGATGGAATTTGGATGTAGTATTTGGTGACGATAAAAACACATCTACCACATATAAGTTGGCTTGGTTAAAATATGGCATTGATTGTGGAATGAATCCAGAATGTAACCATCCTAACCCGTCAACTTTAAGGACTTTGATAATCTGAAAATCTGCATTGGCGCAAACAATCATTGTAAGCTAAATTTGGGTCATTCCCCATATTTTCAAAATGTGTTTAAGTATATCAATACATACCACACTGTACTGCAGTGTTTGAGTCCAAAATTGAGACATTTGAATTGCTATTTTGTTCTTATTTGTTGATGATGACAAAATGTGTACAGCAGCAAAAGTTGCCTTAGTTAAAATTAGAGGTGGAATTAAGGAATAACCAACTTTAACATTGAATTGTTTGAAAAATCTGAATATTTGGCGCTTTGGCTAGAAAAGTAATATGATCAATCTGTAGTGGTCAAAAATATTTGTCTCATATACACACATTTTAAACATCTGCCATCACCACTAAGGGTTGAACAAGTTCCCACATGTTACAATGTCCTGCAATTCCTAAGTCTGAATAATATTCTGCTATTCAATTTCATATTGACTATTCAAGAGAAAGCTATTTCAAAAATGTTTGACATTTGCAATATGGAATGCTGTGGTCAATGTTTTGTAGCGACTAATGTCATAGCAAGTTGTTTGGCAGCAAGATATTAACAAGAAAGCATCAGACACCGCCAAACACTGAGTCCATCCAGAGAGGGGAGTCCACCACGGAGACATTATGAGAGTTCTCACTGACTGGGGAGCAGTTATCAACGGTTTGGAGGGGAATGACACCATGTTGGAGAACCCAAGGGAAAGCTTTCTCTAAGGAGGGGTTGATAATGTTGTGAACGTTCTCTCTGTTCGTCCAACATTTCCCTCTTAGCCACTCAGTAAACACTCAGTAAACAGGCCACAATGGGTCTAGATTTTCCTTTTGAATGGACCCAAAGCTCTCTGTCTGCCGGCTTAAATGTGCATCATGGGGTATGAAATGAATAGCTTATCAAAATGCTAATTAAAAGTTAATTATCATGCAAATTAATGAGAGGGGAATAGGCTGTTCTGACCACCTCTGATGCCAGATCCAACAAGTCCTCAGAACTAAAAGGACCATGGCTTGTTTCAGCCTTTGAAAATCACTTTGAGTGGTTTTTATGACATTTCTATGCTCCCATATTCAATATATTGTTGTATTATTAATGGCTTAAATGTGTAAAGTGTTGCTCAGAATGATAAACCCAAAGAGAATTGTCACTGGCATTTGCAATTCCTATCCTTTCTGCCCCAGCTTTTTGCAGTCTTTCAGCTCATTGTTCTGGATTCATGCTCTAAAACTTTGTGTAGCAGCAGTTTTCAGCCAAAGTTAGTAACTAGAGAGATCCAATAATTACCTGAGCAGTTGGTGGAGACCAAAACAGAGATCAAAGGTGAGCGATTATTTGATTTATATTCACCTGGTTGCAATAAACACAATTCCAAATGATGTTGCTCTGCCACACACTAATCACGGTTTGTTGGATTGGGTAATGGCCAAATAAAACCAATGAACAGCTGAGGTGACTAAATCTTCTTGAGGTTGGGGGAAGATCGTTGTCAACAATGACAGTGTTAAAGAAAAACACTTTAACCTGTGCTATTAAAATGTCTCACTATTTCTGAATTCATGCATTGTATTGTTTCAGCTGTTTAAACCCTTTCACGCATAGAGGTCACTCCAACGGACAGCTATTCAAAAGGTGTTTTCTTGTATATGCATGGGTTTGGTTTGCATAGTTGCACCATCAGCCACTACATAGGACCCTATTGCATCATCCCATACACTGCCACTCAGTGGAGAGTCAGTGCAAGTGCATGATAAATGTCTCTAAACCAAGATGAACGACAGAAAGGCAGATGGACCAAGTCACCTGCCGATATCCTGCCAATCCTTTGATGGAAAGCGCTCCCTGCAGGTATAACACATTTGGTGACATCAAGTAACAACTAAGGAATCATATAAATCATAAATTGTCAAAGTATTTATTTTATGTTTGCAGGAAATCATGATTATTCGCTTGTCCACTAAAGTGGACGTCATGCATCACTGGCTATAAAGTAAACACTAAAGGGAACAGCAGAAGAAGACAGACAGGAAGTAAACACTAACAGGAACAGTAGAAGAAGACAGACAGGAAATAATTCAACTAAACTTCATACTGTTACTGCTACTGTTCTTCTTGAAAATACTTCATTTGCAATATCTTTTTTGGGCCTTAAATATATATACTTAAGTTATTATAAGGTAATTTGAAGTTTGCACATCTTTATTTATACTTTTTTTCAAATTTACAAGTTTTCAGTTTAGACTTTAACGCGTACTGTCCACCTGAGTGCACATATAAAAAAAATGCCGCAAGAGCAATAAAAACACTTGGTAAAAAAATCCTGAGTGAGGCTTTCATAATTCATGCATGAAAGGGTTAAAAATGTCATCAATGCATTTCTGTTCCACTGTAGAATCTAGGATCACATTTCAAATACCCCAAAAACCACACGTCAAGAAAAATAAGTATTTAAGTGAACCTCTCCTCTTTAACATAGCTGACAGTCATCAGTCAGTCCTCTCTCCCTGAAAGCATGACATGTTTAAGAATGCATCAAAATGTCTTCTCAAGAGCAGAGAAAGGAATCAGGTGGGGGGCTCGAGGCAGCCTCCGTACAGGTTGAGAAGAGACTTTGATCTGTTTGATCGGGACATACTCTGAGCTTAACATTTTAAGGCAAGAGATTCCTTTGTGAGTGTACCAATTTAAAACCTGCTACAAGATAAAGAACAGTGATGCAAGTGCATGCTTCAAGTCTCTTAAGATAACGTCAGCACTATTCCTTTTCATAATAATGAAGAGTACAGCTTGTGCCGTGTGTGATTTTACTTCAGTCTTCTGTTACAGTAAATCTAAAAATCATATGGCCGTTAGGTTTGATAACTTGAATGCAACCCAATCTGTTCCAGCAATTTCCATTAATAACATGGAAATGTCATTAATTGTGTAAATCACTGCTGTCATCTTAAGAATGTCAACTAAATCCAAAGTTGCAAACAATCTAAATGGATTATAAATGTTTATTAAACTGAGCGAGCTGAAAGGAATCACATCTTTCTGCAGTGTCTGTCTTTTAGAACATCAGCATTGGGCTGCTGGCTGGAAACAGACTACAAAGCAATGCATTACTAACAGACTACTGGCCAACAGCCTCCAGCACCCACTTCTCTCCCAACCCCCACCACCATAATTGCAGGGCCCTTGCACCCTTCAACCAAAATGGCTTCCATCCAGAGTGATGCCGTTTGATTACATGAAAGGGTTCTGTTGTGTAATCATGGAAGTAATCAGGAACAAGAGAAAGAAAAAGGAAAAAGTGCATGGCAACCTTAATGTCCTGACGATTCAGATAGCTACTAGAAAGATGCTCACTAACAAGGTAAGGAAAACAAGATGGATGGAATAATCAATCATGTAAAAGTAGATAAATAGATGAAGGTTTAGCAGATGGTAAAAAAGACATTTATAGTGAACACAAATACAGATAGATAGGCTTTGATCTTTGCAGAATAGTTCTTATAGCCTTTACACATCTGACTAATACAAACCTTTCCTGTGTCTTCCTAACTCTCTGCAGACAGTGTGCTGGCAGACAAAGACAAATAGGAATCCGGAGCTTCATACAGATCAGGGTGAAGCTGCCCAGGCCCCCCCGCTGTGGCACCCCACCTTCCTGTCCGGAGCTAACTGAGGCAGGATGCTAACAAGTCCAGCCTCCCTTTCATCTGGGCCTTAGGGGGGGACAGAGTGCTGGTGAATTTGGGGGAGAGGGTGTGTCTGTGTGGGTGGAAGGTGAGAGGGTTAGCGAGCCGGGCTCACATCCGCTGATAGTCATGAAATATGTATAGACACGGTGCCTCAGCCGGGCCTTAATTGATCAGAAGACGCCATTAAAAAATGTTGGAATCCCGTTGCACCTGTGAACCCCACCCCCGTCCTGGTTCCCCGTCCCCACCCCCGTCTTTAACCGGCTCTGACGATCAGACAGACAGAGAGGGAGAGATTAATGAAGGAGACACGCCCAGGGGCTCAGTCAGAGCCAAGGTAATCATTTTCTGTCAACGTTAGCAGTTTGTTATTTGCATATCGTTGGACTACTTTCTTGCAGTCAAGCTCCACTTAAGGAAATATTTGCTAGAGATTAATATGAACTACATTATTATGTTTATGACAACACAATCAATATTGTAAAAATCAAACTGTCAGTCTACCTCTGCAGCCACACTTTACTCTCTGGATGGATTACCGTTTGAGCACCTTTTCATCTGAACTGTGATCAGTACCGAAGTCACACACAGCGGGGTAATGACTCTGGAAAAGAGCCACTTTAAACATTTTGATTACATTTATATCCGAGAGAAAGACCGATTACTCTACAAACACTTAGATGGTGGAGCTCTCGTGATTTTTGAAATGGGACACTTCATCAGGACATGCCCAAATAGGACCGGGACGGAAATTGCAGGGGGAATGGCTTCTACCCAACGTGCTAACACGGACCAATCCCATCTCATTTTAAACTTAAATTCTTATCTGTGAAGTTTTACATATGCATTCTCCGTCACACCATTTTGCAGAACACCTAGCAAATGACTCTAAACCTCCTTTGTGGTAGTTCCCGCTACAGCCGGTATCTCCAGAGCTAATCCAATCAGATTACACACACAGAATCATAAAGCAAGACAATAGTAGTGTTGCCATTGCGACTGTCAACTAAGACCATCCTTCCCCAAAAACGACCAAATAGGGTGCGGATTGTAACCACCAATATCTATGTTTATCGTAGGCAGCGAACACACACACACACACACACACACACACACACACACACACACACACACACACACACACACACACACACCATGTATACATTACTTACATGCATTTTCTGGAGACTTATCCTAACCTTAACCATAACCAACACATGCCTAACCCTAACCCTAACCCTAACCAAGTCTTCACCCTAAAATTAATGATTCCCCTTATGGGGACCTCCATTGTGTCCCCATAAGGGAAGCCAGTCCCCATACGTGACTGTGTAAACAGATGTAGGTACCCACAAGGACGGTAATGCAAGGCCACACATACATACACACACACACACACACACACACACACACACACACACACAGACACACACACACACACACCTCTAGTGACCGTAGTCCTTATGAAGGCTGACAGTCTGCATAGAAAGGTAGTTGTAAATTCAATCAGTTCACCATTAACCAAGAACATGAGCATGCTCAATGAACACATTGAATAAATGCACTCCTTTGAAGCTCTCAAGCGTTCATGCACAACCCTTGTCAAACAAACACGGGACTTTCCCCAAAGGAACCTCGGTTTGTGATTCGTGTAAAACTTCATTATCAACCTAAGCTTGGTCTTTTTGTGAGTCATTGGCAAACAGCATTTCCTTTGTTTAGGCATGGGGATGTGTTCATAAAATCATGGAGTCTTTTCAGCAGCAGTACAATCCAGATAAAGCACTAAAGAAACAGTCTGTGACACCAGGAGTTATTCATCCACCTGTTATGACATAATAATATGCAGTATTGACATTTCAATGTTACGTTATTTTTTACATTCGCCTTTTTAATGATGGTGACAGGTTCCCAGCGCACAACAGAAAAGTCCCGCTCTGCTCAGGAACGGCTCACCAAAATAGAAATCAATAATCAGTGGAGTGCACAGATCAGTTCCTCCTTTCAGAGTCAGCGTGCGTGCTCTTCAGATGCAAGATGCAATAGCAGTTATTATCCTGGGGGAAATCCAATTTGCAAAGCTAGAGGAGAAAATGGTTTCCATCAAACAGGCTGTGTGACGGACTGGACAACACACACACCGCTTTATTTACAATGTAAGCTTGAAGGAGTACTGCTGTCACTGCATTAATAGAAATGTAGTCTACAGAATCTTCACCAGACCATTTGACTTCACGCTAATCTGACATGAGTTCCCTTTAATTCACCAAACAAAGTTGCTGTACGCCTTTATCAAAAAGAATACAGGTTATTCTGAACTCAAGATATCTGGTGACTGCTTTTTAATCTCACAAAAACAACTGAAATGTTATGATTCTCTTAATACCTTCAGACTTCTCGACCCTGTCTTTGGCCTTATGTACCAAGTCCATTCATTCCTCCTAAGGATGTGAATCTTCCTAGACAAACATGCCATAAATAGAGTTTCTTTCCAAATATACTTCTCATTAGTTCTCTAAAACAACACGGTCCTGTAGCTTTTAGCAAACATCCCTTAAAGCAGAGGTAATGGTGCGTTTGGTGAGGACTATTTCTAGCTGCTGCTTAATAATAGACTTTACTGCTCGACATTAACGACAGCAGGATGGAGTTTACCTTTTTGTGCACTATAGAGTCAATTACATGTGTGGGGGTGTGTGCGTGTGTGTGTGTGTGTGTGTGTGTGTATGTGTGGCCTTGCATTACCGTCCTTGTGGGTACCTACATCTGTTTACATAGTCACGTATGGGGACTGGCTTCCCTTATGGGGACACAATGGAGGTCCCCATAAGGGGAATCATTAATTCTAGGGTGAAGACTTGGTTAGGGTTAGGGTTAGCGTTAGGGTAAGGGTAAGGGTTAGGCATGTGTTGGTTATGGTTAGGGTGGTGTGTGTGTGTGTGTGTGTGTGTGTGTGTGTGTGTGTGTGTGTGTGTGTGTGTGTGTGTGTGTGTGTGTGTGTGTGTGTGTGTGTGTAGTAATAGTGGGGGATGGTAACCACTGCAGAGCACGTTTGGACAGCCGCTGAGAGGTTATTGATTGGCTTGGAAATGATTAAACCTGCAGGAGTCGAGAGAGGCTGTCGCTCTGCTGCAGGAGTCACATTTAAAGCTGTCGCCATTCATAACCAATGCCAATAACAATCATAACAAATATAAATGTGTCACAATCACAGAGAAAAAAACTTGTTTCCAAATGTAGGGCTAGGGCTAGGGTTGCAATGCAATGTAAGACAATACAAATGTTAAGCTGGGACATTTAAATATTTGAATTGGACTTGTTTTATTGGGGTTATGGTCATTTATATAAGTTTCTATTAAAGAAACTTTTGGTTATTGCTCTTGTTGTCATCCTCAATGTCAATCTGACATGATAACAGCTTTCGTGTGCGGAGCTGAATTCTGTGCAGGAGTTACTTAAAAAGAAATGAATAACTCACCAGAAGGTCAAATACCTTATTTGTGTAAACAAGATACCCATGATTCCTGCTGTCGGCTTCATTCTGCTCTCAGATGACACGGAGGGTTATCGGAATATGCTTGACTTAGCGGAAGAAATATATCTTCTCCCCATCCGATTTCCTACCTATCAATCAATTACAGGGTCAATCGATATGTTAGTCTCAGTTCTATCTGTGAACCGTCTGTTCTGTAACATTGTGGAGGCAAGCTAAACGATCCTTTGATTTTCTGAGTGAGGCTTTCAGATGTAGTTGCATCCTTCTTAGTCTTGTCTGATTGCTTCAGATTTCTGTTTATTAGTATTCTGCAGATTAAAGGCCATCTCCCTCTGCAGACGTTCCTCTCATTTTAATTCCTCAACCGTGAACCTATTAAAAGTATGATGCCAGCATACGAATTGTGATGTTTGGTGATAAACGCTGTGAATTTATTAGAGATAAGTTAACTTCACACACAAAGTAACTTTAAAACTGTGAACGTTGGATTCTAAAAATAAGAAGAAGTGCAATATTAAAGTTTAAAATGAGATATGTCGTAAAAACCTAAAGTATAAGGCTAACAAGTAACTGGATACAACAACACCATTTTAAATTGACAACGTTATGGAGAACACACGATTAATGCAGTGGGAGGCTGTGGCTCAGTGGGTAGTGCGCTGAACTTCGAATCGGGGGATAGCAAGTTTGAGTCCCACTGCAGTCAGCATGTCGTCGTGTCCCTGAGAGTACAGTACTGAGTGTATGTAAGTCGCTTTGGATAAAAGTGTCTAACAAGTGACTTGTAATGTAATAAACAAATTATAATATAAATTCAATATTGATGGCAAAATAATAGAACAACATCTAATAAAAAAACTATAAAATGCCAATGGGTGTAAACAAAGAAAGGGAATGTGATTATTAAAAGTGTATGACTATGTGCTTGTGTATGTGAAGGGGACATCCTGCATTGACTCCTAAGCCATACTATTGTTAATATCCCTATAAATGGAACAACAAAAGAAAATGTGGTAATAAAACATGGACCCATGGACATCCATCGGGAGAAGCAGTTACAAAACAGCAGATGGATGGATTCTTGTAACATTTTATATATAAATAATACGAATAAAACGGCAAAAAGCAAAAGCAATGTTAAGTGACTCACAAATTATTGTTATTGTACGTAAAGTGTCCTAATGCTCCAAAAACGGCATTTTCATATCTTTGCCTGGTCTCGTTCTGGATGTAACAGTTAAACTGCCACAGAACTGTGGGTTGCTAATAGCAACAGAAACTGGAACTAACTGCTGGTGGCCGATTGTGGTTTAACTCGGGATTAGTGGCACAATACAACTGTGATACGAGACATAAGGCAGCCGAGTGGATTGATACCAAGAGACAGAGCTACTTGTAACCTCCTGAGGAAAGTCAAAGGTCTCTGTTGTTAGAAATCAGACAGAGATGAAGTGCAATGATCAAATAAAATAAAAATCCACTCTTTGCTTGTATTTTGCTGTATTTGTCTTTCTGAAATGGTGGATGTAACAATGGCTGATGATGTCGTACTATTTAAAAAAACTTCTGCAAAAACTGTCTCATGGACAGACCTGCGGTAGTGCAAACAAACAGTCAAGTGAATTGTTTTAAATAAGTTAAAAAAGGACTTGCTTCTAATGCTGCGTTCACACCGGACGCGATGCGATGTTTGGGGGCGGCGCGATTACATGTAAAGTCAATGCAGAGACGCGGACAGATGCACATTCGCTCCGACGGCGAGCATGAAGCGGTGGACGCGGTTGAACGGTGCCGTGCTAAACGCAAGAGTTCAATTTTTTCAACTCAAGCCTCAAATTCACGTGACGCGTTCTCGCGGAAGCCAATCAGCGGTGAGGATCTCAGCCTGCCGTCACTGACGTTCAACGAGAAAACATCAGCCGTTAGCTGTTAGCTGTTAGCACTCAGAGCTCACATATCCTCATATCTGTTCAGAAACTAGACAGAAGTTAAACAAGTACAAACCACAGACTGTCTGTGTCATGGAGAATACAGTCGCTGGTTTATTTATGTCTGTAGGCCGTTGTTGTGAGTGTGGACGGTCGGAGCATATACTGCGTTAGCTTAGCCGATCTCCATTCAGAAAACACGCAGTTTAAAAGGTGTTTCGTCTGCCGTCTGTCTGCAGACTTGTCAAAGCATTAATTCATGGTTTTTACTAACCGGTATCAGTATGTTGTTACTTCAGCATCATTTTGAAACGTGTATTACAATTTAATCACGGTCAAATATGTTCATTTTGTTGTAGTTGTAGCTCCCGAGCCAGCGCGTCTTGTTTGAATGATGCGAGTAAACACAGCTGGCAGCCGCGGTGAAACTCGAGCGATTAGAGTCCGGTGTGAACGCAGCATTAAAGGTCGTTAACTAATATGCCTCTGCCTGAGCTGCAGCAACTCCTTTCACCCTCTGTCTACATTTGCTCAGTTTTTAGGATTCTCCAACTACAGTTTTCTTCAAGCATTCAAGGTAACATGCAGTTTCAAAACACTTAACCTTTCACTTGCTACTGTATTCAGTGTTATCACAGGAAGAGGATGCAGGCACATCTGTGTTAGCAGACAGGCCTTTAATGACTTCCTGTGGTGGTACAAGGTCGGTCCGATGTCATCGTGTCTCAGAGGATGAGGTATACAGTTCTATGTGACCCATATTCTTCTGCACCTGTAGCTAGCTGCCAAGTGTCCTCTTGCCAGGAAACACAACAGTGAAGGTGCAATGAATCAAACAAGGACACACTGAGCGACAGACATGAAGCTCCTGCACAAGTCGTTGAGTTTAATAAATGAGGTGAGGAAATGATCGCGGTCCAGTGGCTTGTCTTTGCACCGTCTCCCGACAGACACTGTATGCATGAAGAAGCCATGGATGATAGTATGATGAAAAACAAAAGGACTTCAATCTGTTTAAAGTCCTCAAACCCACATTTATTATGTCAGTATTAATTCTGCTGTACAGTATTTCATATACATGTTGTCTTTTTAGAATTCATACCGTGTTTTCTGTTTTATGTGAAAGCACTTATGGCGCATTTCCACTACTGCGCGGAACTCGCTTTAAGCGTGCCGTGCCCGTTTTTGGTTGCGTTTCCACTTGGCGTAGTTACGGCTAGCGGGTACTATTTCACAGTTTTTCTGGCCCCATAAAATCGAGGTTCTTAGCGGGCCAACAACCAGGCTGAGTTGGGCTGAGTATGCTAAACTAGAGAGAGAATCGCTGGCAAGGGGGCTACAACTACTGCGTGTTTTCTGAATGGCTAAGCTAACGTTATATATGCTCGGACCGTCCACACTCACAACAACGGCCTACAGACATAAATAAAGCAGCGACTGTATTCTCCATGACACAGGCAGTCTGTGGTTTGTACTTGTTTAACTTTTGTCTAGTTTCTGAACAGATATGAGGAGCTCTGAGCTCCGAGTGCTAACAGCTAACGGCTGATGTTGTTTTTCTGTGGTTCTCATTGAAGATGACGTCACGGCACCCCCTACACTGCGTTACTATAGTTACTGCCCCAGTTCCTAAACTGTAATGGAAACGCAGCATAAAGTGAGCCAGCCCTAACAAGGCCTAACGAGGCCTAGCCATACCGAGCGAGGCTGAGCGAGGCCCTGTAGTGGAAATGCGCCATTAGTAAGTCTGTTTGGAAATGTGAGCATATTCGTATCGACCTTGAACCATTTTATTCTGTTTTTACTGTTATGTTTATTGTATGTTTTATTGTTGGAGGATTCTGAGACTTAACGTTTTTACGGCCAAAGATACTGTGTTTCTGTAGCTTTTGACAAATAAAGCCTTTGAGTAAATAAAGCCACATTATTTCTCTAAAACACTTTATTCAGAAACAAATACTTTAAGTTCTTCAATATGTCTTTTATAAATAAAATAAAAATACCTAGCTCAATAAAAACACGTCTTAAAAACCACTTATAAATCCAGACTGCTGTTTTAGAACAATGAACAGAACTGAGAGTATGTAGGCGGTAACATTAATGTCTAATGTTCGCTCTAGAGGTGTAAAGACTAGAATTAGTCAAGTAAACAAAAAAGTCTCTATTCACCATCCAGTGTTGACATTTCACTGACCCATGTCTCATTAAGAGTCCTCTCTCACCATTCACTCGCCCCGCATGCAGGCTGGCCAGTAAATTGCTGCAGGGGCGTTGATGTGCAAGAAGAGCCGGCCGTCTTAATGGGGGACGTGAGTGGGTGGTCTGCTCTCCGAGGCTTTCTGCAGACCCTTACCTTGCTGTAATGACTCATTCAGATCCGATCAGTCAGCCGGCTCTCTGCTGCTTTCTGCAAAGTATTGAAATGCATAACATGAGCAATTCAGGCAATTTGCTTTGCCTTTTATCATGAGTCATTAACAACAATCAGCCAGGCAAGCCATTGTCTGGAGATGTTCTGTTTGGTGAAATGATACCTGATGTTTGAAGGAAACATGATGGTTGGCCTTTAATCTGAGAGATGCAGCTGGCTCTTCACTCAACGGGGCGAGGAGAGATGTTTCCTCTTTGTCTCGCAGTGAGTGTTTTCTTCATCTCTGCAGACGTCTCTTGACTTTTGCCATTTCCACTTCTGTCCAGATGCTGTTTGTTTTTCTTCTGTGTTTATTCAAAGATTCAAAGGTTTTATTTTCATATGCACAAAAGTTGCTGCGTAGTTTGGCAATGAACAAGTCCAAGGCCCGTTTAACAATGCTACATACAATATATATAAGATTTTTTTAAAAAGGAATAGTGCAAAAAGAAGTAGAAATATAAGTCTTATTAAAATTAAATTCAAACAAAAAAAGTTGATTAATACAAATAAAAGTATAGTGCAATCAAAGTAAATACAGCGAATGACTGTACAGTGGAATTAAATACTGCTTATTGTATTAATACATACAGTACTGTGAAAAGAGTTAGCTGGTAACCAAAATAACACAAAGTAAAAAAATTCAGTCAGGAACAGGTTATTTTATCCCTGTCTTCCAATATGACCCCCCCTCCCCCCAAAAACAAATACGTATCTAAATACTTTCAACCAGTTTACAGTGTGTGCACTTGCAATTTCCAGCCCAGATGAGCACACTGTCTGGAAAATGTAGCCTTCTTTAGTTTCAATAAGTCGGCTGTTTGTCATCAGTGTATAATCAATCAATCAATCAATCAATCAATGTTTATTTATATAGCCCAATATCACAAATGTTACATTTGTCTCAGTGGTCTTCACAGTTTGTACAAAATATCAGTATGACAATACGACACCCTCTGTCCTTAGACCCTCTGTCCTTAGACCCTCTGTCCTTAGACCCTCACATCGTACAAGGTTTTGAAGTTTGACTTGAGCCGTCCCTTATACTGTCTTTTTACGTTCGTGAGCTGGATCATTTGGCTCGGCTCTCTTAAAGCGCCGGCTGTTTCGGTTCCCAAACGGCTCTTCATGTTACCACAGTTTACCACGGAGCCTCAGTTTCGCCGCTGTGAGGCTCTGGTGCTCGCAGCTCACGCGCGTGCTACACTAAACCCCAAATTATGAATATTTGTGGATGCCCTCGGCTCACGTTCAGGGCGTCCCGAGCTGAATAAGGGCGTCATGACGGCAAGACGCCCCCCTGGCGGAAACGCTGAGTGTAACATACAATTATACACGGTTCTTATGCAGGTTGTTTACTACACATGTTTGAAGGCTAGCAGGCGCAGGGTTTTAAAAGCACCACTTTTTTGTTTGGGAGTTTACAAAGTACTCTTAAGGCAAACTCATTTGAGTTGATTTACTATATAAAGCGTTTTCATTTCACATAAAGCTATAAACTCGGTTATTAAAATATGTTTTTATAACTGCAATATGCACTCGTAAGGTGAAGTCATCTGTCTTTGCCCAAAGAAAATCCATTTGTAATGTAGACGTTTATCTTTTTTTAGTAAACAAGATATATAGACTTTAATATTTAACTGATTAAATTACTTTTGTACATTGGAGACTTTTTGGGGAGACAGTGTGCATTCATCTCCCTCTCTTGCATAATAAATCGAATGCCAGTGCAATAAAAAGAACAATCACCGACATCTTCGCCTTGCAAAGTTAATTGAGGAATGAATCCTCCAGCTATTTGAAAAAGCTTTGCAGCATATTAATTATAGGTTTGTTTTTCTCTAAGAAAAGCTCAAAGGTATTTTTTTAGTAACTAATCAACTGTTGCTTTGGGAACAGAAGTAAGAACTAAATGTGTTTCTGTTACCATTTGCACTGCAGACTACGAAATGTTTCGCCAAGCATAAAATATTTATTATTTGGAGCATCCTTGAGTTTTAGAGACACCGAGGCCAACACCTTACCAAACCGCCCTGCCTGCACATCATCCCTACACAGATATCAAATGAATGGCAGGATCTTGCCTGTAGTTTCATTTATATGTTAATCTTTCTGTGGACCGTGGTTAGGATTTGACTGATCCCAGCATAGGGGTTGGTATAATGCATTCAGCTGGACATATTCTGCCAGCAGTGGAAAGCTTGTACATCCTTGTAGCACGGAAGCAATCCATCATGTAGCTTTGGCGGCCCTCCAGTCTCCAAAACTGTTCTATTCATATCGGAGACTGCCTGTAAAATATCTGTTGAATATAGAGCGGCAGTGCAGCTGAGGTTTGCCATAAATCAACAAGACAAAGTAAGAATTTGCCTGTGTGATTAATATGTCTTTCTTTCCATCCATAACTTTCAAACTGTAATTGTAAATGTGGGGAAGAATGGAGGAAATCCGATAATGTGAAAGCAAGTCTGTTGAAAGAGATTGCCATGATGGATGGAAGCTAATATCTGACAGAAAGGGAGAACGAAAAGTCTTTCAAATGTGCTCTTGAAAATATCGCACAATTTAGAAAAAGGTTTCAGGGCTACACAGAGCATTACACACAGTTAAATATACAGTCATGTATGAGATAATAAGCTAGCACTTGACACTAACATATCAATACTTTATGTCATACATGTATGAGTCATTACTCTGTTACATTAGCTTGTTATTGCTCGTTATAGATTTTAGTCCTTTTTATTGCTTTATCAGTATTTTCATGCTGCAGCAAAGACATCTTTATATTTTTACTATGTTTAAACAATCTGTCTTGCTGCTTCTATCACAGACGAGAAGAAAACTGAAGTACAGCCAAAACAAGACTGTTTCTTGGACCTCTGGATAATATTGTGAGAAACACATTCTCTGGTGGTGCTCTTTCACACGTTGCACACAAATATAGACCAGTTTCCTTTACTATACAACATATTCAGTTTGGTTAAGGCAGCACGGCACAAACCTGATGAGGATTATATGTAGACAGCTCAACATGTGGTCATAAACTATGAACCTCTTACCATTCGAAATGTGTCTGCCATGCTAATAACTCTGTTAGCGTGTGGGCTACTTCATTTCTTCAAGCTAAACTGTAGCATTAGCATGCTAGGTGTGCTTGAGCAAAGCACCGGACCCCCAACTTCCAACATGGCAGCCTCTTTGCTTTGGCACCTCTCTATAAAAACGCGTGTGTTTGTGCATGTGTGTATTCAGACGTTAATGTGTATCGGTCCTGTACATGTGTGTACTGTGCACGTAGAGTGAACACTGAATTGCACTTCTATTCTTCTTCTGACATGCTTTCAAAATGACAGTGCTAACATGCTGATAAGCTGTAGACTCTGTTCATCATCTTAGTTTAGTATGTCAGCATGATAACAATTGCCAATTAGCATTTAACACAAGGTACATGAGGCTGAGGGGAATTTCATTTATTTTGATGGTATTGGAAAAACAAAATTCAAGCTAGATGAAAAGTCACCAAAGTTATTACAATTCACCCCGATGGAGACATGCATGTCTGAACCAAACTCCATGGTAATCCATCTAACACTTTTTGAGACATTTTAATCTGGACCAAAGCGGTGGACGGAACAACAGAAAAACATGTCCGTCCCCAGAGCTCACAGCCCACTGCTAGCAACAGGAAATGAAAAACAATCAAAGGAAAATGAATACAGTTCCGCCCCTCATCTTTAGTAATACTTATTAAGTCTATCTTTCATGAAAGCATCCATCAGAGAGGAACTCATCAGTCCGTCCTACTCCATCATTGCTTCTTGGTCATTCATGGACAGAAACTCCCCTGGCTGGCTGCCATGGCTCCTAATGAGGTCACACACTGTGTGTGAGAGTTTGTGTGATAATGAAAGTGTGTAAGAGCCATAGGTATTGACCTGGAATAAGGTTAGTGCTAATGAGGAGAGGTAGGGAGGGTGACAGAGAGATGTGAGGGGAAGCCCAGGGTTGCCAGATCAGGCCCAGTGCACATCTAGGGGAGGCAGAATTGAAAGGTCATGCACTAGTTGTGCTGAATAGCTACTTTCAGGGTTTAGTGTCACACACAAAAGCTTGGCTAGTGATTTGACTGGTGCAAAGTGAATGTCTACAGCAAGAATAGAAACCCCAGCCAGAAGCCATTACTAATACTGTAGCAACAGTGCAGCGACTCAGCTATGCAAAGTGTCTCTCGGGTAAACAGACTAAAAAAGGCTAGCAAAGCTATTATGGCAATGACACACCAGGAAAAACAATCCTGAAAAGAAATATATATATTTTTGGAAAAAAATATTTTTCAGCATGCATACATGCTTACAATGACCACGCTAATGGTTAGCTGGTGTTGATGACGATGTTTACCTTGTTCAGCATCTAAGCATGCTAACACAAAAGCTTAAGCGTAATGGAATCCCACACATTTTGCTGGTATTTCAAAGTATTGAACAAGATCTTGAAGTGTATGAGAGAATTAGAGGATTGAAAAGAGTATTGAAAAGTTGACCTGATGATGGCGTTATGAACTGTTGAGGGTATTATGAAAGTTGCTCAAACTAATCCTGAGGGGGACACGGATATGTGTACCGAATTATATATTTAATACTCGTCCACATATTTCACACTTAAGTGGCGGAAACATGATGGTCTGGCCAATATTATCATCTCCAGAGAAACTCTGCCAGCGTGGCTAATCTCACTAGCTGAGTTCATTTTCAACATTTAGTGCCAATAAACGACTTTCTGGCATCCCAATCCTGGAGATGTTCCCTCACAGTGTGATTCTTTTCTTACTGCATTCTTGTAGTGTTAGATAAACAAAATTGATGTAGTTGTCCCAAAGTAGCTATATCTGATCCCTCAATTTCCAACTCTGTGCATCGGGCAAACTGATATCTGGTGAGGTCTTGAGACTGCTGATAAACATCTGCTGCAAAAGTGAAATCGGGTCAAATCTGTTAAGCACTCTTGACAGAAACAATTTAAATACTGGCAGTAGCAGGACGAAGCAAATAGATCGCAAAATGAAAGCCAAAAGGGCAGAGTCAGTGCCAGGTTTCACTTTCCATGTGCTCATGTGCTGCCGAATAGCATCCATTTGTGATATCATGTGACATCCTAGTCTTAGCCCGCCTTGTCATTTTGATAGTTCTCCGCTATGTGCGTCAATGAAACTGGGAGAACGTCTTTCTTTCTTCTTCACGGTTCTCCATCTGTCCCCGGGCCCGTTACACCCCTGATTCAGTCGACAAACGGTGTGTGTGCAGCAGCAGCAGCAGAGAGGGGTTTTGTCCCGAGATGAACTCAGCAGCAGCCTGTATGGAGGGAGGAAACAGGGGGAGCAGGAGCGAAAAAAGGCAGGGGAGGGTGAAAAACAGACAAAGGGGGAACAGAGCGACAGAGAAGGCGGAACATGACAAATATGAGCAAGAAGAAAAATCTAAAAGAGACAAAGAGAAAATGGAAAACAAATGGAGTTTGAGCTCCGAAGAAGCAGAACAACAAGTAAAGAGTGAATAGACAATGAGGGGAAAAGTGGGTCAAAGGAAGGGTATCAACGCCAAGGAAAACAGAGCGACAGAAACAGCAAGAAAGGGGGAGAAATAAAGAATCAGAGTGGACTGGGTTAGGGGACACAGCATGACGAAAGAGATATAGATCCACATAAAGGGATAAGGATAAGAGACAAAAGGAATACACAAAGAGAAAAACTAAGACAAGAGAAAGAAAGTGACAGGAGGAAACTGTTGTGACTGGAAGCAAGTAAGAAAAGAAAGTACATGAAAGAAGGAACATAAAGAGAGACAGGGCCAGGTAGTGAGACAGGGCCAGGTAGTGAGACAGGGCCAGGTAGAGAGACAGGGCCAGGTAGTGAGACAGGGCCAGGTAGTGAGAGCAAGTCGGAGCAACCTTTGCCAATACTGTGAAACGTCCTAAACTCCAGGCGATATCAGCTCAGCATAATAAGCTGATTTAGCAGCTCAGTACCAATAACACGCCCAGGTGGCGCTCACTTTTCTCAGCTTGATGAGCGAATGCTGTGTTTCAGACATTGCTCTGTCTGTACTTGTCATGTTCAGCTACAACACAATGAGGAAGGAAGGGAGGAGGGAGCTGTGGGGGGTTCACAGGGTGTCAATGATCATTAAAGCTTTGATAAAAATGAACACTGTGGTGCTGTGTTTATTGATCCGTCTAGACGTGTAGGACAGAACATGTTGTTAAATGCTTTGATGCTGTAGGTGGTTCAGAAATGACTATGTTGTGGATTATGTTTTAATATCAATACGGATGATTCTCTGGATTCAGGTCTTTCTTTTTCAAATCTTTGTTAAGGCCCAGACACACCGGGCCGATTTCGGCCGTAAATATCAGGCCGTCGATGAGCGTCGTGTCGCCCGACTCAGATTGGTGTGTCCTGCACCGTCATGTCTTTTCGGCCGTGCCGAAAACGTACCGATTCAACATTTCGGCCAAAAAGGTGTCATTATGACTTTAGATTCGACATGTCGAATCGGTAAGCAATCGGCCAAAGGCTGTCGGTCAAATAAATCACTCTGATTGGCTGTTCAGCTGGCGAATCAGTGCATGAGAAGCAAAACGGAAGTGAGGGACCCAAACAAACGATTAAGAAGGCACTTTACCAAATGTTAATAGTATATTTAAATTAAATGCAAACCTATGCATTAGAATCTAACACATCAATCTAAGATGATTGTAGGTCGTCATTAATGTCATTAATCTAACAAGATTAATCTAACATATCATTAATCTAACGATTAATGATATGTAATAATTCAAAATAGACTTAGGTGCTAGTAACACTGCAGAGATTTCAGTATTTACAGTAAAATACCTTCAAAGATTCCATCAGTTTCACATTTGGGACTGACCAATTAGGGTCTTTGGATCGAAGGTGTGCGGCGCAGTGGATAGAGCCTTGGTGTTGGGATCAGGGGAGCCCAGGTTCAAACCCCACTGCAGTCAGCATGTCGTTGTGTCCCTGAGACACTTCACCCCAAATTGCTCCTGTGGGGATTGTCCACAGCGTTGAGTATGTAAATCGCTTTGGATAAAAGCGTCTAACAAGTAACATGTAATGTATCTAAATAGCAAGGCAATACTATTGAACTTTTTGGTTACTCACCGTGTTCCTGTCATTGAATTTGACTTATTTAACTTTTAGTTCTGGGCTTCACGAGATAAAGCTTGGTCCCCTGTATATTTTTAAAGCTTGTAATTCCCAGCAGCTTCTTAAAGCAAACTTTTTAAAGTCGAAAAGGTGTGAGGATTAAAGGCTCCATTGGTTGGGAACATTTCTTCACAAACTGTGTGGATTTGAGACTGCATTGTGAGATCATTGCTGCATCTGAGAGTGACTGTGATGGGGAAAAAGAGCATGGAGCTATAAAATAGTGAGCTTTGGTTTACAGCTTTTGTCTGACACAAGAATATCTCAGCCTGTGGAGCTACAGCCTCTCATTGTGCCGAGCTCTAGTCTATATATTGTCCTTGGCTTCAGCCGTTATGATGAATGAGTATGACAGTGCAGTATAGCCAACTCACCCACGCTCAGAAGACCACTTTTTTCAGTGTTTTGTCTCCTCTGAAACACAGATTATGACTTTTAGATTTCACTGTCAGGTGTTCCATGTGTGCTGTTTGGTGAAAGTGGAACACCTGTGTGCATGTTTGGCCACCGTGTTGAGCTTCAAAGAAGAAGACGGGCTTTCCACAGAGGGTCGATGAAAGCTTTTCATCAACACTGCTTGATGAGAGACTGCAGGGATTATGTAAACAGGCAACAAAGAGGAATACCGTATGCTTAATCTCTCATTCTCCAGCTTTGTTGGCCATGAGTGCCTTCATTGTTGTCGACCAGCAACTGCTTTCATAGCTGCCTATTTTTAAGCAAGGCTTTTTTGTATTCAACTTTTGAGTTGACGCTGCATTGCAACAGATGGTACTGTTTGAAAAAAGGTCTTTTAAAGTCTTTTGTGAGAAATGTGAATTCATAAAAGTGTCCTTTTGATAGATCTGAGAGCTGTTTATAAAGGCAGATGAACACTACCAGCTCTGCTAAGCCATGTTATAAACGATTGGTGCCTGAAGGCTCATGAATACCCACCTGATGTTCCACACTGACACAAATTCAGACTATAATGGCTTTGCTTAAATCCATTGCGCTGTGTTTGAACCTCTGCCAGGAAAGTGTGTAAAATTCAGCAGGCTGGCATCTGAAACCAAAGTGGTAATGGCTGCTGGTTGGCATTGTGGATGTCCACAAGCTGTAAGATTACCACACTATAGCACTAAGTGGTCATAATGGTGTTTCAATTACCAAATTACTACTTCAGGAGGTTCAAGGGTTTCTGGCTTTTAAGTTCTGCTCTTTGGAGGTTGTTTGAATTGATGCAAAAGTTATAAATGAAACTGTCGTTCCATGGGTTTTGGCTAATGTCGAGATCAATTGTTGAGGAGGGAGGGGTGCAAAATAGACACAGCCTCTCCTCTTAATGCATTCACATGTGTTATATGTATGTTTATAGGGGATGTGTTTTTTGTCTTTGTTCTACTTCCTATGGTGTGGGTGGAATCTACTCTTTTATATCTCCATGCCTTCCTTTCATATGGGGTGTATGTGTCGGCGTTGCGGGATCGCTAAGAAAACATGTGGCCAGTAGGGGGCGACCCCTTTGGTTTCAATAATAAGATTGTAGAGAAGTCTATGAGAAAACGACACAGTTTCTTACTTGATTTATGACTTCAGTATGATCATGCATGTTTCAAAGAATGTGGGTGAATGATTTCAAAGCATAAGCCAGGAGGTGTGTGGCGTAGTGGTCTAGTGCATTGGGGTTTGGATCCAGGGGAGCAGAGGTTCAAACCCCACTGCAGTCAGCATGTCGTTGTGTCCCTGAGACACTTCACCCCAAATTGCTCCTGTGGGGATTTCCCACAGTATTGAGTATGTAAGTCGCTTTGGATAAAAGCGTCTAACAAGTGACATGTAATGTAATAAGCTGTAATACTGGTTTACCTTGTGATTGACAGGTCACTTATCGTGGTTTTGGTATTAGAATTTTAAACCTTTTAGCTATAGTGTATTTTCACTTAATTGAAGTTAAAATGTCTTGTTATGCGTTGGGTTGTACATATTGTATTTCACCACCTCATCACGGCCAAAACGCCAAACTCCAGGCTTTAAAAGCAACTTGTTTGAACCACAGTGACTTTGTTTGATTCTCATATACAGTCTAAGGGTCATACCAAGTACAGGCTGTAGCAGTGTTACTTCAGGGTGTGTTGAATTGTGACTTTTTATTTCTTAGAAAATTGAAAAAGGTTACATCATCTCACTTTAGAAGCAGCTGCTAGGTCAGCCAAAGTCTGTCTTGATACATTGAGGTTAGAAACAAGGACACGTCTCTGATTGACCCTAATTGTTAAACCATTTCCAAACATTATAGCTTTCAGTAAATGTAGCTGTATTTGACGCCTCCCTCCAGGTCAGTGGACCTTCAACTTCAACTTGTTTTTCTCTTCAGAGTTGTCAAGTAACTGCAGTGATTTTGGGAATGAAAATCACCTTTTCAGCTCTGTTTCAACAGCACTCTGGCAAAGACAGCCAATCTAATCTGAAACCCGGTATGATGAAGGGCTCTGCATAGCTGCACTTGTGACTTTATAAAAATGGATCTACTGATTTAAATATCGCTTTGTAAAATGTTTCCATGAGTCTGCCACCTCACCACATCACTGCTGGCGTTGATCTGCATAAGTTGACTATTTATGTGTGCGTGGATGTCAGTTTCCCAGAACAGCAATTAACATTTGGAGAATAAAAATGGACCGACAAGATGTACTCTTAGACAGTCTCGCTTGCAGTAAACTGTGGGAGTTGTAGTGGAAAGGGTCAGCTTTACAAACGTATTTTATATTCTAGCGTTTTATCCACAGTTTTATCTTGATAACAGATGTGACAGAAGCCCTGCCAGATGTGTTCATGTCAGTGGTTTTAAATGTTAATGATGACCCACGGCCAATGTAGGTATCCAACCTATGATTGAGGACAGCTAAGGAAAAGTGCACACACTAAACCGAATATATTTACCATCTCATTCCCACAGTGTGCTAAGCTAACACTAGTATTTATGAATATACTTCCTGCAACTCTTGTGGAACAAGTATCACATCACCGACGGGTGAAAAATAGTGTTTTGGTAACACGGGGTGTTCAGGTAACACTTAAAGACTTTGTTATGGAACGCAAAGCAGAGTAGGGGGCTAGTACACCCTCTTGAGGGTCCGCTTGTGGATGTCATGCGAGCAAACCATGGTGAAAACTAAATTAAAAATCTGGACGGAAATGTTCGGATTTCCAAAGGGAGGTTCTTTGAGTAAATTAAAAATCAAGAACCTAAAGAATTGAACTATTCATATCTTAGACTGCACTGTAACTTTTATCTTTTAATGTTTATTTTATTAGCATTTATTTTTAATGACTGATTTTAAATGCCATTTTCTTAATGTCTTTAATTTTTTGTTTTTCCTTTTAATGTTTCTTTTATTATCTTTTACGGTTTTTAAATGCTTTTGTCTGAATGTCTTTCATTTTTGTAAAGCCCCTTGAGTTGCCTGGTGCTGAAAGGTGCTATATAAATAGCCTAGCCTTGCGAGATGACCTTTTATGACATAATTATAACTATATATATTGCAAATGTTTCATGACATTCTTAAATCATTTAAATGTTTTACACTTTAATGGCACTGTGATGGCCACAGCCACACAGGGTAAACCAACTACACTGTATCCTCATCTTCAGTGCAGCTACAATAAAACATGCCAATTAACACCACACATTTGCTCTAGATGGTAAACTCTTTATTTGATTGTAATCTGACATTACCTCAAACATTTTAGCACAGCTAATACACAAGTATTTGTATTAATTACATTCTGTGTCTCTTGAGTTACCATGTCCATTGGGGGAGGTTACTTCCTGGTTCAGCAAAGGGCGTGGCCGAGCGCTGAGGGCTCATAAATACTGCAAGGTGCCAATTGGGACAGATTGGGACAAACCAGCTGCTTCCATCTCAAAGGGGGGGATTTGGGTTTTGTCAGTGTCCTTTGTGTATGATGTGACTAGTAATTATCCCTTGGGTTCAACTTGGTTTGGCCAAGCCACTATATAGGTTCCTTGGGTTTTCATTGTAGGGGGGGGGGGGGGTCAGTTTAGTTGAGTTAACACCTGTTATGTGCCTTTGAGGTATTGTCTGTTGACCTCTTTTATAGGCTTGTTATTATATGATGTTCTTGTGGACTAGTTTATTTAAACCACTCCTGTGTCCTGTGTCCTTACTGCTTGGTCCCTGACAGGCACATTTGACCATAGCATTTTTATATCATATGACATGTTTTATGATTGTTTAAAGACATGTCATGACATTATATACTCTGACATTTTGTGACTATTTAATGACTTTTATAGCATACTATATTAGTACTTTTTATGTCTATTTTTATAACATATTACTCTTAGATTTGTATATAACATCTATGACTTTTATGACAATTTTACAATTTGTAATAGCAAACAATGTTATGTCTTTCAAATGACATCACATGCTTTCTTACATAGTATACTATGACTATGTCAAGACTAACTATTTATTAAATGTTTTAGACATATACTGTAACCTTTATTGCTTTAATAGGACTATTTAATGGATTTTAAACTGACCGAAGACTTTTTATAAATTACCTTTTTTGTGTCGGAGGCGATTCTTTGACACTTGTATTAGTCAAATGTTGTGAGACATGATATCGCATGACTTTTAATTATGCGATATAGTGTCCGTCCATCTCGGAACCAAATTCAAGGTATTGGTTTTCACATATAGAGCTGTCCATGGCCAAGCACCAGCCTACATCAACGACCTGATGATCCACCCTCACAGCACAACCCTGAGGTCCTCTGAGCAAGGCCTCCTAAGGGTGCCCCGAACAAGGGTACAACTAAGGGGGGCCGTGCCTTTGAGGTGGTCGCCCCAAGGTTTTGGAATGAACTCCCCCAGAAACTGAGAGCCTCTGTCTCAGTTGAGATTTTTAAGGGGCAGCTAAAGACCCACCTTTTCCGACAGGCCTCTGGGGCGCCGGAGGAGGTGACTTTGTAGTGTTCTCTCCTTTGTTTTACCTGCTGTTGTTGTATGCCTTTTATAGTTGTACTTTGAATTGTGTACTGTAAAGCACTTTGTACATTCCTGTTGAGAGGGGTGCTATATAAATACAGTTTTGCTTACTTACTTACTTACTTGTAAGTCGCTTTGGATAAAAGCGTCAGCTAAATGAAATGTAATAATAATGTAATAGTAATAATACATATTAATGAGATGCATTATTTCATGATAAAAGTTATTATGACATTTTTCTTATATTCTATATTGTTAACTTTTGATGAAATACCATACTATGACATTTGATATGTCATGATAGTTCAAATAAATGATTGCTACATTACAAAATGTTCAATGACATTACATGACATTTTGTCCGCTGAGATGTTTTCACTGTGCAATTAGGGAATAACTATGGACTTGATTAGAAAATGAAAACGAGCATAAAAACTTAAATGTCTCCATGGAAACAAGATTTGAGGAGCACTAAAGTCCTTTTTCTGCAATACTCTGCTTGATCATACCTTAGTGATTGAAGAAACAGTTGAAAATGCATCTTATTTTTAATCCTGGTCCACTCTGCTTGCATTTTCCACCCACTGAAAAACATCACTTCGAGAAAACCATTACAGAAATCACCAGGTCTCACACTGGAGGTGTTTTGCTCACAGGCTGTATTCTGTCTTGTTACACCTGTACCCTGTGATGATGAGCTGTTCTGAAACACAACATGTCAGGATCACAGAGAGCTGGAAGCCAGACAGCCAGCACACAGCTCTGCCAAACGGCACAAATATCTTCAATGTTTGCATTCCTTCTGAAGGTCCTTCGAGGCAAACTGAGAAAAATGTTCCTCACAAGGACACAACAATCAACATGTGTTTCATTCTGTAATTACCTTGAGCCAGTTTGGAGCCATATGTATGCAGGTTTTCAGTACAACAAAGCAGCTGGTTTCACTCAGTAGCTCCTGCTAGCTCCAGCTAACAACTGCTATTCAGGAAATGTGTTTTTGAGGCATGAAAACCTGCACACATACAGCTCTTAATGGCACGTAGATGAATGCCATTGGGTTTGAAATGTGTCTGGAACTAGCCGACCACAACTGTCGCCTGTGTATACTGCGTGGGAGCTTGTTAGCACTGTATCCAAAGCAAGGGCATGGGTGGAGAAGAACCAGATGTGGCCATGTGCAGATGGAGGAGACCCTCTAAGCTTGGACGTTACATGCTACATGACATCAGCACCAGATGGTTTAATCGTTAACACACACCCTGTCCAAACCGACACGGAAGGCTGTGCTGAAAGGCCAAAAATCTAAATACCTCTTAAGCTGCTCTGCGGAAAAAATGTTTTAGGTGAAGGAAGCAAAGCCAATTTAGTTTGCGTAACAACTTTGTCCAATCCTAACTCTTTGAGCCAAAAGCTGGAATGTTGCTCACTCATCTAGATGCATGAAAAGACATCTATTACATCTATTTTGAATTGAAACATTTACACAAGATATGATTTGTAGTACCAAGCAAGGAGTGTGACAGGGGATATGTAGCGTTTATATAGTATTTCATCAAATGTGTATTAAAGGAGACAAATCCTGACACCATCTCTGTATCTGATCCCTCTAGCAGATCCTGTTTGAGGTGAACTCAGTGCGCTCTGGGGGGGGGGGGTTGTTGATAGCACTTGGCACACTTATCTGTTCCACTTCAGCTTGATCCATCTGTTTTGATGCCTGCCATGTCCTGGTTTGGTCCTCTCCACCACCAAATGACCAACATGGAGGTAGCTATTAAAAGCATAGCTCGTGTTTTTGCAGCCTCAATTCAACTGCAGTGGATAAAAAAGGGCGTTTGGATTCCAAGAAAATCAAGTTATCTGCGATAGGAAATAAAAACAAAGGATTTGACAGTTTTCTAGTTGCCATCAGCCTCTCAAATATCTGTCTGGCTTTTTGCTGTGTATATTATATTTATGCTAAAACAGTGTGGACTTCTTCAGTCATGTGAGCATCAGTACTAAACCTAGCTTTTTTGGACTTAACCCATATTTATTTATTTAATATAAGTTTTTAAGACTTACCTAACACTTTCCATGACTAACATTTTTTGTAAAACAGTAGAAATATTTTGTGACACTTGATGCTGAATATTGGTTATATAACATTTTGTGACACTTTGGTTTTTAATTACACACTAATCATATTTTTCTGATATACCTAATTGTTTGTTATGACATACAATACTACGAAATGTATTATAAAATGTATTTATAATATATAAATTGGTCATTCAATTAAAAATGAATGGCATATTATAGGACATTTCTATTGGTTGGCCTTGGATTCAGGAGTATGCGGCTCAAAGAAATCCATGTATTTTACCATCACATACTAAACATGAATTTAAATGTCCACCGGCAAGATCACATTTTATTAGCATGTAAATAAATTATCAAAAAAAAAGGCATTTATTTTTCAGCAGTAAAGCAAATATGTTTATTAAGCACTTTAATATACATCAGAAAATTCCACTTCATATAATACAGGAATTATTTTTAAATGAAAGTTGAATTTACATGTTAAGCTATTTACAATCCAATCACTGACAGTCAACTCAAAGATGACAGACGAAACACAGTCAAGACAAACGAGAGAACTGCTGAATAAGACGATACAGAATGTTTTCCAACACTGCTTCTAGACCCCATCCTGCCTTGAATCCTTCCAACGACCCTTCATAGCGGACGTTTGAGCTACTGTAGTGCTGAAGAGCTGATGCTTTCACAAGGGCTTTTGAGTGTTTGTGCATGCGATACGTTTCTACTCCCCCCCCCGATCCTAGTTCTTGGCAAAAAATAGCTCACTGTTGACTAAATGAAAAGCCTGTAAAAATATGACAGAGCCTGTAAACGCTCTCCACACAGTTCATGAGAAACAGATGTTTCAGTTCCCTCAGCGTCACAGTCGAGCACCCCCCCCCTTCCCCCTTTAGGGGTTAAGTCCTGTTGAACCGATTTCCAGCTTCTCACAGGGAGGAGGTGGGACAGAGTTACGTTGGATCAAACTTTGGCTTCACAACTCTGCATATCATTCACAGCTATGAGTCGTCTTGATGGCTGAACCCTTTTTAAACCATTTTGTGCCCCTGAAAAGAATCCAGCAGGAATGACTGGAAATGAACCACATGACAAGAAGGAAACAAAGCTTTGATTTTGTTTCTTGCATTGCAGTACATGTAACACCGCAGACAGATTTTTTGTTATTTTTTAAAACACTGCTTTCACTTGAAATTGCTGCATTTAGCACCAGACGTTTGCTGACGGTACACAATGGGTTATTTAAATAGTTTTATGCACACACAAAATAATAACACACAAGCAACTGAGAAATCCCATAGGGACAAAATGAACTTTTTTTTACATTTGAAATGAAACTCCCTCTGTCTTACATATGTGTAATAATACACAAAACCAACAGAATTGGGAGTCCAAAAATAACTGCAGGCAACCTCTGAACACAGCACCATGGTTTAGCGTAATGCAACACAAGAAATGCAGCAAAAGTGGCTTTTTTCCAAAAAATAAATATGCTTGTGATGAAAATTGCCATTGCTATTAACATATTACACACAACGTAGGCTTAGCACACTGATCCAAGGTTAACACAGATTGTTTTGGGTCTCTAGAAAGGCAGACTATCAATGCTTTTAGAAATCATACCACGGCATGAGTTACTGTTATGTCCTCTGGTCTTGTGACAATGTACTGAGTGGTACATTGCTGTCAGTGTGAACAAAGAGACATAATATAACATAATAAAAAAAACATTGGTATGTTTCTCTCAAACAGTTTGATAAAACATGGATGGGATACAAAGTGAATAGAACAAATGCATGTCTGTCATTTTACTCTTAAAAGTGCATACACTGTTTATTAAATAGCATTACATTAAATTAAAATGATAGTTTGCATGAATACACGAAGAAGGCTGTAACAGATGTAGGCACATCGATGTATCAGTTCACATAAGCTGCATTCAACAATCGTCCCTTGGTTTTGTTTCGAGGTCTCCCCATGATGAGAAAAAACATCCAGTATTTTTTTTTACGCAGATGAAAACAGTTGCTTTGGCACATTCCCTCCAATGTCTGCATGACGAATGGCATTCAAGACAGCTGAGACAGTACAGGAATGATCTGTTGTTTGGGAGGCAAAACATCTGCTTATCCAGATTGAAGTATTCTTCATGCAAGTCTGATTAACTCCAATTACTGACGGTTGTTTTGAGTGCTAACTAAAAGTCAGTTATCAGCCTAATTATTAGCCACTGCAAATGAAGAGACAAGTCTTGCCTACGTGACATCACCCTGACTTCATTTGAACTTTGAGACAAATGGTTGATGTTTTCGCCACAAGATTCAATTCTTAAGGACTATTTTGAAAAGTATCTCTTACCAGCTATAACGGAGTCTCCTTTTTGTAGTTAAACCCAGGGTCTGATCCTTCAATCTGCAGTTTCAGGGCTTGTTTAAGGCTTAGTTCTGTTTCCCCAATGGGATAGTTCTCTAGAACATCCTGGTGGCCTCTGTTCTGTACAGTCCGAGGAACCGATACCCTACTCAGGAAAACCTGATTACCCTGTTGGTGATATTTGGGGTTGGTCATGATGCCGTTCCTCCTCTTCTCAGAGCAGCTCTGCTGCTGGATGAATAATTGATCCTGGCTCTGCCCCCTTTCCTGCCGATTTGAACCACCGATCACGATCTTGCAATGGGGATCCTTCACTGAAATGTTCGCTACTGATTTGTTGAGAGCCATCCTCTTGTCAAACTGTGTCATCTCGTACTCCAGAACCTGACTTTGGGTTGATCCGCTGTTCTTGACTTTTTTCTTGTCTCCGATTCCTCCTTTACTGTTCGATGTCCCATTTCCGGTCTTAATTCCCTTTGTTGACTTGGGACCAGATTTTAACTGGTCCCAGTCAAAGTCATTGGATGGAGATGATGGGTGCTGACCAATAGACTTAGTCGTAGAGGAAGGGGACACAATTGACTGTCTGCTCCGGCTGCGAGGCAGTGAGTGCTGTTGGATTTGTTCGGTGAATGTCAGTCCATGAAAACTGTCGATGGGCACAGTCTGGGCCGTGGCTGTAGATGATGTGGTTCTCAAGGAGGAGTTCTTTGAACTCTTTAGGGAATTGTTTGAAAGTGAGGATTTCTTCCTATCTACTGTGGAATCAGGAGATTCTGATGGTGAACTGAAAGCATGGACAGGTCCGTTGGGTAGACCCCGTCCAGACGACTGCATATCTCCTGCTCCTGTGCTGCTAGAGCTACTAGATTTAATGGTGAGGGACTGCATTTTACCAGTCATACCCAATGGTTTTTTTTCTTCCATGGTGTGTACTGGGGATGGATTGCAGCCATTGAGAGTTGTGCCTCCATATTTTTCTAGAAGTTTGATGATCATTGAATGGCCACCTTTAGCTGCAACTCTCATTGCTGTGCGTCCAAATTGATCGGCGTGATTGGGCTCAGCACCATTCTCAAGGAGTATTTGCACAACATCAATGTGACCCTCCTGTGCTGCGATGCCTAGTGCTGTTGCTCCCTGGTTGCAAGTATGATCCACATGTGTGCCACTCTCTATCAAAAACTGCACAACTTTTGTGTGTCCTTGCCATGCGGCAGACTGGAGGGCAGATCGCTTCTCATTGTCACAGGCATTCACATCAGCATGATAGTTAATCAGCAGCCTGACCATTTCAACATGCCCTTGCCAGCAGGACACATGGAGGGCCGTTCTTCCCTCAGTGTCACAAGCTTCCACATTTGCTCCATTTTCAAGAAAATACTCTGCCATGGCCAGCTGATTTTCAAGTGCCAGTATGTAGAGTGTTGGGCGTCCGTCTGCGTCTTTGTAATCGATATCACCACCGTGGCTCAGCAGCAGTTCAACAATGTCCCTGTGGCCGTCCAGTCCAGCCACCCTGAGAGAATTCCTCCCATCATAACCCCTCTCGTCAATGCATGACTTGTTTTCCAGAAGAATTTGCACACAGTCGTAATGTCCCTCTTGTGCAGCTAATATCAGCGGTATTCTACCATCATTATCAACCTCTGTACAACGAGCACCTTGCTCAATAAGGGCATCGCAGACTTGGCGGTGGCCCTCAAACGAAGCCATGTGCAGCGGGGTCCAGCCTGAATCGTCCCTGTGATTCTCATCCAGCCCTCTGTCCAGCAGAGTTCTGACCACTTCACGTTACCCTGAGCAGATGCGATGCTCAGCACAGTCCTCCCCTCACTGTCGATGCTATCCACAGCAGCCCCCCAGAAGAGTAATGTGTTGACAACAGAGGCATGGCCCATTGATGCAGCAGCGAGAAGGGGAGTGCGACCATTGTTGTCTGTGTGATCCACATCAGCACCACCTTCCAGAAGTAGATCAACTACATCGACATGTCCTTCATAGCCAGCCACAAGGAGAGGAGTCATGCAGTCTTTGTCACAGTGGTCAACCTCTGCTCCCCTTTCAATCAGGAGGCTCACAACAGAAGCATGGCCTTTACTTGCAGGAACACACAGCGCAGCGACGGAGAGTGCAGTCCTTCCATCCACGTCGTCATGATTCACTTCGGCCCCGTGTTCCAAGAGGTGCTCAACGATCTCTCTGTGTCCCATGTATGCTGCGGCAATGAGAGCTGTTCTTCCTTCATTGTCTGCTTTGTTGACCTCAGCCCCATGCTGGAGAAGATTCAACACTATGTCTTCATGACCACCCCAAGCAGCAGCTCTCAAAGCAGTTCTTCCATCAGCATCGGCACAGTCCACTTTGGCACCTGCATAAAGCAGAGCCGATACTACCTCTGAATGTCCACCCCAAGCTGCTGAGCGCAAGGCCGTCCATCCATCATGGTCCGTGTGGTTTATGTTGGCTTCACAACCAATTAAGCAGTTTACCACTTTGGTATGGCCCTGCCTTGCAGCCAGAGTAAGTGCCGTCTGTCCATGGTTTTCTTCCAGCTCCATGTTTGCCCTTCTAGATATGAGCAAGTTGACAACATCAAGGTTTCCACTGTATGCAGCGTTGGCCAGCAGAGTTCTCCCACTGGAGTCACACTGGTTCACAGATGCCCCGTTGTCAAGCAATGTCCGTATTGAGTCCTCTCTTTCCAGGGCCTGTTGTACAATACACGATGCATGGTCGTCCTCATTGTTTACATGAGCTCCAGCTTTGACCAGAAGTTGTAGGACCTCCTGTTCTTTTGGTATGGAGGTGGTCAGAGAGTCTTTTGCAGGGGTTCCATTCCAAACCATCCAAAGAGCCAGATTAAATGGCTCAATCTGCAGATTGGAATTGACAAGGTGCAGTGCAAATTCCTGCACTTCGAGTGGTTTGAGCTGTTTTGCCCGACAAGTGTAACTCATCGCCAGCATCCTGTGTCCCTCTGCTTTATTGCACAGGTACTTCTGGGTGCAATGCTTAACATCTAGTAGCCACTCTGCAAAACTGTAGTGAAAAAGGATTTTAGTATTCCCAAGGCCACCAGCCAACAACTTGGAGAGAATGTCCATCTTTTTCTGAAACTCTTCCATAGTCAGTGTCATGTTTTTAGTCCAGACTGCATGGTACAGTTCCTTAACGGTGAGTGGTCTGCAGGTTGCCAGGATTACATTTAAGATGGGCTGGACTTTGGCAAACTGTTTCCTGACGAATAGTCTCTGGCAGAGCCACAGGTAGAGGCCATTGAGGGTGCCGGGGATGTCACGGATCTCGCGAAGCATGATGAAGTTCTCCACCACGCCGTCCAGCACGCGCTCCAGGTAGAGGAAGCAGCCACTGCTTTTGATGTGGAGTTGGTTGAGCATCTCGGCTGTCTCCTTGGTCAGGTGCTGCCTCAGGGCCTCCTCCTGGTCCAGCCTATGGAGGATGTACTGCTGCACATCCTTGACGATGTAGGCCTTGCGCAGATCATCAAGGCTGATTTTGCGGAATCCTGAAAGAAAGGAATTGCACATTAGAGGAGTCTGATGATGTTAAGAGGATCTAACAGCTTAAAACACACATACAAAATCCCTTAGAAGACAAATCTAAGAGATGTAGTGGCAGTAGTTGTAGAAATCATTGTTGATGACGATTAGTGCTACTCTTCCCACAGAAGAGTAGCCACTTGAGTAATTATCTTATGTCTGACCTTGAGATCATACCCAGTATTTATCCATTGATCTTGCCCCTTTGGATAATAAGGTCAAGCCAACCATTCATTTCCTGAGTCAAAGAATGATTAACAGTAAAGCCATGTTGTTAAAGAAGAACCCTTCAGAGGAATTGAGTGCATAACCCCTATGGCTGCTAGAAGCAGAAATGATCAGGTAAAAAAAACCGATTAAAAAATGAAAACTACTGCAATACTGCACTTGTGTTTGAGGTAGGGCTGTGCGATTATGGCAAAAAAAATCATAATCACGATTATTTTTGGTCAATAATTGATACCATGATTATTAAAAACGATTATCCATTTACTTTGAAAACATCCATTTATTAAAAAAAATATTTGAACTGTATGTTTTGACTGAAAAACCAATAAAGACATTTTTTTAAAAAATAGAAATAAGAATCGTTTTATTTAGATTACGTTGTTTTCGTAATTGTTGCAAGCCAAAATCGAGATTAAAATATGATTAAAACACAGCCCTAGTTTGATGCAGATCCAATTTCAGCTGTAACAATTTCAGTGTGCCTAGGTCAGAGTACATTTTCATGTCAGTAAAATACGACTGATATAATGACTATGTAACATTAAACTTAACCAAATGTATTCATCAAAAAAGAAGGACTTCAAAGGGATTTCCCTGGTCATAATGGAAATCTAAAAAGGTTGTGGTTTTATTGGTCATTCAACTCGCCCATTCACTGCAGAGGTTATTAGAGCTTAATCAGCAGGAGCAAATCATCTGTGGTAGGAGCTGAGGATGTAGGAAAGAAAGAGTCAAAGGGGGGGGGGCAAGGGAGACATCATTTCCATGCCTGTAGCACATCTGTGGTCTGTAAAACATCACTCCAGTGTCTCACTCATTACCATGCTACATGCCCCCAGCACACCCCTTTAGAAAGCCTTTTGAGAAAAAAGGGAAATCATCACAGTGGGTCTTAATGAAGGATCCTTAATGGGAATTCCTCTCTGAGCTGGGAAAATGGCTCCGTGATGCCTTAGCTAATGGACGTAAAATGAACTTCCCTCCATATTAAAACAATCTGTTCAAGATCTGTGAAGCCCCAGTCAGAGAGCAACCAGATTATTTTTGCATACTTATATATACAGTTCCCATGGTTCTCAGGGGGTTACTAAACAGGAAATACATGTCACTAGAGGGTCTCTGTGTTGTTGACATACTGTATTTGACAATGACTAACAGACCTGCTGCTTAGGGAAAAGCAACTGCATTTTCTCCCCAAAAAGCATTGACATAAGTATTGACATAAGTAAAGTAGTTTAATCTCATTCCTGAGTATTTCATGTACCGACAGGAAACTGCTCTTTTGAAATTGAGTACAATTCAATGCCAGGACTTTTAACTTTTACCACTCAACTGTGATTGCTTTGATTATATAACACAACTTTTGCCTGTACATCATATGAATCAGACTCGGTCACCAGGCCTTAGGCTTAAGCTCTGTTATTCTGACTGCTATTGTGTGGGTAGACAAGGCTGTGAAATCGTACTCCACACAGGGCCGGTGCCAACCACACCTGGAAGCCAGATAAGAGAGACTATGAGTTTAACGCGAGTTCCCAAGCTGGTACTGACAGTTTGGACAACAAGCGCTGGTAAACAACAGCAGCGCTGGGGTTTCTTTATCATCTGCTTCTGAGTTTGTTTAAGATAAGCGCGCCTCCACTAACCGTGCCTCACAATCATCTTCCTTACTTTGTCCTTGAGAGCTTTGTTGTGGTTCAAACTGGAATTTAGGGCATTCACATCGAAGATACTATGGTAAATGACTACACGGCAAACATTTGAATGTGAGAACAACTTATTTTGATTTTAATAGAATAGAATTCCTTTATTGTCATCGCACCAGGTACAACTACATTTAAAAAAAGCAATCCTCGCAGTGCATTTCCACATAAAACGAATAAATATATATCTATATAAACATATACACACATAAACATATGCTCACACATCCATACCAACATGCATACATGCCCGCACATTATTTAAATACAGTTTACAATATAAAAAACACAGGGATGATATTTTGCATCTCAGTTAATAAGTTAATACAACTATTAAAAAGTAGTGCAGTTGCAAGTTGTAACTGTAACTGTTCAGTTCAGCATAATAATTACAATCTTAGGTTGGACATTACTGACAATATGTTGTGCCATAGTGTCCTACTCTAGACAAGGAAGGAGAGTGCTTTCACTTTTTAGGATTTCAAAGAAGGACAAGTCTAGCTCTATTAAAACTAAACTGGAACAAAAACAGAGAAAATGTAAAAAAATAAATAAGTGATTATTTTGAATAAACATGTCAATAAATCTAATCAAAGATATGCCTCTGGGGCAGCCGTGCACACATGTTTCATTAATAAAGCAATGAAGTATCTTTCTACAGTGTTCTACCATATCATTGCTAAATCATTACACAAACCCACTGACCCTAACCCACTTTCAGCATGTCTCAGTGAATGTGCACATGTACCACCCTCCCTTCACCCTCTTCTCTCTGGCTCCACGACCCCCAGTACCAGTTCCCACTCCCTTGCCGGAGAAGTCGTGGACATTACAAGAGACGGATGCAAAGTGAATCTGTGAAGTAGCTATAGGTATGTAAAAAAACACTCAAGCACTCCTACCTTTAAGTACTGAAAACCATTACCAATTGTGTGTGTATTTAAAGTCTTTGCTCCATAAAGCTGACTGATTCCTCATGTTGACAAGGAAGAACTCAATTGGGTCCTTTTAAGCTTTGTATCAAAAAGATAAAGAAACACTTGAATTTAACAAATGTTCCTCATGGCATTCCTGTTTCCCGCTCATCTTATGGCTCAATCTCCAAGCTATTAAGTTCCTATTTCATGCTCTCATGCAAACATCACAGGATTTCTAACTCTTATTTGTTCTAGTCTTTTGTTTCATGTGCTTTTCTTTAGCTTAAAGGCCAAACTAGCTAACGTACATGCTTCCCACCCCTGCTTTTGAGTCTAATGTACAATAACAAGAGCCTCAGTCGACACAGTATAAAATTAGCATTTATAATTTTAGTTTCGAGACATCTGATGCCTGGTAGATCTTGTGCCCATGTGTGTGACTCTTTGATGTCCCTGACTGGTCCTCCTACTCCTTCTGGACCCGATTCCTTCTTTGGACATTCTGGGTTTGCTCCAGTTGGGACAGGAAACCCACTGGCTGGGAGAGGGGAAGAGGCCATTAACGGGGGGAAACCAGGGAAGGAAAAAAAAAAACGATTTTCCACGCAGCCGGTGACTTTAGCAAAGTGTTGATTTAATATTGTTTGGACGTTGATGTGTTCTATTCACAGAGGGGACTTGGAAGAAGACTGCATGTGCATCACTGACACATTCTGGAGATGTTACTCTATCATAAATATGTTCTCAAGGGAACAAAAGAAAAAATGCTTCGGTGCTGTAGTTTATGATAAACAGTTTCTCCAACATTCCACGGTCGCTGACACGCCAATTATTAAGATACAGTGACGAGGAGGGAGGAGACAGACATTTGGCTGCAGCCACCATGAAAACATCTCTAGCCTCTGTTAAAAAACGATTTCTATAGACAAGAAATAAAAGAATACAACGAGCCTCCAGTCAGACCAAACCAAAACCTTTTCTTTGATTTCCTACACATGGTGGATAATGACCCACAATTTCCACTTTAGTCATCCGCAAACATCACTTCATACGGCTTGATGTCAACTGTGAGGTCATGGCATTATTATTGCCTCACTCCTGCAGATAAAGCACCAAGACAACCGCAGGGGGAACGTCATTCAACCTGCATTTGATGACTGTGGTGTAACAAGAACTACTATTAAGCATTATACAAGGATACAAGAACTCTCATTGGGTACTAATATCCAAATGCCTTCCAAGAACCATTATCTGTCTTTCCAAAAACCCGGCAGATGAAGAAGTAGTTTTTGCACCATTGTAATTGGGTTATACAAACTGTAGCTGGGTATTGTGTTGGCTCGGGCTATTTATGTGTGTGAGCGAGGACGGTTCAGAGACCTAACAAAAGCGACTGCTAAACAACAAATGACACATTCATCGGGGTGAGGGATGCAGCTCCCGAGTACAGGCCTCTGAGCCAGCTGCTGCTCGTTACAGAACTGGATACCAGCCACAGGAGACAGAGCCCTGTGTACAAAAGAGGGACTGTTTGCCTTCGAGATTCATTTTTCAGATGACAAACGAGGCAGCGTGTGTGCATGCACGTTGGGAAATTAGAGGTCCGAGCTCATCAACTAGGGATTTCTGAACGACAGCTTCTCTGATTCTTTTTGTGAGACACCATCTTAGGTCATCTAATCCATAAAGAAAACAGAAACCCAAGCCCTCTCTTCAGTCTCTCCAGAAAACCTGCGGTCGACAAACGTCTGTCCGACAGCTGCAGGGACCCGGGCTCCAAAAAACACGAGAGCGCCAACCTCCCAAACAAAAGTATGTGGATGAGAGTCCGCTCCAACGGTCTGCTCACAGCAGAGCTTTGAAATGAGTGATGTTATTAATCTAAAATAAATACTGTTCCTGGTTAGATTATGTGCACTTTCCAATTTCTACTCTAGCAGAGGAAGGGAGATAACACTTTCTAGTTGATTTCACATTAATGTGGCTTATTCACAAGTGAGAAAAGACAAAGCGTTGCCTCTAATGGGCGATAATTCCACTGTGCAGAGATAACTTATTTTGAAATTGACAGCTCCATTTTAAGTTAACTATGTTTCCTGCTGTACTAAACGAACACCAGGCGAGACAGTCAAATGATTACACTTTAACAATTAATGTATGTTGCCTTTGAGGCAAAGCACATGAAAATACTCCTGCCCAAACACGTCTCTATCTTGATTTCAAACGGGATGTGAAAAGGGTTTCCAGTCAAACCTGTTGTGCTGTAACTGAACAGAGCTGACGGGGGGTGAGGCAAACAGGAACACATTAAACACACTAAGTGCTTTCTCAAACACGGTTTTTCCTTTGTTTTTATCCATTTAAAAAAAGGTGTTACTCAGACTTTGATGTTCCTTAACTGATTCATCCGGACATGTAGGAACATTTGAGGAATGAGCTGTAGTTATTTGAATATCTGCTTCTTTTTGGTGAGTCAAAACGTATGATAGTTGGGGAGTAGACACATTTCTCTCTCAAACTGCACCACTGGTGGATTTTAAAACTTATTTTGCCATGAAAGCAATAATTAATGATCATCATAGGCACCAGGGATGGCTTCAGGAAACTAACTTTAATCCTAAAATGTTATTTATAGTGAATTATACTCACTGTTTTACAATATATGACAAGGTGAAACGTGTTAATTCCTTCAGTGGCGGTATCCTTCATTCATGTATTTGCACAAAATCCTATAACACACTATGGGAAAGGGAAACCCCCCCCCCAAAGCATAATAGGGCCCCTTTAAACATACTGTGGATCTAGGCCCTCTCAGGCTTTATAGCATAGCAATAGTTGCATTCTGATAAAACCACCGGCATTGGGAATAAAATATCAATCTTATGATCATCCGTGCAGAGCACAGCAGAAGTGATGGATTTCTTTTCCTAACAACCAAATAGAAAAGTCGCTGTACACATGATTTTGAATGACAGGAGCTCATTAAACTGGTGACAAGAGACTGAGTCATGAGGCTGTGCACCTGGCCACATGTGTGCGCCTTCACTCACTGTATCCCATAATGGATATCTCTACAGGAGAGATGTAACTATATATCATGGAGCTTCTTGCAGCTGCACACATGACTGGAAATGTCAACCAAGTGAAGACTATAATAACAGTGTTAAGCAAGAAATAATAGAAAAAAACTAAATTAACTAAATTAACTTCATTTAAAATGCCCATTTACCAATTCCTGTAATGGATGGAGAAAGTAAAGCTTGTACAGACAATTATTTTAATGCCATATGATCCTATTTTCTTAAATGTTAAAAAGGGCATATGTGTGCTTAATAAATCCCATGATACAAAGTACCATAAACTGTCATTTAATTAAGGCCTGCTTGTCAAACTAAAATTACTCTTTTGTTTCTGAAGGCACAAGTCTTAAGTCTACATGGTGGCAGTAAGCTCTTTAGTGCTGGGAGTTCCCTGATCCACAAAGGATCCTCAATCCCTGTCCGTGTTTTTGTTCATTATTATAGCGGCTGACCTCCCGGTGACCTCATTTAGCCGACCGGCACATGTTTCTATTCACCTGCACAAGGAACTACTAAGTGAAGCATGGCAGTCAAACAAGCCATAATCTGCTACCGGCCAGTGCCAGGAAGGTCTGGGAGCATTTGGTAAGGATTCCCCAGGAAAATGATTAGACAACAGTTTAAATCAAATCAAATCAAATCAAATTTTATTTATAAAGCACATTTAAAAGCGATTTTTGGTCGAGCCAAAGTGCTGTACATGCATTAAAAACACATATAATCACAATAAAAGACAATAATTTACAACAGATATAAAACAAACACAGGGAATAGTGAGGAGTCGTGCTCCGCTCTGACTAGAAGGCCTGAGAGAAGAAGTGAGTTTTTAGTGTGGATTTAAAAACCCCTAGGGTCTGGGCCGACCTCACGTGGAGGGGCAGAGTGTTCCAGAGCCTGGGGCCAGCTGCTGCGAAGGCTCGGTGCCCTCGGGTTTAAGGTGCTGTTTACACGGGAACGCAAACGGGTTGTATCCGCTACTTTTCACCTTCGTATAGTCCGTTCGTTCACACAAGGCCGTAACGGAACCGCGGAAATGGACCCCGCAAACGATAATGGGTTCCAAGGTGGATAGAACGCTCTGGGGGGCCAAACGGATCCGTGTGTACGTCCTATACGATAATTTTCCTGATAACGATGAAGCCATAGCCCCGCCTCTCCCCACCTCTGCTGCTCACTGCTGTAGCTACTGCTACTCACCATGCTACAGATATTAGTGCAAAAATCTACAGCTCCTCTACCACAACCATCAGCAACAAGTGGACATGGAGAACTACATGAACTACATGTTGCTAAATCCACCGAGGAGAATAAACAGAAGGGCAACCAGGCAACCATGGCAACCATGCTCCGGGGTCTTCTTCGCTGCTTTTGGTGTATTTTGTGACGAAAGTACAGCGCCACTTACAGGCCCGGCATATGTACTACAGCGTCTCCAGCGGTCTCGTGTGAACGGACACGTTTATTGAGCCGTATCCGTGTGAATGGAAGAGTTTTTTGATATCGAATTCGTTTTGTTTGCGTTCCCGTGTAAATAGCCTCTAAGAATGAGGAAAGGTGTGGCAGCTTGCTGTAGAGTCAGGTACTTGCAGAGTCATAAGGTTAAGAGACCGTGTGATATAAAAAAAAAACTTTTCTTTGACGGTTTTACGCCTCCAGCAACACCAGCCCAAAAATGTGCCAGGAATTCAACAGCATTGATTCCAACTGACGTTAAATTAAGACTCAATTAGATTACCCTTTAATTAAAGCAGAATCTGACATGTCGTACTCTGCATCACTGCCTTGAAAGAAATTCTATAAAAGTCTATAAAAATGTGGCAGGGGCATGCCACATACCAAAGGGCATCACCTCAGGAGGTAAGAGGCCAGCCGGTTCGCCCGCCATGTTCAGAGTCATGTTACTGCAGTGGAGCACCCAAGGTGTTATAGATACAGACAAGGTAGACCTGTAATTTGCCCGGCTGTCAGACTGCATGCTGGTAAATTACAGTATTCAGCAAGGATTATGGTCTTCGACTCATCCAAAGTGAGGCTCGACGTACAGCCTCGCAGACGACAACTGGAACACCAACATGGACATAAATCTGCTTGTCTGTGTAAGCCGATTTTAAGAAAGGAGGGAGTTAAGCTAATTAAATATGTTGTCCTTGGTCACGTTAAACCAGAAATCAAGCATCAATACTAAAAACTTTTAAGAAGGGAGGACAGAACAAGCTTTAATAATGTGTTGGAAGCAGGAGGCATTTGTAGAATGTGCTCTTTGGTTTAATGTTGTGCAATTTAGTCTTTGTGATGAATGCCGCACCTGTTGGAATTGGAATAAACTATTACATAAAGACTTCAATTTTAAGTTTGAAGAATGCCTTTCAGTAGTGAAAATGGTTCTCGTCATCAACTCGCTCTCGTAAAAATGTTACTTTTCTGTTGCATTTGTGACGCTGAAAATCCAACCGTCTAAACGATGCCCCTAAATGTCATTTACTGGGGAGTCGGAAAGCAGAGCCCTCTTTGTCTCACTTCAGGGAGCATTCCTCAGCCCAGAAGAAATAAACCGTCCTCGCTGCTTTACGACTGTGTTTGTGTTGTCAGTCGGCCAGAAGATCTCTCCGTCCCTCCAGTGAGGTCTCACATTAGACCAGAAAGAAAGTATACAGAAATAACACATCCAGGGGAGATGTTAAGAGTTTTCTTGACCTGTTGGCGGCAGGACGAGCGTACCGTGTGTCAGATTCACCTTCAGGACAAAGGGCTTACTTAGAGAGGTGGAGGAGGGTGCATACTTTAAAAACACGGCTGTTCTTTTCATTTGTGATCATCGGTGGTAAATCAGTTCTGTCTCTTGGCCAGAAAGAAAGGTCCATTCACGGAGGTGGAAGATTTGGTTCAAGTGTGCGGGTGGGCTGCCCCTTCCTCTCAAATACAGGAAACACAAACACAGACCCACCCTAGAGTCTTCGTTTCCTGAAAGTGAAGCTTTTATAATACAATAGCTTTGGAATTTATATTGACATATCTATATATTAGGGCTGCTCAATTGATCATATTTTAAATCGCGATTACGGCTTGCAACGACTACGAAAACAACGTAATCGAAATAAAACGATTATTTTTTTATTAATCAGTTAATTATACTTAAAGTTCAGGGTAATCAACTGTTAAAAACATACTGTTGACATTTTTTTTAAATAAAAAAAATAAAATTGAGGGCTCGTCCAAAAAAAAGACAAAATATTTTTTTTTAATAAATTGATGTTTTCAAAGTAAATGGATAATCGCATTTAATAATCACAATTACAATTATTGACCCAAATAATCGAGATTATGAAAGATCCCCTGCTCATTACTTTTGGGTTAAAAAACTCATGTGTCATCTTAGGAAGGAAATGAGTAGACCCCGCATCTAAATGCCTCCCAGGATGAGTGTCTTCTTAAAGGGGCCACGCGCTACTCCGACATTCCTCAGACTGAGCCAGGAATATAACCGTCTTAATTACAGCTCTGATTCATAACTAAGAGGGGCTTTTATGTGTGGCCAAGTTTCTCACTGGTACACCCTCAAAACGCCTGCCAAGTGCCCCCTGTGACCGACAGTGAGAACCAACGGTAAAAATTGAAAAAGCATGAAAATAATAATGTATTTTATGATAGAGAAAATCAATCTAATTGAAGTTGCTGTAACTCTGCAGAGCAGGAATGTGATCTGATGCTATATTATTATAACTACTGGCACCGCAGTCGACAAATCCATGTCTTCGCTCCATACTTCCTCATCCCTCGCTCATGTTGGCTTCTCTCTCAAAATCCTAAATACAGATTGCACAGGGTTTTGTTTTGTGTTCCCTTTAAACGGCGCTGTATCATTGTCATCTAACTACTCCTGTATTCGTGGATTAGTCATGACAAGCTTCCGTACGGGAGGAGAGACTCGAGAGGCAATAATCTGCTCACGCCGATTATCTCAGATTTTACAAAAAGCCCTTTTTATCTCCTAGGGTTACGATTTGGCAGATTGGATAATAGTTTAAGAAACATATCAAGTCTTTTATTTTTCTCATCAGGTGGTATAATACCCTCTTTTCGGGTAATGCATGTCAGGTAGAGATGACAGGAAATTAGGAGAGAAAAACATTGTGAATGCCGGCTACTACTACTAGAATATTCTTTGAATATGAAACTCTGTCGTCAATTCTTAAATAAATACATTAATTATTGAATTGCTGCCGTTTTATTAAAAGCTAGTTCACACAGGGAAATTCAAGCACCCAGAATTGAAAAGATGATTTTTAAACTTGGATGACTAGCTAGCTGGATGTCACAATGACTATGTGGGAAAGCTGCTTATTTCTGCTTCTGAGACAAAAAACATAAAGGTTAAAGGGGCGCTAGTTTTCTTATTTGTAGCCTAAGAGGCGGGACATCTCTAAAAAGGTTGACCAATCACAACAGAGCAGACTGGCCTCTGGTTTCAGACAGAGGGTGAAAAGAGGTGCACAGGCAGTATGAGAAAAAAAAGAGCTTTTTGAACATTAAATATGAAAGTGGAAATGATCATAATAGGCCCCTTTAAATATAATGGTAAATGTACTTTTTGAAAAGTTAAGAATAGGCAAGTATACTCATACGATCAGTAATCATTAAAATCATATACATATCAGAATTGGGGTCGAGTATATAATTACTGGCTCGCTCAAATCTGTGCATCAATGTATGTCTTATCAAATGATTATTTATGAATATGTTAAAACTCCCAGCACTTTCATCTTCTCCATGCAGTTCTCCCTGCTACAACTAGGACAGCAGGCTACACACACGTATCCACTAGATTAACAGTGATTTTGACAAGCATGCACCATAAACAATATTGGACAGATGGTAGCCATTACAGTCCAGTGATGGCTTCACTCGATAAAAAGATCACACACTAGGATAAATCAAACGCAATGGGGGGGATTAGGATTGAATTCACTCTATAATCATTTTAATTATACCATAAGTACATTTGAGCAAAAGGAGTCCACAAAAAGCGAATTAAAATATATTGAATATCTGGAATTTGAGAAGTTATACGTGTCAGCACAAGCTAAGATCCGTCTCATTTTAAGATATCATCGCCGTTATGAGTGAGAGGATGATGAGAGGCTAAGGTATGAGCTGTTGAAAACGATACATGTCTGAGAGGCTGTTTCTATTTAGACGCCCTGCCCCCTCCGCTACATCTCCCACCTCCACCCCGCCTTCTCCCCCCCCGTTCCCTTGCTCTCCCTGCTGCCAGAGGCCTTGTAAAATTGGCACAGGTTCTACCCCGGCTCCCAACCAAAATCGCTGCCTAAGTGTTTCCACTCCGCTACCTCTAACATGGCCTTAGTAGCACAGCTCACAGAGGGAGATATGTGGAGGAAAAGCGGCTTCTGCTGTCACTTGGGGCGTGAAGAAGCAGCTCCAGATCGAACTAACTGCCGTTTTTTAGTCTCGACACTGCATTACGTCCATTTCAAAAATAACAAATGGAGACTTAATTAAAAACGGAGAGATCATATAATGTGAGTCAGCCAGGAGGATACGCTGCAAAATTCTTGTACTCCTCCTCACCAACAGAACGGTCTTTGTTTGGGAGGCTTTAGCAGAGCGGATGCGAGCGAGGCATTCTGCCGCTGAAGTCAGAATGCCTCCTTCTTCCTGCTCGGTCTCAGAGGTGTTGAAAACTTCCCAAAGCACATTCCACTCCGACAGACACAAGGAAAGAATTCAACGCGCTGCTCGTGGGGGAAAAGGCATCTCTTTTGGAAAGAAAGAAACATTCCTATTGATGCATATAATATCTGTCAGACTCAAGGGAATTCAAACAAATCAGGGATGAGTGAAACTCTTCTCTTAAATAATGTTAGAGCTCTTGAAAGCATCTGCGCGGGTTTCCAGTCCAGCGACTTTTCTGCAGAGCGACCCTCTGGTTAAAGGTCATTCCTCAAGCTCTATCCACACTATATTCACACCACCACAAAGTTCCCATCACCGCAGACCAGAGTATACTGGGAAACCCACACAACCTCCACCCCAGACAAAATAGACTGCTCATATAAAATAAGAGTTGGCTTTGCATAGAGCATGAAAGTGGACATTTTTGGCCAGTCAGACTTGTAAACAATACAGAGGGTATTTTTAGGGGCCTCAATTTGATATTCTGAAGTCCTTTGGTCTATTTTAGGTCCAGTGCTGCAGGAATTGGGAGTATTCGCACTAATGTATTTATAATAAGGCATACGAGCTAATGGAGGATGCTGGAAGTGAGTTTGCCTGTGTGTCTACATCCGTTTATGTGTGAGGGGGGGAAATAGCCAAGTCTAGCAGAAGAATTTCCACGGTCGAAACTAAAAGCGGAAGACTGAATCTAGACAAAACAAAGGCGCAGCCGAAAGCGTCAGCCAAGGAGAAAGGCTGAGGCGTATAGTCGGAGCATCTCAGCGCACAAACTCAATGGCATCCAATGAGACGCTGGAATAATAGAAGCCATCACATCGAGAACGGCATGTCTGAACAAACAAAGCGACTTCACTTAAGTCCTGACCTTCACTCCTATTGAAAGGAGGCATCTCATCTGATGTGTGAGTTTGGCTCTGGTCCTCTGTTCAAACGACTCACTTTTCTTTTAAACCAATTCCTGGGCAATTGAAATAAGAGCTTGATGAAAGATTGGCCATCATCAAAGAAGCAGTCAAAAAGGGGAATGAGATGAGAGCCAGCCCAAAGAAGAAAGAAAGAGTATAAGACTGTGACTGCTGTTTATCAGATCGTTCCGAGATTAAATTCCCTTCAAACCATATCAGAAACAAAAAGAACAGACAGCTCTTTGGCTGGCAACATAAGAGGACGGACGACAAATAGGCAATCACAGAACTCCCCGAGAGACTCGGAAGAAAGTTACACATGAAATGTTCCTATTAACATTCACATCTGACACACACACACACACACACACACACACAAAATCCAATATTAAACTTCTGTTTTGTCTGTGGGCTCAAAGTTTTGGGGAAATGCAGTGAGGATGTTTCATAGTACACTCTGATACCAATCCAGAATCTAATCTAGCACCTACGTGGAGGCTTTGATGTTAGAGGGACGCGTGGGTGGGCATGTCTCTGCGATTACGAAGAAGTGGGCAGCTTGCATCGCAGTTGATTTGTCGCGTTAGATGTATGACAAGATTCAGAAAGAGTTCTGGTGTCCCGAAAAAACAAGTCGCTTTCTAACTGCCATTGTCAACACCGATCAGATCTAAACTTCACTTCCACCAGTCCGACACCTACACTTAAGATTTCACTTAATCCCAAACACTGCACCCGATCATTTACAAACTACTTTCAAACTATAGTGTGGAGGTACGGTGTAAACACATGACAATCATTCTAATGAGAGACAGGTGCTCTGATAATGCTGACACTGAACTGCATCGTGCAATTATACTCAGTCAACACACAAATACACGCAGTTTATAAGATAATCTAAGTCTGGACTCGAGTCATTTGAACTGCATATATAAAAAGGTTAGTGTCTTACTATCTTTATAATTTGATAATGCAAATTTGACAGAAACAGTATGTAGGATGTTTTGGGATATTTGTACCCATTAGATAACAGGCCATTGTAACATTTGGGCTAACATTAAGACAGTTCTGTTCAAATCTATATATCTTGCTCATGAAAATGTGATAGAAGTAGTATGTAATATATGTTTTGGGAAATCAGGGTATATGCAGGAATCCTGAAGTCAACTGTAAAACCTTTTAAGACCTTTTTTAAGACCCTTTCCACACATTTTAAGACCTCATCGCCACTTGGAGTTCTAACCGGTTACCTTGGCGACACACTTCACCACACATTCACTATATACAGTATTGATTGTCCTTCCTCCTTATCTTCCAACCATTTGGACGCAAACTTGCATTTCCCATAACGATGTTTAACAACCGGCGTAAACGGAGCTTCGCGCTATCAAGCAGTGAGCGTGCGATGTCCTGTTCAGATGACGTCAAACCCAACGGGATGCCATCAATAAACTACACAGAATCACACTACACACCTACGCCATGATTACATTCAGGCAGACTGTAGAACACAACCTCTTTGGACCATTTAGATACTTATTGAAAACAAGCTACTAAATGTAACACCTTGGAAAATACTTTTTAATAGCCTAAATTGATTCATCAACTTTTAATACTTTTTAAGACCCCGCGGACACCCTGCAAATATTTGACCATTATGCAATTAACTTCTGTTAAAATCTACATATTTTGCTTATCAACACTTGGTCTAAAGAATATAAATTATTAGGACACTTTGGGGCAAAAAGAAGGTTAAATATACATGAAGCTCACACAGCCTTGAACCTGATTCTCCTGAGCACAGAAACCACTGCGTACTGCTGGATGTTACGTAATGTTTTATGAGCCGAGGGCACGAGAAGCTCCCACATTAAGAGGGTTTTTGGAAAGGTAGAGAGGGCTCACACAGCAGTGCGAGTCTGCGGAGGAGTCTTCCTCCCACACACTCAGGCTCTTGATTAATGTAATGCCAGCTCATCACCACACAGGAAGCTGCTGGCTGACAGGGAGATAATAGCAGCTGGTGTGGAGTTGGAGGACATCAAGGAAGAGCTGCTACTTGTGCGTGGTCTGCAGTGGTGACCCTAATGTCTTTAGGCATGTCGTGATGTGAGAACGCTTTCTGCATCAGTTGTTTGTAACTGCTTTTCTAATTCAATGTATCACATGCAGACACACAATGAGCTGCCATTAAGCAGAAACGTGAATGAAGAAGGCTGCAAATAGTCTTATCCATCAAACAGTCATGACACCTTAAATGGATTTGGCCATCACTTAGAGAATAATGACCTTAATTGACCAAGAGTGCAATCCATTACAGACAGCAGCTGTTTACCTGTGAAGAGCTTAGTGATGGCCTTGTTCTGTCGCCGGGCGGAGCAGATGAGCAGCAGCCAGGGAGGCAGGAACTCCAGATGACTGGCCAGGAGCTCTGCGATGGTCCTGGGGGAGCCCACGGGGGATTTCTGCTCCCCCTCACCCAGCTGACAGCCCTCATCGATGGAGTCCACCAGTAGGAAGAGAGACTGCTGCGGAGGCTTAACGCTCAGCAGAGGCAAGAGGACACACCTGAGGACAGAGGGAAAAGTCAAAGAGAAAACATTAACTGTTAGGGAATCATTTGCTTAGGTATTCAACCTTCGACCCAGTTCATCGTTTTCTCTCTTCACTGTCTCTTTCCCCGTGGCATAGTTCTACGGCCTTGGGTATTGCTGCTATCTCTCTTTAGGAAGGGCAGCTTGGGCGCATTGCTGTTGCCAGTCTGTGACAGAGCACAAGCCGCCATGAGGTAGTTCACTGTTCAGGGACGTAGGTTCCCTGACGCACATTCTTTTCTATGGACGAGAGCTCTAGTTAGATTCAGGGTCCATAATTGTTTGGTCTCGCTGATGAAGAATGTTGATTATTACACTTCGAACTAGTTAAAACCTCGAGCTGCAGAAGAGTTCTTCAGAATTGGTTTGGCAACCGCTCTGTCAACTCGTGACACACCACCTGTCTTGTCAATTCTCCGGCCGTAACTCCAAATAAACCACCAGTGTTTTGCCATCGCCACCTCGTGTCTCTCTGAGTCCTGTTTCCAATTGCTTCAGAAGTTTCCCCCACAATCATGATTTCATCTTTCGGTTGCGTTTTGACAAATAAGAAATGTTTTTGTTTAAAAGCATTTCAGAGAGACAGCACTCGTCTGAAGGCAGATGTCGAGTACAATACAAATAAAATGTTTCTTTTAGACATTGTGGAGCTTCACAAGTGAAAATGAGAGGTTGTCTAAATTAGTATTAATACTATTGTAACAAAATTGTAATTCCTTTTAATGACGCCATTGTATTTCCTGCTAATTATAGCATTAGGCTACTGTTCGCCATTAGCATGCCTAATGTTGACTCAGAATCTAATTTTCACTCTGACTGGCGCCAGCAAGCACCAGGCGTCTGCTTAAACTACACTTATTACATTTGGATGAACTGTTAAGTGTCAACTTGAATATTATAAGTTTGTTTTTTCAGAGGGATGAATCATGTTCCCAGAACCTCCAGAACATATGGTAGGTCAGGGGATGATTACTCCTCTTCTCAAGTTCTGGCTGCACTAAGTAGATACTGGAGGCAGAGCACGAGTCGGTCAGATTGAGCTTCAATGGTCATGTTTGTTACTTTGTAATTGGCTGCATTAGACAGGAAGCTGTTAATTTGTCCACAAGCTACACATACACATACAGTCCAATCAAACACATGTTTTTCTCAAGAAGAAAATATGAACCATTTTTATATTGAAAATCTGAATCAGAAATACTAAAAAAAATCCCAGGGTGAAATTGGTTTTCGTGACCATTGTCCCATGAATAGAATTAATACAATTAAATATAAATAAAATGTAATGTATTATATCATTTTAAAAAGTAATAATGTGCTATAAAAGATACAAAATATAAAACATAAGAAAGTAAAATGTCCAATAAGAGATAACAAGGTGCCAGCATATTGACTCAGAGTGCCTGACGCTCAGAGGGAGGGTTAAACAGTCAGATGCCAAGAGGGAGGAAGGACTTCCTGTGTCTCTGTGGTGCATCTCGGTTGAATGAGTATTTCACTGAAGGTACCCTTGTGCCAGATGTAATACTACAAAACAAAAACATGCACCTGCTGACCTTCTGTGATTCAGACCAAAGTTCATACACTTTTTCACCAATGATTTTCAATGACTTCTCCATGACCTTTAGCTAACTTTCCATGACCAAAAACATCACTCTCAGCGTACCACTGAAAATGGTTTATTTTAACATGGAACAGGAAAATAAGGTCTGCATATGAAACCTGTTGTGCCTCTGAAACAAATCAAATAATAGGCTTACTAGCTTCTACACGCTAAAGCAACTCAAATCTCTCTCCAGCAAAACACTCGTCAGTTAAATGCCGTTTTACGTTCATTATTATACGATACAGTATTTATTATCATTATATGTCGGCGATTAGATACAATATAAATTATATTTGATGCAACTTTAGTTACATTTCCATGACTTTTCCAAAACTTTGGGAAAAATATTGTTTTCCAGGGCCTGGAATTAGCATTTTGAATTTCCATGACTTTTCCAGGTTTTTAATGACCGTAGGAAGAACCCTGTCAGACACTGAAGCTGAGACAACGAGGACAGGAGGAAGAGTGTGAAATCGCATTAACCTCTTCAAAATATTACTTGGTAAATCGTCCTAGTGTTATTACTGTGTTGGTTCCTGGTGGGGATTTTCTTATTTATGAAAGCAAAGGTTTGAGAACAGTATGATATTTACACATAATGTTGTAAAATTATGTGTAAATGTTTCAATCTATCAAAATAACAGTAATGCATACATCTGTGCTGGTTCCGTGTCAGGCATGATTAAATATCTGAAGTGTATTCATCTCTTAACATGACGAATACCACTTTACATTCGGGCTGCTCGATTATGGCAAAATCATAATTATTTGGGTCAATAATTGATATTGTGATTATTAAATACGATTATTCATTGACTTTGAAATGTTTTAACAGTTGATTACCCTGAACTTTAAGTATAATTCAACTGAAAAACCATAAAAAAATAATAATTATAAAAAAATAATCGTTTTATTTCGATTACGTTGTTTTCGTAATCGTTGCAAACCATAATCGTAAAATACGATTAAAATACGATTAATTGAGCAGCCCTACTTTACATATAGTTCATCTTTCTCAGTGTCAGGTGTCGGGTGTCAATTCAGTATTTCTGCAAGACATTATTTCATGAAAGATGATGTTTTGCTATCTGGAGGTGCAACATGGTAATCAAGAAGGTGATTTTCTTGGGCCGTACCATTCTCAATTGGTCAGGAGTTAAGCGTTTAAATACGTCTCCATTCAGCACATATTGCATCCATTAACAGGCCCACTGCGGATGCTTTGAGCTCACAGGAACATCCAGAGTAGATACAGCCTTATATAATCAGCGGGCTTTTTTTATTCGACACAAAACAGCCGAGAGCTAAATGTTTAGCCTTGAGTTTTCATCACAGATGTGAAGAGGAATGTGTTGAGCAACTATCATGACAAATACACATGCAAGATTTGTCAAACAAACAAGTATCCCTACAACTTACGGTACATATTGATGTTTAAATAGGAAAAGCCATTAAAGCCCCGTGGCGTACAGCGATAAAGTCAACATGAAGTATGGCACTCCGCATCAAGCATCGCATCAATATGCAGCCGAGCACACAGAGATATATCAGTTTCAATGCTACATTAAGCTGGCATCATCTCCATACTGCAAGCTAGACATGTATGCATGGTCCATTGCTTATGTATCACTTCACACATTAATGCACACTGATGCTAAAGAGCTAGCCCAGGCATTTTCTGTTCTGTGGTTTGTGCTGGCAGGACCTCTGCTCCTCTGTGACTGCCTGCAACAGTTTGAGCTGTAAAATGTCCGTTTGGGGGAAAAGTAATTGCCCAACATTCAGAAAATTACTTCTAGCCCAACTGGCCGTGATAAAGAATCTAAGGACTTCATATTAGTGACATTGTAATTGGGGGGGGGGGGGGGCAAACACTTAAGAAGAGGTTGAGCAAATCAATTAACATGAAAACTTGATTCAAGAGTGGAGGGACGGCTGCAGTGCATTTGAGGATTCAGGGGAAGATGTTAAATGCGGTCCCCTTCCAGAAGATGGGACTCTTCACCTACCACTCGTTCCTAATGGAGCCGACATTGCTTGTATTCTTTGTCATAAAAACGGTTTTAATGAGACTTCTTCTGGATGCTCAACAGCCTGTCACTAAGCCTGTGGCGGCTCCAATGCCATTTCCTTTTAAGTATGTACCATTTTAGGCTTATCTTTTACCCATAGCTCATTATCTTTAAGCACATGGGGGCGGGAAGGACTGGAGTGAAGGTCTGTGTGCTCTCAGTTCAACCTACTGGGACATACAGAAGAGGCTATTACTATAGAGAAGTGTAAGTGTCAAAACTGAATATTGCATAACAAAAATCCCATAAATTATGTAATGCTTAATATTATTTACCTCAGTGAAAATATGCCATATTTTTCTAAATTTCAGTTTCATTTTTGTATTTTGTGTCTCTCCTGGGACATGTCTCCATGCTTTAATGTTCAAAAAGCTCTTTACTTTTCTCATACTGCCTGTGCTGCAGCACCTCTTTTCACCCTCTGTCTGAAACCAGAGCCCAGTCTGCTCTGATTGGTTGGCTGGCTGGCTCTGTTGTGATTGGTCAATCGCTTAGAGTCCAATGGAGGCGTTTCAGGCAGGGGGGGGGGGGAAAGGATGCTCCAGAGCCACTATTTCATGGATGCTACGTCATCGAGTCCTGCCGAAGGACTGTTCCAATGTCCAGGATGCTTGGAATTCTACAGAGGCCGGTGTACTTCGCTGCGGGGGCTGCACATGTGTAGACTCTGGTCTTAAAATCCCCACAATTTCCAAATCTTTGGCAGAAATCGCGCTCCATTTAAGGCGGGGCCTCGCATAGGACACACACCTCTTAGCCTGTTCCACAATTCTTCGTTTTCCGAGGCTAGGAAGGATTTTTGCCTCGCTTCTGAAGGAAGTGACTCGGAGGTACATGTGCTACCAAGCAAGCCTCCTCGACATTGAGAAACACCCAGGGATTTTTGCTTTTGCAGACCATTGACCCATTACAAAAACCCATAGAACTAACTAACTACAGGAAAGGGAAACCCCCAAAAGCATAATAGATGATGTAATGATAGTCTTTGGGAAAACAACATTGGATTGGAACATTTGGTGCTGATGATTGGCATTTACTAAGACCGTTTATATGCATATTTTAGGCTTCATAATAAAGTGTACTGCTTATTTCAGTTCTTCTAAAATCACACTTTATCTTGACCAATGCCTTACATAAAATGCCAATAACTAACATTGCAAATTAAAACATTCATTTGAAGCGTCCTTTCCAAAATGGTTGCCGATTAATCGAATATTCGAAATTATTCATGTATTCGAATATTAGTTATGAATATTTTATAAAAAATGTTTTTAATCAATTTTTTTGGGAGTGATGCCTAAGTTGATTACATATTATCAAATTGAATAACCGTGTGTGGCGGCAAAGTACATAGACATTTTGACAGGAGAGATTTAGTTTTGTGAATCGCCTCCGCACATGAAAGCTGTAGGCCTATAGATGTCAAACTGTGATCATCAGTTCAATACATATGACAAATTCGACTTTCTACACCTATTTGAACATGTATGAATTTTTTTTGGAACATTTTTTTATTTTTATTATAGGATATGTTCATTTCCGTTAACCGGTTAACCGTTTTTTTGGGGGGTCGATTATTCGAATATACATTTGCTTTCAAATTCCAATCCTTACAATGTAGCTGATTAGTTTTAATGCATAAAAAATGGGTTTTAAAATGTTAAATATTTGGTTAAATGATCATCACAAGTCTCCAAAGCCCAAGGCAAAGGATCCCATTAACTTGTGTTGTACAGCAAAACAGTCCAAAAACACAGAACTCTTTCCCCGAGCAGTTTGAACTCTCAGTGGGAAGGAAGTCAGTGCAAAGTGTGTCCAACCTTCACACTCGGTCGTCATGTTGTTCAGCCTTTCAGAAACAGAGTCCATCACTCCATATGATGGCTGCAGCCCACAGAGAACGTGCGGCGCCATCTGGGAGCCTTGCCAAAAGGAATATCCATCCACAGGGGTGAGTGTGAGTGTGTGTGTGTGTGTGTGTGTGTGTGTGTGTTGTGTGTGTGTGTGTTGTGTGTGTGTGTGTGTGTGTGTGTGTGTGTGTGTGTGTGTGTGTGTGTGAATGGCTGTGTCTGAGGCCATGTTGCCTACTGAGACAATCAAATCCACGGTGACAGCAAGCGGGCCAAACAAAGAGGCATTCTTCCCTCACAATCCAGCTACTTTCGGGCTGTCAAAGAGTCAAAAGACAAGGGCTGCAGACAAAGAGAACTCCCCGGGATACTAGATGGAGAGAAAATAAGCTCGGGAAAAGCCGATTTAGTTTGCCAGAAAAACCTGCGGCATACCTGAGCCAGAAACTTTTAAAGCGATTCAGCCACACACCGTGAGATTGCACATGTTCCAACTTTTAAGTCCTCGACATATAGCTAAGTTGATTTGCTACTAAGAAACAAGAGAAAAAGGGGAAAGAACTTGATGTGAATTGCATCTACCATTTCTCCATTTGTGTTTGCATCCGCGGCCGCTTTCCCCACAATGTGCAAAGTGAAGCTTTCAGTGTGACGTTCAGTGAAGATGTCTGGGCCGACAGGGCAGCACCGGGCTCGTAGCCAGCGCCTTACACATTTACACGGCTCATTTTATAGAGCGGGCGGAGAGCCTGAAATCCATGCCACATACTCAAACATGACACACATAAACGCTGCCCAGGATACAGCCGAAGCCCAACATAAACATACGGTGAAACGTTCAATCCAGGTCCGGCCTTGACATCGCTCTATTAATAGAAGAGAGGCCAACTGGTGAGTGGAGCTTCAGACGGACCACCACGACGCAGAGTGGTACTGACAAACCTTTCAGACAGTATCAGCAGAAAACTAGAGATACTTTTCAATAGAAGAAACCCACATATCTTCATTTACTCAATTGCAGGAAGCTTGTCAGCGCGTTTGCAAAGTCAGGAGAACTTCAACAACCGCTGAGTCATGCAACAGCTCGCCCAAAGCAAAGAGACAACTACCTTTAAGATTCTGCCCTCGTACTTCCTTATGCAATTCGTACATTATGCATAAGTGCAATCATGCTGTTCAGAGTAATCACACTGATGCGGACAATAAGATTGATGTGTTTGGAGCTGAGAGCAAATGTTCTGAACAGCCCGGCCTGCTGTATTATCCCCGCTACATCAGCCATATGCTCCCGTTTCCTCCTCAATCTGTTATCACATCACACTCCACTTTTATCTGATTGGACATCAACTCTAAATCTAAAAGGCTTCATTACAGTTTATGTAAAGTGGGTATGAATTGCGTTGAATAAAGCTTGTTTTGCAAAGCTTTTTATAAGTCAAGGGTTTGATGGAGAGTGGTACACAGGAGCAGAAATGCAGTTATGTAAGCGGAGGACAGACATATTTATATTCGTTTGTGCTGAGAGCCTTTCATTACACAGATAACCCTCTGAGAACCTTGCAGCAGTAAATTAAAGTTATTTTTTGAAATACAGAAATGCCCATTGCAACCATTTGTTCATCAGAGGTGAATTGAGCAAGGTTTTTAAAAATCCATTTAACTTAAACCACATTGTGTCTAAAGAGACCGGGCTTGAAAGTATGCAGACATTTTTCACTAAGTGCTCAATTTATCAACATTTCCGTCGACGTGAAGCTCCTCTGCGCACATTTCAGATTTTAGGGAGTTGTTTTCGACATAAGTTAGGGTTGAGTTATTAGAGACGGCTGCTGTTTGGAATTTGTAAAGCTCAGATGCTGATCAATTCCTCATTGAAGATTTCATCTCCTCTGTCTTTAGTGGCAATTTCTCTTGGTCAGTCAGTCAGTCGGTCGGTCCACCACTTCTCAACAAATACTGGAGGAGTACTATGAAGATTTCTACAGACATTGATGTCCAAAAATTGGCATGGAATAGCTTTGTTTACCAATTTTACATTAGGCGCTTTCACACTTTTACCCGTACTTTTCCCGTTTAGTTCCGTTAGCACCTGGAATTTTGCGTTCACACCAAAAAGAGAACTTAGCTCAGAGAACTTTTACCCCCATGTTAGTGCCTGCTAGAGAGGTGGTACTATCGTGGGGAGAAAAAAGTACCAATTTCTGATTGGCTGGGCGAATTGCAAACCACGCCCGTGAAACACTCCGAAAAGTGTTTTGAAGCCGCCATTGTATTTGCTGGCATTAGCATTATTAGCATTAGCATTAGCCCCGCGCACCAACGCAGAGAGAATAACTTATGGCAACACAAAAAGAAAACATGGGAGCGGTGGAGATGAGGAGGTTCTGGCGAGTCGGCGTTCTGGCGATTTACTTGGAAGGCCAGTCCCCAACTCCAAGGGACTTCCGGACGGGGACTTCGGGTGGCAGTATATGCCGTGAAGAAGAAGAAGTGACGTCAGCGGCTTCATTTGCGTAATCTTCCCTCAAGGAACTTATTCCGGTGTGAACGTGATCGGCTCTTAGTTCCATGGGGGAACTAAGTGCTGGGAACTAAGAACGGCAAAGTACTTGGTGTGAAAGCGGCTATAATAAGGACGTCTTTCATTTTCTTATGTTAATTAAGTTCTTGTACAGCTGCATGTGGAAGGGAAAGGTTTACAAGTTATTTAATGTATGTATAATGTTGGTATTGGCACAACAATTCCATTTGGCACCAGTTGTTTAATATACCCGGACCAATTCTGCAAAAGCTGAAACTCTGAAGCATGTTGCCCTTCAGGACACACCTACGTCAGTGATGAAAAAGTAGGTGTTTTCTACAAGCTGTCAGCAATACATTACCTCATATTCTGATATAACACATCAGCAACAAAAAACAATGCAATTGGGTCATGCAAGTATTTAAAAAGTGCTTGTTTCTGCGGTTCTGAAAACATGCTGGACAATGTGAGAATCTGATCTCGGCTTAATGGATTTGCACAATCAATTCTGTGCTGGATCCTGAGCAGACAAATGCCTCCGGCTGTCTGAGGAACAATGTCCTGGAGACTGCTTGGTCAGGGGGAAGCGAGGTCGAGTGAGAGCCAACATCTTACACAAAAACAACCGTTTCTTTTAGAGACAAGCCCAAAATGGAGCCTCGCAAACAACCCTAACTAATGTCCTTGAAACCCAAACTTCGTGTTGCTATCTGATGATATTAGAATAAAGTCTTATCTTCTTTTTGATTTTAAAAAGCATGTCATGGGATGGGTCACACACAGTGATCACATTGTTTTTGTGAGGGTGAGGGGCTGCATTTTGGAGCGTTGTCCATCTTGACATCTAACCCACCCTTCAATTACATCACATCATATGTTTGCTGTTAAAAAATATGATACTCTCTTGAGTTGCCATTGGTAGTCAATACACCTACCTTGTTAAAACGTTTTTTAGATGTATATTTAATGAAAAACATTCCCATCCAGCCTCATCAATCACCATTCAAACTCCTTAACCCCTATAATGCAGGCTATTAATGATTTGCTAAAGTGTAAACACCGTTTCTGGAAAGCGCACATACCTAGGATAACTATTCCAAGCCCCCGAGCTCTTCCCAACCCAGACGAGGTGTGCATTCCTGGCCGGCTATCCAATACTGTCAAAGGATTCTGAAATTTCATCCTTTTCAACCCCCTCCCTCTTCTCCCCGCCGACACTCCTGCCACAGTTTGCCTCCGAACCGTTCTCTCTGCTCTCCTCACACAACTGTCTTTGTGTTCAAAAGCCTCAACACATGAATGAATACACACAGTCCTCATGCATTTCAACACGGACAAGTAAACCTGCAAGGTGTCCGCTGCCAGCCAAGAGAGGATTCTGTACATGGATCAACATTCAGCAGATTTCTGGTGACAAAAAGGTAGCCGTGTGAGCTGGATGGAAGAGATGGCATATCAAACGAATAGAATTTGGGATGTCGTGATTCCAGAAAGGCATTAGTCTGCCTCAATAGCCAAAACAAAGCCATGTCCTTCAACTGGTCTTTAGGGCAAACAAGCCATCATTTCGTTTTTGATATGCTTTTTGCCAAAACCATATTTTACAAGACTACATTTGAACTAATGCCAGAATAAGGGGAGCCCAATTGGTACCATCGGGTACTACAGCATGTACTGTCGAAAATCAGTTTTGGCATGGACTTGAAACTGAAGAATATACTATGGTGATATCCTTAAATAGCATAGTGCTAAAACAATGAGTACATCACCAATAACACTTAAATCACACTTCAACTAAAAGACCTAAAACCAAATATGTTCGACTAGATTCTTATTATAAGCAATGGGATCCAAAATATGCAAGAAAATTAAGAGGGCCAGAGTTTGAACCGTTTGGATGTTTCACAGGGGACATTTCTGCCTTGCTTTTCTCAATACTACGAAGTTGGATGTCTCACTTGGAAATATGTGATGTCACATGTTTACATCAATCAGAGCACAGCATTATTTGAATCAAAATGTAATGGCAGATTTGCAAGTGTTTGCTTTTGTTGCCAAGGCCCTGTCAATCAAATGTGATCAATCCACACCCACAAAGTCTTTGTAAAGCAGAGTAGCTGAGTTTTAAAGTGACAAAATACACATAAATAATACCTAAATATATTGTTTCCAATACTTTAAATCATGCAAAAATCATTTACAGATTCTAGTTACTTAAAATACTTTTTTCTCTAATTGTAAATGGGATAGGCTACTTTCTGGTTTTGGAAAATAAGTTAGACGAGATAATCAATTTCAAGCCAAACCTTGGATTCTAGGAACGTACGATGGGTATTTTTAGAGACCAAACACTTTTCATTGAGGATTTGTCAAAGGATCTCAGGCGCCATCGCATATGAGCTTTAATTTATTTGAGTGGGATATAACAATAATATGAATGACTTATGTATGCCCACACAAGCGTGTAGGCACATCAACACAACCCTCACAGACACACACACACACACCCGCCTGTGGTGTGGAGACTGAGGCTGGTCGAAGATTGCTGAGTCATCGTTGCAGCCACACCAGTACTGCTGTTTCTTCTCATCTGCTCCACTGGAGTCGATGCGTCACACTGGGAGACTTTTTTTTGTTCCTAAAACGTGGCCCTAATCTGCAGAGAGTTTTCCACAGCCGTGCACCACATGAAAGGCACGGGGCGCTTTCATTTAGCGTCCCTTAACCCCAATAAGCAGGGCCGCCCAATGTGCGACAGTCACAAAGTCAACATAAAGAAGAAAACCCACAAAGCTCCCTTGCATACTCAATAAAAAACGTCTTAGTTGGGTTTATTGAAACTGAAATGTGTCCTAATTTGAACTATGGTCAAAATCAGACAAAGGGAGACTTTAAACAGAGTTGAATTGACCGTTTTCCACTAATCTCACATTCTCAAAGGTTTTTTTTCCACATGTATGGAATGATTAGATCTCAAAATATTGCTGGAAGTTGGTAATGTCATGATGTCTTGGTAAATGACCTTTAAAAGCCAAACAATATTTCATGTTCACTCAAGGCTATTAGACCCGATTTAATCCTGCTTCTTTCTTTGGTTAACGTCACTACTCATCTAAATTAGTTTGGAACAAAGAGGACGTTTTACAAAGTCATGTTTGATGTAGTTTCCAGAAAATAAAAAAATCAATCAATCGTTTTGTCGAAAATCTGGACCTCAGTATCAATGTCTTCCGCTGACACGCTATGGGAATAAAACACTTCCAAGTAACTTCAAATTTCTTTCACAAATGTAAGCCCCGGCCATTCATCATTACTGAAGTCTGTGCCCTTTACAAAGAAACGCAAACTTGTCCAGCTGCAATTCTAGCCTTACTCATGTTCGGCCCAACAGCAGATCAACATAAGGTCACACCTAGACTAAAAGGCAGCTTTGTCCAATCAGCAAAAAAACCCTGTTGCCTTTAGTTTGACCCACATGCCTGGGTTAAATCCACCTATTTGAAGCCAGCTCTTTTGTCCAGAAGGGAGAAAGTGAGGCATGTTGGATGGCTAGTGGTTTAAAATGCATTCAAACTGGAGGATTCCAGTCAAAATACAGCAGTGGCCTTTGATAAAGACAATACAGTGATTAATTAAACAGAGGAATGTGCTTTGGCTCTGTCTACAGATACAATCCTTGACGGCACAATACAAGTGTCAAACCCTTCAGATAGTACAGTGCAATGCAAGTAAGGGTATCGAGTGTATTGTCGGAACAAGACATCAGCTTGTTCTGGTAGACTTGAAGCAGAGGAAAGGTGAAACTGCTTTTTATCAGGATCATAACCTTTGCTTGCATTAAAATGAAAACACATTCTAGTGAAGCTGGGGGATATGGATGTAATCAATACAACAGGATGGTTTTCCATTAAATATTAAGGCTGCAACTAAGGGCTATTGTTAATATCATTTCATGCAAGTTCTACTAAAAATGTCCATTCTATGTTACTGTAGGTAAAGGAGACATCTTAAAATGCCATTTATCTAACATATGGTCCATAAATCCAACAATATTCACTTGGCTATCACTAGAGATTGAGAAAACTAAAATATATTTCCATTTGAGAAGCTGGAACCATCGCATGTGTGTGTGCATTGTGGCATTACAAAGGAAAAGACAAATTGTTGATAGAAAGTTATAAAACCCAGCGCTGGGCAGAAATACACACATTTGCCCGATTGAAGGCCTTGAACCAAACCATGGTTAATAGGTATAATTAACATCTGCATGTGTTAGACAGTGTGCAAGACAGCCTATTTGCACCTTTTGAGATAAAACATAGCGTTAAAAGCTCTGGTTGTCAGTGGTTGCAGACATACAGATGTCAAAGATCAGGTTGCACAGAGTGGACGTAAAACCTGTGTCTGAACCAGTTTCAATGTATTAGCACAAGCCGGGTGATTACTATCAACAAACACACTTGTTTGTCTTTGACTCGGCTAAAGAATTTGACGGGGCCTCTTGTATTCACTCACTAGCTATCATTTAAAATCACAGCTGGAAGGAAGTTGGGCGGGGGGGGTTAAAAGCCCCCCCAAAATCGGCGTTAAACAAGGCCCTTAACTCAATGAAACCTGTATAACTTTTATTGAGTAAAGCACAGGCCAGAATATGCTCTATCGAATGAGGTATGCATCCCTCTGTGAATGGTTATCCCTGCTGTAAATGAAAGGTCATAAAGTGCGAATGATAATTAAGTTGTACATCCTTCATGTTCTTTTAATCTCTAAATGTCACATACAGCCGATCATCTTCCTGGAAGCAGATAGCATCTAGAACAGTAGAAGAGTCGTGTGGATTATTTGTGTACAACGGTGCTTTTACACCTCACACGGCGATAAGGCAACTGCCGAAGTGCTTATGTGGCTCGTAAACTAAACAGGCTGCGGTGATAAGCATGGTGTCTTTGTTGTCCGCAGATTTAGAGCTGGAGGTTTTGCCAGAAAACTTGTTTCATGATGCGAAGATGAGCAAATGTGACTGTCAAAAGGCCCCGGACACTAAGCGTGACACAGATCAGAGCTGAAGTGAGAACCAGCTGGGTTCAGTGTCTGGTTCTGTCCCTAGGATAACCTGCCTTTTATCTGAGAGGGTCAAACTGAAGTCAGAGACATCGCTAGAAGCCACTTGATTACAAGCCGATGACAAGAGGAGCGCATACTTCCTGGGAACAAGTGTGTTTTAAGAAAAAAAAAGGTTGCTTTGTTGAGCTATTAAAAAATGTTTACCTTGCTGAACGTTTGACCTACTTCCCCCCCTGTGTGTGATGTTGAACTGGTGGAATAAGCACCGCCAGATGGCCAGACAAGAAGTGTGAGTGTGTGTGTTCAGTGCTGCATTCCAGCCTGCGTTGCATAGCCTGCATGACCTATACACTGTAGACAAGTCGTGCAAGGAAACCACATACACACACACGCTCACGTGCAGCTCTGTTCAAAGCCTCTGCCTACAATAACAGTTCATCTTGATCATGTTACATGCCCGGGCACGGTGCACGAAGTCCACAATACTTCAGTTTCACATGTGCACTTCATCTCTCTTCAGTGCAGTGAACCGGGTGCCTCAGTGAGTCAGTCGCAGTTCAAAGAGTCTTTTGCTCATGAGTCTCCGGCCACCTGAGCCTCGGCTGCAACTTTAAAAATATCTGACCTTTCTCGGATCGGAAGCCAAGCGGAGAGACAGTCCCACCCAGCATGCCACAGCGGGGGGGAAAACCAACAAAACCGTGACATCAAATAAGTGGAGAGGCTGCTGAGGCGGAGCTATGCAATGAGTGTGAGCAGTCAAAATAGGGGGGGGGGAGGGGAGCATCAGGGTCAGGGGGTGGAGAGAGAAGGGAGGGGGAGGGGCATTTTACATTTCTAGGCAAAACGGATTCCTAGATTTCAAACACTACCTGGAACCTGGTGTTGTGGGAACACATCGGAACGCCCTCATTGTAGATTAATAAACCTGTACAACAACTATGTGAAATTGAAAGCCAATATTATGCAGGTTTTAATTCCTAACAAATGAAACTGCAGGTGATTTCCAGCAGGGATGCAACAATAAATTGCTTTTATTAGCAATTCAACAGATAATTGTCGTTATTGTTCCAATCAATCATTCAGTTAATGAGAAGAAGGAATGAAAAAAAAGGTGGTAGCGTCTCCACATGCTTGTATTGTCCAACCAACAGTTTAAAAAAAACAGATATTCAGTTAATAAGGATATAAAACTGAAAATTAATAATCCTCTTGTTGGCACTTTCACTTGACATCTGCCTCAAAGAACAGATTACCAAATTGTTGTCTATTAATTCTCCATTAATCGACTCTTCATCAGATCATGGATTAGTTGCTGCCCTGTCTCAAAGTGTGCTAATCACTGAAATCCTCTGGCAGTAACTGATAGTGAGGAGCAAGAAACGAAGAAGATGTCAGTATGTGTCTGTGTGTACTTGTTGCTCCTTACCTCTTGAAAGCCTCCGTGGGGTTCCTCTCACACTCCCCGGGCTGCAGAGTGCTCTGCACAGCTGGCTCGCGCACCTTCTCCTCGAACCCCGGCAGCACTCCGCTGCGGCAGATCTGAGCCACCAGACCTCGGATGAACCCGCCGACGCACAGCGTGTCCGAGTCGTCCGCCCGGCAGAAGTGGTAGGCCAGAGTCTGCTGCTGCATCCCCCGCTGGGAGCCCTGCGTCGACGAGGGCCACAACAGCTCCGTGCCGAGTGCCGTTTTCCCGCTTCCCGGGCCCCCCACCAGCAACACCCCCCAGGAGCTACCTGACTTTGTGGATCCTGCTGTCAGGGTGCTGGGGTTGGACGCCCCCCCGCCGGGCGTCACCGGGGGCTGCTTACATGGAGTGCTGCTGGTCACTCCAATTAGGTTGTTGGTTTTCTCCTGGAGGCAATGCTGGATCTTATGGAAGACCCACTCCCGGCAGTAAAAGCGTTTCCCCTGCAGCAAACTGGTTTGGGCCATTTTGATCTAGTGCTGCTTTTCCTCCTAATCCTCCTCTTCATAAGGGTCCCTTCATTCTGACCCTCACATGTTCAACTCCAGCAGAGGTCGGCAGTAAATCCGAACATCCATTTTGCTGACTGAAAAAGTGCCTCTCGGAAAGCAGGTCGCAGTCTATCCGTCCTTGGTGTTGATGTTAACAACAACAAGCCAGAGAGAACTTGGGTTTAAAGGAAGCTGCTGCAGATGGCAGGAAAAAAGCAGCCAAGCTATGATGACAGAATATCTAGGTCAAAATAAAAAAAGGAAATCAAAATTGAGGCTCAAACCATAGATTTTCCACCAACTTTTTCCACAGCTTTCCCACTGGTTGAACTGAGTGCTCCTTGTTATTATGAGTGTGTTGCTTTAGCATGGCGCTGGGCATGGCAGGGCACCCGGCTCTTGAGTGCATCCACTGGCAAACTCGAGCCACCGCCGTTTGATACAATTAGCCATGGGAGCTGCTGGTATATTTCCGCTGATGCATTTCAGATGCTACCGAGGGTGACCAAAGCGTGTTTCCATTACATTAACATGGAGGGGACTGCCAGCGCCAAGTCAATCTCTCCAATAACATACTAAAGCCTGGCTCTTTCCCTGGAAAACAGAGACAGAAAGGATGGCTGAATTAGGTCACATAATAAAACACATGCTAATGCACCATTCACCATCCAACTCAAAGACATTGTTGAGACATTAGAGCCAAGAATGAACAATCACTAATATTAAAACATATGCACATTTATTAGCTTGATGTGGATAAATACACACCAATGAAATCTGCACATTAGCTTGTCCTATATAAACTGCAACAGTTTGCACATCCTACACAGAAGGGTTAACTCTATTCCTGCAGCTCAAATAAAAAGGTGGGTGCTGCAAGTTATTGTTTGTTGCTCTCATCCTCCACATCACTGCCTGCAACTCAATTCTTGGCAGGGGTTCGTCCAGTTTCTCTAGTCTATCCACTGATCCCCCCTTCCTTCCTATGTGGCTTTAAATCCCAAACAGTCCACATCCGTCCTGAACTGTAGAAAAAGGGGGGGGGGGGGTTCCAAACCAGAGGACCCCCTTTCCTTTCCTGCACTTACAGGTCGTTTACATGGGTGGAAGTGAAAGGTAATCCACCTAAAAAGGGTTTAATTGCTTTTAAAGTGGCAGGAATCTTAGTTTAATCCAGAGTAATGCAATATATGACAGTCTTGGATTAGGAATGGTGTTAATTGCAATGATAATGCTCTGGAAGTTGGACATGGCATACAATCTAAGCTTGATTTCTGATGCTTTTTTGGCTAAATGCATATTTTCGATGCAACCCTTCATCACAGTTGTCTCTATTCTGGAGCAGATGCAAATATTACCCAGTGTCTCCAGTGAAGAAAACGCGCGCGCACACACACACACACACACACACACACACACACACACACACACACACACACACACACACACACACACACCACACACACACACACACACACACACACACACACACACACACACACACACACACACACACACACACACACACAGTGTTGCTGGCTACTTTGTACCTCTGCCAAATAACAAGGTTTCACACAAGCTGCGATACATTGCCACCTTTCTGTTTTTCTAAGGCGCTCCCCACCTCCAACAATAAAAGACATCAAGGGTCAGCTGTGTGTGGATGCGAAAGGCGACACATTATCAATCAGAGCAGGCGACATGAATTCACCCGGGGACTGAGAAGGCAGCACAAGTCTTTTGTATGGCCGCACAAACCTCACCCATTTCAGATAGAATTTACACCTGGCTTTTTAAAAACCGTCCACAGTAGCCATCAGTTGCATGCTTTGAGGGGGGAAAACCCTAACCTGTCGTGTAACTGCAGCCAAACAAAACTGCTCCTTAAACAACTTCAATTTAAGCCAATTGTGGAGCGTTTCACTGTTTTCGCTACAGTTTCAAATATCTCCCAAACGGGTTTCCTCTCACCTCTTCCCTGGTCCTCCTGCTGTTTTGTGGGGGTTGCTGTTTCCGTAGTCGACACCCTTTATGTCCACGTTGAAAGCGAAGTGTTCAGGTACATTATTAGTCCGTTTGCTCCGGTGCAATTCAAAGCCCAAATGTGTGCATTTGAGCGACGGTCTTGTCTTTCTTTGAACGTCTCTTTTCTGTCGGTGTGTGCTCCTCCTGCTGCCCGACACAGCTCCACAGTGAGCCGACTGACTCTCCGCCTACAAACACTTCTGCACTGCATGCAGAGCACACACACAGCGAGCCGCGTGGTGTCTTCTGGGACATGGAGTGCTAACTTCTCCTACATAATAATATCCAATATTTCTTTAATGAGAGTTAGTGTAAAATGCACATTAGATACACTGTTATTTTGGGAATGGACATGTGAAGACCCATGCTACTCCAATAATGCAACATACAGTATACTTAAGACATACAAATAAATATAATTATAAAAAATACAAATAGAAATGGAGAATGGAAAGAAACATGTCAGTCCAGTTTGGTTTTGCCTTGGGATTATCATGTATTTTAAAAATACTTTTAATTAATAAATATAGAAATGGTGCCCTCACATGAAGTGGTATTGCCATCTCCTGTGATAATGTCTAATATATGACATTTGCTATTGTAACATTTAAAGGCAAAATGATGGTGTTTTCCAGGTGTTTTTTTAACTACATCCTATATTAAAAACACAACAAAGCAATAGTACTTTAGTTTTGTTTTTCAACAGATAAAAGAAAAAAATAATTGGTTTTCAACGATAAACCATCTTTTAAATACATGTAAGCGGGACTTCTTGAAAAACGGCATTGATACTGACAGGATTATTTTGAAGAAATTAAGTAAATTGATTGAGCTGAGTGAAATACTTTATCAGTCTCTCTCTGTTCTCGGTCCTTGTGCCTCTTCCATCTCAAAGAACATCTCAAATCCTGTGGAAAATAATTTATTTAAAGCAGCATCAAAACAACTGGTACTGGCTTTTAAATAAGACATACATCTGAAGAACAAAGTAAGGACGACATCCACAATCTGATTAGTTAGACTTATGCATCACGGTGGTTGCTCATGGCTCAAAACAACTTGGATATGTTACACACAGAGACTGCCAGCATTAAGAGATTAGATGCAATTGATGAGAATATATTTTTAAATAAAGCTTAATCTCATGCTTCTCAATCCGTGGTAGTTGTGGGTAGACTGTTGGCGATGGTTCTTTGATGTTACACTTTAATATGTCTTTAAACATGTTGTAACAGTTGTTGGCTTTTCATTTCAGGAGATCCCGTGCATTTGCAACATCATCCATGGTTGTGACAAATCAGTTCAAACAGCACCAGAGATATATGCAATATTTGGCAGCTGAGCAAGAATCTGCGTAATGATATCTTGTACACTGCTTAAGGAAAGTTATCATTTAAGCAATACCACAAGGATAATTTACTATGAATGTTCCTACTTGTATCATTCCAACTTAATTATTCATACTTGGGTGTTTATGTTTATGGATCATCTGGAAAAAGAATAAAGTAATTGGAAACATTTCCAGGTGTTTCTCACAGTCCAGCCGTTACCTGTGATGTGTTTCAAACCTCACAGCTGAAACACCAGATGTTAGTGAGCAGCAGGCAGATGTGTGTTTGGGACTTATGTTTGAGAATAATTAGAGGAAGCTTCCCACTATTTTCCAGCCTTAATGTGAATGTGCTTTTATTTAGCAATGTCCCAAGATTGGTGCTCTTTATTCAGAGATTCACTACAGGGTTGGGGTTAGTTAAATATGAACACTTTTCACTTTGACTTTCACTGCGGCTTGCTGTATTTCTGCTGCAGAAGAAAATGTAATATGTTGCATAACCCACATTTAAAGTGCAAGTGAGCAAGTTGTAAAGCAAAAAAGTGAGATTTAAAAAAAAAAATCCTTCTCCCTTCCCCCCAGCAGGGATGCACATGGGTCTTACAGGTTGATGTGTTTTGATCTAGCTGGAGGCTGCTGATCTTACAACTTATTTATCACTCACTGAGGAAGGGCTTCAGGGACTTTTTCTTTGAGGAGTAGCTGCAGTAGGTTCTAATAACTGACAGTGATACCTACGGAGTCAGTTTTCACTTCCAATCTGTGTTGCCGCCATCCGTGTTTGGAGTTTGGCTTTAACCCGGGTAAACAGTTATGGTTAGGGGTCACAGATAGGATTGGTTTGGGTTAGGGCTAAGATTTGTTTTAGTTTAATGTAAGGGTATGCGCAAATTGTTTTGGAAACAGAATGCGACATAACCTCTGACAGAGGTCAACACATAAAAGCTAGTAGCATTGTTGCACGTGTTATGCTTTATTTGGACATTCAAAGCATTTAAGGTAAGACTTTGGTTAAGGTTAGGGTTGACAGTGACCCTCACAACTTACCAAAAAAACAGTTGTGTAACCGTTGAGTATGCTGACGTACTATTTTACATTGATCAAGTGAGAAGAATGACTGTGATTTACACAGTTTACACTCACACTTACACAGTAGGAGAGGGAGGGTTTGCAAAAGGAAAATATGTGTAGGAGTATTGTAACCGTCTCAGTGTAGCATGATGATAATGCAGAATCCAAATGTTCAAAGCCTGTGAGAGTTTGTTATATCGACCATCGGCTCCAATCCCGACCAGGCAGTTATGGTCCTATCTCCCCCTGGTTATAATAGTTTATTATGTTGGACATATGGTGGACATTCCTAAACATGGGGAACAGCAGCACCTGAACGCATTCATCTGGCTCAGTATCAGACTATCAGTATACACTGTACTGGTTCTCATGTTTCTAAAACGTTTAAATTGCACCGACACCCGTCTGCTCTCACATTCCCGCATTATGTTTTGCGGGAACCAATCTTTATTTTTTCCACACTCTATCCAAGCTGCAAATTTGGGGCGGGACACAATAAATAAAGCTTTGCCAGTTTGGGTCCGTATCACAACTGATCAAGATGGCCAACAGATTCTCTGCTCAGAGGGCCTTGCAAATGATTTTGGAAGAGAGTGAACCATTTGATGATGATGTAGGAAGAGGAAGAGGTTTCAGATTGTGAGGATCACATTTATGAGAAGTTTGAGTCTGTCAGTGACTTTGAAGAAGAGGATGAGATTGAGCATCAGCTAGTTACAAAAAAAAGACGAGCCCCAGGACCAGCTGGTCAGCGGGCTCAGTAGCACTTTAATTCATTAATGTGATCTAACAAATGAAAAAGGGCAAATATTAACCATGTATGCTGTTTATATTGCTTGTAATTGGGATGAAGTAAACATCTGTTGAGTATTTTAACATAAAATAGTTTGATTGTGTTGAATTGAAGCCCAAAAAGGCAGCGGGTCCACCAGACCCACAAACTGAGTAACACAAATATGAACACAGCACATTCATTACTGAGCTCCACAAACATATAAGAGTCCCCTATTGTAATATTGTAAGAAATGATAATGATCCCCATTGTTAGGTTTATCGAAAAGGAAAATAAGCACTCCGCCTCCGAGATAATAAGAGTGTTGGAAACAACAGTAGGCGGTCCACTGATTGGGGGAAACGAAAACACTCACCCTCTACTTACCAGAAATTAATTCAGTCACATATGAAGCTTGATTCCCCGCAGAGGCTTTCAAACAGTAAATATCACATCAAGGACTCTCGTAATTCAGCGTTAGGTGAACTTCCTTCCCTGAAAACTTGAAGACGTTGCTGTTCATTGAGTTTCCGATTCTGTCTGATGCCTAACTTGTTGTTACCCCCTGTGGATGCAGAGAGGAGATAAACAAATCCATATATTGAACCGCCCTCCAGAGTTATCACAGCCACGGATCGACCGCCCACGATACTTCATCTCTTCCTTAATAAATAAGCAACGACGGGAAGAAGATAATCAGTCCGGGGCTTTTATTTCCCCTCTTTCTTTATGTAATGTATAGGACTGCAGTGAACCATTGTTAGCATCATTGATTTGTCAATACATGGGTGGTCCCTTAATTTGCATTGCATGCTATCATCAGGTGGAAATGTACTTTTGTTTATGACCAAATACTTGCAATACAAATTACATATACATAAGTGTCAGTTATACTTTAGTCTGGTGCTAATTGGCAATAGTAATGCTAACATGCTAAGGCTAAGATGGTCTTAAAAGAAGAAAATAAATGCTAAACGTCAACATGCTAGCATTGTCGTTGTGAGCATGTTAGCCAAGCATGACCTCAGGAAGTGCGCCGGACTCTCATGAAAATATTCGTTGTGTCCAAACGCCGGTACTACAATTTCCGTATCAGTCCGTGACGTCACTGGGCCCAGAAAGACTTTTTCCCATTGACTAACATTGGGAAAGAGACGTCTGTAAATCAGCGGATACTTTTTTAAGAACTAAATAAACTACTATGAACTATTTTATAGCCTTTATTAGAATCATTCGGTCCTTAAAGTTGTAAAATGCACTACATTCTACTGAGCCGAGAGTGGGAGCTCCGGGGGCGGGGCTTAAGGGGCGCATGCTCTGTGAGCACACATACGGGGTGTTTCTCGAGTACGCTTGCTTGGTAGCACATGTCTTCCGAGTCACTTGCTTCAGAAGCGAGGCAAGAATACTTCCTGGCATTCGGAAAACGAAGAGTGGCAAGTGTGCAGGTGTGCGTCATATGAGAGGCCCCGCCTTACATTTTCCGCCACAGATTTGGGGAAATTGGTCCGTGCGCAAAGCATTGTGGGGATTGTAAGACCGCGGAGTCTACACATGTGCAGCCTCGAAATGTCTCGCTACGAAGTACGCCGGGCTCGGTAGAATTCCAAGTATGCTGGACATTGGAACAGGCGGCACTCGATGACGTAGTGTGCTTGAAATAGTGGCTCTGGAGCAGCTTTACTCGACATTGAGAAACACCCACGGGTTCTTCTGCTCTGACAGCTAGGCATGATGGGTAATCTGTGACGTTGCGCTCTCTCAAAAGTTGGGCCATTTTGTCCTCATGCGCCAATGAGCAGCTCTCATAGGAAAGAAGACCCCGCCTCCGACGCTGTATCCAGTTCTTATTACACATCCATGATGTTAGCATGCTGATTTGAGCATTTAGCTCTAAGTACAAGTTGAGAATATACAGCCTCAAAGAGCTGCTTGCATCGCTCTACTCTTGAGCCCTATTCCCACAGGACTTGTATTCCAGAGGATCTCATGGGATTTATAAATTACCCCTATCACGTTGAATGAGCAAAAGCTGTATTGTAATTCAAATATATTAATATTATCCCATGGGTATGATAAATGATGCTCTATGACTTTAACTTATATTATTACAATTATACTAATTATATTTTATTCAGAAAACCTCTTGCTCCAGTGTCAGTGCAAATTGATCTCAATGCAGTGTCGTCAGATGGGAATCCTGAAGTTACACCCAAAATGGTGTCAAATCAGTTGGTCGTGTAAGCGGCCAGTAAACTGGTTCTTGGTACCAATGCAGACGAACCGGGTTGGAATCTTCTCTGGGACCATTTGCTGCATGTCATCCCCTCTGTCTCCCTCTTCAAGATAAGATAAGATGAGATAAGAAGGTCCCCGTGGGGAAATGCAGTGGTTTAACAGCAACAGGGTAAGTATGAAAAACAGGACAGCACAGATTCACACAGATTAATACAATTAAAGATTAAATCAAAGATTAAAATAAAAATGATAAAAAACTATGAAATAAGAGATGAATTAAAGTGAATATACATACATTCATGTACATATATAAGATATATGTACATGAATGTGTGGAAACAGTGTGTATTTTATGTTATTTTATATTCAACACTGACAGTAAAGACACTGGCTGCCCACAACCCCTTTAAAAATGTTTAATTGCATACTGCAAAATGCAACTTCAATAAGTCTCAACTGGGGAGATAAAAGTAGACAAAGTATTCAGATATTACAAGATGCATATTTGCACGAGGCTAATGTCATACAACTACTGTGTTTGGCCAAATAAAGGTAATATGCAGTGATATTTACTTGCCAAGTTATGGACATGGCAGATTTGCAAATGCTTGAGATATCAGAGGACGTCGTTATTACAAGAAATCATTCAAAGTCCTAAGTGCTTCCAGTCTAGTGTGCATAGACCCATAGTCTAGTGTTAGGTAAACCTTCTCTGTAAAGTTCATCAAGATGTTCTATAAAAAGAATGAACCCTTTAGTCGTAGGCTTTCGATAGTAAAAGCATATTTTCATACCACACACACACACACAGATTATGTACCCAGTGCTCAGCAAAACACGAGTACTCTCCAAACTGCCTTCCATTCCAGTATCAGCAGGAGCCAAGTTACAAGCCCCCCCCCCCCCCCCAGGAAAACTGCAACGCCGCATGTTGCTGTTTATTCCATTTGATCACATCGAGACCAATGTGTATATCCTCTCCTACTGTGCTCACCAATCTGCCGAATTCCCATAATTGCAGTAATTTCTTGCCGACAAAATACAAACTGGTCCAAGTCCTCAGACGGCTGGATCAGCGTGATTGTTCCCCTCTTTTGTGAATATTCGGAAATATTCTCTGCCTTCTTATAAACAGCTTGATGACGCACATTTGGTGATTGGGGTTTGGCTCGGGGACACTAGGTTTGCTTTAGAAAATTGAGTTGGACTGGTCCATGTCTTCTCTGTTTGTGTCTCTTCTCCTCTCTGACTTGGCTGCTGATCCAGTGCTGTAACAAGTGAGCTATGGAAGGCAGTAATTATGGTTATTGTGCATGTTTGACTAATATGGCTAAAAAACAAGTATTTCTTTGCTTTGCTTGTTCCACATTTATCAGATAATTACCATAAAGGTCACTGTAATGTGTATACGTCTGTTCTTAAAGTAGTATACCATTATTTTGCCATTACTGCCATTACAAAAAGGCTAATGTTAACTTTTAAAAATAAACTAAATTGGATGTTGCACATTGTTTCCAGTGGCAGTTCCCAACAAATAGAGGTGACAGTAGCACGGAGAAAGAAAAGGTGGAAGACGGCATGCTAAAGGAAGCTTAAGTTGTGAAGTTGGCTCCAAAGCAGCAGTCAACCAACAGCTGAATAATGATGACAGAAACTTCCAGCAGGTATTTCTTACACACACCCTCCAAAAATACATATGTTTCTGAATGTTTTATGACAACTTATATCATGTATAATTCACTCTTCAAGCTACTAGCATATAAAATAGCACAGGGGTAAAAAAAAGGGTCAATAATTTAAATGAACTGCAAAATATAGAATTAATCCCTATTGGAGTTATCACCATGTACAGCACAGTAGATTATGTTACAGCAGACATTTTTACATCATCATGCCATGATACAAATCACTCAGCATTAACAATACCAGGACTATTGCGGCTGTAGGCAGTCGGAAAAAAAAAAAAGCTGGGGCGAGGGGTTTAACACGAGGAAACACTTTGACGCACACAAACAAATCCATTTACCATTTATTACAAAAAACAGGAAAATTCAATCTAATACAGCACCAGCAGTGCAAGTCAGATTGCGAGTGAAATTGCGATCGCAGGTAGAAATTGCTATCAATAAAATATTCAACTTCCCTATCTCTATCCATGCATAACCCCACACGAGCAGGTGAATACCTTCCTGTAAAACCACCACTAACTCCGCCTGAGGCTCCAGGGAACACGCCCAACACTAATATCGAGTGAAAAATACCACATAACAAATAAAAACACAGACATCCTACATGTGGCTCCAAGGACAGAAGAAGCTCAACTAAATTGAATGCACTTGTTATTCATCTAATGTGCTTTTCCTGCATGGCCAGCCAACATGTCTGCTGTACAAAAATAGTCAGTTCAATAATAAAAATATACAAGATATATAAACAACAAGGCAGATGCTATTTAGACCCGGGTGTCCGTAGCTAACAATGCTATTTACACCCGGGTGTCCGTATAATGTTATATACACCCGGTGTCCGTAGCTAACAATGCTATTTACACCCGGGTGTCCGTAGCTAACAATGCTATTTACACCCGGGTGTTCGTAGCTAACAATGCTATTTACACCCGGGTGTCCGTAGCTAACAATGCTATTTACACCCGGGTGTTCGTAGCTAACAATGCTATTTACACCCGGGTGTTCGTAGCTAACAACGCTATTTAGACCCGGGTGTTCGTAGCTAACAATGCTATTTACACCCGGGTGTCCGTAGCTAACAATGCTATTTACACCCGGGTGTCCGTAGCTAACAACGCTATTTAGACCCGGGTGTTCGTAGCTAACAATGCTATTTACACCCGGGTGTCCGTAGCTAACAATGCTATTTAGACCCGGGTGTTCGTAGCTAACAATGCTATTTACACCCGGGTGTCCGTAGCTAACAATGCTATTTACACCCGGGTATCCTAATAATGTTATTTACACCCGGGTGTCCGTAGCTAACAATGCTATTTACACCCGGGTGTCCTAATAATGTTATTTACACCCGGGTGTCCGTAGCTAACAATGCTATTTACACCCGGGTGTCCGTAGCTAACAATGCTATTTACATCCGGGTGTCCTAATAATGTTATTTACACCCGGGTGTCCGTAGCTAACAATGCTATTTACACCCGGGTGTCCTAATAATGTTATTTACACCCGGGCTACACATTAGATATTACTGTTTTGAATCTGTATTTATGGAAATGTTTCTTTGATAACTTCATTCCCTTGTGCTGCTGCGTCAAATTGTAATTCTCCAATGGTAGATGTATAAAGGCACTTCTTATCTTCGTACACTGCAGATATTTACACCCGGGTGTTGTGCAAACCACACAAGGTGATGTCGATGTGCATGTGCATACATTTGAGAGATGAGTGTCTGTGCCTGTGTCCTCTTATGGCATTTCAATTGAAATAGTATGGCTGACACCAGAATGAGGTGAGTACCATTGAGGGAGGTGGAGACATTTAAAACAATTCAGACGGAGCCTCTCAAAATGTACGCAGTGGTCCCTGTTGAACAAATACTGAGTCATATTCTGCGAATGACTTTTACACAATGACAAGCAAATCAATATTTCACCACCCCAGAATGATAATGTGGTGATAATGAACAATGAGGATGCTGACCGTGATAGCTCATGCAACAGCACTTCACTCAGTCTCTGAATAGAGGCTGAGTAAAACATAATTGGCAATCATGCAGCCCGAAGCTACAGGCCTGAAAGCGCTAATTTGCAATCACAGGGGCAGCGGTGGCACTCCAAGAGTTTTCGTTCTGTGTGCCCTGAGTGTGCATATATCTGTGAAAATGTATGTGTGGGTGTGCTCATGAGCCACCAGAAATAATTCAGATGCATGATCAATTTCTGTTACTGTGGGCGATGATGAGCTGTGCGAAAACAGATTAAACCTGGCATGTACCTTGGTAGCATTCACAGCTGATTAGTGTGTCCATTTATTTATAGAATAATATTTCAAGTGATTCGACGCAGCAAACAGTCCCTTCATAAAGCATTCCTCGACTCCGCTCAAATGCAATGACATGCTTTCAATACCTAGAAATAAATCTACTATCAAATCATGTTTGTCAATAATTGAGACATCAACATTAGCAGGCGATTCTGCAGCTCCCTCCTCAAAACGTTTTAGTGTCTTTCAGTTTGTTGTTTCGGTGTTAAGGCCCGCAACTTTACTGTGCCCCTGCCGCTCAGCAAAAAAGGTACAAAAATCCACTTTACACTATTTGACAAGCACCAAAAAGGTTAGTAGTTAGTAACTAAATAGTGAACATAGTGGAACATATAGCTGCTAATGGGACAGATATTTCTCTAAGGAGGTTGTGGAGACCGAAACAGAGGAAGAAGAGAGATCATTAAACCTACATTCATCAGAAACTTCACTATGAATGTTGCTCCATATCTGCTGCATGTTTAAATGTGTAATTATTAGCTAATAAGTTTACTTTATACACATAAACATTAATATTAATATATCAGTGTTGCAATTACATTTTCAACCTGTTTCTGTTGAAAATGTACTCATTTTTTTTTCTGTATCTTTGTCTATGTTTACAATTAGTATTATCTGATAACATTTTCTAAGGTTTTTATAGAGAAATTAAGACTAAGGGTTACTAAAAAATGTACTTATACTTTATATATATACAACAAAGACGTGTTTTTAATACATACAATACATCCGGTTATATGCAGTGAATGGACCTTCATTTGAAATATTGAGACTTTTTCAATTACTTTCCTATTATGCGCCCACGTAGGTATTCTCATTCGATTTGTATGCATTCAAACGATTGTTCACTCATTAAATATATCTCTTTTTTGTATGCTTTTTCCTCACTGTCAGTTTTTCGATTATGTTTTCTTTCAATAATGTCTGCAGAGCTCGAAGGCCTTTGGAGTAATAGATATTTTCTCTTTTCGCTGTCAGATTGGACAAATCTTCCGTGCTCAGTATCCTCAGGCCTGTACACGAATAGTTGACAGGAAAACAGCGTGCTTCACATGAGTGACACCTGGAAGAAATGAGGGAGCACACTTGGCAGTTTGAAGGCCACTGAGCGGCAGAAAATTAGGTTGTTGTTTCTTCAATTCAGAGAAATGTGTTGATATGTCCTGAGTTTGGAAGTCTTTTTATTTTACTAAGGGGAAAAAACGTGATATGCCTGATAGAGAGATTGAGATCTTGTTTAATTGACTTTTCGCACTATAAAGAGAATGTCCACGCCAGACAGATTGCATTAGGTCTTTAAAAACCACTCAACAAGGGGATCATCCACCCAGTTCTATTAGGTTTTATTAGAAATCCACAACTTGCTCTGCAGAACCATCTATCACACATTCATCAACCTTATGTTGTATATTATTTCACTTGAACAATATTGTTACAAACCAATTGATATGCAGTTAATTGATCAAATATCACTCGGTTATGCATTTTTTGTAATGGATTTTGAGATGCTACATGTCAACATTTAGTTTCCTGAAATGAAAATCTGAAACAAATAAGACTACATTGAAAGGAAATATGAAATATGTTCAAAACTCTTAATTAAGATTTCTTTTTTTAAACCGCATTAAAGTGACATTTCTGTTATCTTAAGGGGCCTACACATCAAGCTGACAGCAAAGAACACGTCCCAATGGAACACGACTGTTGTGTCGCCTCGCGTCTCTGCGTCTTGGCCATGTTTCGCACTGGAACACACCACAAAGACTTCAGCCGACGGCCAAGTAGCACGTACGAACTGCGCATGCGTGAGTGGCAATAACTCTCCTGACCAGCAGGCGGCGGTAGTGTGTATTCGTCATTCAAAAGAGGCAACAACCGGAAGACAGACTGCGTGATAACCGAGAGAAGAAGAACAGACTGCGTGATATAAACAAACAACAAATAGCGTGTGCGTTCCATTTTCACTCTACAGCGAGAAGCTCACGGGGCTTTCCCGAACCTGAGTCGAGAGCTGGAGTTCAATGACATCTCAGATTTGCCTTCTTAATAGTTTGTTTGGGTCCCTCACTTCCGTTTCGCTTCTCATGCACTGATTCGCTAAGCTGAACAGCCAATCAGAGTGATTTCTTTTGCCGACTGCCTTTACCCGACACCTCAATCTGAGTAGGGCGACAGGACGCTCATCGACGGCCAGACATCTATCGACATCTATCGACGGTCGAAATCGGCTTGGTGTGTAAGGAGCTTTACAGTCAATACAGTCACCTCCATGAAACGAAAATGTTGACATTTGAAAAAGTGAATGACTACTTCAAGCAGTTGTTATCCAACTCTTTTTATTTTATGATAATAATAAGGCTAGTTGATTTATTGGAAGTCAATGGTCAAGCGTCGGCCAATCTTAGAAAATCTACTTTCATCACAAATCAAAAAACAAGAATTACAAAATAAATTATCACAGAGAGAAACCAACCTGTATTGCTGTCTTTATAATTCATTTCAACCCAAAATACTTCCTCTAGGTGCAACAACCTATGAAATCATTAAGTCACATTGCTCCCATTGACTTTATTTCCTCTATTTGGGTCATGAGCTTGTGTCCCTCTTGTCTAGAGACCGGTGTTTGCTGCCTCGCCTGTCCAGCCCAGCAGACTGGAACTAACAACCACTCTCTGAAATATTTATGTCCCTAGAGAGAGAGAGAGAGAGAGAGAGAGAGAGAGAGAGAGAGAGAGAGAGAGAGAGAGAGAGAGAGAGAGAGAGAGAGAGAGAGAGAGAGAGAGAGAGAGAGAGAGAGAGAGAGAGAGAGAGAGAGAGAGAGAGAGAGAAAAAAAAAAAAAAAAAAGTGGCACAACAACCAAGATAATGTGTGCACTGCATTAAAGCAAGGGTCCTGTGTGCCTGTAGGCTGTTTCTTTCTCTGTCACTGACAACGAAACGATATCTCCTCCCTTTGGATATTAAAACAGATGGGAATTTCTCGCACTCCACAAACAAGAGGCAACAAAGCGGACCGGTTGTGGTTTTTTGGAGATTTCCCATTTCCTGTTGTGTGTTATATACGTTTTTGTGCATGTGAATGGTCTGCAAAAGCTAAAATCCTAAACAGTTGACTAATCACAACAGAGCCGGCCAGCTAACCAATCAAAGCAGACTGGGCTCTGGTTTCAGACAGAGGGTGAAAAGAGGTGCTGCAGCACAGGTAGTATGAGAAAAATAAAGAGCTTTTGAACATTAAAGCATGGAGACATGTCCCAGGAACACAAATATGAAACCTGAAAAATATGAGAAATAGAGCCTCTTTATGCCTTATGAGCTTGTTGATTCTGAATATTTGTGCATTTGTCAGAAGTTGGGTAAATTAGACGAAGGTGACGTATAAAATACAAGTGTTATTTTTTATCTCAAAAGTCCAGGATGTTACAACAATGGTCTTCCAGTTTAAAGTCTAATATTTTTAAACTCTGACTAGGTTTTTGAAAGCTGAAATCTTGGATCCTTGAAAAGTAATATCACGACAACAAAGTCAGATAGATCAAGAAATACAAAGGTTTGAAGGTGAGCAAATATGAGATTGATCATTGATCACATGATGGCTCTGGGGAATTCAACTGTGGACTTGTCAGTTCATGGGTCCACCCCTTTGGTCTTAAACTGAAATATCTCCCCAATTACTACATTGTTTGCCATGGCATGGATGCTAATCACTGATAAGAAATACCAACACATACACAATTCATGATTTTAATGATGGAAATGATGAATCACCAAATAAACTGCTCCTCAGCCGCTCTGAGCTAATGGTTTCACTACAGTTTCTGTTCTCAAATTCAACACAAACGTCTCATTTTAAATTCATAACCCCTCTGAATAATTGATTCTAAAACAACACAGCGCGTCGTCTTTCAGCTACATGTCATCTCCAGAACTCTGGGACATGGAAATTGACTCGTGAACACTGTAAAACAGTTCATACGGGTTGTGCAGCATTAAAGACAGAGCTGATGGAGAGGATGATAGAGGTAGCGAGGTGTAAGACGTTTGTTCCTCTGCACAAAATATCCTTATCATGTTGTGTATCTGTTAAATAACAACCACTTTCAAAATGAACAAGGGGTCGTTATTTCTGAGTTGCAGGGTCAGGTTTTTGTTTCAAAAGTTATTTAATTGTTAACCCAGGGATTTGACTCACTGACAGGTTTTTGGTGCCCAGATTATGTTTCTTTGCTTCTCAAAACTTACTTCAAAGCATGTATACATTATGTTGATCTAATATCTTATGAGATCTTTGTACAGAGGACTTCAATTCTAATTATTTAACATTTTAGCCAAAAGACCAGAAACATTTCTCAACAAGTGAAGGAGACTAGCTAAGAGTGTGAACATTGGAATAACATAAACTATGTGGCCAGTATTGTGACTCCAAATTGATGATAATGTTGACCTTTAACAGCTGAATGTGTTGTTGCCAACATAACACATCAGCTTTCTAACATTAGTTGTGAAGTAGAAAGTCGTGTTTATACTCAAATTTCTCAGCATTGTTCGGAGATTAGTCAATAATCCAAAAGGTAATCCGGGGTAATAAAAGTAGCTTTTAAAGCATCTCTCTTTCTTATGATAGATAAAGCAATGCTGCAATTACTTACCTTAAAGTGCCATGCATGTGTAACTAAAAGGTAATCGTACGTATCATTTCTAAACTACAATCTTTCCTCTGTCAAAGTTTGAACAATTTAAGGCCCGGACACACCAAGCCGATTTTGGCCGCCGATGGGCGTCAGGCCGCCGATGAGCGTCGACACGCCCTACTCAGATTGGTGTGTCCCGCACCGTTGTGTCTTTTCAGCCGTGCCGATGCCTTTTCGGCCGAAAACCCACCGATTCAACTCATGATGTCGAATCAGTGGGCAGTCGGCAAAATAAATCACTCTGAATGGCTGTTCAGCTTAGCGAATCAGTGCATGAGAAGCGAAACGGAAGTGAGGGACCCAAACAAACTATTAAGAAGGCAAATGTGAGATTTCATTGAACTCCAGCTCTCGACTCAGGTTCAGGAAAGCCCCGTGAGCTTCTCGCTGTGGAGTGAAAATGGAACGCACGCTATTTGTGGTTTGTTTATATCACGCAGTCAGTTCTTCTTCTCTCGGTTATCACGCAGTCTGTCTTCCGGTTGTTGCCTCTTTTGAATGAGGAATACACACTACCGCCGCCTGCTGGTAAGGAGAGTTATTGCCACTCACGCATGCGCAGTTCGTACGTGCTTCTTGGCCGTCGGCTGAAGTCTTTGCGGTGTGTTCCAGTGCAACATATGGCCAAGACGCAGAGACGCGAGGCAACGCAACAGTCTGGAGTCCGTCTGTGTCAGTTCTTTGGTGTCAGCTTGGTGTGTCCGGGCCTTTATAGACACCAATAACATAAACTAAGATGAATAATATGTTATTTGTGGAAAACATGGGTCATTAAAATGGGATTCTGTTAAACGAACAAATGAAAAGCTTCTTTGTGTTGTTCACCCTCCCAACATTTCCTCCAGTGTTTGAGGAGAAGCTTGTTGTGTGTGAGTTTATGGCCAGGATCGTCTGGTTGTTTAAAGGACACACACTCTCAGCTGAGGCTGCAGTTCGTGTTTGTGGAGGCCATAAAGTCAATTAGAGCCAGGTCTCAACACACTGTCCTGTTTGTTCTACTTCCTCTCCGAGTGATCGCTTGCACTGAGGGCAAAGACTTGTGGGTAATAACTTGAGATCTGTTGCAAGGAGTATTTTTACGAAATAACTTCGCTACCTTGCAAGTAAGCAGGATTATACCTTCAATATCAAAGTATTCTGATTATTTGATAAATGATAATAGATGTCTTTCCACTTTACTTTTCCAATGTAATGTGAAAAAGTGTAATGTGTTTTTCTTTATTTAAACTAAATGAGTGTCAGTGTCTTGAAACTACGGAATATGCAGATAAACTTAAATAATAGTAAGAAAAGGACTTATATGTATCTGATAATTTGTTGTAAAGGAAACTGTCCCCTAAATTCTGACTTGCATTAAAACATAACAATTTAGGACTCAAAAACGAAAACTTCTGCAAATGTATCCAAAGTTGGTTAAAGCCCAATGAGACTCCTAAAAATTACGTCCACATCAAATTGTATTGTAAATTACTTTTCAAGGCAAACACATTTTCCAGATTGCACTTGTTTTTGTCACAAATGTGTTTCTAATTATCATTACCATTCATTTGTAGGCCACTTTTCTCAGAATGTAGCTATACGATACGTACATGGTACAATACGATACGTACATGGTACAATACGATGTACTTTATTGACCCCATAAGGAAATGTATTCTGGACACGAAGATACAAATCAAACACACTACGTTGTACTCGATAAAACACATTAACATGTAGACACATGACTTTTATACATTTACACAGTTTCACCATACACAGACACATCTACTAGCAATGGAGACCTATTGCGCAACACTCATGACCAAAATATGCATTACATAACACTGAGTGTTGAGAAGCTTAATGGACAAAGGCCCTTTAAGCTCAACACAAACAGATCTGCCTTTAGCTGCTTAATGCTCAACTATACGGAGAGTGTCGAGTGACTTTAGAGCTTTTTCTCTTGAACCGCTGCCAGTTGTTGCCGATCTAAAACAGTAGAAGTTGTAAACATGAGGGCAACAAGAAGCTGTGAGCGTAAAGCCGAGGGGAGCAGCAGATTCAGGTGATAATACTCTGTCACTATGAGCGCCCCCTTCGCACCGACATTGTTTCCACACTGTCATTTGATACAGAAGCGTGGTTATAACGAGATCTGTTGTAGCAACTGCTGTGATGCTCCAACACAATACATATGGGTAAGTGCTGTTCGAAGGCAATATTCCCAACATTTTCTCATAAAAAAGATATCTGGTTTTGCACTCTGTGTTGTCATTTGATACGACAGAGCAGCGATTTAACAGATTCCCACCATAGAAAACCTTTTTCTGCATCTGCATGATCGTTCTTTCCGGCTATAAATCTGATGTTTCCTGCTGCAACAACGCTCAAAGATGGAGATTGAGAAAGGACCAAAACAGGTCGATCCCGTGTGCTGATGTTCCAAAAGACGGGCCCTGGTCAAGGCTGCCGATAACAGGAGGTTGTTGGGGGTTTGATCTGCAGTGACCTTGCAACAAATGGCTCAATTATCCGAGGTACCAGCAGACTGCATGCATTCTTTGGTTAACCCCTTGCTGTCACACACAGTCACACACACGCTCACTCAAGTGTGCACTGGCCAAGGAGTTCAGAGGTCAGTGCACTCTGAGCAGAGCCTCTTAACTTCTCTTCTCTGTCTTCCACTCGGACTAATTTGGTGACTTAATGATGAATGCCCTGCAGCAGGAGAAGGCCTGCAGGAGGTTATACGAGGGTTAGTTGAAGAAGTCGTGTGCAGTACAAATTCTCATAAATGCCAGGTAAAGTATATTAAAGTCTTAAAATACATCGTAAAGAATCTTTGCAGTTAAAAACGTGGGATTAAACAAGGAGCTCTTTATTCCTTAGGAGCTGTTTCTTGTTCTATGACAGTCAACGGCAGTGAAAAGCATTGTGGTGTGTGTGTGTGTGTGTGAGTGTGTGTGTGTTAAAATCAAAATCTGTTTGATTAGACTTATAGCCTTTAAATAAAACCACAGCCACATTATAAAGTCCCACGCACTGTTAGCAGAGTGTGTGAGAGGGAATGTGAAATGAAAATCAATCACAAATGTTTTTAATGTTAAAAATCCCACCCAGTATTTTCCTGGAAATGTTGTTCACAGCATTTTCCTCCAGCATGAGATCATTCTTGGTCGCTGCAGAATTTTGTCACACATTTAGCTGCAATAAACACCACAGATTGTTTTCTGCAAAGTTTGTAATATGCATTTAGATGATCCTCTTGTTGCATGTGTTGCACATTGCTTAGGGGGATCAACTAAGTGCTTCAAATGCAAATGTTAAACATCATTGTGAATAATTTGCATAAGAAGGAAAACAATCTTAAGTACAAACTATGCAACTGGGAAACTGAGATTAATCTGCTTCATTATCTCACAGAGGTGAACCAGATGCAGAGAGAAAATGTGTGTGTTGCTATACAACTCATGAGATGTGCACGTTGTGTACGAGTTGTCAAGAACAAATGAAATCCCTTCCTACTCTCTTTGCAGGAATTAAGACTTCATTTGATGTTTAATATGTGCAATGCAATAAACTATTTGTTTTGATTTGTTCCTCTTATAATGTTTATAAAACGTTAAATGGGAACTATTGTGCTTTTTTTGAAAGGGTTTCCCTTTCCTGTAGTGGAGTCTCAATATAGGCTAAGGGGCGGGACATCTCTAAGCGGTTGACCAATCACAACAGAGCCGGCCAGCTAACCAATCAGAGCAGACTGGGCTCTGGTTACAGACAGAGGGTGAAAAGAGTTGCTCCAGCACAGGCAGTATGAGAAAAATAAAGCGCTTTTTGAACATTAAAGCATGGAGACATGTCCCAGTAGAGACACTACATACTGATATACACCTGAACATCAGCAGGAGAGGACTCTTTAAAGTAGAGACACTACATACTGATATACACCTGAACATCAGCAGGAGAGGACTCTTTAAAGAAGAGACACTACATACTGATATACACCTGAACATCAGCAGGAGAGGACTCTTTAAAGAAGAGACACTACATACTGATATACACCTGAACATCAGCAGGAGAGGACTCTTTAAAGTAGAGACACTACATACTGATATACACCTGAACATCAGCAGGAGAGGACTCTTTAAAGTAGAGACACTACATACTAATATACACCCGAACATCAGCAGGAGAGTACTCTTTAAAGTAGAGACACTACATACTGATATATACCTGAACATCAGCAGGAGAGGACTCTTTAAAGAAGAGACACTACATACTGATATACACCTGAACATCAGCAGGAGAGGACTCTTTAAAGTAGAGACACTACATACTAATATACACCTGAACATCAGCAGGAGAGGACTCTTTAAAGTACAGACACTACATACTGATATACACCTGGACATCAGCAGGAGAGGACTCTTTAAAGTAGAGACACTACATACTGATATACACCTGAACATCAGCAGGAGAGGACTCTTTAAAGTACAGACACTACATACTGATATACACCTGAACATCAGCAGGAGAGGACTCTTTAACGTAGAGACACTACATACTGATATACACCTGAACATCAGCAGGAGAGGACTCTTTAAAGTAGAGACACTACATACTGATATGAACCTGAAAATGAGCATAGTATGTCCTCTTTAACACTTCTCCAACATAATTCCTGCTTTGTATATGTTGTGAATACCACCTACATTGCATTTTCGTACTTTATCTGCCTGTGGCATCTTAAGCAGGTTTGTATTTATATTATATTATATTGAAAAGCGATATATAAATAAAATGTATTGTTATTACACTTCTCTCCCTTTGTAAGTGACATTAGACACATGTCTTGTTTGGCTTTTTCTATTACCGACAGATAATTTCACGATTGTTTCAGTGGCGTCTATAACAATGAGTTAAAGTACCCATGAGGCGTGTTGAACGCTCCTTCACCACCTCCCCCTGTAATGTTAATCCTGTCCGGAAAAAAAGGCTTTGATCTACCAAAGTCACTTCTGTGCTAAAGCAACGGACAGCAACAGACAACACAACTTGGAAGCTTTTTTAGTTTTTAGTTTTGAGGGAATGTGGGACTACTCTCTCCTATGTTGTCTTGAAATGGTTGTATCTTTCCATGAAAACCTTGCTCAGTGTGGCTTTGAGTCCCAAGATTCACCCACTGATTGATTTGACTCCTTTGAATGCAGCATGGTTTCTCTATTCCAGCGATAAAAAAGCATTACGATCTACAATAGGAAGACAACAGGGACCTAATGCCTCGAGAAATATACAACTGATCTGAACATTTGCAAGCTGTCCCCCTCTCTTCTATTTATTCCATCTCTCCCTGATACTCCCCGGGCTCTCCCGCGGAGCGTTCCTCCGATGCATTTCAGAGAAGATTGCCTTGTCAACCTCTTTAAAGGTGGCCATTCACAGCGTGCCACTTCCTTCCCCTCCGCAACCAATATGCAATTATTGCCTAAAGTGGGCTCTACGCCGTACCAGGTGCTGGAAAATGGTGTGTTTTGTAGGAAATGGTATCCACTCAGGGAACACTGGCATTATGGGCCGTTTATGACAATCTACTGGTATTCTAGCAGGTCTTAAAAAAACACCAGCGTTTAAAAAGCATCTAAAATCACATTGTAGGTGACTTTGCTCTTTCTCAAAGCACAAACTGTCGTCCTCCATGTTGTTTCTGAGCTGGAGAAAATGCTGAAAACATATTGTTTATGTACAACACAAGCCCACAGCTTATAACAAGCTTTGATGTTTTTATCCAAAGTTGTTTATATTTACCCAAACATGACCCAAAAGTTTCTGTAAATGTTCCAGCTTTAGCTCCAGTTGAAGTAAAAAGGAAAGAGTGGGTGTCTTTATGGCTTCAAAGAGGCAGAAAGTATTGTCTTCTACTTTCTGTTTGTCAGCAGTTTGTCTGCAAAGATTCACGAGTGGGTTTATTTTTTATTATCATTTTTTAGAGTACAGATGGACCTTGAACCAAAAACACAGATGCTGTTGCTGATCTGAACACTTTCTAATAAGGCTTAAAGGTGGGGTAGGTACGTTTGGGAAACCGGCTCGAGATACACTTTTTGTTATATTCCATGGAATGCTCTTAACATCCCGATAGCAATGAATATCTGAAGTGCTTTGACAACAAATCCATAAAAAAATATCATCTGTGGAAGCTGTGGCGCTGTAAAAAGCACGACCAATCATCTGAGCCGGCTAAAGTAACTGGATGGCCTACCTGTCTGTCAGCCTTCCATCTGTGCACAAACTTACCTCGTGCCCTCATTGGTCATGTGCGCGTTCGTGTGTGTTGGAGGAGGGGCTCTGTGAGGAAGTGGCAGAATTTTTCCGGTTGTGTATTTTCAAATTCTACCGCACTCGAGCTGGTCTCTACAAAATTACCTACCCCACCTTTAAGTTCTATTGTTTGGGTGTTTTTTCTTTTTATTGATATACCTCAGATTTCACCTTCTTGACATCATTACCAAAAACAAAAACAACGCACGTGCCTTGTTTGCTACCGTCGACAGACTAACTAACCCCCCAGTGTCAGTAGCCTCTGAATTTCTATCCACCAGGGCGTGCAATGATTTTGCCTCCTTCTTCACTGACAAAATTCAGAAAATAAGACAAGCAGTCAGTGCCTCTGCATCAGGAACAGCAAATGTGTTGTCTCTGTGTCCACTTAACATCAATTCAAACACCATGACACAATTCCATCAGATTAATGATAAAAACCTAGAGGACATTATTCAACTTCTGAAATCCTCCTCTTGCTGCCTTGATATTATTCCAACGGGATTTTTTAAAGATGTTTTGCCTTGCATGGCCTCAGATCTACTTCATATAGTAAACAAATCTCTTCACTCAGGTATTTTTCCACAGGCCCTGAAAACTGCAGTCATTAAACCGCTCTTAAAAAAGAATAATCTAGATGCTTCAGTAATGAACAATTACAGGCCCATATCAAACCTGCCATTTCTAGGTAAAATCATTGAAAAAGTTGTTTTTCAACAGCTGAGTAATTTTTTGCATTTAAATGACTGTTTCGATGTGTTCCAGTCAGGCTTTCGTCCAAACCACAGTACTGAGACTGCTCTTTTAAAGGTCTTTAATGACATCCACTTAAACACAGACAGTGGCAGAACTTCAGTGTTAGTATTATTAGATCTCAGTGCTGCGTTTGACACTGTTGACCACAGCATATTACTAGACCGACTGGAAAACTGGGTGGGACTTTCGGAAACAGTTCTAAATTGGTTTGAATCCTACTTAAAGGACAGAAACAACTTTGTTTCTATTGGTAAATACACATCTGAGTTGACAAATATGACATGTGGGGTTCCTCAAGGCTCCATCTTGGGACCTCTTCTCTTTAACATCTACATGCTACCACTGGCTCAGATAATGAAAAACAACAAAATAAGTTACCATAGCTATGCAGATGACACACAAATTTACGTAACAGTTTCAACAGGAGACTATGCTCCAATTCAAACACTGAGTAAGTGCATTGAACAAATCAATGACTGGATGTGTCAGAACTTTCTCCAATTAAACAAAGATAAAACTGAGGTAATGGTTTTTGGAGCCAAGGCAGAACGTATAAAAGTTAGCGCTGAGCTTCAGTCTGCAATGTTCAAAACAACAGATAAAGCCAGAAATCTAGGTGTAGTCATGGACTCTGACCTGAGTTTCAACAGCCACATTAAAACAGTTACTAAATCAGCCTACTATCACCTAAAGAACATATCTAGAATTAAAAGACTAATGTCACAGCAGGATTTGGAAAAACTTGTCCATGCTTTTATCTTCAGTAGACTCGACTACTGCAATGGTGTCTTCACAGGTCTCACTAAAAAATCTATTCGGAAGCTGCAGCTGATTCAGAACGCTGCTGCTCGAGTCCTCACTAACACTAAGAAAGTGGATCACATCACTCCTGTTCTGAAGTCTTTACACTGGCTTCCTGTGTGTCAAAGAATAGATTTCAAAATACTGCTGCTGGTTTATAAAGCTTTGAATGGTTTAGGCCCAAAATACATTTCTGATCTACTGCTAAATTATGAACCATCCAGATCTCTCAGGTCTTCAGGGACTGGTCAGCTTTCTGTCCCCAGAGTCAGAACTAAACATGGTAAAGCAGCGTTCAGTTATTATGCTCCAAATATCTGGAACAAACTCCCAGAAACCTGCAGGTCCGCTGCAACTCTGACTACTTTTAAATCCAGGCTGAAGACTTTTCTTTTTGTCGCTGCTTTTAATTGAACTATTCATATCTTAGACTGCACTGTAACTTTTATCCATGTATTTTTTTTTTTTTTTTTTTTAATGTTTATCCATGTATTTCTTCTTTTAATGTTTATTTTATTAGCTTTTCTTTTTAATGACTGATTTTAAATGCCATGTTCTTAATGTCTTTCATTTGTTGTAAAGCACTTTGAATTGCCTTGTGTTGAAAAGTGCTCTATAAATAAACTTGCCTTGCCTTGCCTTCTAATAAGATGAACTTTAGGGTGGCAGGAATACTTATTAAACATTTATTGACGTAGTATCAACATTTTTTAAATATTTAATACTTTCATATTCATTCGATACTCTCGCAAGTAATTTTTTGAGACAAAATTCCTCTTCTGGTAAAAGACACTTGATGATAGATAAAGGCTTGGTTATATTGTTGTTACCAGAGAGGGTTGAGGGCTTTCCTATTTCCATAAAGTTAAAAAGATATTCACAGATTTGAACTTCAGATCAATAAAGGAACAATGGAATAACTTTATTTCCTCCGAGATGGATAGCTTCTATCTGCTGCCTGAGAAGAGAGACCGTCTACAAAATGTAACACCGAAGAGACCTACCGAAATATGAATCTGTCATAACGTTCTACTACCAAATTCACTTCACACATTAATGGTCTTTCAGTGGTTAAAACACACAAATAGGCCCTGTAAGGCAGCCCCACCCATTGAGCCAATGCATATGTTTCTGTACATGTTAGAACCGCAGTGTTCACGAGACAGTATTTATGTTCCTGAGAATCATGTTGAATGTGTGGCACCATTGTGATCCAACATACTACAATCAGACTACAGTCGTTTACATTCTACTGGCTCTGGTACAATGACTTTCCTTTGTGTCCACTTTGAAACAACAATGCTGTATTCAGGGTGGAAGGGCTTTTCTATGGCTTGTTTATTTTCTCTCGGACAGTGGCACCAGCTCGCATCACGGGCATGCTGGGTAATGACACACAGTAGCATTGAGACACGTCTTATATAAAGATTGCTTCTCGTTAAATAGTGAGACGCTGAATTGAAGAGAGCTCAGAGAGTGTCCAGATGGCAGAGTCTCTGCAATGATGAGCAGCGGAAGAAAGGCCAACCCAGCTCTGATTCTAGTGATGGATGGTTTTCATTATGAGTTCAGCGAGAGCTCAATATCTTTAAGGAAATGTTGGTATAAGCTTCAAGCATTTATGACGGTTACAGAGCTGAAGACATCAACTCAAACATGGAAAGGCAGATATTTAGTACTGATGGCACATTAAATGCACATGTCATGATAAGCCGTCAAATGTCATTATGTATGAAGACACAACTCGGTAAAAGGTCACCTGTTATGCAAAATCCTCTTCTTCATGTCTCTTCTCCATCAACATGTGTCCCCTCTTCTTCATGTCTCTTCTCCATCAACATGTGTCCCCTCTTCTTCATGTCTCTTCTACATCAACATGTGTCCCCTCTTCTTCATGTCTCTTCTCCATCAACATGTGTCCCCTCTTCTTCATGTCTCTTCTCCATCAACATGTGTCCCCTCTTCTTCATGTATCTTCTCCATCAACATGTGTCCCCTCTTCTTCATGTCTCTTCTACATCAACATGTGTCCCCTCTTCTTCATGTCTCTTCTACATCAACATGTGTCCCCTCTTCTTCATGTATCTTCTCCATCAACATGTGTCCCCTCTTCTTCATGTCTCTTCTCCATCAACATGTGTCCCCTCTTCTTCATGTATCTTCTCCATCAACATGTGTCCCCTCTTCTTCATGTCTCTTCTGCATCAACATGTCCCATCTTCTTCATGTCTCTTCTCCATCAACATGTGTCCCCTCTTCTTCATGTCTCTTCTCCATCAACATGTGTCCCCTCTTCTTCATGTCTCTTCTCCATCAACATGTGTCCCATCTTCTTCATGTCTCTTCTCCATCAACATGTGTCCCATCTTATTCATGTCTCTTCTCCATCAACATGTGTCCCCTCTTCTTCATGTCTCTTCTCCATCAACATGTGTCCCATCTTCTTCATGTCTCTTCTCCATCAACATGTGTCCCCTCTTCTTCATGTCTCTTCTCCATCAACATGTGTCCCATCTTCTTCATGTCTCTTCTCCATCAACATGTGTCCCATCTTCTTCATGTCTCTTCTCCATCAACATGTGTCCCATCTTCTTCATGTCTCTTCTCCATCAACATGTGTCCCCTCTTCTTCATGTCTCTTCTCCATCAACATGTGTCCCCTCTTCTTCATGTCTCTTCTCCATCAACATGTGTCCCCTCTTCTTCATGTCTCTTCTACATCAACATGTCCCATCTTCTTCATGTCTCTTCTCCATCAACATGTGTCCCCTCTTCTTCATGTCTCTTCTCCATCAACATGTGTCCCCTCTTCTTCATGTCTCTTCTCCATCAACATGTGTCCCCTCTTCTTCATGTCTCTTCTCCATCAACATGTGTCCCCTCTTCTTCATGTCTCTTCTACATCAACATGTGTCCCCTCTTCTTCATGTATCTTCTCCATCAACATGTGTCCCCTCTTCTTCATGTCTCTTCTCCATCAACATGTGTCCCCTCTTCTTCATGTCTCTTCTCCATCAACATGTGTCCCCTCTTCTTCATGTATCTTCTCCATCAACATGTGTCCCCTCTTCTTCATGTCTCTTCTGCATCAACATGTGTCCCCTCTTCTTCATGTCTCTTCTCCATCAACATGTGTCCCCTCTTCTTCATGTCTCTTCTCCATCAACATGTGTCCCCTCTTCTTCATGTCTCTTCTCCATCAACATGTGTCCCATCTTCTTCATGTCTCTTCTCCATCAACATGTGTCCCATCTTATTCATGTCTCTTCTCCATCAACATGTGTCCCCTCTTCTTCATGTCTCTTCTCCATCAACATGTGTCCCATCTTCTTCATGTCTCTTCTCCATCAACATGTGTCCCCTCTTCTTCATGTCTCTTCTCCATCAACATGTGTCCCATCTTCTTCATGTCTCTTCTCCATCAACATGTGTCCCATCTTCTTCATGTCTCTTCTCCATCAACATGTGTCCCATCTTCTTCATGTCTCTTCTCCATCAACATGTGTCCCCTCTTCTTCATGTCTCTTCTCCATCAACATGTGTCCCCTCTTCTTCATGTCTCTTCTCCATCAACATGTGTCCCCTCTTCTTCATGTCTCTTCTACATCAACATGTCCCATCTTCTTCATGTCTCTTCTCCATCAACATGTGTCCCCTCTTCTTCATGTCTCTTCTGCATCAACATGTGTCCCCTCTTCTTCATGTCTCTTCTCCATCAACATGTGTCCCCTCTTCTTCATGTATCTTCTCCATCAACATGTGTCCCCTCTTCTTCATGTCTCTTCTGCATCAACATGTGTCCCCTCTTCTTCATGTCTCTTCTCCATCAACATGTGTCCCCTCTTCTTCATGTCTCTTCTGCATCAACATGTGTCCCCTCTTCTTCATGTCTCTTCTCCATCAACATGTGTCTCCTCTGTGGAAAGAGACTCTGAAAGTTTGAGGAACAAAGATTCTCTCTCTTTTTGATCCATTTCTATAAAAACCTGTCTGAAAATGAGCTGATCAGATTTTGGCCACTTGATGATGTCATAACGATGTTTTGGCTTGAGTAACCATTAGCCAATCACCAACAAGGTAACCCCCCCCCCCCCCCCCCCCCCCCCCCCACACCTTATCACCTGAATCTCCTCCTAGAGCACCTTTGAGTTATTTTTAACCAAATGTCTCTCAGAGGGGCGTGGGGAGGGGCTCCTTATTTTCATCTAAAGTAACAGACAGAGAATCAGCACTTTGGAAACAGGGCTGAAACAGAGGGGATTATGGGTAATGTTGCAATGATCTGTTTGGTGTTTGGAGCCAAACACTTCAGAGACATGTTTTGTATTTATCTGAGACCTATAATATATTGATGAAAAGCAGTATAATAGGAGACCTTTACATTTTGCAGGACTATTTATTAACAGTGTTTTCAATGCCGTGTAAAAAGCAGCACATTTCCAATAAGTCGGATGAAAGACAGCTGTCTTGTGAAAACAAAAACAACGCAGGGATTCAATACTACGAAAACGAAGTTTCGCAGGTATTTGATGAGTATTTGAATATGGTTTTTAAGTTTTGAAGAGCAGCCGAACAGCAGCTGAACATCGTGTTTTTGCTGACCTCTAGTGGTTATAAATCTCGCCTCTCTGCAGCGATGTAGAAGTGCACTCCAGGGTGTGTCCGTACACTGTGACGTCACATGCAGATGTTGTTAAACAGTTTGAAACCACGCTCAATATGGATGCATTGGGATGTTCTTGTTCTACTGTTTGTTTAAAAGAAACCCCCACTGTTCAAACCAAAGGATTTTAACAAATGAAAATCTATTAAAAAGAAAAGAAGAACGTACTATGCTGCTGTGCTTTTTATCTCCTCCTTGATAACTACTTTAATTCATCATAATGAGTTTCATTCATATATTTAATTGAATTACCTTAATATTTTTAAGCAGCACATCATTAAGTTGAATGAGGCTTTTGAGACAGGATAGTGCAAACTACATTGAATTAAATTGAGTTGATTTAATTTCACTTAAGGAGATGAGGCATAATGGTATTAAGGACAGCCAGCAATGCAAGGCATCATTGTGGCAAGGAGATGGTGTGTACATGTTGTATTCATTTTAATATTCACATCAATATGATTTTTTATATTAAATGTATTTGATTGTATTAATTTTGTAGATGAATTAAAAAAAATATTCCATAATTTTTAACTTAAAATTTATTTTGATACTTTGGCAAAAATGTAATCTGAAACTTCCAATGCAATAAAACAATTGAATTGTATTGTATTTTATTACAAAACAATGTCATGTCCAAGAAACTTATAGTGAAAGTTTATTCTTTATGTTAGTTTTGTCCCTTTGTCCTGTGCTTTATGTTTATTCCCTTAATTAATTCTCCCTCTCATTTCAGGCCTCCACGCTCCCCGCCCCCTTCTGTCTCCTGCATCCTTGATTGTTTTCCCCGCCCTTTTCGTTCAGGAGGCCGAGCGACCACAGGTGGTCCACTGGGCTCACACTCTGCTCACCTCAGAGTCAAGAGAACCATGTTCATTATAAAACAACGTTTCTGGTGGACATCCATGGAGAAGGAGGTGAAGGAGTATGTGGAGGCGTGCCCTATCTGCGCTCGAAACAAGACCTCTTCCAGGGCGCGAATAGGACTATTACAACCACTCCCTATTCCCAACAGACCCTGGTCAGAGATCTCCATGGACTTCGTCACTGGCCTGCCCCTCTCTAGAGGTAAAACCACAGTTCTCACGGTAGTGGACCGGTATTCTAAAATGACACATTTCATTGCTCTGCCCAAGATGCCCTCAGCTAAGGAAACGGCTGAGGTCATGATGCTTAATGTGTTTCGGCTTCATGGTTTCCCAAAGGATATTGTCTCCGACCGGGGCCCCCAGTTTGTGTCACGTTTCTGGAAGGAGTTCTGCAGCCTCATCGGTGCCACGGTTAGTCTCTCGTCTGGATACCATCCGGAGTCTAACGGCCAGACAGAGCGCCTAAATCAAGAACTGGAGACCTGCCTGTGCTCCATCCTCCTGGAGCGAGCACCTCACCTGGGTTGAGTATGCGCACAACATCCTCCCTACTTCTGCCACGGGCCTGTCCCCGTTTCACTGTGTTTATGGCTACCAGCCGCCACTGTTCCCAGCCACGGAGAGAGAGGTCACGGTCCCGTCTGCCCACGCTCTGGTCAGGCGTTGTCGGCGCGTGTGGGCTGCGGCTAGGAAGATCCTCTGCAGGAATTCACAACTGGTTAAAAGAGCAGCAGACCGAAAACGCCGACCAGCCCCTGTATACCAGCCAGGCCAAAAAGTCTGGCTTTCTACACGAGACCTTCCCCTCCACGTACTATCCCATAAATTGGCTCCCCGGTTTGTGGGTCCTTTTCCCGTCACCAAGGTCATCAACCCGGTTTCAGTGAGACTACGGCTTCCCAGGTCCATGAAGGTACATCCCACCTTCCATGTAGGGAAACTAAAACCTTTGAAGGAGAGCGCTATGGTTCCCACTGCCAAACCCCTCCCGCCCCCCCGGATGATCGATGGAGGTCCGGTTTACACAGTCAAGACACTATTGGGTAGTCGGAAAAGGGGTAGAGGGCGACAGCTACTGGTTGACTGGAAGGGTTATGGTCCTGAGGAGCGGACATGGATTCCTTCACGCTTCATCGTAGATAAAAGCCTCTTTGAGGATTTTGACCGCCTCAACTCAGAGGAGCCTGGGCCGTCAGGAGCCGTCCCTAGAAGGGGGGGTACTGTCATGTCCAAGAAACTTATAGTGAAAGTTTATTCTTTATGTTTTGTCATGTCCCTTTGTCCTGTGCTTTATGTTTATTCTCTTAATTAATTCTCCCTCTCATTCCACGCTCCACGCTCCCCGCCCCCTTCTGTCTCCTGCATCCTTGATTGTTTTCCCCGCCCTGATTGTTTCCACCTGTGTCCCCTTTACCTGTGTATATATTGTGTTAGCTCCCTCCTGTTCATTGTAAGTTCATTGTCTCTCTATGACATACGGTCCTGCTAACCTCACGGACATCCCACGGATCTATGTTATTGATCGATGTTCGAGCTTTCCTCGAAAGAGTGTTTTTGTTTTCCTTGTTTTTATTACTGTGCAAATCCCAGTAAAGTCTTTATTTTGAAACACTATCCGAGTTTGAGTTTGAGTCGTGCAATTGAGTTCATGCCTCAGAGTTCACTCCTTGACAAACAATAACTTAAGATCCTCACTACTTCCTGTTTCTGTACAGTCTGGGGGCTGGATTTCACTTTTAAAATGTAGCGTAGAATACAATCTATAGGCGTTTTCTCAAGTCAGTTTAAATAAAAACTGTTATATATTTTGTCTTAAGTGTTTTTCATTTTAGATGCTTTCTCCCTCTTCCATTTGTCTCCTTCTTTCTCGGCCTTAGAATCATTCCCAAATACACCGTTTTTATATTCTAGTTAAAGCTAGGTTTCAACACAGAGCTCGACCTCGTTTGGATCTCTGATGGAAACTGATCTGAGAATCGGAAGTCAGACTCAGCGCTCGCAGTTCCTCTCACCATCTGCTGATGTATTCTGGAGACCTGTGGGTCATATGTATCAGAAGTGTGTGTGCGAGCGTTCATGTGATTTCTGTGTGTGTTGAGCGTGAGTGTATGTGTGTGCAGGAAAGTGAAACCGGGGCATATGGCCTGTGAACCTTATATCAGAGTAGAGGGGGGTGTGAGGAGTGATGGTGAGGCTGTTCATGATCATTAATAAGCTGCTTCTGAAGCAGGTCAAACAGAGGTTCCACATCTTCTTCACGTCTTTCCCGTCCTCGTTTTACATTTTAGAACTGATCATTGAAACACTCATTCCCAACCATATTCTTTTTTGTAAAAAATAAATAAATCATAAAACCATTAGGAAGACTTTGGCTGCGAGGGAGTGTGGTCGTCTTTCAAACAGAAGGTTGTTGGTTCGATCGCAGGCCATGCACTCAACATGTCGATGTATCCTTGGGCAACAGTGTGTTAATGTGTGTTTGCTTCCTGGAGAAGGTGGCACTGCTCTGCATGAATGAGTTGTGAAAGGATGAATGATGACATGTAGTAGTAAAGCGCTTTGAGGGGTCGTAGAGACAGGATAAAGCGCTATATAAGTACAGTTCAATTACCATTATATATATTTTTTTTAATCAATAAGCCATAGTGGAAAGAAGGTTGATAGATTAGTGTGCACAATTAGAATTATACAGTATAATTGGTATTTCATAGCCACATTGTCACTGTATTTGAGCAATAATCTGGTCAATTTCATCATTCATTACATTACATTACATTACATTGCATTTAGCTGACGCTTTTATCCAAAGCGACTTACAATAAGTACATACGACCAGGAAGACACAACCCTGAAGAAAACAGAATCATAAAGTACATCAGGTATCATAGAGCCAAACATTTCAAGTGCTACTCAGCTGGCTATAGATAAGCCAGTCCTTTATTAGTATATAAGTGCTTTGTTAGTAATTCTATCGCTCGAAGTGGAGTCGAAAGAGATGAGTTTTCAGTCTGCGCCGGAAGGTGTGTAAGCTTTCTGCTGTCCTGATGTCAATGGGGAGCTCATTCCACCATTTTGGAGCCAGGATAGCAAACCCACGTGTTTTTGCTGATGGGAACTTGAGTCCACCTCGCAGCGAGGTTGCAGCGAGTCGTTTGGCTGATGCAGAGCGGAGTGCACGCGCTGGGGTGTACAGTTTAACCATGTCCTGGATGTAGGAAGGGCCAGATCCATTCGCAGCATGGTACGCAAGTACCAGTGTCTTGAAGTGGATTCTAGCAGTTACTGGGAGCCAGTGAAGGGAGCGGAGGAGCGGAGTGGTGATCATTCATATTACTAATAATACTTACTTATTGTATTGTACATATTTTTAAACGTTTGTACATGTATAATTTCATAAAATACAGTACAATGCACACATGTTTATGTATTACTCCTTATGTGATCCTGAATATTTGTTTCCATTGGACATTTTTGCTTTGATGTCCTATGTTTATATCCACTATTATTTCATTACATTTTTATATTAAAATGGAGCAATTGTCACAAAACTCATTTGCACCCCGAGACTAATACAATATTTTGATTCTGATTCTATCCAACGGACTTGAAATGAGTGACAGCAGAGAAGACATTAAACTGGTACACAATGAGATTTAAGATCTGCGATGACACTTTTCGTGCAGAGTGGATCATCTGCACTTTAAAGTGAATAATGCGACTGGTACCCAACTTCTAATTCAACAAATAAATCAATGCTTCTAGATTGCTGTATTTCTGAGAGAACAACTCTTATCTAAAACCTAACAAAAGAATCAATATTTATTGTTATTTTGTTCGCAAAGCTTATGTGTCATCATTCTGCCTGTCAGTCGGACCTTTGTTCAGATTACTTTGTGGAAGTATGGCTTTATTGTTTAGAGAATGCCATAACTCAGAAAGGACTGCAATAAAGACTTTCTTTCTGTCGATGTTTCATAAACTGAAGAAGCTTTGTCAAATCAAACAACAGAAAGTTCATCAAACTGGGTTTTGTTGTACTCAATTGCAAGAGTGGATTATATGAATCAATACTTATTCATGTGATGAGAGTCAATTCAAACAGTATTTGGATGAAAACAAAGGTAAGCAAAGAGAAAAAAGACAAACATTAAAGGAAATACAAAAAACGATAATACATTTTCAATGATGGTTTCCAACAATTGATACTTCAGTGTTTAAGTTAAACACATGCAATTAAAGCTCCTAAGTTATCCCTGCCATGTACACGAACACATAACATAACTGTTTTGAAGGAAACTAAAACACATTATCCATAGCCGACACCAACCTCAGAATGATTATGGAGCCTCAAAAACAGATGAACTCATACATTAGGTTTTGAGCATATATGTTGGATTTATATATTTACCTGAACGTAGAACAGTATGTTTCATATTTGATATATTTGGTATAATGTGTGTGTTTGTTTCCTCTTGTTACATACATTAAGTCTTATCAAAATAAAGTTATTTCTTGACAGGAAATACATTTGTTAGGTTTAACCAACAAAACCACATACAGTAGGTTTGGGATAAGTGGAGATTGGCGTTAGGGTTAGGGTTAGGGACAGTACACAGCCTCCACAGCATAACACCTTATGGTTCACTGTGTAATTGATTATATTGGGGTGTACGGAAATGAGTGAGTATATCTGTGAACAGGGAATGAGAGCAGCCTGAATACGACCAATGAAAAACAAGAACCGTTCAAATGTTAGGGCTGAGATGAATTAATGTTGTTTTTTTCTTTCTAGTTTGACTCTGTCACATGAGAACAGAGCGAGAGGTCATCTGACTGGAGGAGTCCTCCATCACAATCCTGAATAGTGATACAACACAAATGAAGCCAATGTTTTTTTTCCAGCACTCGGAGGCATTTGAATTATGCGTGACGGCTCATAAGGCGTCTATTGTCCGACTGCAGCTCGAAAGACGTCAGCGTTACAGTATGAGTGATCAGCGGTCACAATCTGTGATGCTGCGAGCTGTTCACAAAGAAGTTACCCAAAACACAGCGATAGAAAGATGCATTATGAATCTCCATCTTAGCGACATGGCAAATGCTACATTTCAAGCTGAACTACGCCAACCCAGTCACTCTCTCGTATTAAAACCATACAATGGATGAACCTTTAGTCATGGTCCATTCCAACACACTCTCACTCCCTAAGCGTCCAGGAGCGACGTTTGGTCAGTGTCCGTGGCGTGCAGTTGTGACGCTCCTAGGCTCCTTCAGCGTCATAAAGGGACGCAAATAGCTTTCAACTGATTGCAATGTATTCCCATCTGCGGCGGGATTTGACGCTCATGGAAGCACGGCATTCGTTTGTGTCGTCTGCCCTTAAAGGCAATGTGAGCGTCCATTCTCATTGAATAACGGAGAATTGTACACCCGGAAGTAAGTATTCCCCTTACTTACTTACTTGAGCACACTCTCCAATCACAGAGCTTGAGGACTATCACAGGGTTTGTCAAACAGAGCACATGGTGTAGTCCAAACGATAGCTAGGGATTCTGGGTAGTGTAGTGTCTTCTGCCATCCTTTACTCCGAAAAAATATTTGTTTCTCCGAATCGAAGGGGAAAAATACAAAAGCATTGCACACAATTTAAACCAATCAATGTTGTGTCATTAACAAGGATAATCTGGTGTTTTTTAGTCGATGAGTAGTGCAGATATCACTGTAAAATAAATCGACAGTAAGGGGAATACTTACTTCCGGGTGTACAATTCTCGCTCACATTGCCTTTAAGGGCAGCCGACACAAACGAATGCCGTGCTTCCATGAGCGTCAAATCCCGCCGCAGATGGGAATACATTGCAATCAGTTGGAAGCTATTTGCGTCCCTTTATGAAGCTGAAGTAGCCTAGGAGCGTCACAACTGGACGCCACGGACACTGACCAAACGTCGCTCCTGGACGCTTAGGGAGTGAGAGTGTGTTGTCCAATCAGCCAACCTAGATGTGTGTACGCACTATCATCTGTCAACAGTCTTGGGTCTATAAAACTTTAGTGTGAGTAATGTTCAACAGGCATACAGTACAGGAAGGCTGCTTGTTTGTGTGCCCTCGAGGAAACACACACTTGGTGCTGGTCAGTGGTCAGAACATATGTAAACATAACTTTTGTTTGTTTACAAGAAAACTCCACAGGGCGCCATCACGGCGTTTGTGGTCCGGGTTAAAAGAAACCGATGACTGCTGGAAGGGGAGGGGATGCAAACTGTGGTCTTCAGTGTAAAACTCACATGCTTTGTGCATCCCATAAATCACTGCAACCTCCTGCGGTGATATGACAGTCAGGCTGTTTCTGCCTTTGTCTATCAAAGTCATTCAGAAATAAGCACTTGAAGCAGTTCAAGACATTCAAGACGTTCAAGACGTTCAAGAAAGTTGATATGCTTTGATGATGTTTGAACAATATCCACATGGTTGAATGCACTTGTTGTAAGTGGCTTTGGACAAAAGCTTCGGCTAAATAAATGTAATGTCTACATTTGCAAAACGTACACATTTCTGTGAACAATGTTGTTGTTGTTGTTGTGACGGCAGCTGACCTTGCGCGTTCACTTGTGCAGTCGTAAATGATGGGCTGCACATTGATGTGTTGGCAGTCCCCTGAAGGCAGGAGCTGAATACATGTTGTGTCACACTGAACGTCACATTGCTATGCAGACACATACAGAACGTTTGTGTCTAACTCCCAAGGTTTGCCTTCGTTGGCTTGAGGAAGGTTTAGAGTATTGTGTTCGCATTTGTTAATGAGGGACCTAGTTTAAATATCGAACATATTATTTGTAGTTTGTTCAATAAACCGCAGATAAAACCCTAGATTCAAAAACATCTAGGTTCACCATCTGCTGTGATGTTGATCTACAAGCTTTGGATTACATTACATGCCACTTGTTAGACGCCACCAGGGACACAACGACATGCTGACTGCACTGGGGTTTGAACCTGTGACCACCTGATCGGAACACCTACGCTCTATCCACTGCGCCACACGCTAAGCAGGATATTCACAACACTTGACTGATCTGATTTTTGCATAAAGAGCTGGATTCCATGTGTGGAATCAAAATGCGTGGGGTCACGACTTTGTGGCTTTTTGGTTGTAAAATATTGTAAATGTCTCAGAAAGGTTTTATAGTTTGTTCTTCTCTTCACAAAAACAAAACTGTCACTAGTTTACTCGAGCGTCATATTTCACACGACAGCCTTTGTGCTGGTCTGTTTGCTGTGGGTTGCCATTAATCAGTCTGTCCTCCAACATTTGGACAGGAGAGTTTTGGTACAGAACATTATGGTGGCATAACTTCGTGATTGACAGATAAAAATGCAGAGGAGTGTTTTGGAGACAAGAAAGAGGTGTTCAAAGCAAAAAAGGGGGAATAAACACGAGAAAAACTGTCAGCCCCTCCTACATGCACACACTCATGAAGGCTTTACACAATGAGACACACACAGACTGAGTTTCTGCTGTGACAACAAACAGAGCGCTGCGTGTGGAGTCAGGAGATGTCTCTAAAAACAGCTGTCTGTGTGTGAAAACACTCTCCTGCTGTTTGTGCAATCGGGTCATTTTCCAACTCCGGAAACACGTGCAGAGAGCCGTGAACTTCCAGATAACATGTCCATCCTCTGCGGAGTCTTTTAAAGTCCTGACAACTCACTGTGCAATCTGTCCAAAACTAATATGCTAAACCCACACAGTTGTGATACATGGGCTTCATTTTTTATATCAGGTTGTAACCATAGACTGTATATATAAATGGACGTAGGGTCCGTGACGTCACCCATAGGATTCTGCAGAGTTGCCGAGAAGCCCTTAGCAGAGCCATATAATAGAAGAGTTACGACATCTCCGTTCACTCCAATGGACCAGTTTTTTACAGCAATGGCGGATCGTGGAGCCTCTCAATAGGAAGTTAGCGGCATCTGCGGCTAGCAGTCTATGGTTGCAGCATAATAGACCGTTCGTGATGGACTTTAAAAGGTAAGAAGACGTTTAATGATTTATATTGCGGATATTATCAGAACATCTGAATCAAATTAACTACACATGTGTATTAAAGGATGTTAGTGGATTATCCCTTCAATCAGTATATTTAACGTTTACAGAGAACAGATTAGGCTAGGATACCGGATAAAGTTAGCAACACACGTTAACCACAAACAGCCTATTAATCCGTTCTCCTAATGTTATTTCCTCCAACGTTGTGGAATTAGAGAAAAGTGACTTCTTAACGTGCTTTTATCCGGGGTGGAGGGAGTTACATATTAGTTCAATATAACATGGGCATGTGATTGTAGTGGGTGGAGTGGGTGAAATGAGGATATCCATCTTGGAGTTCAAGCTAGTATAATATAGTTAAAGTTACACAATAATAAGGAAGAGAGCTATTTTTGTGATACATCGCTATTGATATGGATTTAGAGTGCATATTTGAGACTTCCAAACAGTAAACCAAAACTTAACTTATGGGTGAGTGTTTTTAGCAGAGTCATATAATGTCCTTGTGATTCTGTTGATTATTACCTGTCTGTATTATGGTGCAGCTCAGCTGATGTTGGGTTGATGGCAAAGGGAGAGGGACTTAAGTGAGAGTGAAAACACATGGTACGTTTAAAATAGGTCAGCAATTTCCCATCCTATAGGTTGCTAGATGTATCTAACCCTTTCTCCTGTCTCCCTCTTTCAGCACAAGAACCCCAGGGGGATTCAATGGAGCCTGAAGACCTGCAATGAGACCCTCACCCTGACCCTGAGTCTCAACTCCCAGAGTTTTGCAAGCCTCTCCCTGTTCCTTATTTTGATTAAACAGACATTAAGCTTCCCAATGGTGTAGTCTTCGTTTTGTGAAAAATATGATTACCTCACATATGTTGTTGCTGTTGTTGTCTTTTGTGATGGTTAAATTGCTCCTGCTGACTTGAGACAGCCATTCTTTCCTCCTCTCTGTGTCAGTGGGGAAGCCGTACATTTGTACTCCTTTCTCTGAGCGCTTGGAGCATCCCCAGGCAGCACAGCAAACCATGGGGGAGACTATATGCCAGGACAACACGGAGGAAAAGGCTCAGACAAACTGCATGCATGCTATTCAATATTTATTGAATTCCATGTATTTACTGTCAGGTGACAATCATTGATGGCACCTGTGGGTCTCCTGTCCTTTCTGAAAGTCATAAAGATGACATTACTCATTTAGATTACTTATCTCCTCAATTACCAGGGGATTACTGAAACCACCATGAATTAAAGAAATGGTAGAAATGAATCTAATCTGAATTTTGAAACCTTCCTTCCCTCCCTCTAAATATATCAAACATTAGAAGTGATGCTCCTGACTACCATTCAAGTTTAAGAAGATATTTGTTTTAAACTATTCAAAGCAATAAACAACAGCAACAGGCTCTTTAACCAAGGCAACGTTGGCCTAACATGTATATGTTAACAGGTAAGATAGCTGTTCACACTATCTATATTTTCTGCTATTTTATTTCTATTTGAGATTTTTACATTTTCGATTGTTTAATTCTAGTCTTTTAACCGTCTTGTGTACAATGCCTTGTCTTTTGCTGCTGCAAAGCAAACATTTCCCAAATTGGTATCAATAAAGTACTTCTTATTTTATCTTAATCCTCAAATATTAGCAAATTTAACTTTTTCAAATATTGATGTAACGACATACACATCGAAATGTTGTATAAATATTGCAAATCAAAACCTTTATTCACTACTTATTACCAAAAATCGTAGTTCTATCTCCGGTAATCATGCATTTAAATGTCCCTCCACGAACTTCCGGGGAACTATTGAGTCTCCCTGAACCACGTGACGTGAGCATTTTGGTCCTCCGCTGTCGTAACTCTTCTCTCTATATGGCGCTGGCTACTGTCAGTATTACTTATTACCAGAAATCGTATTTAACACAGCGCACTTAAGAACGAACACATTCTTGTTTACAGAAATGGCCTGTCAGAGTAGCTGCAGGGAGACGGAGGCTCATAGAAAGCACAGCAGGATGAAGCTCAGCCTTCTGCTGTCAGACACACATCCATCCGCAGTTTGAAGGTAGAGGGTTGCTCAAGGGCAGCTGGGGAGTGGAGCTCACTGCAGGGTCCAAACTAGTGACTTTACAAGTGGTTTGGTTCATAAGTGTGTTTCACTGACTTTTCATTTTAAACAAGTTATTATGAAAAGTAAACAACATCTCACAAGCTAACAATGAAATGTATTCAACATTTGTGGTTATAATGTTTGTAAAAGGTAACAAAGGGCAACATAAAATACATATTTCAATATGAGGATTTCATCATTTACAAACAAAGTAATTCATGAAAGAGGAAATTGTGTTTTTGATAGAGATACTCTAGATCAGTGGTTCTCAACTGGTGGGTCGCGGACCCGTTTCAAGTGGGTCGCAGATGTGTGAGTGAAGAAAAAGAAGAAAACATTTTTTTTTTTTTTAGGGGGAAAAAAGTCAAACTTTTATTTTGAAGGCCCGATTTTCTAACGCTGTGCCTATGCGCTGTGCATGCAGTAGGCGTTGGACTGGAAGTACCGGAGACCATGAACGGTTTTGAAAACTTCTGTCACGTAGTGATCATCTTCCCAATAAAACATCTTTGCTGATGTTTTTCCGAGTCTTCTGGCCTTTGATCAGAATCAAGATTGTTGCCGGAAGTCCCCACGGAGAATAACTTTGCGGTAGAACTATTCTTTATACATCCATGGGTACAACTTCAGATAGAAATGAACACATAATGAAATATGACCCCCAGTTTGATGATTGACAGGTCACAGCACAATGGGGGCTATATACCCTTACCCACAATTTAAAGTAATTCACACAGACTCTCTCCTCTTTGCTCTTCTCTCTGTGAGGAGCAGCAAGATGTCAGAACAAAGTGAAAAACAAACAATGGCATAAAATATTATTAATAATTCGGGTAGTAATAGATTTATTTATTTTCTTCTCAGAGTGTACCAGAATGCATAGTTTATGTTAGTATTTAAAAAAATCTCCTGGGGGAGAATCCCCCCAGACCCCCATTCTGGGGTTGGGTTTTCAGCATGTGGGCCTTTTTATGTTATGCAGTTCAGCTTTGATTCCATCATCTCATTAAACCTTATTTAAAAGCATACTTTAGTTCTGTGAAGGGATATAAGCACTGTACTTCACTTTAATTAATAATGTAAGCTAAAAAGAGTATATTTCACTGTACGATTTTTTGTTGAATAGATTTGAGTGGTTCAAAATTTCGGGTCGCGATCTATTGACTAAGGAAAAAGTGGGTCCGAGGCCTGACCAGTTGAGAACCACTGCTCTAGATACAGTATTTTTAACGGTTGACTGTTTGTGTTCATTTTAAACTAATGTGCGTGTGTTAACATGCTGCTGTGTCAGAAAAGTAAATCTAATATGATCTCATCTAACTTGCTGTCAGATTCATATTTACAGAGACATTTATCATTATTTAAAATCATGATATACAAATTGGTTTTCGGGAAAAGTATTTGTGCATGGCAGGAACTTTAGGAAAAGATTATAAAGGAAAAAGTGAGCATTTACTCAACCAAACTCTGCACAAATGTTGGATGTGAAAAGTTTGAATTACGGCCCGTCCACACGGCGGCGTGCGTTGAAGCTTTAACGCTTCTGTCCATTCACTTTGAATGGGGTGACGTCACGCTTTGCCGAACTGCATTGTGGTCACGTTGCTCGCCTCAAAAGTTGAGCAATGTTCCACTTTTGAAGCTTCGGCGGAAGCGTCAGCCAATCAAATCATATGCCAGTACAAGCTCTAGCCAATCAAACCGCGTGCTTGTGTGTCCGGGGCGGGAGATTCATGTGATTGGTTGTTGGTCGAGTTTCAAACACGCCGCCGGCAAGCTTCAACGCACGCCGCGGTGTGGACGCTGCGTTAGTGTCTTATTCCATAAAGGACAGACTTCCTCCTCCATTGGCACTGATCTTTGGCACATTTTGCTGTAAATCTTGTCGACTGCGAGTCATCTAATATCAGCATTACTCCTGAGGATGATGGGTAATTGAACGGAATGATTCCATTTGTTAGACAGGAGAATACAGACTGATAGAAAACAAATAAACGGAGAAAGCCCTTTCTAGCTAGCAGTGTGATACGATACGATAATACTTTATTGATCAAGTCTGAAATGTGACTTGCATCACAGCAGCTCCATGCGTAACATCAACATGGACAAATATCAAGACAAACATGTAACATAACAGCACAATCACTGAGAGAAAACATGCTCAAAGAGCCTTCAGCGCGCATTTGATCTAGGACTCAGCTCTGTATTTACAGCGAGGATTGACTGGAGCACAAAGGATGCTTCAGTCTGACTTGTGTGCACCAGGTTGTAGTGACATCTTTAATGCCCCAAAGTACAGGAGCAACATGGCCGGTAGAGAAACCTCCCCCTCTACTCAGCCTCCTGTAGACAGCAAGTCAACTGTGTCATTGGCCTGCTAATGGGGGGGATCACGCATGGCTGTATAACAAGAACAGGACAAGCTGTCAGTGGTCCTCTGACAGGTGCAGCCTTCCCAGAATGCCTTGCAGCCGTGCCGCAGAGCGCCGTCGAAGCCCCTAAATCTCCGGCTGCTCTCTGCTGACGAGCCAAACCCGTCCATCTCCCACAGACACAAGTAATTAGGTTTTCACCCGGGCCTTACACAGCAAACCAGAAAGCACTCTGCCGCTCTCTCAGGCTCCCACTCTGCCTTTATTCCACTCAAACAACCTCCAGGTAACACGACGAGGAGGGCTGTGAGACGCGAGGGAAACGGGAAGGAAGAAGCTGAGGCAGAAAGCCAGAGAGAGAATGGATGACAATGATGCACAGAACGCCCACAGCTAATAATGATTTGTTACAATAACTGCCAAAACATCTCATCGCGCAAACGAGAGTGGGAGTGGAGCTCCTGTCATTCAGTCGGCGCACACATCATCACAACAGCAGCTACTTATTTACAGAAAGGACTTTTATAATGAATATGCAGCACTACGTGGCAGATGTAATCACACTGCTCTGAGTGAGAGCACTTCGAACAATCAGCCTGGAGTTTACAATAATTCTTCTCATTGAAATCAGAAGTGAAGTTTGGATATTTTTCAATCTGACATGTGCTTCACCTCAACTGAACCAGTCGTGATCAGCGACAGTTATTTGTTAAACTTTATGGGAGTGATGAATGAAAAACATGGATTTATTAATGTATTTTTCGTTTGGACAGTCAGGGATACACACAAAATAACAGTACATCATGCATGACAACTGAGGTATTTCAATGTGTATGTCTTCTGGGTTGATAATTACGTGTATGTCTAATTCATAGGTAAATCTGTTGTTAAATGCATAGAACAAAAACCGACCAATCACAGCAGTGCACATGTTTGGTGTTGAATTGAAGTGCTGTAATCATTATAAACTAAGCGTGATTGTAGCCCTTTGAAATAAATGAAGTGGTCTGATTTTCCTTAAACACTGATAAATACCATGTACTACATTCTGGCATACTATGAAACCACATGTGTTAACCAGGTGGTTCTTATGCATACAGGATGCTTTTTAGACATATCTAACAGACACGTTGACCAATATTTTGCGTTTGTAGTTCTTCCAAATACATGACACAATATCTGGACAGAAGGGCTAACTTTATTTGAGGTCAAACAAAGATGATTGATGCTTGAAACAAAACATTAGTCCTGCTCTTGTTGCTATACAAGCTGATGTTTTATTATGGGAAGGGCAGCTTTTGTAGGGAGACAAATACATATTTTGTAATTTAACTTTTTCAGTTGTTTCCGTTGATAATAAAATGAGGCCATGTCTTTCACTTTTACTATTTTTAAAGACATTTATCAGCTTTTTACTGAATTAAAACGTGTACCAGAGGATTTGACACTGACATATTGCTAATGTTAAGTATCAGATCTTCCACCACTATAGAAAGGTGAATTTCAATGGTTGTTTTGAACCACTTATGTTTCACTGTATAACGTGCAAATCTTATGATGCAGTATTTTTTGTATGACTTTCAGCTGCCTTTTATCAAATCAAATAAGTATTCATTTCTAACACTGCACCGTAACTTGTGTTCTTGTATTTTATACAAGACCTTTTAAATGTTTGATTGTTTTCTCTTTATTGGCTTTTTAATTACTTTTTCTAAAAATGTAATTAAATAAAGTTCCATAATGCTTTCTATTGCACTATATCTTAAAGGGCCCAAGTCATGTTTTTCCGGTTATCACCCGTCCCCTTGTGTGTTAGGAAGGTTTTTCTGCATGTAAACGGTCTGCAGAGTCACAAACCCTCAAAGTACACCCTGTAGCGAGTAAAACTCTAACACAGAGAAGACCTGTCTGCTGCCCCAGAACGCCTCGTTGGACATTTCTCTTTTTCCATTGTTTGCTTCCTGGGTTCTGTGACGTGTGAACACCCAAATCAACAACAAATGACCGGATTGGCCCAAATGGACCAATCGGCGGAGCACCTCACACACCAGGATCCCTTCGCTAACTAACAGGGAGTCCCATTGACTTGCATAGAGCTCCCTGAACGCTGGTAATAGACGAGTTGGGATCGCGGAGAAATGCTCTCCGCAGACCCATTCTCTCAGCATTATAAACCTTTCTTACTCAATATCAAGCCACACTTCTTGTTTTTACTTCGGCTGTGAGTGTTTGTGTGCTCAGGATGAGTTTCGCTTGTTCTCGCTGACCCGGAAACCTGTCCGCTCCTCGCAGCAGCAACGAGCCTCGCAACGTCCAGACCAATCAGAGCACACTGGGCTCACAGGGAGGGGGGGGGCAGAAGCTCCAACAAGCCGTTTAGGACAGAGAGTGAATACCTGGTGAATACACATACTATTCAGAGATGCTGTATGAGAAACCAATGTGAGTTTGGGAAATTGCACAATTTAAATCTATTTTAGTAGACCTCAACAATAGAATTGTGATCAGTAGAAATGGCCGTGCCATGGGATCTTTAATGCATTTTAAATTGCCTTGTTGCTGAAATGTGCTGTACAAAACAAATTGCCTTGACTTACATTGCAATAACCTTTCAGATGTTCTGTTGAAAAAGCAATACTTTTTTAATTCAAATGCTACTGTTTGCAGGTTACATGATCTGCAAACAACATAAACACAACAGAACGTTTACTGAGATGTACAATATACATCCTGAATGGCTGTTTATATTCTGACATACGTACTTGGATCGAGAAATCAAGTAATATGTGTGTTCTGCCCTTAAGGCCCTTAACAGGAAGATACACAGCATTTTTCATAAGAATGTTTGTAACACACACACTTACATGCCAGACGTAATGTTTTTGGTTCTGTCGCAAAAAAGAAAAAGGGAAATGATGCACCTCGCTGTGAATCTGGCATTCAGTCCTGGCCTGGAGAATACACACAGCATGCTCCTGCCTCGAAACGGGAACACATTATCTTGGCACTTACTTCCTGGCTAAAGCAGAACAAGACTTCACTGCATCCTCTAGCTGTCGAGGATTTTCTACAATACCACACAAACAATAGATTGTTATCTAGCATGGAGCTACACAGTCTGTTTTTGTGTTTTGTTTGTGTGTATGTGTCGGTGTGAAAATGTGAAGGAAGAAAAAAAAAGTGAGTTGAGGTACTTTTACTTCTGAACTTGTTTTTTGCCATGAAGAAAAAGTTTCAAAAGTTTCCATACACTGAAATTGTGTGAATTAATTTTAATAATGGTGTGATAATGATCTACAGCAGTGGTTCTCAATGGGTCAGGCCTCGGGACCCACTTTCTACTTGGTCAATACATCGCGACCCAACATTTTGAAGCACTCAAATCAATTCAACAAAAAAATCGTGCTGTAATATATACGCTTTTCAGCAGACAATATTAATAACAGTGAAGTACAGTGCATATATCCCTTATATCCCTTCACAGAACTAAAGTATGCTTTTAAAAAAGGTTTAATGAGATGATGGAATCAAAGCTGAACTATATAAAGGCACGCATGCTGAAAACCCAACCCCAGCAGGGGGTCTGGGGGGATTCTCCCCCAGGAGATTTTTAGACATACTAACATAAACTATGCATTCTGGTACTCTGAGAAGAAAATAAATAAATCTATTACTACCCGTCCGACATATTAATAATATTTTATGCCATTGTTTGTTTTTCACTTTGTTCTGACATCTTGCTGCGAGAAGAGTAAAGAGGAGATAGTCTGTGTGACTTACTTTAAATTGTGGGAGGGATGGGAGGCGTGTGGGGCAGTGGATAGATCCTTGGTCTGGGGATCAGATGGTGACAGGTTCAAACCCCACTGCAGTCAGCATGTCATTGTGTCCCTGGGCAAGACACTTCACCCCAAATTGCTCCTGTGGGGATTGTCCACAGTATTGAGTATGTAAGTCGCTTTGGATAAAAGCGTCTAACAAGTAACATGTAATTGTGGGTAAGGGTAGATAGCCCCCATTGTTCTGTGACCTGTCAATCATCAAACCGGGGGTCATTTTTCATTATGTGTTCATTTCTATCTGAAGTTGTACCCATGGATGTATAAAGAAGAGTTCTACCGCAAAGTTATTCTCCGTGGGGACTTCCGGCAACAATCTTAATTCTGATTGGCCAGAAGACTCGAAAAAACATCAGCAAAGATATTTTATTGAGAAGATGATCACTACGTGACAGAAGTTTTCAAAACCGTTTAAACGTTATGGTCTCCGGTACTTCCAGTCCAACGCCGACTGCATGCACAGCGTTAGAAAATCGGGCCTGCAAAATAAAAGTTTGACTTTTTCCCTTCACTCACACATCCGCGACCCACTCGAAAAGGGTCCGTGACCCACTTTTGGGTCGCGACCCAACAGTTGAGAACCACTGATCTACAGTATTGGGTAATGTAGAAGGGTGCCCAACCTTTTTTGAACCGAGAGCTACTTTTAAAGTTGCCAGTCTGCCGGGATCTACCAGTCCAAATAGAGAGGCGTAGCCATTACTGACAGCCAGGTAAATACACACTTCTACTTGTATAAAACTGACCTCTGTACGATTAATACTTCATAAAATACTGCAGACCCTTTATCTTACCTCTTTCTAATCTACACACATACAAGTATTTAACTGAAGTTACACAACAGTGTTGTTGATACAGAGTTGGAGTTTATTCGCACGTCACATACTACAGTCGGTAATGTTTCCAATAAACATTGAACAGTGCTGCCACATGTGACACAGGGAAAAAAGAAAAGACTCTTTCTTTGCCATTATATAAAAATAGTGTTGCTACAAAAGTATAAATTAGGCTTACTAATAAGACAACTCAGATCTGAAGCTACACAGGAATCTGCCGCCAAAGTGCAATAAAAAAGACAAAATTAATAGAATCAAACACTTTTTTTTTTACATTACATTTCATTTAGCTGATGCTTTTATCCAAAGCGACTTACAATTACCAATTACAGGGACATTCTCCCTGGAGTAAATAAGGACTAAGTGCCTTACTCAAGGGCATACTAGTAGTGGTGTTCCTGGCGGGATTTGAACTCACAACCTTCCGATCTTCAGCCCACCTCACTATCCATTAGACCACCACTATTCCATTTTTTTGTTGCATTTTAGTAGAATATCAAAAGAAATGCCTTTAAAATAGGATGCAAGCAACACTAGTTTCTTAACCTGAATTGATAATAGACTATAATCAATTTAAACAGAACAGATCTTAATGTTTGCATTCTTATACCATTTTGTACAATAATTATAATGGAGGTGTTATTTTTCTATTCCGTCCTGTCCATTTATGCACCAGCTCTAGGCACTTCAACATTGCCGTATAATGTCTTGGAAATTCTGCATTTGCATAGTTTCGCCAGCTTTATGATCCTTTACTTGCTAAAGAAACAGTTTTTAAGCATTTTTAATGTCCTGTTATTAAGTTGTAACAGATTTTTAGCCGAGGAACTAACTATTCAGATTACCAATATGTGATTACCTTATCCAAAAAAAGAATACTTTAAAATGTACACGATGTTTGGAGCTGTGGACAGTTGGCTGTATGAGAGTAGTCAGTCTGTTAAAAAAAAAAACATTTCTACAATGTTTTTATAATTACTTTCACAGCCTGAATGCTACACACAAATACACACTGCAACATTTAGTGTTAACTAATAATTCCAATGTAAATTATGAAAGCCCTCAATTTGGCGGTAGGTAGCTAGATAGCAAACATTCACAAGCTAGCTTAAAAGAGTAGCTAATTTAAGCACGGTAACTAGGTAATTAGATGGCCAACCGTAACTAGGTAAATAGATGGCGAACGGTAACTAGGTAATTAGATGGCCCACGGTAACTAGGTAAATAGATGGCCCACGGTAACTAGGTAAATAGATGGCCAATGGTAACTAAGTAAATAGATGGCCCACGGTAACTAGGTAAATAGATGGCCCACGGTAACTAGGTAAATAGATGGCCCACGGTAACTAGGTAAATAGATGGCCAACGGTAACTAGGTAAATAGATGGCCCACGGTAACTAGGTAAATAGATGGCCCACGGTAACTAGGTAAATAGATGGCCCACGGTAACTAGGTAAATAGATGGCCCACGGTAACTAGGTAAATAGATGGCCCACGGTAACTAGGTAAATAGATGGCCCACGGTAACTAGGTAAATAGATGGCCAACGGTAACTAGGTAAATAGATGGCCCACGGTAACTAGGTAAATAGATGGCCCACGGTAACTAGGTAAATAGATGGCCAACGGTAACTAGGTAAATAGATGGCCAACGGTAAGGCAAGGCAAGGCAAGGCAAGTTTATTTATATAGCACCTTTCAGCACCAGGCAATTCAAGGTGCTTTACAAAAATGAAAGACATTCAGACAAAGGCATTTAAAAACAGTAAAAGATAATAAAATAAACATTAAAAGAAAAACAAAAAATGAAAGACATTAAGAAAATGGCATTTAAAATCAGTCATTAAAAATAAATGCTAATAAAATAAACATTAAAAGATAAAAGTTACAGTGCAGTCTAAGATATGAATAGTTCAATTCTTTAGGTTCTTGATTTTTAATTTACTCAAAGAACCTCCCGAAATCCGAACATTTCCGTCCAGATTTTTAATTTAGACAGACTGTTTTCACCATGGTTTGCTCGCATGACATCCACAATCGGACCCTCAGGAGGGTGTACTAGCCCCCTACTCTGCTTTGCGTTCCATAACAAAGTCTTTAAGTGTTACCTGAACACCCTGTGTTACCAAAACACTATTTTTCACCCGTCGGTGATGTGATACTTGTTCCTCAGTACAAATCACCCAAAGACTGATTGTAAACCCTGGCTACGACGGATATCCTAAATATCCTACTTTCGAGCAGTCACTCTCATAAATGTCATGGAGTTTAATTACGTTTAAATTGAAAACATTAAAAGAAAAAAATACATGGATAAAAGTTACAGTGCAGTCTAAGATATGAATAGTTCAATTAAAAGCAGCGACAAAAAGAAAAGTCTTCAGCCTGGATTTAAAAGTAGTCAGAGTTGCAGCGGACCTGCAGGTTTCTGGGAGTTTGTTCCAGATATTTTGAGCATAATAGCTGAATGCTGCTTTACCATGTTTAGTTCTGACTCTGGGGACAGAAAGCTGACCAGTCCCTGAAGACCTGAGAGATCTGGATGGTTCATAATTTAGCAGGAGGTCAGAAATGTATTTTGGGCCTAAACCATTCAAAGCTTTATAAACCAGCAGCAGTATTTTGAAATCGATTCTTTGACACACAGGAAGCCAGTGTAAAGACTTCAGAACAGGAGTTATGCGATCCACTTTCTTAGTGTTAGTGAGGACTCGAGCATCGGCGTTCTGAATCAGCTGCAGCTTTCTAATAGACTTTTTAGTGAGACCTGTGAAGACACCATTGCAATAGTCCAGTCTACTGAAGATACAAGCATGGACAAGTTTTTCCAAATCCTGCTGTGACATTAGTCTTTTAATCCTAGATATATTCTTTAGGTGATAGTAGGCTGATTTAGTAACTGTTTTAATGTGACTGTTGAAACTCAGGTCAGAGTCCATGACTACACCTAGATTTCTGGCTTTATCTGTTGTTTTGAACATTGCAGACCGAAGCTCAGCGCTAACTTTTATACGTTCTACCTTGGCTCCAAAAACCATTACCTCAGTTTTATCTTTGTTTAATTGGAGAAAGTTCTGACACATCCAGTCATTGATTTGTTCAATGCACTTACACAGTGTTTGAATTGGAGCATAGTCTCCTTGTGAAATTGTTACGTACATTTGTGTGTCATCTGCATAGCTATGGTAACTTATTTTGTTGTTCTTCATTATCTGAGCCAGTGGTAGCATGTAGACGTTAAAGAGAAGAGGCCCCAAGATTGAGCCTTGAGGTACCCCACATGTCATATTTGTCAACTCAGATGTGTATTTACCTATAGAAACAAAGTTGTGTCTGTCCTTTAAGTAGGATTCAAACCAATTTAGAACTGTTTCCGAAAGTCCCACCCAGTTTTCCAGTCGGTCTAGTAATATGCTGTGGTCAACAGTGTCAAACGCCGCACTGAGATCTAATAATACTAACACTGAAGTTTTGCCACTGTCTGTGTTTAAGTGGATGTCGTTAAAGACCTTTACAAGAGCAGTCTCAGTGCTGTGGTTTGGACGAAAGCCTGACTGGAACAAGTCAAAAGAGTTATTTAAATGCAAGAAATTACTCAACTGTTGAAAAACAACTTTTTCAATGATTTTACCTAGAAATGGGAGGTTTGATATGGGCCTGTAATTGTTCATTACTGAAGCATCTAGATTATTCTTTTTTAAGAGCGGTTTAATGACTGCAGTTTTCAGGGACTGTGGAAAAATACCTGAGTGAAGAGATTTGTTTACTATATGAAGTAGATCTGAGGCCATGCAAGGCAAAACATCATTAATCTGATGGAATTGTGTCATGGTGTTTGAATTGATGTTAATTGGACACAGAGACAACACATTTGCTGTTCCTGATGCAGAGGCACTGACTGCTTGTCTGATTTTCTGAATTTTGTCAGTGAAGAAGGAGGCAAAATCATTGCATGCCCTGGTGGATAGAAATTCAGAGGCTACTGACACTGGGGGGTTAGTTAGTCTGTCGACGGTAGCAAACAAGGCACGTGCGTTGTTATTGTTTTTGGTAATGATGTCAGAGAAGAACGATTGTCGTGCGTTTTTCAATTCCAAATTATAAAGGCCAAGTCTCTCTTTATAGATTTCAAAGTGAAACTGGAGATTTATTTTTCGCCACCTGCATTCAGCTTTTCGACATTCTCTTTTTTCTGTTTTCACGGTCATGGCCTTTCTCCATGGAGATATTTTCTTACCAGACACTTCCTTTACCTTAGTTGGAGCAATGGCATCTATAACATTTTTAATTTAACTAGGTAATTAGATGGCCCACGGTAACTAGGTAAATAGATGGCCCACGGTAACTAGGTAAATAGATGGCCCACGGTAACTAGGTAAATAGATGGCCCACGGTAACTAGGTAAATAGATGGCCAACGGTAACTAGGTAAATAGATGGCCCACGGTAACTAGGTAAATAGATGGCCAACGGTAACTAGGTAAATAGATGGCCCACAGTAACTAGGTAAATAGATGGCCCACGGTAACTAGGTAAATAGATGGCCCACGGTAACTACATCGATAGATAGATAGATAGGCTAGCAACAAAGCTAGCGTTTGCCAGCTAACTAGAACACTGACAGGTTAATTGAAGTAAGTCTCTAAGTTAATTTAAATGTCAATACTTTGGACTTTTGTCTACCCTTCAGACAATCAACACCTGTAAAAGAGTTTCACACAATAGCTTCCAAGAAGTGAGGATTTATTGGCGGACTGTTGTATGACTGCATGAGTATTAGCAATGAATTTTAAAGCAAGGCAAAAATGCGCTTTGTGTTCTAGACAAACATTTGGCTACAGATAAATTACGGATAAAAGAAAAATACCTTAATAGAGAAAATTAACAGATGCAGATGACGCAATTTAGCTGAAAAGGGCTCACCTGTTGGATGAGTATGAACATGATGAGATAAATATGCTGTAGTCATCTCACTTGGAGGATTTTTTGATTGATATGTTCAGGACTACCATCAAAACACCAAATGATGGAATATGTTCTGGATGAATACAGCTCTAGAGATTTGGAGATCTGCCATGAATCATTGAAGCTGCTCTGGAGCCTCACAGGGGAAACACACCTCACTATGAAACATATTGTTGGTGTTTCCATACATTTTTCCTCCATCTGTTAACTGACACTACAAAAGTACAAGGTCCTCAGAGAGTTCAAAAGTTTAAGAAAATATCTGATCTTACTGTAAGAAACCATTGTATAGCCTTTTGTATATTCTTTAAACTACAGATTCATTAATCATTCGATGAACCTGTTTTTTCTTAAATCCTCAACAGTTGACTTTGTGGAGACCTAAAGTTTTTAGAGCAGCAGCCACAAACACCAGAGTGTGTGTGTGTGTGGGGGAAATAATGAGTGGAAAAGGTAGAGGGGGGGCTGAGGACAGATCTGCAGCTGACAGCCTCCATTAGACAGAGCTGGAGCTGCAGACGGGGTTAACTGGTGCAGATCAAACTGATATGGCACACCGGCAGCTGCTTTCTCTTCTCCGTCTGCTCTGTGCACCTCAACCAGGATATTTACTGGGAGAATATGCATGAGAAGTTACCATTTTACCATCTGTGTATAATTCAAATGTAGCACATCTCTGCGAAGGTGTTGCTAATTACCTCACTATATTTTCATTAAAGATGTGCACGTTTTCAGCCTGAAACTTCTTTGTAATGTGAGTTACTTAAAGGTCACCTATTATGCAAAATCCTCTTCTTCATGTCTCTTCTACATCACCATGTGTCCCCTCTTCTTCATGTCTCTTCTTCGTCAACATGTGTCCCCTCTTCTTCATGTCTCTTCTTCATCAACATGTGTCCCCTCTTCTTCATGTCTCTTCTTCATCAACATGTGTCCCCTCTTCTTCATGTCTCTTCTTCGTCAACATGTGTCCCCTCTTCTTCATGTCTCTTCTACGTCAACATGTGTCTGAGAGAGATTCTGGATGTTTTAGGAAAAAAGATTATCTCTCTTTTTGTCCTGATCCATTTCTATAAAAACCTGTCTGAAAATGAGCTGATCAGATTTTGGTCACTTTATGATGTCATAACGATTTGTTGGCTTGTGTAACCATTAGCCAATCAGCAACCAAGGTAACCCCCCCCCCCCCACCTTATCACCTGAATCTCCTCCTAGAGCCCCATTGTGTTCTTCTTAACCAAATCTCTCTCAGAGGGGCGTGGGGAGGGGCTCCTTGTTTTCATCTAAAGTAACAGACAGAGAATCAGCACTTTGGAAACAGGGCTGAAACAGAGGGGATTATGGGTAATGCTGCAATGATCTGTTTGGTGTTTGGAGCCAAACACTTCAGAGACATGTTTTGTATTTATCTGAGACCTATAATATATAGATGAAAAACAGTATAATAGGGGACCTTTAATGTTTGCATCAAGATAAGATAAATGAGAAGTAACTCTGATTATATGATTGGGGCATTTAACCCATGGATCAGGGTTTCCGCTAGGATTTTTTCTCACCGGTCCAATGTCCGAACAGAATTTATTTTACCGGACACATTTGAAACGTACCGGTCATGTTTCAATAATAATAATAATAATTGTGGAGCAGAGTTTCCGTTAGCAGGTAATCACCGGACTAGGACCGGATATGCTGATGTTTAAAACTCAGTTAATGGGGCTCGTTTTTATATTGCTTCAGTTTATAATCGTAACAGATCGAAAAATTCAGATTCATTTTTCAATAAATGATTCCACAAACAACAAACAACATCATTATTACATTCAAAGAAACTACTTGTAGTAGATGAAGTACATTATTCAAAAGTTTACATTAACTTTGAATAATAACACGGGAGAAACGGATCCTCTCTTTTCCTCTCTCCCTCCCTCTCTCTCCTGACAGCCCATCAGTTTCTCATGCAGCGCTAAACAGTGGGCGGGGCTTCAGGTCAGACTCAGCAGCTGATCTGATCTCTCTCTCGCGCCCGGTTACACTTCACTCGCGTTTATGTCCATATCGATCAGACCCAGCTCTCCTGATCGGCCTATAGAGAGCACAGATCAAGCTATTAAGAGTGAATATCGGCCAATAATGATCTACGGCCAATCGATCGGAGCATCGGACATTTTGACCGGCAGGTTTTGAATTTACCGGTTTTTATTCAATTTGACCAGCTAAAAACCGGTAATTACCGGCTAACGGAAACCCTGCCATGGATGTATAAAAGATAACTGAATACAGCATTGCAGACGGGGCCTGTTAAAATATAAAGTTGCTCAGTGGCGTAAAAAGCCTAAATGGCCTGACTCTCGACATCAACTATACCTGTATCAACACTTGGATCTGGGCCCATCGAGCATGTGCACTTTTTAAGTCCCACCTCCAATCCGCCTTGGCTCAGTCAAAGTAACTCGGTTTTAGCTAGCTTTTAGCAAATTTGACAACATCTAAGGATATTAGCCAACAGAGGTGTTCGTAGTCGATGTTTCCCAATGTAAGTCAAAGCGAATAAGTCTTTTACGAGCTAAACGACATCACGGACTGATACAGTACCAACTTTGGCCAGGAGGACCAGAAGGGGCCACTACGAAAACATTCTTCCTGGATTTAATTTCTGCTTTTTTAATAAATGAATTATTTAAGCTGAGGGTGAGTTCAGTAAGAATACATTATCATACAGTGTAGGTGGGCGCGTTGAGGCTGTGACATTAAGCTCCTTAACTCGACCCAGACACTCCACCCCTGTTTTTACTCTTTATTTTTGAGTATTAAGATAAGGTTTGTGAAGGTGACCAACAGCATTACATGAACACTGTGTCTACAGTGAAAGAAGAAGGTACCACAATGTCAAGGTGTGTCAACAAATGTTCAGCCTTTATCACATCGTGATGTACCAACTTTTCCACCTCAGCCAAGTGTAAAACTTTTAGGATTTTTCAGCTTTTCCTAAACTTCTGGTCTTATTATGTGACAAAAAAACGTTTCTTTGTCGATGGATGTTAGCAACAATTCCATGAGGCGCTCTTTTCCTCATCTGTAAACTCATGTTAGACTCCTACCTTTTCTACCTAGTTCTTTCATTTATTCCAAGCAATCTGCTGCTTCTGCTCCTGGGGTTGTTAACTTCAGAGTTGTATCAGTCACATTACCGAGCCATTTCTGCCGAGGATAGAAGTGAAATTCAGTAACATTGTAAGCAAACCTCGGTTCGGAAATGAGCATGGTGTGTGAGTCATTACCCTTTCATGTCTATTTATGCGGATTGGAATCGGTCTCACCCCGTTCTGAGATCCATATTTTAGAGCTTTAGATAGTATAATTTCAGGCTATGCTGTTTCTATTTCTGAGGCCTCCTCACTCTGTGAAGGCCCAAAGAGAATATATGAAACTCTGATTGAACTTCTAAAGCCAAGAGGATGGAGGAGGAAAGCAAATTAGAAAATGCAATGTATAGTTTTTCCTTTTACTGTAAAATAGTTTGCAATTGTTGTAGTGATCAACATGGAACTGATTTTTACATCAGACTTAAGCTTCATATTTATTCCCCCAGCTTGCAGCAACACAGTTATTTCAAGATTTACCACCTTGGAATACTTTTCTGCAGCTTTAAGTGAAATATGAGCACATGTGGTGGAATAGACTCCCACACAGTGGAGCGAACAGAGCTCCGTCTTTATACTAAATGCTGCACTGAAGGAAAATCTGTGTGGAAATGAGACCGTACAATCCTCAGTGGAGCTCAGCAATATCTTTCTGACATCCATCTGTGATTGTTTCCCTGACTGAAGCACTCAAATATGTTTTTCTTTCTGTTCACACTGAAATGACTTAGAAATGATAGATTACTGACTGTATCATCACAAATGAACATCTTTATATGGAACCCCAGAGAGGACAAAATGAAGTATTTACATTATAATGAAATATATCGCCATATACTATTGTTATTTAAGTCATTGAAATGGAGTGTTAAATAAATAAACATTAACGCTTTATGGTCTTTACCCTAGAAACAGTACAAAAATACTTTTTATCGAAAATACTGGTTATGCTTAAAAAATAACGCTGTAAACACTGACATTATATATGTTTTGTTTTTTTCACCGTTGCATGGCGGATTCGTCTGACCTCTTTAATTTTTTTAATTCTTAAAATGGTCAGCCTTGTGATATTTGCACATCTAAAAATGTCTATCTTATATGTATGTTTCCTATTCCTGTAATTTAGATTTGATAAGACATACGTTATTCATCCCAGATTGGGACCTTTTTAGTTAAAGGTCCCATGTCACGGCCATTTCTACTGATCATATTTCCATTGTTGAGGTCTACTAGAATAGATTTATATTGTGCAATTTTCCAAACTCACATTAGTTTCTCATACAGCATCTCTGTATAGTATGTGTATTCACTCTCTGTCCTAAACAGCTTGTTGGAGCAGCACAGACAGGTCTTTTCTGTGTTAGAGTTTTACTCGCTACAGTGTGTACTTTACAGGTTTTGATTCTGCAGACCGTTTACATGCAGAAAAACCTTCATAACACAAAGGGACGGGTAATAACCGGAAAAGTATGACATGGGACCTTTAACATTAACTTACTTACCCCATTAGGTCTATTTCCCTATTTCTCTTTTTATGTTAAGTATTGCATGTTGCTATGTTAGAAGAGCTGAAGACTTAGATTGTCATCGGCAACAACAACACTGAAGCTTTTGTGCATATGACAAATAACGGCATTTGAATCCTTGAAACGTGTTGAAACATGTCTTTCATAATGTCTAAAAAGTGTGTTTATCCTTCCCACCACAATGTGTTTTCTTTCTGAAAAGCATCTCCACCACAGCCTTGCAAACTGTCTACATGTTTTGGTGTACAACTCACAGAGCTGGCCGTATATATGCGGATACGAAGATAAAAAGATAAGAGGCCTGATGTGCTTATTCACTTCCTGGGTCCATATTTAAATATGATGGGATATAACTTGCTCTGTAACATTTTAGGGAGTAGATATCAGGGTATTACAAAAACTGGGAGAGCAAATCAAGTTTGGAAAAAACCTTATTTACAGTGTTTTAGGATGGGTAACAAAACCAACAATGGTGAAACAAAAGGTTAAGTGTATATTATATAAAAAGGATTCCTTGTGAGCGTAAATACAAATGAATTATTACATGTTTTTTTAAAGCGTCCTCTCCCTATTTCCGAATTGTATAACCATGCGGGCCAGTCCATAGTTGATTGCAGGGCAGATAATACATTGCTCTACTTGAAAAAAGAAGGAAACTTGAATGAAGTGGCTTCTGAAAACACCCCTCAGGGTTTACAAGAATGGCACAGTCCAATCCTCCAGGCCCAACCACTGAAGCAGGTGTGTTTCAGCAGCTCAGCCTTTTGCCAGGTGAACTACAAGACACTGACGGGGGTTCGGTTAGCACTTAAAAATGAAAAACTGAAGTTATTGTACTTGGCCCGAACAATCTACGAAACAAATTATCTAAAGATATACTAACTATGGATGGCATTAATTTGGCCTCCAGTGAGACTGTAAGGAATCTTGGTGTTATATTTGATCAGGACTTATCCTTTAACGCCCACATAAAATCAATTTCAAGGACCGCCTACTTCCACCTACGTAACATTGCAAAAATCAGGCATATCTTGCCTCAAAACGATGCAGAGAAACTAGTCCATGCATTTGTTACTTCAAGGCTGGATTATTGTAACTCCTTATTATCAGGGTGTACCTAGAAGTCAGTCAAGTCGCTTCAGCTGATTCAAAATGCTGCAGCTCGTGTACTAACCAGAGTTAGGAAAAGGGACCACATTACTCCTGTTCTGGCTGCCTTACACTGGCTCCCTATAGAACACAGGATAGAATTTAAAATTCTTCTTCTCGCCTACAAAGCCCTTAATGGGCAGGCGCCATCTTACCTTAAAGAACTCATTATACCCTACTGTCCTACTAGGGCATTGCGTTCCAAGAATGCAGGGTTGTTGGTTGTTCCTAGAGTCTCTAAAAGTACAATGGGAGCCAGAGCCTTTTCTTATCAAGCTCCACATTTGTGGAATCAGCTTCCAGTTTGTGTTCGGGCGGCAGACACCCTATCCGTTTTTAAGAGTGCGCTTAAGACCTTCCTTTTTGATAAAGCTTATAGTTAGGGCTGATTAGATTCAGCCCCTAGTTTTGCTGATATAGGCTTAGTTTGTCGGGGGACATCTTACTTCTTCCTTCTCTCTGTCTATACCTGTGTACTCCCATGTTCCGATTAACCCAGCTTCCCCAAATCTCTTTCTTTTTGGTGTCTATATACGCTGGGATCCGGAGTCATGGATGATCCTGCGGTCCTGTGTCCTGCATCGCGAGCCCTGGATCTTGAGTCGTGGCTGTGGTCCTGGATCATAGGTCCTGGATGGATATCCTCGTGGATTCATCTTCCTATTATACACACATGCATTTCCAAACATTTGGACTACCTATGTTGCAAATGTATTATCTTTTCAATTTACACACGGCATCTATTGCACGTCTGTCCGTCCTGGGAGAGGGATCCCTCCTCTGTTGCTCTCCCTGAGGTTTCTCCCATGTTCCCTTTAAACTGTGGGTTTTCTCTGGAAGTGTTTCCTTGTACGATGTGAGGGTCTAAGGACAGAGGGTCTGAGGACAGAGGGTCTAAGGACAGAGGGTGTCGTATTGTCATACTGATATTCTGTACACACTGTGAAGTCCACTGAGACAAATGTAACATTTGTGATATTGGGCTATATAAATAAACATTGATTGATTGATTGAAATTAAAACCTTAGTATATTTAACAAGATTGTGTGCACTCAATCTAGCAAAATAAAGTTGGTTCCACAAAATGTCTGCATGAATTTGTGATGTCAAGAAATATCAAAATGCTTAACCCTTTATTGCACCTTGTAGTAACAGCTTTCACAACTTTCAAATAAGCACAACCACAAGATAAAGGAAGCTGCTGCAACGTGTAGTCGACTCATGTCTTCATGCACCAAGTGAAAGGCACTGATATGACATGTTGAGAACAGATATATCCTCTCCACGTTGTGAAACTGGAGTCTGTTGTGATGATTAACATCTCCTCCCTTTCTCCTTAAATCTTGGATTTCGTCCTTGTGTATGTTTTGACTAGAGCGGATCAGATTCTATCTGAAAGGAGACACAGCTCTTTTCACATCTGCTAACCTCAAGAATTCAACGGTGGAGCCACTTCTGAAATAACAGTATTTAGCCGAGTTGTAGTTAACACTAGTGATAAAATAGGAAACAGCGAAAAAGCTGCGTCACGAAAAGCAAAAGTTTCAAAACATCTAGCTTGATAGGGTTCTCACTTCTCACCATAGCAGAACAACAGGGATGATATTATTTTGCAAAACAAGAAAGCCCAAAGCGATAAAACAGTCAGTGGATTAATAAACTATGTATGGGCATCTTCAACAGAAGCACAATCATTAGTTCTGCCTTGAAATCATTCCTTAAATCGTACTCTAAACTGCCTGAAATGTAAATCTCTAAATTGTGTAATTATTATAATTGTTTTATCTTTAAGATTTTCTTTACGCATGCTTCCTAGTTAATATTAAGCTGTCTTTGGCTCTTTTCTTGCTGTAACAAATGCAAATGTCCCCTCTGTGGAACGAATAAAGGTATTCTGATGTATCACTTTCACATCTAGTCATGTTGGTGTGTTTATGTGGAGATTGCAGTTTTTGAGTGATTGGCAGCAGCATCTGTTCACGCTTAGCTGTGCGCAGCTTTTGAATTCCATTGAATGGAAGCACAAAGGTGTCTAATCCTCCGTCCAGATGGTCCAAATGAAAGTGTTCCTCCTCCCACATTCATGTCCACCTTACTTAAGATACAATTCATCCAGGATTTCCATGCCATCTGCAGTGAAAGCACGGTCAGTGCTGGTGAAACTACTAGGCAGAATCATCTTGAGGCAAGGCTTCTCTCTCTAGAGCTTTTAGGCACATTTTACAGTCTTTGTCAACAGGTGACACTTGACAAGTCTTCATGGAGTTGATGCTGAGCCAACTGGGACATGCATTTTGAAAGCTTGGGGAAAACACGAGTTAAAGATTATTTTGTCAGATTGCCTTAATTGAAATGTTCCAATAATCCTTCATGATTCTGAAATCACACAGGGAGAGTTGTAGGATGAAAACATGGACTAGAACACTGTATGGTAGCAACCTGTTAATCCCAGGGTATCCTAGCCTTGAAGCATACCATGCGTTACTGTCTATTTACTCTAAATGCGGGGACTCTCCACAAAATGAACATCATGCTACATTTTAGATAACTTGCTGTTGAGACCATGAGAATGTTTTTTACTGAGATAATAAATAAAGTGAGAAGTAGGGTAATTCTTTCATTACCTTCTATAAAAAATGTTTGACCAAAGTGAAGGTGAAACCTGCTGGATTTTAGAAAATAATGCAATTTTGAGGCCCTTTGTTGTTGGTTTTACTCTAGAGACCCAGTTATTGACGCCTGATTTTGATTTGTTGAAATAATTAACTAAGGTGGTCACATTTGAACTATTTTGTATCTGGCAGGTGTAAACATGCGTTACCTGACCTGATCTGACCGGGCCTCTGACCCTTTTCTGCATACTAAATCTCACTCATGTGTGTTTGCTACAGTTGGGAATAACCAGAAACATCAGATAGTGTCAACTCAGCTGTCAGTCACAAGGAAACTGACTTTCAGAAACTTTTCCTGTTTTTGTCTCAACTTTCTGGAACTCTTTGTCTTATGCTTAGTGGTCAACCCCACCCATCCATAACGCGTGTTAAAACAAACAGCAGGAAGTACTCTTATTCTTACATAACAACATGTTTGGTGTCTGCACAATGTTCATTGAGGGAAGTCAGAAAGTCTGCCTCAGGTTATTAAAATATCCTATTAGACACCATGCCCTAATACAATTGAAACATATAGGTATGGGAGCTTTGTCAGGGCCGCAACTGCTTGGGGGCCCGGACCAGAAGGGGGCCCCCAAAGAAGGTAGATTAGGAAGGTCCACAACAACGACAACATGAAAACACCCTTTAATTTACTGCAACGACATGTCAGGAAACCCCCTCAAGGCGGCCCCATGCATAGCGCGCCGTAAAATGCTGCTTCTTAGGGGGGGGGGGGGGGTGCAGTCGGCTGTGCGTGGTGATGAAAAGCTGGTTCGAGGGGCCCCCAGTGAATGTTTGCCTTGGGTCCCCACAGACTCTAGAATCGGCACTGGGCTTTGTAGACCATTACATGCACAGATACCTAAATAACACACTACAGGAAAGGGAAACCACAAAACACACCCCCTTTAAATTCCCACAAGAAGGACTCAGAGATTAATCACACCTCTTAGAAAGTGTCAACAAAAACTGATTGCAGGATTAAGACAGAATTGACTGCAGAGGTATTATATTTGCATAAGATTGAGCAGGGGAACCTAATACATTGGTGAGTCTGTGTGTTTCAGCTCGTGAAAGCCTTGCAGGTTTACCTAGCGATAAAACCTCCATCACACAGAGAAAAACACAGCAAGTAAACAGAGGTGAGAGTTCACTCAATTAGCAGCGACACATGCAAAGAGAAAGGCCGCATCAAATCAGGCATCACTTTCTGTACAAGGTTTTAGGATGAATGGGCCTAAAATGCATCTTTTAAAAATAGGCAATTGGCAAAGCCGCAGCAAACAAATACTAAACTGAGATGTAAGGACTGTGCATGACAAGAAGTTTTACCTCTAGGTAGAATTAAAAGTTTCTGTTTACACTAACTGTACGAGCTTCAGCACTCTATTCTAAATCCAATTCAAACAGCATGAAACCAAACACAATGAGACTTGTCGTAGCTGCAAAAGCACAGTTGGAACTAATCAAATGAATGGAAGTGTCCCAGTTAGCGAGCATGCACCGAGTCATGCAAGTGGTGCTCCTGAACCGAATGCAGCCGTTATTAACATTATTAATTACAGCTGTGGTTTGACATGTTTAAAGGTCAGCTGTAAAAAAGAAACTATGCCTTTCCAAAGATTTATGAAGGGTCACAGATGTTTTTGCTTTGGGTTCGCAGGAGTTACATAAACCACACCTAATTACCTGTAAAACTACACATTTCAATATGGATTAACCATTTACATTAAACAAGATACGAGGTGTTATTTAGTCCGCTTTAGAATTACTACTCTGTTTTTTGTTTTTACAAAGAAGAAGAAGCCTGTTTCCTCTTGATTTTAAGTTTATGCTTAGCTTTATGCTAAGCTCATTTGAATCCTCGCTCCAGCTCTCAACGGACACACATGTGAGTAATATCTAACAATAAAAATCATACATGAATAAACAACTGCATTTGCCCGCAGCAACAACTGCAATATGGATTTCGACTTTTAAATAACAAATATCAGCCAAGTTATATCAACTCTAAGAACACACGTAAACTAACGCATAGCCAAAATACATGAAAGATGTATCTATACCAAGCGGCAAACTCTGGGGAAGAGCCGGGACGCCAATACGGTGCCACACACTGCAGTTCATCTAGTGGCCAGTAGGAGCAGGCTGCCGAAGGGAGCAATTTCCGTAGACCCCCATGTTAAAATGCCCAACTTTACAGCAGAAATAAACATGTTTACATCGTGGTTCAAAAAACCATATTCTCTGTATAGTTAGATTCCCCCTTTATGACTACTGTGTGGGGGGTGAATTTTTTCTCAACTCATCTGTTTAATTAATATTAAGCTTTAAAGTTATGCATAAATTAGGGTGTGGTCACTTTGATGGACACGTACATTCCTCACTGTCAGCTAACAGCAACTTGTCCACTCTGCTGTTAACCCCAAAATGCTCCAATTGGCATGTCTACGGTATTCAAGTATATATAAGTAATTTTAGATAAAAGTGTAAGCTAAATGACATGTAGTAATATAAGTAATTGTACATATTAAAACTGCCTTGATGCACATAGTAGTGAAGCTTACGCTAGGAATGATCCAATGTCCAGGAGAGAATATCCATTGTGCATTTTATTTCCTTTTGATATCAATAATCAAACATTACAACATTTAAAAACATTTACCCATCTTACCTTCCTGCCTTTCCTGTTGCTTTTCCAGGTAAAAAACAAAAAAAAGCCTTTCTGGTGCACCAATCCCACCTCCAATAAATACTCAATCACCCGTGCCCAAATCACATGGTGCCCAAAGCTGCCTTCAAAATAAAAGCATAAACAAAAACCTTATAATTATTCATTCACGATGAACCAAAACAGCAAGAACATTAAGGGTTAACTATGAAATAATATAATCAATTAATAGCTCCATCAATATTAATATAATAAATACCCTGCCAGCTAATTCATAATTAATGTCAGTTGAAGTCTGTGTTCTTCTTCTAAGGTCTTTGAAAGCCAGGTATTAGTTCCTGCAGAGTGAAGGCAGTGTGCTCCTGAGGATAGACCTGTAACTCACTCCTGACTCCCTGATTGGAGTGGACAGGTACTTAGCGTGGACACGCAGCAGAGAATACACATCTTCCACAGAGCATTATCCAGATAGGATCTGCCTGCCGCAGATTAAATTATGTCCTCCGTTAGCTGATGGAGTCCGGCAGCTTTAATTGAGTTGTTTAGTGTCTTCGCACTGGCAATTTAATCCTGGTGATTTGAACTGAAACGTCTGAAAACTGTGACTCAGCGCAGCATTAATTACAAGTGATTATCATTCATAGGCTGCTGGATCCCTGGGGGACGGTTTTATTGAATCTGTGTTTCAAAGGAGAGGGGAATATTACATTAACTGCACAATTTGAAAGGCAATGAATTGACGATATACAAAAATAATCTCTCTCAATCGTCACTTGGGACACCCTGCAGTCCTCTGTCTGGATCTTCTCTCTCTATTTTATTTTGCTGTGTTTCTGGACATCTTTGGGTGTCAACATCTACATAGCAACCAGGTGTCGGATCGTAAACGTAACAAAAGTAATCATTTTTTTATCATTGTCAAAGTAATCCGTTTTACCAGTCAAAGTAATTTAAGTGAAATCATTTTTTAATTACAATTCTATCTGAAATGGTGAAAGTCAACCAAACCCGTCGGAATAATTGTAAAACAAGACTTTTCACTTTTTAAACTGTGTAGATACAAAGTATATGTTGTTGTCCCAGTTGAGGTATCACATCTCCTATCAGTGTGGCCTGATGAGACGAAGACAGTATAGAATATAACTAAAGTATAGAGAAGTATATCATGGTAGTATATTACAGGAGAAACGTGAAAGACATTTTGGATTTTGATGAACATGAACACACCAGTTTCTTTTGGTAGGTGAACATTGGATAACCTCAAAGTTATTTCTTGAATACACTTATTGATGTGAAAGGTCAGGCTAGTTTTGTCCCTATTGTTTGTTATATGTTTGCCCACCTTACTTTGCAGGCATGTTATTTAGTTTGTTAACAAACCTGAAATAATTCACTCAAACTATTAGATTTTAAAATCGCTGTGTCACTATCAAAGTCAAAGTAGTTTGTATTAAGAGTTTAACAAATAAAACGTTGATAAGCTTATCTTCTTCATGATGACTATGTGGATAAGATTGATCAGATTTGATTGACATTCAGATGCAAATATTGCTCGATCACGATAGGTGCAGTCCTATGTGAGGTAAATGGTAAATGGACTGTACTTATATAGCGCTTTATCCAGTCTTTAAGACCCCTCAAAGCGCTTTACATACTACATGTCATTCACCCATTCACACCCATTCACACAGAGCAGTGTATCTTACTCTAGGACCTAACATTCACACACCGTTGGCCATCGGGAGCAACTCAGGGTTAAGTATCTTGCCCAAGGATACATCGACATGTTAACTACATGGGCTGGGATCGAACCCACAACCTTCTGGTTGAAAGACGACCGCACTCCCCGCAGCCACATAAAATAGATAAATTGTAGTGTATCTTTTCAGATGGTCAATAATCAATGAAGTTATTTCTGGGTTGTTCTCCAGCCTCATGCCCTTGACAACATAAACAGTAACCTCATAACAAATCTTTTTCCTCTCTTGGTCACTCAAGGACTCTCGCTGCCCCAGGGGAAATTATTCAGACAATAGCTCACATCATGTTCATCAATAGACAAAGCTGTGTAAAATCATTTGTGAAATGCACCGTGAAATCACCTGTTTTCAATCTTTCTAAAATCAATTCTAAACATGAAGCAGGCAAATTCCTGAGTCACTGTTGATGGCTTTCAAAAAATAATACTTTTTTCAGTAAATGGCAGCTTCACATCTGCTTTAAATGTATCTTTAGAAAGACTTTAACGTGAATATTTGTCTATCACTGGTGGAAAACCGACCAGTATTTGTATTTTGAGTGACAGTCTGATGAACATTCACAATGTAAAGATAATACTTTCAAATCGTACTTTCCATGGTTGCACCACTAATCACAGCCTGGAAAAGAGAACCCATAATTGATCTTGTCACGAAAAAGCTGAGGGTTTAATAATGCAGCAGCAGTGCACATGAATTACAGGTCCTTTCATTTGATACAGCGAGATCCTTCCCTGCTGGTGTAGCTCTCCAATATGGATTCCTTTGGCCTCTACGGCTCCCAAATTGGATGTTTGGAGCCCACAGGGTGTTGCTGTTCTTATTAATGTGGCCAGTGCAAACAGCAGGGATTGATCCAGCTGTGATTTGACCACCAACACATCTGTCTCACCTCTAAGACTATGCCGTCTCTCTCCTCTGCAGGATCTAATGCTCTCCATCTGTCTCCCTGTGTAGCTTCATTCACGCTGCATCTAAAAATGTCATTTCTGATGTTGTTCCTTCACATGTGACGCAGACATGCTGTCCTCGTGTCAGTGTGAAGAGTGAAGGGCTGCACTCTGTTCCTATGAATAACAAAATCGCAGGATGGCGTGTTGAGACGAGGCGCGACGTGCGTTTGAACCCATGCTCAGAATCTGCCAGTTTTGTGACAATATCTGAGTCAGTTGACACCGTGTTGGCACCAACTTATTGAAAACTTGAGAAGAAGTGACTTGCTTCTGTTTGCAGAGACGATTCTTGTTTAGATTTGGCTGAGAAGATTGATGCCACTTCTTGAGTTTTAAGTTTCTGTTTGAGTACCAATAAACTAACAATATGAAATGTGTTTATAATTGAGCCTTCTTTCTAAACTAAGATAGAGACTGTTACTGTTTTCAATCGTGAAATATCTTGATTCAGATGTGTGTCTTTCCAAATAAACCACTAGTTATTTTAAGTGTATGTATTCAAGCTGCCTCAAAAGCTTTGACAGAAAGCAAGGATGGAATATGAATGTAATCTTCAATTAAATCACATTATAAATGTATGAATCTTGCTAGAGGTCTGAAAACATTGAAATGTGAATGTGTAGTCTTTTCTTTCGAAATGTCTTCACTTCTTTGTTCAGCTCGAACCTTGCAGGATATACAATACAATGAATGATTGTATATCCTGCAGATTAGAATAAACAACCTCTAATTGGCCGCAGTGTCAGTTCCTCGTGACGCCTGCCTGCTGGGCGTACATCAGCTCAGGATTAACGGCAACCGGAGGTCAGCACATATCCACCCTGATGAATATGGAGGAGGGCCTTTGGGTTTACATGGGAGGACTGCCAAAAATGATAAGGACCTCTCCTCCTGTTCTTCCTCTGGGACGTGCACGCTTTCATCTCAAGGTTGCACAAAAGGGGGGGTTTATGGGGGAGGGTTTATGGGGGAGGGCGCCATCAGATCTCTTAGTCCTGCGCTAATGTGATGTGTAAAAAAAGCCTCAGGTATGTTCTGAAATGTGATCCGTGCAACATCATCTGCAAGTCAAAGCTTCACATCTCTTTGAAGTGAAGGCGCATGGAGAGAAAGCCTTTCCATATCTGCAGGCAACATTGAACTGCCTTTAAATAGTTCTGAGTTAAGCATACTGAGTCTTCATCGTGTCTTCAACAAGAGCCTGAGTCTTCATCATGAGCCTGAGTCTTCATCGTGTCTTCAACAAGAGCCTGAGTCTTCATCATGAGCCTGAGTCTTCATCATGAGACTGAGTCTTCATCATGAGCCTGAGTCTTCATCATGAGCCTGAGTCTTCATCGTGTCTTCAACAAGAGCATGAGTCTTCATCATGAGCCTGAGTCTTCATCATGAGACTGAGTCTTCATCATGAGCCTGAGTCTTTATCATGAGCCTGTGTCTTCATCATGAGCCTTAGTCTTCATCATGAGCCTGAGTCTTCATCATGTCTTCATCATGAGCCTTAGTCTTCATCTTGAGCCTGAGTCTTCATCATGAGCCTGAGTCTTCATCATGAGCCTGAGTCTTCATCGTAAGCCTGAGTCTTCATCATGAGCCTGATACTTCATCATGAGCCTGAGTCTTCATCATGTCTTCATCATGAGCCTGAGTCTTCATCATGAGCCTGAGTCTTCATCATGAGCCTGAGTCTTCATCGTGAGCCTGAGTCTTCATCATGTCTTCATCATGAGCCTGAGTCTTCATCATGAGCCTGAGTCTTCATCATGTCTTCATCTTGAGCCTGAGTCTTCATCATGAGCCTGAGTCTTCATCATGAGCCTGAGTCTTCATCGTGAGCCTGAGTCTTCATCATGAGCCTGAGTCTTCATCATGAGCCTGAGTCTTCATCATGTCTTCATCATGAGCCTGAGTCTTCATCGTGTCTTCAACAAGAGCCTGAGTCTTCATCGTGAGCCTGAGTCTTCATCATGAGCCTGAGTCTTCATCATGTCTTCATCATGAGCCTGAGTCTTCATCATGAGCCTGAGTCTTCATCATGAGCCTGAGTCTTCATCATGAGCCTGAGTCTTCATCATGTCTTCATCATGAGCCTGAGTCTTCATCATGAGCCTGAGTCTTCATCATGAGCCTGAGTCTTCATCATGTCTTCATCATGAGCCAGAGTCTTCATCATGAGCCTGAGTCTTCATCATGTCTTCATCATGAGCCTGAGTCTTCATCATGAGCCAGAGTCTTCATCATGAACCTGAGTCTTCATCATGTCTTCATCATGAGCCTTAGTCTTCATCATGAACCTGAGTCTTCATCATGTCTTCATCATGAGCCAGAGTCTTCATCATGAATCTGAGTCTTCATCATGTCTTCATCATGAGCCTTAGTCTTCATCATGAGCCTGAATCTTCATCGTGAGCCTGAGTCTTCATCATGAGCCTGAGTCTTCATCATGTCTTCATCATGAGCCTGAGTCTTCATCATGAGCCTGAGTCTTCATCATGAGCCAGAGTCTTCATCATGAGCCAGAGTCTTCATCATGAACCTGAGTCTCCATCATGAGCCTGAGTCTTCATCATGTCTTCATCATGAGCCTGAGTCTTCATCATGAGCCAGAGTCTTCATCATGAACCTGAGTCTTCATCATGTCTTCATCATAAGCCTGAGTCTTCATCATGAGCCTGAGTCTTCATCATGAGCCAGAGTCTTCATCATGTCTTCATCATGAGCCTGAGTCTTCATCATGAACCTGAGTCTTCATCATGTCTTCATCATGAGCCTGAGTCTTCATCATGAGCCTGAGTCTTCATCATGAGCCAGAGTCTTCATCATGAGCCTGAGTCTTCATCATGTCTTCATCATGAGCCTGAGTCTTCATCATGAGCCAGAGTCTTCATCATGAACCTGAGTCTTCATCATGTCTTCATCATGAGCCTTAGTCTTCATCATGAACCTGAGTCTTCATCATGTCTTCATCATGAGCCAGAGTCTTCATCATGAACCTGAGTCTTCATCATGTCTTCATCATGAGCCTTAGTCTTCATCATGAGCCTGAGTCTTCATCATGAGCCTGAGTCTTCATCATGTCTTCATCATGAGCCTGAGTCTTCATCATGAGCCTGAGTCTTCATCATGAGCCAGAGTCTTCATCATGAGCCAGAGTCTTCATCATGAACCTGAGTCTCCATCATGAGCCTGAGTCTTCATCATGTCTTCATCATGAGCCTGAGTCTTCATCATGAGCCAGAGTCTTCATCATGAACCTGAGTCTTCATCATGTCTTCATCATAAGCCTGAGTCTTCATCATGAGCCTGAGTCTTCATCATGAGCCAGAGTCTTCATCATGTCTTCATCATGAGCCTGAGTCTTCATCATGAACCTGAGTCTTCATCATGTCTTCATCATGAGCCTGAGTCTTCATCATGAGCCAGAGTCTTCATCATGAGCCTGAGTCTTCATCATGTCTTCATCATGAGCCTGAGTCTTCATCATGAGCCAGAGTCTTCATCATGAACCTGAGTCTTCATCATGTCTTCATCATGAGCCCGAGTCTTCATCATGAGCCTGAGTCTTCATCATGAGCCTGAGTCTTCATCGTGTCTTCTGATTTTTACTTTTACAATTCTTCGGTTTAAAACATTGTATTTTGTATTTGATTCCTATTTGGTACTGCCTGTACCACATGAAGGGAGTAACAGACGCCGTGCTGTTATGGTGCAGAGATAACAGACTCCTGGGCTGTCGATAAGTCATCTCCTCTCTTTTTTCCTGAAGTGTCCTCTTCGGAGCGGCTCGTGAGTTATTGAGACTGATTAATATGGGCGGTGCAGGCTGGGACAGGCTGAAGGATGGCGTCCCTCACCCCCTTATCTCCATCACACACTCACAGCTCCACCCTCCTCATCCACAGCCTCCTTCAGCTCAGACGGGAGGCTGCAAGATAACCACCAGGGTCACAAACTCATGCATAACATTTTTTCGAAAATATTTTTTGAGCTAGAGTCCATCACTGATATGTTTTGGATGCTCAGCCTTGGTTTGGGTTTGTGATATTATATTACTGACAAGATATTCATTATTCATACAGGAGTCCTGGAGGTGATTAGGAAATTCAGTCCAGCCTCTAAAAATAGACTCTTGTTTTTGGTCTGCTGAACTTGTTTCTGCTTTAAGTGAGTTACAGCTTCTTCATGCTGTCAGGAGAAGATGGGATCTCGTAGGAAGGCATGCACATACAACGCCGCTGTAAAGGGAATCTTTTTGTGTCATGTCACAAATTCAAGCTCTTCGCATATCATTAAAAAACACTATTCTCTACCCCAAAATGCCATATAAGGACACACGGTTCAAAACAAGTTGATTATATTCTAAATTTGAACTATACTGTTAAAGGTGGGGTAGGTAAGTTTGAGAAACCGGCTCGAGATACACTTTTTGTTATATTCCATGGAATGCTCTTAACATCCCGATAGCAATGAATATCTGAAGTGCTTTGACAAAGAATCCATAAAAAAATGTCATCTGTGGAAGCCGTAATACTGTAAAAAGCACGACCAATCATTTTAGCTGGCCCGGCTAAAGTAACTGGATGGCCTACCTGCCTGTCAGCCTTCCATCGGGGCACAAATTTATCTCGTGCCCTCATTGGTCATGTGCGCATTCGTGTGTGTTGGAGGAGGGGCTCTGTAAGGAAGTGGCAGATTTTCTCTGGTTGTGTATTTTCAAATTCTAGCGATCTCGAGCCGGTTTCTCAAACTTACCTACCCCACCTTTAAGATGACTAATGTAGTTACGTTCTTGGGAAAGATACAATAAAGATGTTTATCAGAATAAGGTGTGTTTGTAAGGAAGTCAATGTAAATATCATGATTATGTAAATTACACTTTACTGTGTTTTCGAAGATAAACTTTACCATTAACATTCTTTTTACTGACTATAACATTTGGAGTTGACCTGTATAAACTCACCCCATCTCTCCCCTCACCTCCAATCTGGCACAGCCTTAAATCCTGAAGCACTGCCAGGCTTAAGCATTTGTCTGCAGGGTGAACGATAACGATAATCCATTTACACCATTCAACAGCAACAAGGCATTTGCATGGCATCAGTAACAGATAACACTCTTACAAACAAAGCCCCTGTTTACACACGTATTCATGTTTACATAATCAGGAGCATGAATTCATTTATTCACTGAGGCTGCTGGTTTGGATATTTCCATGTGCTTTCATCAATGCAATATATGTTTGACATCATTTGTTGTTCTCTACCAAGCTAGAAACTTGATGGCCAAATACAAAACAACGGTTAAAAACACTTTCAAACACGCTGCACTTTCAAATGAAGAAACATCTATACACCAAATTAATGAAACATGAGCAGGGTTTACTCAAAGTGCTGCATTTGACCAACTGTCACTGGAAATGGGCCTGAAATGTAAGTTTTACCGGATTATTTTAACAATGTAATCGTTGTGTTGCAGATCTGCTGTAAGCTAGCTAGCTAATGTATCTGATCAAGTCATTTCAAATATACTGACAAAATACTTACAATTATGAAACGGACTAACTCTGCCGACAGTATAATCCTTGAGGTAAAAGACCCTCTTTTCCCAGCTGTGTGTATCATTTTTTTGTGTTCCAGTTGTGTTTTGAGCTTCTTGCAAATGTTTAGTTGTTGCTGCGCTTTAGTAAATGCTTTGTATGCTTTGTCAAGTTGGTAAATGTTTTCTAAATGCTGAGTTTTGGCACATTTGTGTATATTAGGGATGTAACGGTATCCGGATTCGTCCCGTACCGTCACGGTTCGGCCGTCACGGTTCGGTGCATGCAGTCACACGGCGAATACGCCTTTTTTTACGAGTGGAAAAAAAGTCTGTTATTCAAGGCAGTATCCACTACACTATTTATAATCCAGGGGGCGGCATTGCGCCTAAAAGCTGTTTGCCAGCCGCCCTTAAACAACAAATGAAGAACAAGAAGAAACAACAACAAAACGAACAAAATACCAGAAGTTGTACCGAACCGTACCGAACCGTGACCCCCAAACCGAGGTACGAACCGAACCGTGACTTCTGTGAACCGTTACACCCCTAGTGTATATATTTGCATCGTTTTTGAAACTGCCATACATTTCTCCTAATGGAAATGTTTGAGATGTTGTTGCGTGTTTGCACCTGTCGGCCACCATAGTCGACAATACTGTAAATAAATCTCCTCGAAAAGTAACAGAGATAATTTCATGTGTATGTGGCTAAATAACTGAAATCAAGCACAGCAAGGCTGAGTCTGCACATTCTCTTGCTAATATTTGCATTATGACTTGTACCTCAGTCATGCAACAGTCAGCCATTTGACCTCAGTAGGAAGTTAACCCGTGGGAAAAGGGAACAGAAAGCACAGAGGATGAAAGTGTGGAGCCTGGGAGATAACCACTCTGCGGCAACTGAACCTGAATGGTGACTTCCAGTCTGTTTGAATGATTTTGGCCGAAAATTACCTGAAATCTGAACTGAGACTGTGAACATAAAGGTCAAGTGTATTCCAGACCAATCAGAGACACGTTGAAGTCAAACGTTTGATGACAGGGCAAGAAGAGCATCCTGTTTGTGTACAATAAATACCGCTGCATTAGCTTTCATTTGTGCCGTTTCTGTAATAAATAAGCAGCAGCAACTTCATGTGAATGCAGTCGTACTGATACAGACTGCTTCTGACTTTCACAGATCCAAGGTAAGTGCACTTTTAGAGGCTTTTTCCCATTTCCACTATTTCATATTTTACCTTTCGTGAGTGTTTTGTAGATTCAGCTTGTAGTGCTTGTTCACATTATTATTATCATGATATTAAATCATCTAATTGAAATGTTTATACTTGGAATAATTTAAGCCATGTTAATTTGTGCACTCCAAAAGCAAATGAGATTATAGATGTTGTCTCCATGCTTGCAATTAATTTAAATGCGTACCCGTGTTACCGGGAATATGTGCATGAATTAAGCAGGATTTTTATGTAAATATCACATCTGGCTAGAAAGCACACTTGTGAATATAAAACATTTAGTCATGCCCGAGTGAGCACACATAATTCATTGGAGCATACTTGTAAAAAAAACTCTTATGTCTAAATAAGTGTGTATTTGTAGCTTTGCAAACATCTATCCATGTCTTCTTTGTACAGGAATATTTAGCAGAATGGACTTAATGGAAATTGATGACGACGTATATATAGATAGACACCGCTCAATGGAAGACCTCGTCACCAAAGGTATATTATCGACCTAAAAACATATTGAAAATCTAAATATTAAGTGCTTTTGTAAACTTAGCTATTGATCATATTGAACATATTTCTATTTTGGGATTGTGGGAAACGGTATTTCGATCTCTGTCTGTACGCACAAACTGAAAGATTGACAATAAAGTTGACTTTGATCAACTTACTTTTACAATAAAATGTCTTTTCCATATAAATCTAATTTGTGCTCGACTGTATAAGTAGTTTCTAAAAGCTTTTATATATGGTGTAAAGATATATGATGTATTTCTATTCCCTCTCTTTTAACTGTTTTCTTATTTCTGATTTAGTGGATTTCCAGAGGAGAAAGCAGCCGTCTAGATGTGTGTCTGTGTGTCTTGGGTTACTGTGTGCCGTCCTGCTGGCTGGAAACATCGGGCAACTTATTTACTGTAAGTGAAATGCAGGGACGCGGCAAGTCACTCTGAGTTGGGGGTGCGGGGGGGGGGGGGGGGGGGGCTGGTGGAGCCTGTGACGAGCTCGTCAAAACTGTGAACAGCGAAACTCTGGCACGCGTACACTGTAGAGTGCGCCGCGTTTGGGGGTGCTAGTGGAGCCTCGTGGATGAGGGTGCTGCAGCCCCCTCAGCACCACCCCTTTCCGCGTCCATGGTGAAATGTATAAATGTATATATTTTGTAACTGCCACCTGGCTATTAAAGTTTGAGAAACCTGATAATGATTATGTAGAAAATAGACAAAAGCCATAAATCCAATAATCTAAGCAAATCATTTTAATTTATTTGCACTTTACAGATGAGATATTCAGCCATCCAGCGTCAGGAGACCCAATGCAGTCCGGATACGTTCAAGATCGAGCGCAGAGCAGTGATAATAATTCAGCTGCAGAGAGGAAACAGTTAGAGACCAGACTGACTAACCTGACTACAGAAAAAGACCAGCTGCACCAGAGCTACGATTCTGTGACTGCTGAAAGAGATGAGCTCAAGGTCAGTTTCAACAAAGTGGGAAACGAAAGGGACATGTTACGAGCAGCTACAGAGCAGCTACAGAGCAATTACACTTCACTGAAGATGAACCACGACCAGATGCAACTTAGTTACAGTTCTGTGACTGCTGAGAGAGATGAGTTCAAGGCCAAGGGCGATCAGTTTCAGACCAATCAAAATGATCTGACACACCAGCTACAGACCAACTACAGTCGCCTGCAACGGGAAAGGGATGAGCTGCAGACTGAGTTCATTACGCTGACAGCAAACAGAGGTGAGCTACAGAGCAATTACACTTCACTGAAGAAGATCCAGGACCAGTTGCAGAGAAGCTACAATATACAAAGCATGAGTAAAAATCTCCTTCAGGTCAGCTCCGATTTACTGAGGAAAGACAAACAGCAATTGCAGACCAGGTATAACACTCTGCAGAGGGAACAGCAGCAGCTAACCATCAAACAGAATATCTTGCAGAGAGAAAAAGACGAGTTACAGCGTTCATTTAGTACATTGAGAGCAACCAGAGATCAGTTACAGAGCAATTACTCTTTGGTGATGAGGAACCAGGACCAGTTGCAAAATAACTACGCTAAGTCGTACAATACAGTACGGAAACACGCAGAACAATTGGAAACCAGGTTTAAATCTCTGCAGAGGGAACACAGTCAGCTGGAAACCAATCACAGTGTCCTGCGGAGAGAAAAGGGTGAGCTGCAGAAGAAGATCGACCAAATAAGAGGTGAGTTTCTCATAAATAATGGATTAAGTTATAGTATCAGCCTATTGATAATGTAAAGGTCCCCTTTTATACTCTTTTTAAACAATATATCATAGGTCTCAGATATATACAAAACATGTCTCTGAAGTGTGTGGCTCCAAACACCAAACAGATCATTGCAGCATTACCCATAATCCCCTCTGTTTCAGACCTGTTTCCAAAGTGCTGATTCTCTGTCTGTTACTTTAGATGAAAATAAGGACCCCCTCCCCACGCCCCTCTGAGAGAGATTTGGTTAAAAAGAACTCAATGGTGCTCTAGGAGGAGATTCAGGTGATAAGGTGGGGGGCGGGGGGGGGGGGGGGTTACCTTGGTTACTGATTGGCTAATGGTTACTCAAGCCAAACCATCGTTATGACATGTTAAAGTGGCCAAAATCTGATCAGCTCATTTTCAGACAGGTTTTTATAGAAATGGAACAGGACAAAAAGCGAGAGTCTCTTTCCACAGAGGGGACACATGTTGATGTAGAAGAGACATGAAGAAGAGGGGACACATGTTGATGTAGAAGAGACATGAAGAAGAGGGGACACATGTTGATGTAGAAGAGACATGAAGAAGAGGGGACACATGTTGATGTAGAAGAGAATTTTGCATAATAGGTGACCCTAAAATATGTATTTCACTCTCCTCTCCATGTTTTCAATCTATAGCCCGGCCCTGTCAGACTTTGTCTCATCGGTTTTTAAAAACTGGACATTAAGCAGACAAGAGTGCATCGAAGAGGGAGCGGACCTGGTGGTCATAGATAGCCTGGAGGAACAGGTGAGGAAGAGGGAGAAAAAGACGAAGAATAAACTGGGTCATATCTAAAACATGTGTCTGTTGTCCTGGAGGATTAATAGAGCAGAGGCAGCTTGAAGAATGCTTCAGAGCTGATTCTAAAAGTGGGTTTTATCCCTTTGTGTTTATTTGCACCAATAATGGAGGGGTGACGGAGCGATGTAGCTGAGAATAAGTCACATGCACAAAGATAAGAACAATGACTGGCTTTAAGCCCCAAGGTCCCCGCCGGCGGGTACATTTTTTTTTTTTTCACGACACTGTGTCTCAGGGGATCTTAATATTTAAGAACCTATTAATGTGTTATACCAGATTAACGGAAATAATCTCAGCTAACTGACGATACAAACCATTTTTACCAAAACAAAACACTAGTCTCATAAGAAGCATTTAAATGACCCCTGAGCGAAAAATGCTAACGGACTTTGGCACAGAACTCAAGATAAAAGATACCCTTATTACTCATCGTAGCTGCACATACAAGATATCCGATTAAAGCTGAGGTTCCACAGATTATTTAGGTATATATATCACCACTGAGTGATCCGAACTCGCGACTGGGAGTCCCAGCAGCTTCTACTGAAGCTCCAACTCCGGGGACGTCCGGCCGGGGACTTCGGGTGGCACTCAGGGAACTTATTCCGGTGTGAACGCGATCGGCTCTTAGTTCCATGGGGGTACTAAGTGCTGGGACTAAGTGCTGGCAACTAAGTAGGGCAAATTACTTGGTGTGAAGGTGGCTCTTGCGTGCCTGAACACGATCCGTGTATCCATAATTTCCTGGTCTTCTCTAAAGAAGAGGGACCAATGAAAACGTTGTCATGTTGCCATTGTTCAGCATCGAAACATTCATTAGCTAACAATTACATTATTGTTCTATTAATATAAAGGGAGGTCAGGTACTCTTTAAAACAGATGGTAGTTATGGGTACTTTTTACTTAAGTACATTTCAAAGCCCATACTTCTTTACTTTTACTTAATAAGTTAAGTCAGTACTTCTACTTTTACCAGAGTATTTTTAAACACGAGTATCTGTACTTCTACTTGAGTAAAGGATGTGTGTACTTTTGCCATCTCAGATTGTAAGAAGCCTTTGCCTCCCTGTGATCTGTCCGTCAGGTTCTGCCAGCCCGGGCAGCCCAACAGCTACAACGGGAACCAAGACTGTGGAGAAAATGTTCAGAAGACCACAGGAGTCGGACAGTGGAACGATGACGGATGTTTCGCTGTACAGAACTGGATCTGTGAGAAATAACAAGGATCTACACAGTTAGGGTGGCTTTGGACTCTGAACCTAATATACATCTTTAAGGCGAGACACCCCAGGTGAATAGGGTAATTTTTTTAACTTAAAGGTATCAGCTAGAAATTTCTCCAGTTAATGTCTTACAATAAGGCAATTGTCTTTTGTATTACAAGTTTTCTGAAATAGCATGTTTAAATATGCAAATGAGCCATTATCTCATTAAATATGCACATATTTTAACACATTTCAGGAATCGAAATCTGAACTTTGGATAAAGCCAGGATCCAAATTCTTGTTTCATTTTGTAGTCATATTAGTATCTAAGGCTTTTACAGAAGGGATATTGGATATCTCTTTTTATCACTCAATAAATCAGAAAATACTGTCAACAGCCCTAAAATATCCATTTTCGCCATGTTTTTAGGTATACAATGTTGTATAATTCAGGCTATGAATTATATATGAACAAACCCTTCTGTAAAAGCCTTCATAATATTGATAGGAATATAACTGGAAGGTTTGGTGTCTCTACGTGCTTCTGAAGTTGAAATTTCGAACTCAGAGTAGGAGACAAAACTCATTTTGAGAAAACGACCTTTAAAGATTGCAGTGAGGCGCTAGCTAAACCCTCCTGTTCTCTGGATGACAGCTCGCGCATCGACGCACTCCGTGAAGGTATTTCATGTTCGGGGTCATTTGTTTTTTGGATAACCTTGCTTCGTGCAAGAGACAATTGTTGTCGTCTTCTCTGTGAACGTTTTTTTCGCCGTTCTTTTGCGATTTTGAGATTTCAAATTCTAGCGGAAAGCTAAACAGGAAGTGTTTTAGCACACCACGTGACGCATCTGAACGAATCACGTTGTCAGAAATTGACCCCAGCCAATGAGATTTCGTTTCTTGGTTTAAGACCCCTTTGTGCTTTCACGATTGGTTGCTGATACAAAGGAAATGACCATATTTGGATCCGATGAGATTGTGCAGGAGAGACGGAGCTTTCCAACGATATCTCTGTTGACATGGTGCACACAGCGGTCGCGGTACTTTATGTTACGTTAGAATGCTAACTTTTGGTGGATTTAGGAGAAATCTACAGACGCAAATAGACAAACTATAGTAAAATAAACACTTAAATCTGTATTTTGTACGTTTTCCTTCCAAAAGCCTGAAAGAAAACATGTTATGGAATCAAAATAGCACAAAATCTCAAAATTGACCAGTACTTGAAAAACGATGTTTTTGCCTGCCGTGTCTCGCCTTAATTCATTGATTCTTTAAAACGTATTTGTTTATTATCATGAACAGGGACACTGAAGTCATTGTCACCTAAACTGTCTGCTAATATGGGTTAACTCACTAACATCAATTATGTATTAATCCGCATCTGAAAATAGTCCCATGCAAATTATTCCTTTCTCCAGTTTGAGGATCATTTACCAGAAACCTTTCACAGCTGTTTGAGGAAATAATCAAGCCTTTTTCAGAAATTATAGTTCTATTATTATATATTTGTGGACAACTTTTAGAGGTTTTACTCCTTAGTGTGGTAACCATACACTTAGACTAGACATACACGATATACTATAATAATAATAATAATAATAGTAAACTGGCAGGGGTGTCAAACTCAATTTCATCGCGGGTCACATTAGCATTATGGTTGCACTCAAAGGGCCAGTTGTAACTTTAAGACTATATAAATATATAAAATAATGTATTATATTACATTATTACCTCTGCATTGGATTATTATCGGATAGGGTAATAACTACGTCTGAAAGCAGAAGTCTGGGCCAAATAATAGCAAGTCTCTTCAGTGCCCATGTCACAAAATGAGATGCATTGTGGGACATGTAGTTTATTGGCAACGTGCTTCTGTAAAGCGGCATGTCACCGTATAATAAACGTATTATATTCTTTGCAAGCTCTTGCGGGTCCACATAAAATGAAGCCGCGGGCCAGATTTGGCCCCCGGGCCTTGAGTTTGACACCCCTGTCTTAAAGGGTCTGTTCAATGTATGTATTTCGGTATCTTGCTATGTAGATTGTTTCATTTATTTGTAGATTGTTTAATGTTAATCAGAGATTGTGTCCTCCATACAGCCAATTTAATATTAAGTTTTGATGACTTTTATTCAGATCATTCGTAATCATTTTATACGATTACCAGATGATTAGTGTTTTATACAATGCATTATAAATTAATTGGCTGTAGAAAAACAGATGTTGCCATCACAGTATATTCTACTGTATTATTCTATAGCCTTTGGCATAGCTTTAGATATGTTGGCAAATGAACATCTGTGTGATTCATGAATATATATAAGCATGAAATGAATGTGACAAATAATGTATGTTACAAAGCATACATACCCCATTTGCATATGAATAATTTACTGCATTTCTGTGTAATGATTAAATGAACTCTCCTCCCCTTCTCCCAAATAAATTCACGGTTGTGTTTGATGTGTTAATTAATCTGATGATTCATTATTAAAGATACGTTTTCCTCGCTTCTCTGTTTAATGGTACGCCTACTTAGATTCGACCACAAAAATGAAGGAAAGATTATTACTAGTATGCTGGAAAATAATTGTAATGAAAATGAAATCCACAGGCCGCTGGGATCAGAACAAACCTCAACTTTACAACAGATAATTCACTCAAACTGATGACATTCATACAATGTTTGGATGCTATGCTTAAGATGAGAAATGAAAGAGAAATGTATTGAAATCCTGGCGTTGTACATACACACTTTTCTATCTCCAATTAATATGTATTTGTATATCTATGTTCCTTTTTATGTTTTGTTAATTTCTTTACTTCTTTATTTTACCATATATTTGTTATTTATTTATACAGTTTCTGATTTTTGTATAGGTGCCGATATTTCACTTTCTTTCTAACAAGATGTTTAATACTTCCCTTCCCTGTGTTGCTATTTATATTTGATCAAATGCAACACCCCATGTTTCTCCTCTGATTCTAACACCATGTCTGGTTGAGACTTCTTGATCTTATATTTTGAGAAATGTATTGAAATCCTGGCATTGTTCCTGCAAATGTTTCTACCTCCAGTTAAGATGTATTTATATATCTATTTTCCTTTTTAATTTGCTTGTGTTAATTTCTTGACTTTTTTTTTTTTTTCATATCTATTATTTATTTATTAATTTTCAGATTTTTGTATAGGTGACAATATTTTTTTCTTTATTACAAAATGTTTAATATGTCAATTCCCTTTTGTTGCTATTTATATATATCTGATCACATGCAACACCCCATGTTCCTCCTCTGACTCTAAACAAACCATCATGTCTGGTTGAGACTTCTTGATCTATTATTTTTAGACCGACCCAGGGGGGGGGGGGCCATCTCTCCTCCCGGATCGGACTCATCTCTTGGGGGGGGGAATGAAAAGCCTCAGTCCAATTACTGGCTGAGATGCCAGTAATTGGACTGGGATGCCCCTTTCAAGAGCAACCGCACTCACCACACCCACCACTCACCACACGGTGCCTCTGAGCACTGAATGCCCTGTGCACGGCTCACATGTCACTGATCCTGAAGCGTCTTCTGTGTTGTGTAACAGGCAGCTTAGTGTGGCTGAAGGGGGCATTTTGTGAATGATTGTCATGTGTTGCAGAAGAGTGACAGGCTGCATGATGGGATGCAACGCAATGCAACAGCTCTGCATGCTACACATCCTGCTTTAAAGGTCACCTATTATGCAAAATCCACTTGTTCATGTTTCTTCTACATCAACATGTGTTCCCTCTTCTTCATGTCTCTTCTACATCAACATGTGTCCCCTCTTCTTCATGTCTCTTCTACATCAACATGTGTCCCCTCTTCTTCATGTCTCTTCTACATCAACATGTGTCCCCTCTTCTTTGTGTCTCTTCTACATCAACATGTGTCCCCTCTTCTTCATGTCTCTTCTACATCAACATGTGTCCCCTCTTCTTCATGTCTCTTCTACATCAACATGTGTCCCCTCTTCTTCATGTCTCTTCTACATCAACATGTGTCCCCTCTTCTTCATGTCTCTTCTACATCAACATGTGTTCCCTCTTCTTCATGTCTCTTCTACATCAACATGTGTCCCCTCTTCTTTGTGTCTCTTCTACATCAACATGTGTCCCCTCTTCTTCATGTCTCTTCTACATCAACATGTGTCCCCTCTTCTTCATGTCTCTTCTACATCAACATGTGTCCCCTCTGTGTAAAGACACTCTGAAAGTGTCAGTAACAAAGACCCCCTCTCTTTTTGTCCTGATCCATTTATATAAAAACGTGTCTGAAAATGAGCTGATCAGATTTTGGCCATTTTATGATGTCATAACGATGTTTTGTCTTGTGTAACCATTAGCCAATCAGCAACCAAGGTTGCCCCCCCCCCACCTTATCACCTGAATCTCCTCCTAGAGCACCATTGAGTTCTTTGTAACCAAATGTCTCTCAGAGGGGCGTGGGGAGGGGCTCCTTATTCTCATCTAAAGTAACAGACAGAGAATCAGCACTTTGGAAACAGGGCTGAAACAGAGGGGATTATGGGTAATGCTGCAATGATCTGTTTGGTGTTTGGAGCCAAACACTTCAGAGACATGTTCTGTATATATCTGAGACCTAGAACATATTGATGAAAAACTATAACAGGGGACCTTTAAGTTGTTGGTGATCTTAATCTGAGAGGCACTGGTTTAACTCTGAATTCATTTTGGAAGTTGATGTTGTTTTGGCAAGGTTGTAATAGTTTTTAGGCCTCTAGACCCAGAGTTATTTTATTCTTCAGTTTTAAATGTCCAATCCAATTATACGGAAGCCATAAGGCCAGCGAGGAAAAACTAATTCTAGTAATACATTTTCCAAGTTGGACTTAAATTGTTTTCTTAATAAGCTCCTTATGTATTATCTACATCTGTGAAAAGTGTTGCCATGATGATTTTTTAGAATAACTTTTTGTTCGTCTGTTGTGTACTCTTGTGGCTAAAACCAGTATTACAACAACAAACACTTGGCAGGATTAACCCTCCTATTGTCTTCGTTTTCCCCGCCTTACTTTGACCGGTCCTGTTTTAACTGCTATTACATTAACACAAAAACCATTAATCATCACCAAATGTCATTTAACACCCTTTCAAACTGTACATATTGTATCAGAGTACTGGTATACATGAAACACTGCAGTAAATATACAAAGAATAGACACTGAACATGTATTGCGTGTGCCAGGTGTGATCCATGTGGGGGGATGGGCACATAAGAGCGGGAAATGTGTCAAATTGTTGTGTGTGTGTGTGTGTGTGTGTGTGTGTGTGTAATAAACTCAGAAGAATTAAACATATTGAAAAATAAGAAGACTATATCAATATAAAAGCTTCAATATCAACCATAACAAATTCCACATTATACTTTCAGTCCGACTGACATCACTTGTTTCGATTCTATCATAAAAACACACAAAACATAGAACCAACATTTCTTTGTATTTCTTTCTACTCTTGTATCGTCTGATCTGCTGCTGAGGACACTGCTCTATTGAAAACAGGCCAGCTGGAAGTGATCAGCATGAGAAACTCAAGGTCCAGCTGTAGTGAAGATATCAGCCTCAGCTGTAACAAAACTCTGGGAAAATCTGCAGAGCAACGTGACCGCCAAAACTCAGTCATTTGTCAAAAATTAAAAACTGACAGGAACGGTTGTCATGTGGCGCACCTCCTAACAGTTGATGTTTTGATTCAGCTCTCTCCTGCATTACACAGGGGTGGAAAATAGACTCTGTCAGGGCAGCTGCTGGGCTGTGCTTAGGTATTGATCCTGTCCTCCATGTGGAGCACTTAGTAGCATCTCTTAACTGAGAGGAAGTCGTAGCACTCTGTCCCGAGGTAAAGAAGCACACAACTGTTACTTTAACCCTTCGATGCCCGAGTGACTGGACCCTACACTCGTCCATAAGTGGGTCAAAAAGTACCCATATTAGAATAATGTGTTTTTATGCCATTGTTGTCATTTTGGTTAAGAAAAATCACTTGTATAATATTTAGTATTATATTTTGGTTCACATTAAAAATATTTAATATTTCATTTTTTGGACATTTAGAAAAAAAAACGTTTTGAACATATCGATGCAAAGATCTCCGCTATTCTGAGACCCTCGCAGTATTCCAGTCCCTTTTCAAAACTCATCTCTTCTCCTCTTGTCTACTCATAGCCCCCCCCTCCATCAATCCATGCCGGTGGAACAAGTTTGATAGTCCTATACCCCCCGCCCTAACCTTCCCTTATATTGCAAAGCGATTTTGAGTCCTTGAAAAGCCCTATACAAATATAATGTATTATTATACTGACAGGTATCAGATCTTGCTGTGTACAATAATCTTCCTGAGAGGTGTCACTTGTGATTTCGTCTGTGGTCCACGGTGAATATATTCCTGACAGCAACAGGTGATAAGAATGAAAGGTTCCCAGAGGAAATGCATGGCGGTTTTGACCCACTTATGGAAGCTTGGGGTAGAAATACAAAAACTACAATTTCTTAAAATGTATAACATTTCTATTTTAAATTTCGCTTGATATCCAAAACATGTTTTTTGAGGAATAGCTGGAATATGAAATGATAAAAAAAAATGTAATGACAAAGATACTTCAAGAAAACCAGCTCACCGGGTCAAAAAAGACCCACTTATGCATCTAAGGGTTAATGTCTTTCATTTTTGTGAAGCACTTTGAATTGCCTTGTGTTGAAAAGTGCTATATAAATAAACGTACCTTGCCTTCAGTGGATGGGCATCGAACCACCGACCCTCTGATTGGTACACCATGAACCCCTGAGATATAGCCAAAACCACAACATAATAAATTAATACAGAGGGAACGGGCATTATTATCATTTGAACTTAGACGGGTATAAAACAGTTACATATTAAAACAAGCACTAAAACACAACATGCTGAATGTCGACTGGTAGAAATAATGATATGCTGCAGTAAAAAAGGGTTGACAATAATAATATAGAGCCATACTGAAGCACCCATAAAATAACAATCACATAAACACTGAGCAGACTGAGAGCATCAGCGGCCAACGCCATAAAGATGTTGGCAAAATGGCAAATAAACTGCTCCGTATTGAGTGTGTTAAAATCCTTCATAATCACTATTCATAATCGTATCTCATGCTGTGGGGAGTGATACATTTGAGATGAGAGGCAGAGCGTTACATGATGATCTCTGGATCTGTTTTCATGGATCTATGCAGACATTAAGACACGCGCACTGACAGGGAACAGGAGTGTGTTTAACAGCAAACACCGACTGCCATGCATGTCCACACAAGCAGAAACCCTGCAGGTGCCAATCATCCTCCACGCTCTGAAAATCAAACGGAGGACAGATGGGAAGAAAACCTTTACCTGATTTTTAGAGAAGCTGATGTGTCTGCTTTCAACAGGCACGACTCAAGCAAATACAAGAGACAACACACACACATAAAAACACACACTCTTCTCTGAGGGATCTCTAGGTCACTGACACACTGCTACACTCGACTGTTTGCATGAAGAGCTTTAAATGTTACATTTGCAACTGGCTGCAGGGTATTTCTTTCCACTTTGGAGTGGACATTATGTTGATGCATTCAATCGTTTTTTACACGTTACCCTTTTGTTCTTTCTCCTCTCTCCTCAGGTGCTCCTCATCGTCACTAAACGGTACGTCCACACGGCGTGCGTTGAAGCTTGCCCGCGGGCGTGTCTGAAGCTCGACCAACAACCGATCACATGAATCTCCCGCCCCGGACACACAAGCACGCGGTTTGATTGGCGAGAGCAGGGGTGTCAAACTCAATTTCATCGCGGGCCACATTCGCATAAAGGTTGCACTCAAAGGGCCGGTTGTAACTATATAAATATATAATATATATATATAGAATAATGTATTATATTACATTATTGCCTCTGAATTTGATTATTATCGGATAGGATAATAACTTAGTAATTAACTACGTCTGAAAGCAGAAGTCCAGGGCAAATAATTGCAAGTCTCTTCAGTGCGCATGTCACAAATCAAGATGCATTGTGGGACATGTGGTTTATGGGAATCCTGCTTCTGTAAAGTGGCATGTAACTGTATAATAAACGTATTATATTCTTTGCAAGCTCTTGCAGGGCCACATAAAATGAAGTCGCAGGCCGGATTAGGCACCCGGGCCTTGAGTTTGACACCTCTGGGCTAGAGCTTGTACTGGCATATGATTTGATTGGCTGGCGCTTCCGTCGAAGCTTAAAAAGTAGCAAATTGCTCAACTTTTGAAGCGAACAACGCGACGCGACCACAATGCAGTTCGGCAAAGCGTGACGTCCATTCAAAGTGAATGGGCAGAAGCAGCGCCATAGAGAAGCGTTGAAGCCTATGTTGAAGCCTATGTTGAAGCCTATGTGGAAGCCTATGTGGAAGCCTATGTCGAAGCCTTGTGGGCGGGCCGTAATGGCCAATATAAAAGGAAGCTGGAGGAAAAGGAACTCAGTTATCCTTTTTAGGATTTCACTCTTTATTTATGAATGTTTTCTGTTGTTCCTTATGGAGGATCTGGTAATGCATTTTTCACGGCTTTATCTCCTAATTTAGTTTATGCATTGGTCTTTTAGTTTAGGGCGGGGAAGTTCTGGGTCTACGGTGTTTCTGGCCCAGACTTCCTCAGTCTTTTTGGCCAGTCATTCAGACGTGTATAGTTTGAGTTAGCTTGAATTAAATGAAACTAAACAACAATTATTTGTAAACTTTCTCGGGGTGGTGTGTGAAATATGCTGCGTGTCATAGCCTGAGCCACAATGTTGTTTTTATGCTGTGGCCGTGACAACATGGACAAATGGGAGCTGCACTATCTTTTTTTATGCAGCAAATAAAATGTCATCCACCAAGAGTCCAAAATCAAGAGCTGCTTATATATTATCATACACTACCAAACAAAAAATTAAGGCAATGTTATATTTTGAGGCAGGAACTATCAAAAGTATTTTACTTAGAGTAGAAACATACAATAAGAAAAGGCAGATGTTACTGGCACCATTGCATCTCTTCTTGTTCTAAACTATGAAGTCAGTTATGTCGTGCTTTAATCGCATCTCTTCAATTAAAAGATATGAGAAGTAATTCATTATCTGGTGTTTTTTATTTGAATCAGACCTTCTGGTACTAAGGTACGATATCACTTTGTACATTACACAAGCCTACATTGAGCTTATACTATGCTGGGACTTCTGGAACTGAAATCAAACTCTGCTTTTTCATTCTGCCACAGCACAAGAAAGCTATAGAAAAAAGGAGACTGCTGAGAATAGACCGTAAAGAAAATAAGATAAATGTTGAAACATCCTCAGTGTCTCTCCAGTGGGGGTCACCTGAGGGCGAGCAGCAGCCAGACAGCGAGGACACGCACTGCCGGGTTTCATTCTTTCAATAAGAGAAGAGCAGCAGTACGTTACATGGTGGCACGACAGAGAGGAGAGACACAGATAAATAATCTACACACATAGCCAGTAGGCAGGTGCAGGGGTTAAAGGGGGTAAAATGATGTTTTACCCTTTTGTATATAGGTAACAGCCATTGATCTGACTCAGGTCAAAATCCACAATTAAATCTCGGTGTTAAAGGTGGGGTAGGTAATTCACTTCAGAACCACTTGTTATATTCCATGGAATGCTCTTAACATCCCGATAGCAATGAATACATGAAATGCTTTGACATTAAATACATATTACAAAAATATCATCTATGGAAGCCGTGGCGCTGTAAAAAGCACGACCAATCATCTGAGCCGGCCCGGCTAAAGTAACTGGAAGGCCTACCTGCCTGTCAGCCTTCCATCTGTCCAATTTACCTCGTGCCCTCATTGGTCATGTGGCGTTCGTGTGTGTTGGAGGAGGGGCTCTGTGAGGAAGTCTGAAGGAAGAGGCAGATTTTCTCCGGTTGTGTACTTTCAAATTCTAGCGCACTCAGCTGGTTTCTCCATTCTTACCTACCCCACCTTTAACCTTTGTCAGGTGGTTTTATAAACAAGAAGGGAACATTTTGCTTCAGTAGCTCAAGTGAATAGAAGTAAAAATATCGAACATATAGGGGGCTAAATCCCACCGATGCACCCCACATGAGAGGCAACCAACAAAACTGTCAAAACTGACGACATATCCTTTACTTGTGCCTTGTGAAAAACTGAGACTGGAAGAACTGTAACGAACAGTCTGAACACAACATGTGAATACGTTTGAGAACTTGTACATGTTTGCTTTCAATTCTGATCATAGAAATCAAAGGCCCGATTGGAGACACATTTAGCGTCACTTTTGAAACCAAGTCCTGAACTAAAAATGCATCCTAGAAAAGTATGTATGGAGCAGAAGAAAGACTAAGGAGAGAGACTTTAGGAATTTCAAATCTCGTCAAGTCTAACAATGGCACAGCCGTCATTTCTGCAAAAGAGAGTTCAAACCAAACTCAAAATCAAGTGGATTTCGAGAATGATGACCCTCCTACAGTGGACATGACCTCAATGACCTCAATGACCTCAAAGCTACATCATTACATGTCACTTGGTTGACTTACATACTCAGTACTGTGGACAATCCCCACAGGAGCAATTTGGGGTGAAGTGTCTTGCCCAGGGACACAATGACATGCTGACTGCAGTGGGGTTTGAACCTGTGACCCCCTGATCCCAACACCAAGTCTCTATACACTGCGCCACACGCCTCCCCCATCACTGGTGCTACTGTAGATTGAAGATATAGGCAAGTGATGCAGCATGAATTCATCCAAGCAGTCTTTTTTCTCCTAGTATATTATTAGACTGACGATTTACTAATCCCATGAAGCTGTTAAAAAATGTTAAGAATTGTATTTGAGTCTGGTGTGTCTTGTCTTAGAGTGTTCAGCCTGTAGACATAGCAACTTTAAAAAGAAGTCTCTCAGACGAATGAAAGTGCTGAGGTGGAACCTGAGGAGGAAGAAAGGTGCTCTGACTGAAGACTGAACAATAACCTCTGCTCACATGGCCTGCAGGCAGGAAAAGCTGGCGTACGATTACAACTCAAAAAACAACACATAGCAGAGATAGTTTTTTCTGTCCTCCTCTCCTCCAGGTGTTACTGCAGCGTCTCAGTCAGCCTCGTGTTGCTGCTCTGACCACAGTTACACACGCAGCTGCATTGTACTGTACTGTATATATTATCCAACGACAATAAGTGTCTCTAGTATATTTCTATATATTTCTGTAGCTTAGTGAGATTGAATAGAGTATTCAATGTATTCAATATGTTCTTTGTATTGTGTATTATTTAGATACTCTAGTGATATGTCCTTTCTATTGTGCATTTCTATATACTTGCTGCTAATGTTAATTTGTATTTGTATTACATTTATATTTTTGAAATATGTGTAACTTGTGTATCTAATCTATCAGCTCTCCCTGAGACCACACACTCTCTCTGCCACATTCCTCTGGCAGCAGGGTGAGTTTGATGGACAGCTGTGGCCAGTGAGTCACGTACAGGACCCATCTCACCCCGTCTCACCTCAACTCACCCCCCCCCCCCCCCCTTCGTATCACCCCACCAGCAACCAGTCGTCCTCACAAAGACGAATCAGAGTCCGGTAAAAGCCTTCCTCTATTTTCCTTCATCCTTTCGTCTCCATGTTTGCTTCCTTCATACATCCTATATCTTATCTTTTCAAATCCTTTGTTCAACTTTTCCTCAAGTTTTATCCGAATGAACAAACACACACATCTGCATTCACTGCAGCATTCACTCAGTCTGTTGTGGTGTGCTAAAACAGTTCATTCATCATACAGTATGTAAAAGTACCAACACCAAAAAGTGGTGTGCAAAAGGCAGAAATCTACAGCTTTGTTAGTGACACAGACACAGACACACACAAACACACGTAGGCGAGGAATGGCGTGTCAGCACCACTTAGTCAACACTCATCTGTCCACCGCCCTCATCATCCTGAGGAAGGGTGGAGGTGGAGGAGGAGGTGGAGGAGGAGGAGGAGGAGGAGGAGGAGGAGGGGGTTGGTTTGGTTGATGCAGGTGACCTGTCTCCCCCCACGGTCCATCAAGTCTCTGGCACACAGCGGAGCCTCGGGGGAATCAAACACAAAGCTCCCACTCATCAACCAGGCCAGCATTCCCCAAAAATCTGATCATGTTTTTGTGTAAACACCCTGAAAGCTTCTCCTTTAATTATATATTAAAAAGGCCAGAGCTTAGCGTGCTGACAGTTGCCTCAATGGAGGTAATTGTGAGTCATTTCATAGAGCAGTAGAGTTGAAAACCACGGTTGGCTTTAGGCCCTAATGTGTCCATTAAAGACAGCTCTGAACCGGCCTGAGTCATGGAGGAATAATGTGGCAGGAGATAATGGGACGCAAACAAAGATCCACATTCAGTTATGGTGAAGAGAAAGAGAACCACACCTCTGGGTGAGTTAAACACCAGCTCCAGGCTTTGTTTTAACAATGGAGCTCATAGTGTTTGTCCAGGTGGGAATGGTGCCGCTTGATTAGATTGGTAAAGTGTCATTACAAGGTTTGTAAAGATTTCCCAGAAGTCTTGGGAATTTCAGCCTCAGAGTTTCCAGATTCAAGATTCAAGGCTTTATTGTCATATGCATAGTATTTACAGTGTCTATATGACAATGAAAAACTTAATTCCCACGCTTCTCCAACAATGCAACACGAATATATAAAATATATAACACAGATAAAACCAATAAAGAGAGGGCAATAAATAACATAATAGAAATTCAAGAATCTTCTGAAGTTTAGTGTCAATATGCCCAGCTGTTCCTTTAATTATGTTGGCCTGGTGTTGACATATACACATTCAAAACAAATCTTTGCAGCACTGGTAAACTTCCCCATTAGAGCACAGAAACACAATAGGTGCATTCACACCGGAGTACTTTTCCCGTTTAGTTCCGATAGTGCCAGGAATGTCGCGTTCACACCAAAAAAAGTACTTAGTTCAGAGAACTTTTACCCCCATTGTTAGTGCCTGCTAGAGAGGTGGTGCTATCCTGGGGAGAAAAAAGTACCAATTTCGATTGGCTGGGAGAATTGCAAACCACGCCCCGTAAAAACTCAGAAAAGTTTTTTGAAGCCGCCATTGTATTTGCTGGCATTAGCATTATTAGCATTAGCCCCGCGCACCAACGGAGAGAGAATAACTTATGGCAACACATAAAAAAACATGGGAGCGGTGGAAATGAGGAGGTGTCGGCGTTCTGGCGATTTACTCGAAAGACTTCAGTAGAAGCTGCTGGGAGTCCCAGCAGCTTCTACTGAAGCCAGTCCCCAACTCTGGCCGGGGACTTCGGGTGGCAGTATACACCGTGAAGTGGTTTGCAGCCTGACCAGTAAACCCGACGAAGGAAGAGGAGAAGAAGAAGATGAAGAAGAAGAAGAAGAAGAAGAAGAAAAGAAGAAGAAGAAGAAGAAGAAGAAGAAGAAGAAGAAGAAGAAGAAGAAGAAGAAGAAGAAGAAGAAGAAGAAGAAGAAGAAGAAGAAGAAGAAGAAGAAGAAGAAGAAGAAGGGCGGCACTGGGCACTAAGTAAGTACAGCAAAGTACTTGGTGTGAAAGCGGCTTCTGAGATGAATTTGAAAACAACCTTGTTTTTGTTTCTGATCGTACAATTGCTCAGTGGTTGAAAATGCAAGGAGAAGAGATTGTCACTGGCTTTCTAAAAATGTTTTTACAATTTTAAAATGGCCTTTGTAATCACAAAAAAATGTAGCCGGATAATCAGATTGTATGCCATTTAATTTCACTTTAATACTGGGCCTCTGAGCCTAATTTGTTGTTATGTATTGCCCCAGTAAGTGGCACATCATGTTATTGAAGCTGAGGTTGTTGCACAGAGCAGTTAACATTTTTCATAATTATTGGAGAAGTACCGTAGGCCTATGTGTATTTTTTGTTTTTTTGTAAATTGGCTTATAACTGAGCAGCTGCTTGTCAATGTTCTGGTGTTCACTTCCCGTTGTGATTTGTAATGGATTAAACATGGTTTCTGGCTGGAGCACAGGAAGTCCCCATTCTTAATCCTTCTTATAAAGCTCTTAACGGTCCTGGATAAATTGATTCCCCAACTGGGCAAACAGCTGTCTATACACACAACACCACACTAATTTGTATCACAGAAATAGTCTGAGGCCTGGGAAGCCACTCATACGTCTGGAAACCAGGCAACACCATCTAGGGGAAAGGATTAGCTCAGGCATTATTACTGACCATTTTGGCTCCTAGAGTATTGCTTTGTTTCAAAAAGGTGATAAGTAACCTTGGTCGGAAAACATAAGAAAACTCATTTTCACTAATAGAAAAAGAAACTCTGCTGTGTTCACTCCTACAAGAGTCTACAACGAATGACTTTGGCCACTGTATGTGACATAATTTAGAAGTTTGGGGCCTTTTTGTAGCAGGGCTATCTGCCACACCCCTTTTTTGCATGAGAACAAACACACCTTCACACACACTTTACCTCCATGCAAGATTTCAGTCTCCTAAGTCAAAAACGTTGTCCGCCAAAGAGTAAGAATTGAGTATATAGAGCTATTGCAAGCAGCAACAAAACTGTATTGACCAGTGGCGTAGCCAGGAATTATTGTGTAGGTGGGCCTGGAGAAATGTAGGTGGGCCAGGGGGAGACTTATTAAGTGTGGGGTCTGAGCTGAAACTTCATTATTGATTTTATTTATTTTGTAATTCACTAATTCAACATAAGCATAAACTAGCAGTGAAAACAAAAACATAGGCACGACGGCCTCAGCATGTGTGTAAAACTGACATCCACATGACTGGCTCGGCGGCCACAGGTTGTTTATCCTTGACAGTCGCACAGTGGGCACACACTGAGAGTCTTTTCATATTCAGCACGGTTCACTGCAGACCTCAAGAAGAAATAACACTTTCATTCACTCACGGCAAAACTTACTTTACTTACTAATTTACTCACGGTAAAAAAATGCACTCCCTATTCCATTGTCATGAAGGTGGAATCTAACTATATCCAGAATAAGTTTAATTGGATCCAGGCTAGAAACATGTTTATTTCTGCTGTAAAGTTGGGCATTTTAAAATGGAGGTCTATGGGAATTGCTCCTTTCTGCATCCATCCCCTGTCGGCCACTAGATGAACTGCAGTTTGTGGCACCAGAGTTTGCCTTGTCAGGAACGTCAAAATCGCTATGACGCGCTGATTGGCTGTGGGTGGTCCCAGACGTGCATGTAGGCACGTCTGGGACCACCCGGGCCCACCCACAGCTACGCCACTGGACAACTTATATGACCAAGATTATACATACCATTTTTACATAGAAAAAAATCAATGAGGAATCGAAGCAGCTTCCAGCCTTCGGTGAATAGATGCAGCTTGAGCTCACAACCTCCTCTCCATCAGATAACCTGGTAAGATGACAGGTTAAAACCACTCTTATGAGAATGACACTAATACAAAGAGGCTGAATGTCCTGGAGGATGGAGATTGGCTCCAACATCAGGAATGAGGCGCTGACAACAAGTCAATGATTGGTTCAGACAGCAGAATATATATTTCTCAAAGTTGGAAACACAAACCTACATTTAAGAGCATGATCTGACAACACCACAACCATCAATCCGATCAGATTGCCAGAATATAATAATCAGTGTTATTAGGGGAATGCAGCAGAACCTTTAATAACACCATTATGAGACTTTAAAATACCTTGGCTCTGAGAAAGACATGTTTTATGTAAATTACGCCTGAAGAATGTTCTTAGAAATAGAAAAACTATGCTAATTTCTTCTATTTGTTTCATATTTCTTAAATAAAACACATAAAAGTCTATATAACCTTTATTTCAAGACGAAAAAAGGGGTATTAAACATGCTTTTTACTACAGTTTGTGCATTTCCATGGCTCTGAGACAGTCACAGATCATTTGCTGGGTTGACAACACAAACCCAAGTCCATCATAATAAGTGTGATAAACGTCCTGATGTTGTGTACAGAGAACACAGCGTCAGCTTTGTGACACGCAGCAGGCATCGGGGCAGATGATAAACATTGCATTTCCCTCAGACTGGTTTTCCTTTGTCGAAACTCCAATCTCAACGGCAGCTGAGTGGAACCACAGTGCATTATCCAGTCTGAGGGAAGTGGAGATATGGTTTGAGCTTGGGCAGTTTGTTGGAAATGTATTCCACTTCCTTGCACATATACTGTCATATTGATGCTGAAGTGAGGCACGCGTAAGACCTGAAATATGATCATGGAAAAGCTGTCAAAAGGGCAATATCGCAACCAGTTCTCATCTTTCACTCTGATGGAAATTAAGATACACTTCTTTATGTTCAAGCATTGGCAAATGTGCATTCAAGACAGTAATTTGTGCTCGGGGGAAACACAATAGCTTACCGTGGTTATTACCGCTTCATGGAACTGCTGACAAAAGAAGTGTGGGGAGAATCAGAAACTGGCTTGTGTTGTTAGGAAACGACAGATGAAATATGAGATAAACACTCAGACCCCGATCACAAAGATACTGTATGAGCAATGCGTGTGATGGAGGAGATATCCTGGCTTTGTGTTTGCACAGCGATACCTAATACTGCTTTATAGAGAGGACATCTATCTGCAGGAATGCAGCAGCGATAAAAGTGGATTTATGGCCAGTTATGTATGCTGGGGGCACTGTAAGGCACCCATTGTTGAAATGTAATTTACTTCCATTGTTAAATCATGTAACACAAGCACAGCCTTTCACATATTGTCCCACATTTGTGGACAAATGGTCTAAATTGATCATAATCATCATAAAGAAGGTGTTATAGGAGCTATTCTGAGGATTGGTTTCTCTGTTAAAGAGGACATAGCATGCTCATTTTCAGGTTCATATTTCCTCTACTGGGACATGGCTCCATGCTTTAATGTTCAAAATGCGCTGCACCCTCACCCTCTGTCTGAAACCAGAGCTATAATGTACAATGTATAATGTACAAATGTGTTGGAGCGCTAGCCAATAGAAGTGTGAGGGTTACATAGTGATGTCACTATGTTACAGAAACAAACACATGAGTCCAATAGAGGCGTTTCAGGGAGAGAAACTCCCTCTCGAGGGAAAACAACCTATATCACACACTACAGGAAATGGAAATGTTAAAAAGCATAATAGGGCCTCTTTAAAAGAATAAAGCAGGGCCTTTTTATTGCTTCAATAACTTTTAAACATGATGAAATGCAACAGTTGTGACGTCACAAAGGAAAAAGGAATCGCATTGAAGGGAAGTTATTTGAAAACCAAATGACTTTTGGCAAAGCTTAACCTTAAATGTAAAAAAGATTCTTGAAGACATACAGTGCTGAGCTCCTCAAGATTTCCACATGTTCTTTAGCATTCTGAGTTGAATGAAAGAAGACGTCTGTTTGAGTCGTTTAGGTAAGATCAGACAAGATTGTTCAGCTGCATAAAAACTCATGCAGCTCGGTTTGAGTAGAAATAGTTCTTGGCAGATATAGAGATTAACTTTGCAGGCATTAAAATTCCATGTAAAGCGTGTCTGGGGGTTTGTCACTATGCCGACAAACACAACGAAAACAGCAGAAGAGAAGGAGTAGGCGGCAAGAGAGGGGGAGGCTCACAAAGCAGCCTTTTTATTACCCAGAACCCCACTGTCTCCCAGGGAGCACATATTTAATTACAGACGTGACAAGGAAGACATGAGGGAGTTCAAATGCAACGAATCTGTCAACCCTCGCCCCGAGTGGAAATCACACACTCACCACACAGCATGCTGTACAGATTAGCTCGGGGTCGGAAATTACAGAACATCTCCCGACCTCAGTAGAACTCTCTGCAGGAGTTTGCCAACTTTTGAACCAGCTTCCTGCAGCCTAATGAATCTCCTGTTTCCCTTTCTCCCTGGCTCAATAGACCTTTCTGTCCTGGGGTTGTTTCTAGCTTATCATACAGGGCAGGGACGTTTACTTTCATGGTGAATGTGACGATATAAATAGATTTTACCCTATTTTTCTAGCAATAGCTAAAGACGTAAGTCTGAATGTTCCCTTCTATGCATATTGAACAGCGTATCCCAAGGCTCCTCAGAGTGCATTTGATACCGGTGTAACTCAAGAAAATGCCTACGATGTTAAACTTTGCTTCATGGTGTCCCTCAGGGGTCCATCTGCAGCACTGCTTCTTTTCACCCACCATTCATGATATGTGATCGCTGAATCAAGAGACACAAATCAAGGGATCCCCCTCTCCCTGGTGGGAGGCGCTCGCCCACAGTCAGCACATTTTAACACAGCTTTTCTTTATCAAATTCTTCATGGATGAACATAACACTTTCAAAGCTATTATTTTCCGCCTTGACAAACATGTAATCTATGCCCGGGTCATACTGCGGGAGGCATTTAAAGAGGAGGCTCGATGTACAGTAAGAGATTTACACACTTCTCCTCCGACAGCTACAGGCTTTTATCTGCGTATGATACACACTCTCACATGCCCTCAGAGGATCACATACTTGACTTACAGAGCTGCACGCTTCACATCTGAGTAAATAGATAAGCGCTCCATTAATCTCTGCTGCATAAAGTGTTCAAATAATGCATGCTTTAGTCAATATGTTTATTTCAACAAAGGATCAAATAACTAGTTGTAATGTGATTGGGGGTTTGTTGTGTCAAACCTCTAGAGAATGATCAGCTGTGCACTGTGTCATTGTGACATTGTTGAGTTTACAGCTTGTTTCTACTGCCTCCAAGTGGATATAAATGGAATCTTTCAATACAGTAAAAGTAGAAATATAGGCTAATGCTATAGTATTTGGGCCAACCATCCATATGGGTGCCCCAATATTTTTTTATATAGCCAAAAAACAACATAATGATGTAGCCTATGAAGGAGGGCCTATTTCCTGGTACTTGCAGCATCACTCCTTCTAGCTCTTAGTGTTATCAATCAATGTTTATCTATATAGCCCAATATCACAAATGGTACATTTGTCTCCGTGGACTTCACAGTTTGTACAGAATATCAGTATGACAATACGACACCCTCTGTCCTTAGACCCTCACATCGTACAAGGAAACACTTCCGGAGAAAACCCACAGTTTAAAGGGAACATGGGAGAAACCTCAGGGAGAGCAACAGAGGAGGGATCCCTCTCCCAGGACGGACAGACGTGCAATAGATAGGCCAAACTCCGGAGCTTCGGGGACAGAGCCTTCTCTGTGGCAGCCCCGAAGCTCTGGAACTCCCTCCCCAAATACCTCCGTGAGTCTGAGTCCCTCACCCTGTTCCAGTCCCGCCTCAAAACCCACCTCTTCAACTCTGTATCCATAAGCCCCCCTCCCCTCTCAACCAACTTCCTCCAGACTGCTTTTCTGTTTTGTTTCGTTTCTTTTTGGCTTTGTTTTTGTTTTGTTTGTCTACCCTCCCTCCCAAATGTAAAGCGTCTTTGGGTTCAAGTAAAGCACTATAGAAATAAAATATATTATTATTATTAGATGCCGTGTTGCAACTTAACAACAACTTTAGATTACATAAAACAACACTGCTTGTGTTAGACTAACCCGTGAGTAAATAAATGAAACTAACCATGAAAGTGATAGGATGAACATCTCTACCCTCAAATATGCACTTTTTATATTCAATATTTGAATCCCATATGCATTAGGCCAACTGCAACACCTGCAAGCATTGTTGTTTTATGTAATCTAACGTTGTTTTGTGTTTTTCTTGTCTTGACATAAACATATGCAGCTTCTGTTGTGGTGTATGAACACAATGATTGGCGATTAAACCTCACTTAGGACAATAAATTGCAATACACAACAAGGTAAACAAAAGAAAGTTAAATAAAAGAAAAAGTTTCCACGACTGTGTTTAAAACTCTACCGAGTAATGTTCATAAATAAACAATTAGCTAAAGTAATTAGGCTGAATTGTGTATGCTTTTTGGCATAATGTGCTCTTAATTTGGGCCTCTAATGTTATTCTCTTTAATCTAATGCCACTTGAAAATCAGTTGTTGGTACTTCAAGTAAGAATGTCAAAATGTATGAAGATGGTTGATATACTTTTCATGCATAATGGCCCATTTCAGTGTTATAATGTTACACTTGAGAATAATTAGTGATGCATTCGTGTGTTGTCATAATCCTAATGTTGTCTCTGTGCAGCTGGTTTTAATTATCTGATACACTGTGGGATATTTCAATGCTCTTCATAACAACACATCTTATTGTAGATTCCTATTGGAGTTTCTGCAAATTGATAATTAGAGTGTTAGTTCATATAAAAGTAGGAAAAGGTTGCTAAACCACAACTATAATCCCAATAAGCCTTCCTAATGATGCCATATCAAATCCAGTATTAACATCTAATGCAGAAATTGCTTTAAATCCTTCTAGGGAAGATTGTTTCATCAGTAAAGCACATCTGAAAGTGAAGGCCAAGTCCTGGAGGAAACACAGTATTATCTGAAATCGAGTACATTAGGCGCTTTCACACCAAGTACTTTGCCGTACTTAGTTCATCAGAACTCTTTAGTTCTGATGAACTAAAGAGCATTTCGCAGTCCCTGGGGGAGGATTAGTCAAATGAGCCGCTGATGTAACTTCTTCTTCTGCTGTGGGTTTACTGGCAGGCCGCAAACAACTTCACGGCCTATACTGCCGCCCGAAGTCCCCGGCCGGAAGTCCCCGGAGTTGGGGACTGGCTTCAATAGAAGCTGCTGGGGGCTAATGCTAATGCTAATAATGCTAATGCGAGGAAAATGAAATGGCGGCTTCACAAAACTCTTTGGGAGTTTTGCGGGGCGCGGTTTGCAATCCGCCCAGCCAATCAGAAATGGGAACCTTTTTCTCCCACGAAAGTACCTGCTCTCTAGCAGGGACTGAAAAGGAGGTGAAAAGGTTCTCATGAACTAACACATTTTTTTGGTCTGAACGCACATTTTCTGAACTATATCAGAACTATACTGAGAAAAGTACTCCGTTGTGAAAGCGCCTATTGATTCTTTACTCCACACGAGGCAGAGCAATAGTCCCTGAGATAGTGTAAGGAATATTTGAATGTATTCATGTTAGCTCCAAATGTATAAGTTTAAAATGAGAATCATTTGGGTTAAAACTGAGCTGGACTTTGGAGCAAGCACATGTGACTCTAGAGAGACCATGTGGTGTTTGGGGGACAAAGGATTTGGCGGGGGAGGTTACAGCATGTGTTGACTTGTACTGTATGCAGATGCTTTTGCCACCTGAGAATGGAGAAACTCAAGATTTGGGCTGCCAATCAAAGTAGAGAGAATCAGAGATCCCTCCCATTGCTTCTGGATATAGTCAGAAGACACAACTGAGTTCTCTTTCTTTCTGCTGGCCGGCTGACGTGATCACCAGGTTGTATGTATGTTTTGTGTTGTATGTTGTGTGTATTTGTGTTGTATGTATGTCTTGTGTTGTAAGTATACTGTATTTGTATGTGTAGTGTATTGAATGTAATGATTTCTGGTGCATTGTGATATCACCATTAAAGTAGATTATTCTTGACTTGGTGGCACTGAACTCCTTCCATATAACACAGCTCTCGAAGGACGCGGGGATATTTGAAACGTGGTGCGTAGATCCACTATAATATTCTAACAGATGGTGACCCGACGTACAGGATAACGGGCTGAGGAAGGATTCAGACGACCGGATTGGGTCGAGAATAAGCGCTTTTAAACACCTCAGACAATCACGAGGGCCCTTCACAACTCAAAGGTATTTCAGACTCCTGTTGTATGAACCTAATCTCTGTGATTGAATACACTAAAATATTAGGATTGTCTGAAGGCGTTTCACAGTGTTTTTAAAGTTTAAATGGGATATACAATGCATATTTAGAAACATAGTCGTTGATCGCAGGTAGATATTAGTCCGGCGTGACGTACATAGATATTTACATATTGATTACAGTTTGTCGCGGATCTACAGGTAGATAAAGTCCTGAGTGGCGTACATAAGAACGGTTTAGCGCGGATCTGTGGTATTGTAGTCCACAGTGGCGTAGAGACGGTGCAGTCTGTCTGGTGGCGTGTTTTGAGTACCGCACGACAGAACCTGGAAACCCGATATTTCAGATCGGGTCGCCGCCTAAAACTGAGGGGTCTTACAGCACAAACGAACGCTCTTTAGCTAAGAGCCGGAGTTCTGTGATATGGTAATTACTCAATATTTATTGATCTCAATGAAGCACACGGATGAGTGAGGCTCATTTGTGGTCTGCTGCTGCCATCTAGTGGCTGAAAGGGGGTAGTACACTTTTACATTGAGTATATGAGTTTAGCTTCAAGCGTTGAGGTTAAATATTACATTGCTGACCGGTATTGAAGACGGGAAGCGCGTTAATAGTAACTACGACAATAGCCCAGTATATTAATACATGTGAACACATGTTGATTGATTGAGTCAGATAAATAAAAGCGAAGTGCACATATTAATTGAGTCTGATAAATAAAAGCGAAGTGAATATGGAACGACAGAATGCTTAACACGATTCTGAAATTCAGGGTAGTTACCGGGTACAATGGGAACAGATTAAGAGATTGATTTTCAGAGAATTAAGTACATTCAAATTAAATATAATAGTGGATTATTCTACCTAGATTAGACATACAAAGAGGACAATTTGTGTGTTATGAACTGGCCTTGTCTGGTTACATTTTTATTGAAGCCAGGCTACAAGTCGGATGGTTTAATTTTTTGTGAACTCAGACTGCAAGCAGTGTGATTTCTCTCTGCAAATGGTTGAGTGTTTTTTTTTTTTTTTTCCTCCCCCCGGTCATCCAAGTTATTTGACCCCATGTGGTCAAGAGCCATTCTGTTAGACTACAATCTTGGGTAAGACAAATCATTGTTCTTTTGTCACATTTTTGAATCACATAAGGGTTCATTTTGCTAAATCAATTTATCTTTAATTTGTAGTTGGTGTTTGTTAAGATTTTTAGGCAAATATAGCGCTAAATACAGTTAGTTTTGTATTCTGTTACAAATCTAACCATGCTTGTAACACAACATGGATAGATTTAACTTAGATGAAAGACAGATTGTAACTATGTCGCAGAACGAGTTGAATATTTTAGAACAATGCAAAATACTGTTGTCTCTAACTCAGATCACAACTCTCAAACTGAGCCCAAACTTCATTTACGATGAAGCAGGAGGCCAGTGTCGTAAAATAAAAACCTGACGACACTTTGAAGCAGGATGTCGGGGTCGTAAAGGTCCCAGGGCACAGCATGTGCCTCAGCCTCCTATGCATTACCATTCTTTCTTCATGTTTCTGAAAATGAATACACAGTAAATGGGATTCGTTTTCAGAAAAGGGGGAGTGAGTTGTTAGACAATGGGAATTTGATATTTACATTTTTATAGTCTAAAATCTATTGTAGTATTTTTTTAGGTATCATAAAACAACACTGTTTTAGCTTTTTAGGTCAAGTTAATTGAAGATTTGAGAATGTTAATTAGGCGTCCCTGAAAATGGTGGGATGTACTACACAAATTATCTGTTACATTCTGATTTTAGATTAATCAGATGACATGTCTTATTTTTATACAGTCCTTTAATGACAGAGGTTAAAATCCTGGACACTTATTTTTATTTTTATGCATATACTGCCATCAGGCATATATTTAAATCCAGAGACAGATGCAGTCTCTGTTTGAACAAATATCACAATGAAAAATAGTGGTAGCAAATCATCTTTATGTCAAATCATGTCGGGAAGAGATGAGGAGTTTTGTTTTGAAACAGAAGTTTGAACTGAGCCATGTTGGTTTTCAAAAAGCTGACTTTTCAAAATGAAACAGATCACTTTTGAGTGTACAGTAGCAGTTTGCATGGAGATTTATTTGTGAACACTACAGTAGCAGGATGTATTTACCTGTCCTAGGAAAGGGACAGATTATAAGTAAAAGACTGGTTAGAAATGGAAATAAGAAAAGGTTGTTGAAGGCTGAAGAGAAAAGAAAACAGATGGTTAGAAGAAGACTGAAATAGATGGACAGGGCAAGATATTAAATGTGTTGAAGTGATATCTTGCTCAGAAGGATAAAAGGTGGTTAAAATACCACGAGTGAAGTTGGAAAAGTATGTAGGAGAGAGAGAGAGAGAGAGAGACAAGACAATTAAGATGTTTGAAAAGATTAGAAAGAGTAAAAGTTATAGAAAGTTAACTACTATTCTGGACAATGTCATATTGTTTTATGAGTAAAAAACATGAAATAAAATATATTACTAAGATATAAGAAAACATGTGAAGAGACAGGCATGAAATGGTTAGACGCATGGCCCCTAGTTCTTATGTAAATCAGGAGCTCAATTAACAAAGGGACAGGTTTCTCTCCAGTTGAGCTCACTCATGGTCACCAGTTCCCAGGAGCCCTGAGCGTAAGCTTGAGGGATTTGTATCAGATTTCTCCACACAGATTACAGAGGCAAAAGGGGGACATCAAACCCCATCGGGCGATGCAGAGGACATCTCACGCTGTCCGCTTGGAAGGGAAAGGAGACATCTGGTACCACTGGAATCAGTGCGCAGTGGGGAAACCTCCAGGAAGGATGTGTGAAAGCTGTCATCTTCCTCGTACTGGGCCTGCTGTACCTGACCAAGCAAGGGTGGCGACTCCACGGTGTGGGAAGCGTATCCAAGGACGCAGTATCAGGAGTTCCGGGTCTCGCCACGGATGGAAGTACCTGACACTACGCAGACAGTGAAACCAGGAAAGTGAGTGTTCACCAGAGCGATAAAGAGGAGGAGCAGGCACTCGCCAAAGGGGGAGGGTCCCTAACAAACACTCCTGTCTACATCGACTGCAGTTAGACTGGCGGAGAGACCATCCTGGATACATCTGACTGAAGCTGTTTAAACCTGAAACACAGAAACTCGCCTCTACTGTGGTGAAGTCTGGCTACAAAGGGAGGTGTCCACTAGGGGCACTTGTCTCAAACCAGTGAAGAAACCAACAGAACCCAGTGGAACTTAAAGAGTGGACGTGAGCAGGGAAACAGTAACGGGTCTGAGGGATAGAAACTGACGATGTACAGAGAAAGAATTGGACCATGGGGATTACATTTAAAACATGTGCCTATACAATTTACCTACCTCAGACGTTTGGGTACTTTTGTATATGAATTTTTGATATCATTTGTATCTTTCCAGGTTCTATGTTATTCCGGAGTATGAACAGGAGGGATATGTTGGAGACATACTGTCTCCACTCTTTGGGAAGTTTTAATGCACTGATATCATGTGTGGCTCTGAACTGTATATGAATTTGACCTTGCAGCTGCCTCTCCTGATGAAAGGAGGCAGGGCATTTCAGGTTGTTCATATTTATGAGAAGACAGACTTGCTGTCTCCTAAATATCTCATTTTGACTAAAGCGGAATGAAGTATACATGAAGTAATGTTAAAGCTTGAAGACACTGCAATTTTGCCGATTACAGATTAATTGAATCACCACTGTGAAGGTTATACCTTATGACGATTGACTATACTCAATCAGAATGATTTAAGGGTTTTAACTTTGTGGTTACTAAGTGATGTAATTGATGTATGGAGCTATTTGCATATTTTTGTATTTCTAACATGGTCGTATGAAGTTGATATGAAGAGCCATTTCTGAACGTTTAAATAGTCTGAATCCCAGAACGAATGTGAATGTCTTGAAAGTAATTGATTTATTAGAGTTAAATCAAAAGGGGGAGTTGTAAGGAATATTTGAATGTATTCATGTTAGCTCCAAATGTATAAGTTTAAAATGAGAATCATTTGGGTTAAAACTGAGCTGGACTTTGGAGCAAGCACATGTGACTCTAGAGAGACCATGTGGTGTTTGGGGGACAAAGGATTTGGCGGGGGAGGTTACAGCATGTGTTGACTTGTACTGTATGCAGATGCTTTTGCCACCTGAGAATGGAGAAACTCAAGATTTGGGCTGCCAATCAAAGTAGAGAGAATCAGAGATCCCTCCCATTGCTTCTGGATATAGTCAGAAGACACAACTGAGTTCTCTCTCTTTTCTGCTGGCTGGCTGACGTGATCACAAGGTAACTGGGGTTCCCAAGTATATTGTATTATTGTATGTATTCTTGTATTGAATGTAATGATTTCTGGTGCATTGTGATATCACCATTAAAGTAGATTATTCTTGACTTGGTGGCACTGAACTCCTTCCATATAACACAGCTCTCGAAGGACGCGGGGATATTTGAAACGTGGTGCGTAGATCCATATTAATATCTAACAATAGTTAAAAAATGAACTAATCTGAAAGGGCAATCAGGCCAAGTGATTAAAGCAAAGGATTCCAGTTCTTAACTCAAGATGCCATATCAGTCTGACACAAAGCCAGTGTGCTGTTCACATCTCCCATTAGCCTGTCATTACACCAGCATCATAAACCCTCCTAAGTAGGCTACCCTTTCCTGCAACTGGTATGTGATTTAGAAAATGGTGCCCCTGCTGATATGGTACATAATGCCTTCATTTCAGTTTTTGCCAAGTCATTACCTTTATTTGTGACGAGGGAGCTAGTTTGTGAAATGAGGTAGACTACATCTTTAACGGCTTAGAAACAAGTAGTGAAACAACCTCACAGTGAGAAAGGGTAGCTCTATCATGTTTCACCATATAATACATTAGTAGGCCTATCGGGAATTCCTTATTGAGAATAAATGGTAAATAACTGCATTTACGTTCCAGTTTCTGTGGTTTCAAACAACACAAGTCAGTATTCAAGTCAGCCGTACAAGCACCTCAGAAAATACTAACATTCACAGAGAAGAAATGTGGGGTTTCATTTAGGCTGGGGATCAAACCACCAACTTCCTGGTTGGTGGACAACTGCTCTACCTATAGCCACAGACAATAAGTAAATATAAACATGTTTATGATGTAAAATATAATGGAGTGTTTTACATATTCTTAATGTATATATTATCACAGAGAAAAGAGAAGTTGTTCAAACTGAAATAAATTTGCCTAATTGAGTGTTAGTTTCTTATCACCATGACAGTTAGTATAACTTTTAATTAACTCTTAATTCCTCTACAATGACTAAAGTTGTGTTCAACCTAAATGTTAAGCACACGGGCTGAGGCAACTGCATATTTCAACCATCTGTGGTGCAAATATCAGTTAAACATGCAGGTTAATGAACCAACACTTCCTGGTAGGTCATTGCTCTGGAAGCCAATCAGTGTTGGGTTCACCAGATGTCAACGGAGATTCAAGATGGAGGACAAACAAATATCACCAGTTCACCACCTGCAGCAGCAGCAGTTATACATCTCTGAGAAGGTTTCTCAATTCTCTAATTTCCCCTCCTCGGTCCTCCGGTAGTGACCCGGAAATGGATTTCAGCGCGCCATGTTGAAGGACATCTAATTTCTCTAAATGCACATCGAGGGCTGAGAATTGAGCGACGAGGAGGCTCTCTGGAGGAGCTCTAACCGAGGAGACACTGATGGGTCCTCCACGGCTCCTTCGTGGATTCATTTCCGTCAACAGAGATGTTTAAAAGAGTCGTGACGCACGGCCAGACTTATCTCAGCCAATGACAGCTCTGCATGCATCCCCTGGATATTATTTTAGTAACTGCTTTCATCACAAAGCAATGTTTACAGTGAGAACAGCTGTGAGGTCCGTGCAGAAAGCAGAGCAGTGTGTATATTATATATCACTCAGTATAACAGGCCTACATTACTCTCTTTATTTGTATACTTTAGTTTAGTAGATATCTACAAACAAAGAGTCGATATGTTGTCTCTTTAAAATGACCGCTCAGAGAGGAGAGGATTTCTTATTTCTCTAACCGCCTGCTGCTTCCTCTCCTCTCTCCTCGGTTCCCCTCCTCGACTCCTCCGCTCGCATCTCCTGTGGGAGGGACTAAGTCATGAGGATAGGAGTCCAGGAGGGGAAATAGAGAAATGAGAAACCTTCTGAGTGTAAGGAGAAGACTTGGAGGAACGTATGTGAAAAATGTAGTTCTTGGTTAGCTGAAAAGAAAAAAACATATAATTTGATACCTGTTATATTTGTCTAAATGCAGTGAGCTGGCTTTAAAAGTTGGCAACATCTTACTTTACCAAAGCTTCTCTTGCTAAAAGTGCGGTTCAGGCTTTTGAGTTCTGTTTTGTCTTTATCTCTGCATTTGGTTGTGTTTTACCCGGTGTTGTACAATGACATTATAACCTCATTATACAAGCCCAGCTGCTATGTCATCAGAAGTTAGTATGTTCTGTGTTTCCTTGTGTCAGCCCTCAGAGACAATTGTCTGCAATGCTTCTGTCATTTTCAAAGTTATTTAAAAGTATACCTCGAGTTAAAACATAGATAATAATTTGTGTACCTCTGAAACTAATAATCTGAAACTCTAATATTGTGTATGAAGGAGATCTCCAGCATAAAGTGCTACTGATTTGATGTTTATCCTTTTTAAATGTATCCTCTGCATCCTGAGGAGGAACTCAGGATGTGTTTTGAAAGGGCATCCAAAAAAAGAGGGTCCGTTGAGGAGTGTGAAATTGAATAAAGGGTCTAATGATCAGCGGCACACTTCACTCGCTGCAACTTGTCCCTGTCATTCTCACTCCTCCGCAGCCTCAGCGTGGAGTTTCTTATTAGTTTCAAAGGACTCAAAGAGCACAGACTTCTTCATTTTCTTATCTTGAATCAACTGCATGAGCAAAGCAATTTTCAGTGTGTTGCTGCCCTGCTGAATATCCCCATCTGTATCCATCACAGGTCAGATTGTTATTGAAATGACTTCAGATACTTTAGTCTTTTCTTTGTGCTACCTGCATCAGAGGATGAGAATCCCTGGGAGCATGTCATTATAATGATAGTGGAGTGAGAATTAATAATAACGCTGCAAGCAATCTGATTCAACTGACATCAGAAAGAGATGTAGATTCCCTTCAATGAATCATGCAGATACTATCCATTGAAAACTTTATTTAGATGTTATTTTCCGTTTAGGTTTTGATTGGTGTTTCATAATGATTATCATCTTCAGATTTCCATCCATCCATCAATCAATGTTTATTTATATAGCCCAATATCACAAATGTTACATTTCTAAGAAGTAAGGAACATATTCTCCTGCCATCTTCAGTTTTAAATATGTATCTTTTTGAAGCAGTCCCATGGAAATATAAGGCTGTATGCCAATGCCAGATTGTGTCTCATTAGTCAAGGCACAGCAGTGACCATTTAAGCATTGAAAATGTGAAAATAAACAAAATGCATAATTTGCTAATTAGCTATGATAATTATTGATATGGCAAATGCCATTTGATTGTGACTCAGTTACAGAAAAAAACTGTCTGTCTGTAGCGCAGTGGGTCTCAAACATTTTCTGTCAGGCCCCCCCTTTGGAGTCAGGCTCAGTGGCGGCGCCAGAGATTTCTTTTGGGGGTGCTGTGGGGTAGCTTGACGTTTCATAGAGGGTACTCAAACTATGGATACATCTCTCAACACCCATATGAAACAGAACTGTAAACAGATTTGCTATTTCTTTGTGTGCCTCGGAAATAATTGTTTACATTAATGGTGACCAAAACTTTGAGACCCACTGAGATAACACTCCTTTAGTTCACTGAGTCTCTCAGTCTCACAGGAGAGGACTCTCCTCCACTTTGTTGTTGAAAAAACTCCTTATATCCGTTAGCGTAGCTCGCTAGCATCAGAAGCTAACAACAACGATCTCCGGTACCGGTGCGCTCTCTCTCTCGCGCACGCACACAAAATGGCTTGTTCCACACACACACACACACACACACACACACACACACACACACACACACACACAAACACAAACACACACACACACACACACACACACAGAGCCGAGCTTTAATGAAACACAGAGACGTGATTTATTATTTTTTTTTAATAACCATTTTTCCTCCTGGTCTCTCGCGCCCCCCCTGTCATGCCTCTGCCCCCCCTGGGGTGCGCGCCCCCCACTTTGAGAATCACTGCTGTAGCGTAACATTTTTGGCGTCACTGTTTTGGAAAGGTTTGTGAGATGAAGAGGCAGCTAGTCATTCCTCTCTGTGCTCATACACATATTTGGCCTCTTCCTCCTGCTTTCTAACAGAATGATTCTGCTTTAAACAGGCCAGATTCCCAAGGAATAAACAATATGGGGAAAAAAGAATGAAATGTTGGTGTGGAGCTCTGACCAGATATAATGATACAACAGTGACACCTGGGGGTAAGGCAGGATACTGTACCAGCTTAGACATTTACTTCAATGTTTCCCAGAATGTGGGCAAATATACTTACCTAACACATTTCAACAACATAGCAATTCAAAATGCTATGCTAAAAATGTAATAGCATTAAGAGTGCAATAATGCATTTAAAAGCATTGACTAACAAGCCAAGAGAAGACACATTGCAACAATCTAAAATTGAACAAGACAACTATAAAATGCAAGAATAAAAGTCAATACTGTGTAAAATGAGAATATCACTTTAATTCCTGCATTTTACAGTTATCTTTATTCTATTTTAGTCTGTTTTGTTTATGAATGTTTTTAAATACAGGAGAAAGAAACGTGCCCCCATCCATAAAAAAAAGTGTTTTGCTTTGCCTATTTAATTTGTTCACGCATGTGTTTTGCTGTCTTTGTGCAGATGGATGCAGGTGCAGAGTGTCAGGAGAAGCTGTTTTCACATCCATCTGTGGAAGTGGTTGAGTCCCTGTTTAATTTAAATATGAGTTTAAGTAAGTGAGAACAAGCAGGACTTTGTAACTACTTTGAAGACCATAATGAGATTAACTTAAAGGTCCCATGTCATGGCCATTTCTACTGATCATAATTTCATTGTTGAGGTCTACTAAAATAGATTTATATTGTGCAATGTTCCAAACTCACATTGGTTTCTCAAACAGCATCTCTGTATAGTATGTGTATTCCCTCTGTGTCCTAAACGGCTTGATGGAGCTCCTGCCCCCCCCCCCCCTCCCTGTGAGGCCAGTGGCCGTCTGCGAGACAGCGAGACACAGCGAAGCTCAGCCCGAAACCAGCCCGAGCGCGCGCACACACACACACACACACACACACACACACACACCCGCAGCCTGGCTGTGAGTTTGTGTGTGTGTGTGCTCACAGTCACACACAAACTCACAGCCTCGCCGCGTCCCGCCTCTGAGAAATCCGCGGAGCTGCAGCTGAGAAAAGATTGAGTCTGTGTGTGAGCAGAGATATTTTTTAACGTAACGGCTCCGCGGACGTAACGTAACGTCACTATACCCAAATACGTCACTATACCCAAGAACAAAAAAATGGAAAAAGATAAATGTCCAACGAGGCGTTCTGGGGCAGCATCGACAGGTCTTCTCTGTGTCAGAGTTTTACTCGCTACAGGGTGTACTTTGAGGGTTTGTGACTCTGCAGACCGTTTACATGCAGAAAAAGCTACATAACACAAGGGGACGGGTAATAACCGGAAAAGCATGACATGGGACCTTTAAAGTAGGATGACATACTGTGTCCTCTGAAATTACAAATATCAGCATATTTATATATTTTAGATGCTTTTGTTTTAATGAGGTAGTGGGATTTAGAGTAATTATAATCATTTGATCATTCTTTTTGCTGACTCAAATTAGCATTCACAGAGTGTGGTAAAACAGAGCTCTTCAAGGCACCATCATAAAGTTGCTGATGAAAGTGATTCATTAAATTAATTAGGCTTTCTCTCACCCCAAAACACAGCTTTCACTCTCCGTTCTTATTTCTTATTAATACATATTGAGTGGCAGATGTTAATTAATAAAAGAAGCCCTCAAACCCACCATAATTATCCATTATTTGGTTTTCACCCTTCACCTAAAGAATATGGACAAAGTTTGTAAACTCACTAACTTGAATAATTTGTTTAAAATATTAAAGTTACGTTTATTTCAAAACTGGCTGCAGGGATTCGCTCTCATTCAGCGACAAGATCGTCATGGGGCATTATTGGAAGTGGAACCAAGAATCTTTGATGAATTAATAAATGATCCTTACTTTTTTCAATTTAGGGACAACACTTTTGTTTCTAAAAGCTATAATGGCAAACAATTCCCTGCTCATCAAGCTAAACACAGGTTCTACTAGCATTACAGGCTCAGTGCGTAGGATTTAGCATTAGGGTTGCAGATTACAGTCGACTAAATACCCCTGTTCACCCCTCCCTTTACGTGAATGACGTAACGAGCGCCTCAAAAAACGTTGGTAAAGCAAAGGAATCTCTGTCATAACCCTACATACAGCATACATACAGCATGCAGGCTGCTGGCGTTAATGCAGATGTACTAGTGTGTAAGAGAACTAAAGTACAGTGGCCTTCAGGTTAAGCAAAAAAGCTTTAAGTTTTGTTTGTCCCTTCTGAGCTACTGTAGAAACATAGCCATCTCAATTTAACGTAATGGAAATTCAACAAGTCTTTATTCCAGGTGTTGAATTCAATATTCCATTTGGACGAAGGGTTGACATTTATCCTGGTTAATTCATCTTAAAAACCAAGATAAGCTTTGTTGTTTTTCTCCCTCACTGGTTTAAGAACGATTGCTTTAAAGACAGAGAAATGTGTCCTGGAGTTGTTCCTAGAACCTTTTAGTCATGAGAAGAGCAATAAAGAGGTTGGACACTAACACGTTGGACAGTGTTGAAGTCAGGACTCTGTCATGTTTTTCCACACCAAGCTGGGAGAAGCAGATCTTCAACAGACTGAGGTGTCCACAGACATTTAGTTTTATGATATTTATATCCATCACAACTGTCACACAGTAAATAGTTACCAGACATTGGATCATACAGTACTGGCAGCTTCTTAAGTGAAAAGGCTCCGAAGTGCCAGGATGGGTTAAGCACTCCATCTTATTTTCATCACTCTTTCCCCTCCGGACTCACTCCAGTGAGAAAACACTGAAATACCTCCTGTATGTTTCACCAAAAAGATTTGTATTCTGTAATTCTACATTTCATCATGGCCGCAGTATCTGGCTCTCCACCCCAGAAAAAGACTGTTTAGTTTGTTTGGCAAATGGCGGCGCGAGCGATATCTCATGCAACGCCCATGTAAAGTACGCAGCAGTGAGATTACTGATTGATATTTATTTCCCCGTGCCGAGATTTGCTCAGCGTGAGCAGACGAAGGAGATGGAAACTGGGAGAAGGCAAGCACGCGAGGGAACAGCAGGCCCTCACATTAGACTCAACAAGAGGACGCTGGGAAAAGTCTGCTGCAGAACCGGGACGACAATTTAAAACCCATGTTAAACAAATACAGACATGCAATAGATTTACTGTCGGCATTAGAGCTCGGCCGTTCACAAACTGGTTATTAGAAAAGAGGGCCGTGTTGTTTCGCTGGCTCTCACTTCCCCGAGGCATACAATAACCTTTTTGTAGCTCACTTTTTAAAAGCCTATTCAACTCAACTCCTGTTGCCTGAGACTGAAACTGTAAAAAAAGGACCAATTTACCCTCCTCTTGAACAGTGTTCCTGCATGACCCCTGACAAATGAGAAAGGACCCTTGTATCTACGCTCAAGTGTCACACTAATACAAGCCGATGATTTGCATCTCATTATCGCTCCATATTTAATTAACTCAAGTTGGTACCTGATCTTCTCTGCTGCAGTTCATTAGGGTCAGACCAGTTGTGTGCACATCACAGGAAATCAACCTGGCTGCTTTGGATTACTGCAGCCCTTCATCTCCTCAATGACTCCTGCATTTGATCTTTACGGCCAGACTTTACAATATGTTGATAGATTTTACGAGTAGGCACTGCGTTCTTGAGTTGTGAGGAAACAGACTTTGATGGTCTGATCTTATTGAGGGGATTTCACATTTCTATCTGACATCTGCCTGCCTGGCCCTCGCTCGGTTATCATTTTATCATCCTCATAAAGTTGTTTTGCATGCAGCTCTCTGCAAAGCTTCAGAGGAGTGACTTCCAGGCAAACATTAATTACAGCAAAACTACTCAGTTGATGCAAGATGGATTTACAACACGGTGCCGTCTCAACACTTTCTCATATAAATCCAAACACATCATATATTTGATCATAAAGTCGTGGTAAAAATAACTCTTGCTTTCACTTTAGTTACTCACTAGTTCTCTTTTGCTGTTTTGATAATGATATCTCTATAAGGAGAAACAAACAAACCATTGGACTCCTTTGTTAACTTCAGGAACATAGTGACATCACTATGTAAAACTCACGCTTCAATTGGCTAGCAATCCAACACATTGTAAGTGATTGGGTTAAGGGGCGGGACATCTCTAAGCGGTTGACCAATCACAACAGAGCCGGCCAGCTAACCAATCAGAGCAGACTGAGCTCTGGTTTCACACAGAGGGTGAAAAGAGGTGCTGCAGCACAGGCAGTATGAGATAAATAAAGAGCTTTTTGAAAATTAAAGCATGGAAACATGTCACAGGAGAGACACTACATACTGATATACACCTGAACATCAGCAGGAGAGGACTCTTTAAAGTAGAGACACTACATACTGATATACACCTGAACATCAGCAGGTGAGGACTCTTTAAAGTAGAGAAACTACATACTGATATACACCTGAACATCAGCAGGAGAGGACTCTTTAAAGTAGAGACACTACATACTGATATACACCTGAACATCAGCAGGAGAGGACCCTTTAAAGTAGAGACACTACATACTGATATACACCTGAACATCAGCAGGAGAGGACTCTTTAAAGTAGAGACACTACATACTGATATACACCTGAACATCAGCAGGAGAGGACTCTTTAAAGTAGAGACACTACATACTGATATACACCTGAACATCAGCAGGAGAGGACTCTTTAAAGTAGAGACACTACATACTGATATACACCTGAACATCAGCAGGAGAGGACTCTTTAAAGTAGAGACACTACATACTGATATACACCTGAACATCAGCAGGAGAGGACTCTTTAAAGTAGAGACACTACATACTGATATACACCTGAACATCAGCAGGAGAGGACTCTTTAAAGTAGAGACACTACATACTGATATACACCTGAACATCAGCAGGAGAGGACTCTTTAAAGTAGAGACACTACATACTGATATACACCTGAACATCAGCAGGAGAGGACTCTTTAAAGTAGAGACACTACATACTGATATCAACCCAGTCTCATGGTATTTCGTGTTCACCAACACGATTTTTAATCTATTGATTCGTGTTCACAACACGATTTTCCCCTTTTTTTCGTGTTGCACAGCACGATTTTAAAAGCAATGTATTTCTACTGGTAATGACGCTCATGGAAGCACGGCATTCGTTTGTGTCGGCTGCCCTTAAAAGCAATGTGAGCGTCCATTCTCATTGGATAACGGAGAATTGTACACCCGGAAGTAAGTATTCCCCTTACTGTCGATTGATTTTACAGCGATATCTGCACTACTCATCAACTAAGAAACACCAGATTATCCTTGTTACTTACACAACATTGATTGGTTTAAATTGTGTGCAATGCTTTTGTATTTTTCCCCTTCGATTCGGAGAAACAAATATTTTTTCGGAGTAAAGGATAGCATAAGACACCACACTACCCAGAATCCCCAGCTATCATTTGGACTACACCATGTGCTCTGTTTGACAAACCCCGTGATAGTCCTCAAGCTCTGTGATTGGAGAGTGTGCTTCGAGGGTTACGCCGAGCCTCGAACAGCACTTGAAATGGGATGGAACCACGGCAGACTGTCCAAAACTGGATTTGAAAGGGTCCACCGCGTTAATATCTAATAATAAAAATAATGAAATTCAATAACATGCTTTAACCACTAGGTGTCCCTTTATATCAGCTGTGCACCTTTATGGTGTAAATACAGCCTATCTACCTATTGGATCAAATATAAAAGTCAGCTGAATTAGTGTTGATACTGCAAGGAGACGTATTGTGTGAAAAGAAATGTAAGATGTTGTTTAATGGCTGATATATTTATGATCCACGTCACCTTTTCAGTTCCTCATGTTTGTCTAGAAGTCTTCTCATCAGGGCTCTATAAATACAGAACTACAGCAGATATGTAATATTTAATGCAGCCAAACCGTGTATTACAATGCCGTTATGTGATGACTTTCAAAGAGAAAAGCAAGCACACTCGGAATAAAGTATTATTTAATTTTTTTTAAATGTTTTCGGTCTGTTTCCGGTATTTGTTAATGACGATGTGCCATGGATGTATAATAAGAACTGGATACAGCGTGGGAGGCCGGCCTCATTCATTCCTATGAGAGTTGCTCATTGGCGCATGATGACAAAATGGCCCAACTTTTGAGAGAGTGAAACGTCACAGATTACCCGGCATGCCTGAGAAGTACCCGTATGTGCGCTCATAGCGCATGCGCAACTTTAACCAAAATGCTCGTTCACATCAAGAACGTCAATTTGCGTACACGTAACAGCACCGTGCGTTCATGACACCATGGTAATGGATTGTTATGATGGATTTGATATTAACGAGGCGGCAGTTAGCAGCTAGCGGCTAGCTAGTAATTATGCTAATATCCACATCAATCGTTATGTACTTATTTACGCTGTAACAGGATCTAGTGATATCCAACAGAGCTTCATTTAGCATGAAATAATTATTGCACTGTATGTGTATATATATATATATATATATATATATATATATATATATATATATATACACATATACAGTGCAATAAGCTTCTTATAGTGCAATAATAAGCTACAGAGACGTTAATCTAACGTCGGTAATATGAACTTTAATTTAATACAACATTTACGGTACAAGATTTAATCATACAGCCCATGTAGTATAATATTAGACAAATGATGAATTACAGCAAACATGTGCAATATAGCCATTATTACAGCTCCGTGGGCTGGCAGTAAGACGATTTGGGTCCGTTCTTATTATGCATCCATGGGTAAAGATAAACTCATGTAGTGCTGAACACGTAACTTGAATGTGCCGGGCGGCGCGGTCCCGTAGGTTAGATGCGTATTCATAATGCAGAGGGACATAACTCTCAGAATAACGTTATTAGCACATTTTTACAACTTGAGGAACGAATGTCTTTAATAAGGGCTATACAAGTGTTCATACTGGGTAGTTTATTTAGTTTTAAAAAAATTATCCAACGAGTTACAGACCACTCTTTCCCAATGTAAGTCAATGGGAAAAAGTGTTTCCGGGCCCAGCAACCTAAAGGAAGTGTAGTACCGCCGTTTGGCCACAACGAATATTCTCATCAGACTCCGGCACACTTCCTGGGGGCTTGCGATGTGCTGTGAGATGTGAGACTGGAATTGCACAGGGGAAAATAACATAGGCTATCTTTAGATGCAAATTTTGTTAAACTAATATGTTTGCGCTGTGGACCAACACTATACATTGACGGGGAAGGGGGTAGCAATAAAGATAACACCATTAAACAGTTACAGTTTTTTGTCAATGAGTAGTGCAGATATCACTGACATAAATCAACAGTAAGGGGAATACTTACTTCCTGGTGTACAATTCTCCGTTATCCAATGAGAATGGACACTCACATTGCCTTTAAGGGCAGCCGACACAAACGAATGCCGTGCTTCCATGAGCGTCATTACCAGTAGAAATACACTGCTTTTAAAATCGTGCTATGCAACACGAAAAAAAGGGGGAAATCGTGTTGGTGAACATGAAATGCCATGAGACTGGGTTGACTGATATACACCTGAACATCAGCAGGAGAGGACTCTTTAAAGTAGAGACACTACATACTGATATACACCTGAACATCAGCAGGAGAGGACTCTTTAAAGTAGAGTCACTACATACTGATATGCACCTGAACATCAGCAGGAGAGGACTCTTTAAAGTAGAGACACTACATACTGATATACACCTGAACATCAGCAGGAGAGGACTCTTTAAAGTAGAGACACTACATACTGATATACACCTGAACATCAGCAGGAGAGGACTCTTTAAAGATGAGACACTACATACTGATATACGCCTGAACATCAGCAGGAGAGGACTCTTTAAAGAAGAGACACTAAATACTGATATACGCCTGAACATCAGCAGGAGAGGACTCTTTAAAGTAGAGACACTACATACTGATATTCACCTGAACATCAGCAGGAGAGGACTCTTTAAAGTAGAGACACTACATACTGATATACACCTGAAGATGATCATATGGCCCCTTTAAACATAGGCACACATAAAGAAAGGACATTTCTGTGTATACAGTAGTTGACGTATCAGCCAGATGGGGAACCAAAGGGAAAGCTACTAGAAGAGAGATGGTATATCCTCTTGGGAGCATGAAACTGCACTTTAAAATATCACAAATTCATCGTGGTGGCATTTAAATGTTTGTATTGTTAAAATACATCTGGCTCATTACTTCACACAAACCTATTTCGATTACACCGCTTTCTTTTCGTATATAGTATCCTCAAAAAAACCTCCCAAGCATACTTCAAAAGGCTCAAAATAAAATATCAAATGATTCTGTTTTATTATGATCTCTGTAATCCAGCAATTGATGATACTTTCCTTTGTGGTATCTCCAGCTGACAGAAAACAAACCATTTCAATTCTTGGATCTGGAACTATCATACAAGAGAAATAAAAGTATCCTGTAGCTGGATGGGATTTTACAAATAATGCTGGCAACGTTATTAATAGCCTGAGAATGGTATGGTGTTAATCATTAACTGCAATTCTGTCAAGACGAAAGTGCCTTATCTTCCTGCCAATGTTATCTGACCCAGACAAATCTGTGTCTTCTATAGAAAAGGTAGTTTCTAGTCCATACCCATCATTCATCTCCATCTTATATAGTGATATTATTCAATTACAATTCAATGTAAGCATTTCATTTTCTTTATTTAATGTCATTCCTTAAATTGAGTGATTCAAATCTTAACTGAAATAATTCGATTTCAGTTTAATCTGACACTTAATTTGGCCCATAATCAGATCAACATCTCTCCCACGTCAGAATTAGAGCTGGTATCAGTGACAGCACGTGAGAGCATCAGTCAGCATAAGGGAATTACGTCAAACATAACAACAACTGGATATTTATATCAAAAGCATCCTGAGAACTTGTGGTTTAGCCGGTGTAATCTGGTTAGCGAAGCGTCTCCTGTGGGGCAGTAATCTGCTCTGATGCCCTGTCTGCTTCCCAAACATTGAGTCTGCGTCAGGCTGCTCCGGTCCTGCACGCTCTCTAATTCAATTACTTTAGTCAACTCATGTCCTACTTAACGTCCAGGCAGCCAACAGCCTGATTACGGAAGCCACAAATTGTCAAATAGCAAACCTGAATAAACATTTATGTCCCTCAAAACTGGCAGGGTTGTAATTATGCCTTGTAATGTTATTTCACATGACGGACGGAGTCATCTACGTGGAAATTCAAACATTTCTTCGTTCTGCAATTAGACTCTTTTGACCAACGTTATCCCTTATGTTTGTGGAAGTTGTTGATGCCTTCAATTCCACATGATCAAGTCTTTCATCACGTTGTAATCAATGAACACAGATTAAGACTCACATAATGCAGCTCAACATCTCTGTGCATGAGGCAGGAATGGATGATATTAATGTTTTTAGATAAGTAAAAACATTTACATTATGGAAGCTATTTTGAAGTAAATTCAAGAGTTTGCATGACTAGACTTGTTGTACAAAACTTACAGTGTAAATACATTTTTTTCTTACCAATGTTGTATTTGTATCTTCCCAACACTTGATTTAGTTCCTGCAAATAACTGTGATGTGTATTAAAATGGTACTTGTGTGGTAAGACAAATAATACATTAGCTTTCATATTTAGATTACTTTTTTCAGAACATTTAATCACTGGTTTCCATAGTAAAGTAAATATGGGAAGTCTTTGATGGAGGACAAGATATACAAAAATCGTATTTAAGAGTGGTCATTTTTATGTTATTCTGCCATGTTAACCAAATCAAGGCTATGATGTTTGTGAGGAGAGAAAACAGTGATACTCTCTTCGATATAAAGGTAGATCTGGTTATATCTCAATTTTATTATTTGCAGTATGATCATCTATGTTGTGTTTCCCAACCCCAGTTGAAGTGAGGTTTTGTCTGTAGAAGCAATACTACCAGAAAGATCATAGGCTACTGTCAATAAAGACACAGTTAGTCTTGTCTCATAACTTTGTTTTACCACCCTTGTACATGTTTTTATGGTCAATGGCTCCTAAATAAGTTTAAATGTCTGCCCCCTGTTCATTACAGATTTGAACAGGTGTATTATGGCTTGAAGTCCCATCGTCTGGCCACTAGATGGAGCTACATACCCATACATACGAAGCTCACTGCCTCTTCCATTATGCGATTATCTCTCTGGCTATTATGAAGTCTGTAAATAAAATTAAGCTTTATTAGACACCTAATTATTGTTCAGAAATACAATCAGCTTACAATCTAGAATGCATATCAAATAGATTACCCCAAAATTAGACAAATTAAATAAAATAAAGGGTTATTTCTACAGGAAATTGTAGCACAAATAATTAAGTACATATTTAATTAGTTTTTAGACTTAATCATAATGTATGATATTGTAAGGTTAACATGGTATTCAAACATTATTTTCAAAGCAATCTTTCACAGTTTATACAAATATATCCTCATGTTATGCTTAGTATAATAATATATTCGTTATAAGCATGCTTTCAGTCATACAATCTGCATTTACCTATTTTTTCTCAGAGAAACTTCCATATCCTGAGCTCATTAACACAATTGTAACTCACATTATTATAGTAAAGGGATTATAAGGCTCGGGGCCTCGTTACCTGTCTGTTTTGATTGACACCCTCTCCTACATAGGGGATAACGGGCTGCCTGCACAATGGAGGGGAAGGCAGTGAGGGGGCGGGAGGAGCTGCGCTATCCAATGGGATCAGGGGTGGGAGGGAGTTTGAGGAACTCCAGCTTTGTCCTAACTTACTGGGACTCCTGAGCACAATATGACTGAAGCGCCTGCACCGTTATTCCACGGGACGGTGCGTAGGCTCAGCCGCTCACTTGCGCCCTAACTCTGGATAAACTTTTTTTCCACGCATTTCCAAGGAGCCAGGAACTTATGTTTTGTTTTGTCTTTCAAGGGAATAGTCAGATTCCGTTTTGAAAATGCTTTTTTTTTGCGGAGTTGAATTGAAACTTCCCTGATCTGCAGGAATCATTCTCTCCCCATTCAGAGGGTTTTGTTGCATTGGATAAAACAACACTTCTGGAGTACTTTGGAACACTGTGGAAGGAGTCGCTGCTGTGTTTCCCATTGAGTTTTATTTCACGTTTGCTGGAATATAAATGCCTTTGTGACTCCGCGGTAAAGTTGATGCATCATAGGCATGGACTCTGTCTGAGAAAGGTGGACTGCCTCTCTGACCATGGCGCTCACAGGTAGGGGCTTTGGCCGGTTCCATTTGATTTTACTCCTGTTATGGACTCTCTCGCAGTACTCAGTATCCAGCCAAGTCCGACAAGAGTTCCAGGTCCTGGAGGAGCAGCCCATCGGCACCTACGTGGGCACGATAGAGACCAAGCCCAGCTTCACGTACCGCTTCAGCGAGAACCACAAACTTTTTGCAATTAACAGAACCACCGGAGTCATTTACACCTCCTCGGTGATTGACAGGGAGATTTTGCAAAGTGATGTCATCAACGTCGTGGTGCTGTCCAGCCAGCCCACCTACCCCACTGAGGTCAGGATAGTAGTTGTGGATATTAATGACAACTCCCCTGTGTTTCCAGACGAGTCTATTGTGGTGTCTTTTAAGGAGGACGCCAGCAGTGGCAGACAAGTGATCCTGGACACTGCTACAGACTCAGACATTGGAAGTAACGGAGTTGATCACACCACGTACAAAATAGTGAAAGGCAACGAGCAGAGGAAATTCCGCCTGGATATTACAGTCAATCCTAGTGGAGAGGGGGCATTCTTGCACCTGGTTTCCACTGGAGGCTTGGACAGGGAAGTTTCTCCCTTCTACCAGCTCCTGGTTGAAGTGGAGGACAAAGGAGACCCAAAAAAGTTTGGTTACCTGCAAGTAAACGTCACTATTCAAGATATAAATGACAACCCCCCTATTTTTGATCAAGATCAGTATCAAACCAGTGTCTATGAGGATGCAGCAGTAGGTTCTAGTGTCCTGCAGATTACAGCATCAGATCAGGATGAGGGAGCTAATTCTGAAATCAGGTACTTTTTAGATGAAGGGACACCTTTTCAAATTGACCCCAAAGCTGGTACTATTATTATAAAAGAGAGTTTGAATTATGAGAGTAAGAAAGAGTACTCCCTCACTATCCATGCAGTTGACAACGGTGTGCCCTCTCTGTCAGGCAGGACAGAAGCCACTATTAAACTTGTAGATGTGAATGATAATGACCCAGTGGTGAAGTTTAGGTATTTTCCCACAACTTCTAAATTTGCCTCCGTTGATGAAAATGCACAGATTGGCACAGTTGTTGCTTTGCTCACTGTTTCAGATTCCGACTCCCCCACAGCTAATGGCAACATATCTGTTTCAATCTTAGGAGGCAACGAGCAGAGACACTTTGAAGTGCACACGTCTCCTGTGCCCAATTTAAGTCTGATCAAAGTGGCCAGTGTGTTAGACAGAGAGAGAATTTCCTCATACAACCTGACTGTGTCTGTGACGGACAATGGCAGGCCTATTGCTCGCTCCTCTTTTGCAAGTCTGGTTATTTTTGTGAATGATATCAATGATCACCCCCCTATATTCCAGGAAACGCTGTACAGAGTAGATATCAGCGAAGACATACCAAAAGGGAGCTACATTAAAGGGGTTTCTGCAACAGATGGTGACTCTGGGCAGAATGCCAACCTGCGCTACTCCCTGGTGTCTGGAAACGCTTTGGGCTGGTTCTCCATCAGTGAAAACAGTGGTCTGGTTACCAGTGCCGCTTTGTTGGATAGGGAAATAGCATCTGAAATTGTGCTCAACATTAGTGCCAAAGACCAGGGGCTACAGCCCAAAATGTCGTACACTAAACTCATAGTCAACATTACTGATGTGAATGACCAAGTGCCCACATTTACACAGAGCACATATCACGTCTCCCTGGTGGAGCACGCTCCTGCCGGCACTGAGCTGGTGGTGCTGTCTGCATCAGATGACGACGTCGGGGCTAATGGAACTATCCGTTTCTCATTTGATGCAGAGACTCCAGCCAGTGTCCAGGAGCTGTTTCGCCTGGATGCCGTGTCAGGGCGATTAAGCACAGCCGTTGAGCTAGACAGGGAAGATAAGGCCTCGTACTTACTCCACATCCACGCAGCAGACGCAGGCAGCCCTCCTCTGCACTCTTTAGGAAGGGTCAATATCACGCTGAGGGATATCAATGACAATAGGCCAGTTTTCTACCCTGTGCAGTATTTTGCCAATGTGAAAGAGAACGAGCCCTCGGGTTCTTTTGTGACCACCGTTTCAGCCACGGATCCCGATTTGGGTCGAAATGGCACGCTCAAATATATAATTTCAGCTGGAGATGCTTCCAAATTCCGTATTAATAGCAACACAGGAAAAATTAGCACCCTTGTGTCCCTGGATAGAGAGGAGAAAACTGCATACCAGCTGCAGGTGACAGCTGCAGATGGTAGCGGCCTGCGCTCAGACACTCAGGCCATAGTCACTGTTACTGTCATCGACACACAGGATAACCCACCAGTCTTTAGTCAGAACGTGTATAGTTTTGTTATGTTTGAAAATGTTGGCATTGGGACAGTAATAGGGACAGTGTCAGCCACCACTGTGGATTTAAACACAAACATTTCATATTTAATCACCTCAGGGGACCAGAGGGGGCTTTTTGCTGTAAACAGTGCAGGTCAGATCACAGCTTCGAGCCAGATAGACAGAGAGGAGCAGGGTTTCTATCAGCTTAAAGTTGTAGCCAGAGCTGGGGAGATCACAGGAGAGGCCTTTGTTAACATCACCGTGAAGGACTTAAATGATAATGCCCCTCATTTTATTCACGCCGTGGAGCATGTGAGTGCGGTGGAAAACTGGAGCACAGGTCATGTCATATTCCAGGCCAAAGCTTCAGATCCTGATGAAGGCACGAACGGCGTGGTGGCTTACAGCCTCAAACAAAACCCCAAAGGCCTGTTTCATATTCATGAGAAGCACGGCCTCATCACGCTGACCGGGCCGCTGGAGGTCACCACAAGCTCTTACGAGGTCGAGGTCATCGCCTCAGACATAGGGGTCCCCCAGCACACCTCCAGCCTCATCCTCATCGTCAGTGTTTATGACGTCAACGACAACTCGCCTGTGTTTGACCAGCTTTCATATGAGGTCATCATCCTGGAGTCTGAGCCTGTCAACAGCCGCTTTTTCAAAGTGGAGGCCACCGACAAAGACTCTGGACTAAACGGGGAGATTGTGTATGACATCGCTGGTGGCAACACAGGTGATGTGTTTGGCATTTTTCCAGACGGGCAGCTGTACATCAAAGCAGAGCTGGACAGAGAGATACAGGACAGATATGACTTAGTGGTGTTGGCCAAAGACCGGGCTGTGGAGCCGCTAAGTGCTACTGTGAATGTCAGCATCATTCTAGATGATGTAAACGATAACCGTCCGCTTTTTAATAGCACTAATTATGTGTTTCATTTTGAGGAAGAGCAGAAGAGGGGGTCGCTTGCTGGGCATGTGTTTGCCGAGGACAAAGACTATGGCCCCAACAGTGAAGTCAGATATACATTTGAGACTCCGCAGCCCAACTTTGAGCTGAACGCCATCACAGGGGAGTTGACCAGCACTTTGCAGTTTGATCGTGAGTTGCTCATGAGACAAAGAGGCGCCGCAGTTTTCAGCTTTGTGGTCGTCTCATCAGACCAGGGTCTCCCGAAACCCCTCAGAGACCAGGCCAAAGTGCAAGTTTACATTCAAGACATCAACGACAACCCGCCTAAATTCACCAAAGACATTTACCAGGCCTCCATCTCAGAGTCAGCTCCGAACATGACACAACTGCTGCGGGTCTCGGCCTCCGATGTAGATGAGAACAAGAATGGACTGGTTCATTATTACATATCTGAAGGTAACGAGGAAGGACAGTTTACTATTGATAGCAGCACTGGACAGGGCACTTTAATAGGGAAGCTGGACTATGAATCTACTTTTTCCTATTCATTGAAAATTATGGCTGTTGATGATGGAGCTGTACCTCTGTCCTCTTCTTGTATGCTCAGTATCAGCATCCTGGATGAGAATGACAACTCCCCCTCCTTCCCTAAATCCTCCGTGTCTGTGGACGTCCTGGAGAACATGAGAATTGGGGAGCTGGTGGCCTCAGTGACCGCCACTGATGCAGATTCTGGTCAAAATGCAGACATAACTTACACCATCACAGCCACAAACAACCATGGCACTTTCAGCATCAGCCCGAACACTGGCAGCATCTTTTTAGTTAAAAAGCTGGACTTTGAAACTCAGTCATTTTACAAACTCAACATCACTGCAAAGGACAATGGCAGACCTCCCCGCTCTTCATCCATTCCTGTGGTCATTCAAGTAAGGGATTTTAACGACAACCCTCCCATATTTACCCCTGGGGACATTTTCAAATCAATCGCTGAAAATCTTCCGCTCTCAGCCTCAGTCATGACAATAGCAGCTCATGACACAGACGCGGACATAAACGGCGAGCTGGAATACTCCATTGTTCAGCAGATTCCCCGAGGAGGCCACTTCAGGATTGATTCAAACACCGGGCTCATATACACCAGCCGAGAAATCGACAGGGAGTTTTCAAATCTGTTTGAGCTCACCATCAAAGCCACCGACAAAGCAGTTCCAGTTGAATTCCGCCGCTTCGCCCTGAAAAATGTCACCATATGGGTCACAGACTTAAATGATAACATTCCAACTTTTATATCGCAGAATGCTCTTGTGGCAGAGCCCAATATCGTTACTGGATCCATCCTTACAACAGTTTTGGCCTTTGACCCCGATGAAGGGTCAAACGGAGAGGTGGAGTACGAGCTCTTGGAAGGGGACTCTGACACTTTCATCATGGACAGGTACAGTGGAGATATTCGTCTGGCCTCCCAGCTGGTACAGTCCCGACTCATGTACATCCTCACAGTGTCGGCCACCGACCATGGCAGCAGCCGCAAGACCTCCAGAACTGATCTGACCATCATCCTTCAGGGGCTGGATGGGCCTGTTTTCTCCCAGCCGAAATACATCACTATCCTGAAAGAGGGCCAGCCGCCGGGCACCAACGTCATCTCCCTGGGCGCCTCAAGTCCTCGTGGATCAGCGACCAAAGTGGAGTATTTCATAGTGGCAGTTCGTAGTGAAGGAAAAGCAGTGGGACGCCTTTTCACCATCGGCCGCCACACTGGAGTGATACAGACGGCTGCAGAGCTGGACCGAGAACAAGGCTCCGACCTCTACATGGTGGATGTGTACGCCATCGAGACTGACGCCAGCCAGCCCAGAACACAGCGTGCTGAGGTTAGTACACGGCTGACTTTTCTATTCTCTACAGGTACTGGAAAGCCACCTTATATGTTGCTATATTGGTCTATTTGATCTGTTTGGCAGCGAGAGGGCATGAACTCACTTACTGGCATTTGTTATAGACATTTGGATGGAATAAGTGAAATGAGATCAAGGTTTAAAGTGGAAAAAATTGGAAGGGAGACTGTCCAAGTCACACATAAAACCGAGCCACCTATTGCATTTGTCTCCTCATGAATTAAATTCCTTTTGTATGCATGTCTCTGCATTATATTAAATCTTAATTTTCTTGGACGTGAGTAAGAAGGCCTTGTTCTTTGGCACGATAAATGTGTTGTCCCTTTTCCAAAAAGCATACTAGCCTTTACAATTCATCTTGAGTGTGTCTCTTCTAATATTTCAGAAGTCTTGGAGAGGAAAAGGAGTGTTGCATGTCTTCTACACAAGCGCCTCTCTAGCTCTCATGAACTGAAATGCTCTTATCAGTGGATTTTAACTGCTCAAATGAAAGAAAGGACCATTATTTCATTTCCCCACTGTAGACATAAATCATTCAGATCTGCTGTTTCAGGTTCAAGGCCCACGATGGGCTCCCCAGTGTCTGAAATGGAAAAGAAAAGAAGAGTAATTCATAAGGTCTGTGAGTGCAGGTATGCCTCAACAGTGCCAATATTACTTTGAGCCCTTGAGCCTGGGGCTGTTGTGGCACTCGGGTGGTCTTGGGGTACCTTTATACCACCGGGAACTGCTCCACAGGCAATAATGACCATTACAATTGGGTGACCTCTTAAGACTCTGTGAAAAGACGCTGAGGGCAGAGAGAGTGAAACTTAAGCTGTCCACTGAGTTTGTATTATCCGATTCAGGCTTTCCTTGAGTTAAATTCTCTGAAGTGTAATGCAGGAACCCTAGATCCAGTTTTGGGTGCCTAAGGCCTAGCCGCCAGTCAAATGGAAAACAAATGTGAGCTAGTCTATATATGTCTTGGAAATATTAGCCAGGAATTTAAATTAAAAACAAACTTTATGACACACACAATGCATGTAAATTGGACTTTTATGAATGAAAACAAATAGATTTGAGATGTTTGTCCTTATCTGAAATGTGTCTCTGTTACAGCATCTCGTTTTTAAAAGTTTAAGATATCTTTGGCGGTTGTTATTGAGGCCTTTTTTTTTAACTTAAATGTAATACGGCAATCAGTCATTTGGAGACAACTCACACATTATTGAAATGGAGGATTACTTGGCAAAATCGTGTTAGCTAAGTTAACTTTAAGGTTTGCTTGGGCCAAATGGGAATATCAAATGTTCTCTCACTCGGCCTGCAGCGAAGATGGCAATCTGCTTTCCTGCAGACTCTACTGTTGGGCTAATGAGAGAATACAGTGCGTCAGTGCTCCGTTCCCAAACCTTAAATGTAAGATTGGTTTTGTGCTAAGCTTGAACTTTCTCACCCCTCGGAGAAATGACTTTACCACACCACCTGGCTGAGTATTCAGTCTCTCCAGTTTGAGAAGCGTGAGATCTAATAACTTGGAGGAATTCAAATGACCTTCCACGTTTGGAAGTGTGGGCTATTTTTTTTATGATGAAATGCAACAGCCAGTTGTTTTTTTGATATAGTTTCTATTTTAGTTTTCAATGTAGTGGCTGTTGTTTTAGGAGTAGTAAATTAGTAAATTATATTCATACTATTTGTATGTCCTCTGTCAATGAGATCTCAAAGGACTGTGTGGTAGAATAGTGTAAACCTTCAGACTTAGACTAATGTTTTTCCAGTGCAGTGTTTACACACCAGATACCCGGTAGCAACTGGGGGATTATTTTCACCCCTGGGGTTGTGACCCTTTCACATTCTCCATTTCCCATTCTCTCCATTGATTGGATGCATGAGGGGAAAGTTGGCATTTTTTCTTCTTCTATGCGCCATGTGTGATGTTTTGGAAACACTAAAACAAAGAGAATTTGGTTGGACATGGTTTATCGACGGTCCTGATCTTAAACAATTCAAGACCCTGCTGGGCCTGCAGTGGAAATAGTGGAAAGAGTTTTTTTTCTCCTGAGCCTGGCTTTTCAGAAAGGTTCATTGTCAGTGACTGTTTATTAGATCTGTCATTGCGGTGCTGTAAAGCAGGGGTTCCCAACCCCCGGGCCGCGGAGGTTTTACTGCCGGGCCGCGAAATAGCTGAGTTTATTGTAATATTTGCAGAATTATAAATATATAAAAATTGGCAAAACAGGAGAGTCTGTAAACCAGTCTGCCTTGATCTATGAATTAACGTCCGGGACTCTCACAGTGTCTGCTGCCCACAGCTGTTTTATAGACGGAAAGCCTCCTTCACTTGATGAAATGGCTGCAGCATCAGGAGACAGCGGGACGTGTAACTCCGCCTCTGAGAAGTGCAGCACCAGCGCGCCGAGAGCTGTGCCATTTTACCGCCTTCACTGTAAAGGACGTTTGCCTCACATCTGGGTCATACAGCAAGATGTGCAATGGGCAATTCTTTTAGCAAACCAGTAGTCCTGCTTAGCCTTACAGAAGTTTACATAATCATATTTGGCTGTTCACTTCAAGTGTCAGTTTGGTATGTCGTGCAAATGACGTCATTACCCAGAAATCTTTGTGTTTCTTCCGCTTAATAGCTGATACAGACAAAGATGCTTATAAAAAAATCTCTTGGCAGCAAATGCATCCATTGTTGGGGAATCCAGATTCCATTCATTGTGTTCAGGAGGATGTTTTTCTTTATTTCACTCCAAGTTTTGAAGCAGCACATCTTCCAATGTCGACGTTTAGAGGTGGGAGAAGCATTGCCCTCCGTATATCACACCGAATAAATCCACACTGAATCACCTACGACAGGAGTCTCTCCACAAGCTGACATTTTCAGTATCAGTTACTTTTTCTGGCCCCAGCTTCATCAGCGATGTGAAGGCAGGTTTTTCCAATCAGCTGTTTAAGGACAAACACCTGCACAGCAGTGATTATGAACAGAAGGGCAATGTGCTAGAAAAGCTATTAGCCTACTATAGAGTTGCATTGATTTCCATGAGGAATGGTCTTTAGTTGTTACTAGAAAAGCATTTGCAAAGCTTAAAGCCAGACAGATTTTGTATGATATGGAAGTCCTAAAAGCAAGAAGAACTGCATTTGAGAACAAAATCGAAACATAGTGACTCTAGGAACGATTTTAACAGTTTAGGCATACAAAAAAGTACCAATATTTATACCAATAGTTTTCATAGCCTCAGTTTGTATCAGACACATATTTTTGCTAACATATACGTAAAGACATTTTTATGTTTGGTTTCCTGAGATCTAAAGAGCAGCAGAATTTAGATGTCAGTATATGTGTATGGCTTGTGTTTTAATCTACGTACAAAAGTGAAAGTAATTGCTGTTAAATGTTTAAGTGCCACATTTCAAAACCTGTTTTCTATCCAAAAGATGGTTCATAGCGGAAAGACCGAGAGAAAGAAAGAAATACATCACAGAGGACACGTAGAAGAAAGAAGCTTGACTTTCTTGTCCTCTTGATCTGCCGCCTCACATTGAAACCCCGCGGCCCCTATGGACCGCTACCACTGTTTTCTTACACTCACTGTGAATCAAAATGAAGTGCTGTTATTTTGCGGAGAGGCCCTCAAGTGCCACATCAGTCCTTGCCCCCTCCTCTTAAAGGCATTGTTCCCCCGCTAGAAAGTAAACACAGTCGGAGTGTTCAACAGGCCTTCCTTTGTTTTGCCTTCGCAGATAAAGTGTTGCGCTGCCCCGGCCGTGGATCGAGGGGCTTTTTGTTATTTTTTTGTCTGTGCCAACGTCTTGCCTTGGCAGATTTAGGAGTGTGTATGGATGCCCCTGTCAGCCAGCTTTCCTCCCCTCTCCTCACCAGAGAGGAACGTACGGCAGAAGTGTTTGGAGTTGTTAGATTGAGAAAAGAAATGGCTGGGGAGGGTTCTGGACATGTCAGACGGTGTTATTGGGAGTTGTGGGAATGAAGGAAGAGGAGGGGTGGAGGGAATCTCTTTCAGGAGGGCGAGACACAGCCGGAGTTGCAAGGAACTATGGGAAGCAAGAGGCAAGGGCAGGGCTCTTGATCATGTCCTAAGCAGGTAGCAAGGGCGTTCATTCTTCCTGTCCAGAGCTTTGGGAGATCACAGGGATTGCAGATGGATGAGGCATATATAGAAACCAGGGTTGATTTCTGTTGCAATGAATGTCTTGATCTCTGTTATGCTCATCGTCCTCTCTGTTAAGTTGTATATCTCTGTGTCTTTGCGTCTCTTTTATGTCTGCTTTGTGTCTCTGGGAATCTGTTTGTGTCCCTCTCTGTGTTGTGGATCAGTCTGATTCATACATCTCACTGGCAAGCAACTTCAAAGTTTGCTTTTCTTTCTGCCTCTCTTTCATTCCCTCTGTTTGTCTGATGCTGAAACCTCCTCCACCATGAAGGGTAATGTGATTAGGACATCAGAGGCGCCATTGAAGTCGTTGAGAAGATAGAAGATGAGATACAAACCGTAAAAGCCAGACAGGTCAACTAGGCAGGGAGAAGAAGGTCTAGTACAACTGGACAATTGAATACGGATGATACTTTTGTGTGTACTTGTGTGAGAGTATTAACACAAAGTGAAATATTGATGAGTACAGTTCCCTAGAAAGGTTGGACAGTGATACTGATATCCCCCCGAGCGCTGCATGTAATGTTCTTTTTCAAATCAAACTGAAAAGAAGAGTCATGCACAAGCTCAGTATTTCAATTTCATGTTCCTCATAAGAGACGTTTTACAACAACTGGAAGAGGAATGATGCAGAACAATGTACCTCTTGTGTATTGTAATTCATGCTCTAATTGTGTTTTTCTGAGTGTGTCTCAGTGTGCGTTCTCATGTGCTTGGGAACAGGCTATAGTCCTGCCGTAGCCACGGTAATAATTCACTCAGTAATCTGTCTGGACACGCACTTTTAGAAATGGTCATCGAGGAGGTGAGCATCTGCTGGGCGTCCTGGTAGGTGGTCGCTCTGGGTGAACCTGGGGATGCGCTGGTGCCGAGGAGCGCAGGTCGTCCCCGAGCGCCTGTCCGCTTTTACGAGACAATCGCCATAAAAGTTGGATAAACATTCACTCAAGCATAGATGCATGCAAGCAAATGCTGCCAGAAACACACACACACACACACACACACACACACACACACACACACACACACACACACACACACACACACACACACACACACACACACACACACACACACACACACACACACACACACACACACACACACACACCACTAGCTCAACTCCCCCTCAGGTGCAGGAGAACTTTAAATGGTAGCCCCAGTCAAAATAGTTCAGGTTCCTTTAGAGTATTGGGATTGTGTCCTGTCCAATCAGATCTGTGGGATACTTGTCATGTTCCATTTATTTTGTGGCACAGTGTAACATTGTGTGGAAGTGCAATGAGTGAAGGCTGCTCTCCAGCCTATTAGACCGTGTCAGATGGATATTAAAGTTATGGTGTTCCTCTTTAACGCTCTTTCTTAAGCCTTCCCTTACATTTGAACTGTAGTTGTACAACAAGCCGTCTCACATTTCATTTTCTCTCGTCAGAAATCAGCGACTGGCACAGCTCACGTTTGTCAACTCGGGTCTGAAAGGTCAGGAGCGGGGTCGTGTAGTTGTGCCGTGCCAGGTTCTTTAAAGTTGAGCCAAGTGTCACGAAGGTAGTGAAATAGAAAAACGTACTTAAATCCAACAATTCACCAGTCAGCTTCGGATTAAAACTAAAAAGGCAGATTTTCAGAAGAGATTAACTTCTTTGTACATGGCTGGTTACCTGTCCAAGTGACCGAGGAGACGTCTTCATTATCCATAGCAGTGTTTCTCATCAGTATGAGGTCACTTTACGCTGCTGCTTGATGTTTGTCAGGTTCATCAATTGTTTTAACTTGCTAAAAATCCAACATTTTAAAGTGTATGACTTCATTTCTTGCAGAGCGATGTAAAATGCAGTCGAAAAATAAAATACATTATAGAGTTTATACATGAACCTGCACGATGCCTCGTAACAACCGATAAAAGATAAAGGAGAATTTATTTTTGAAAGAGGTTTCGTTAAGTGACAAAGCCTTAAACTTGCAATATTTATAATGGCCAACAGGGGTCGACTCCACTGATTGGAAAATAAGTCTGGTTGTATTGAAGTCTATGAAAAAATGACTTGAATTTGCACCTCTGTAAACGTCTTCCTGTGGAGTTTATAACCTCAATCAGTGTGTATCAGTCTTCTTCAATAATGTACAACACTATGTTAATTTTGTATATTATGTTCCCGATCTACAGTAAAATAGATCACTATGTTCACTGTGTGATCAATGTAAACATGTGTTGTCTGGATTGGGTGTTTTCCATGTTATGGTCTGAGTACTTTAAGCTTCTAAGTGGTTTTTAAGGTTATGAAAGGAAATTAGTTGACTAAAAATGTATTTGTTACTTAGCTCCACCCACATATTATCACTAAAATGTTTTTTCTGACATGTGTTGATTTCTAACATGAACAAACCACCTTTTAGTTTGTGACCACTTCAACCAAATAGCATGGGCGTTAGTAAAATAGTATAACATCGTAAAAATGTGTTTCAAATCAGGAACTATTGGATCAAAAGTGTAAATAAGAACCTCTGACCATATAATCCCAGGTGTTGGTACTTGGCAGGTTGTCATGCTGCTGTGGACACATTCCTGTCCAAGTTGAACACACAGCCCCTGATTTGGGGTCAGCAACATCTTAAGATAGTGTTTAGTTGGGTCTAGTGAAGTAAACTACAGTAAAAGTACACCAAACTACCTTTGAGCTTTCACCCACATTGTCTTGACTTTGTAGAATTCATTGTGTTGTCCTCTGTGGCCAACTGAATTGTCCTGGTGTGGTAACTCCACCCTGCTGCTTCTCTAAACAGGTTAAAGCAAAAATTATTTACACACTCTATTTTTAAACTTGGTTTGCCACTAGATTATGTTTATAAAAGGAATGTGTATTAAAAGAAAAGTCGTTTAGTCGTGTGGTTGACTGTCCACAGGCAGCATTCATTTTTCACCCCCTTTTTTCGGCCTCATGCAAAGTCGATGCAAGACCTTGGGTTAGAATAATAAATGAATGTGACCAGAGCTGTGCATGCTCCGCAGAGTTTAGCATCATCAGGTTTATTTTCACATCAGAGATAGATTTCTCTTGTTCTGGGACTTTGATTGTGACGCCTCATTTGGGAGGGGTCATTCGTCCGTCTTTAAGCGCACATGCTTGGACCAAATGTGCCTTTCTCCTGTGGTGCGCAGAACCAGCCGTGATCAAAAGGGAGAGACGTTTACCGTTGTGTACCGTCAAGGAGGGGTTTCTTTAAGTGCAATCAGACAGGTTCATCAGAAGCCAATCTAAAGTTTCCCAGCTTTAAACTCACTCAACCGCGGCAAGGTTGATTGGGAATTGTTCAAGTGTGAATGATCAGGTATAGCTATGATTTGTTCATTTTTCCCCGAGCAACAGCTACACAGGGAAATACATCTTTGACTGAGTATGACTACATCCCAGCCATTTCTTCATCACTTCTCTTTGTGCTGCTCTGACTGTGAGGGGACTATACAAAATGCCCAAGTCTGTCCAGCTTTGAGAAAAAAAATGTTCCACTACTTTCGCTTGTAAAACGAAGGGAGGTAGAAAGAAAGAAAGTGGAGTGTTGATTTTGGCACATGTGGTAATAATGGATCCCAGCTACAGAATGATTTGTTCTTACACGTGACTTACCGAGCTCTGTAGCATCAACAAACACTCCAACACATCCCAATGCAGGAATACACACGGCGAATTCCCATTGTTTTCAGAGATCAAACCTCACTGTGCTGCCTCTTTGACCTGTTTCTCTGCTTTCTTTCTAACAAAAGACGGAAAAAGAGCTCCTGCCTTTTTACACATCTCACTTCCTGCTGACCGTCCATCTGCGGCACCTCCAAAGTGACATTTAGTGCGGTCACCTCCTTCACCGATCCTCCCGCCTCCAGAGACATCAAACAAGAAGCAGAGAGGATGTGTGTTTCTGCATGTGAGGAACTATTCTCACACACACACATACCATGTATATATCACTTCAGGGGACATTACATTGACTTGAATGCATTTCCTGGAGACTTATCCTAACCTTAACCATAACCAACACATGCCTAACACTTACCCTTAAACTTACCCTTACCCTAATCCTAAACCTAACCAAGTCTTCACCCTAAAATGAATGATTCCCCTCATGGAGACCTCCAATTTGTCCCCACAAGGGAGGTGAGTCCCCACACGTGACTGTGTAAACAGATTTAGGTCCCCACAAGTATAGTAATGCTAGGCCACACACACCCCCGCACGCACACACACACACCACACACACTCCACATCATCACAGCTTGGGGTATAGGACGAGCGACCTCCGCCAGGAAGGGGTATCTCCCACAGCCTGGACAGATAATTTAGGAGCAAGATGGGAGGAAAAAGAGGGAGGGAGGGCAGTGAGGGTTGAGCAGGGAGCAGGGGAGGGAGGCTGGAGTAAGGCTTTAGTGTCGGAGGCAGAAGATAGACTGGCACCAGAGAGCGAGAGGCCGTGTTATTGTTATCTCCCGTCTTCCATCAGGAGCTGCTGCCCCGTGTGCAGCTCACGCTCCCACTTTATTAAGAGGCTACCCATATTGTGATTTAGCATGAAGTATGAAGCTTAATTTTAATGTTGTCTCATTGAGTTGTTGTGATTGCTACTTTTCAAGCTTTCAAAAAAATCTTTCCTTGCTTTCTCCGCTGAGCAGTTCTGAACTCTAAACATAAGCCAAGCCACAGTCGATCGGCAGCTGCTTTCAATTTTGGAATTTAAATATTTCAGCTTTCTAAATTACCCTGCATCTTTCAAATCTATGCAAGTTGTTAGATTTCTAAAGTGATGCACGAGTGTATTGTCTTGTCTTGGTCCTTGGAAAGGCATGTGGTGAGATCTAATGGAGCGGTTTGGGTTTTGTTTTTGAACCATTTGTTTGCAACCTCATATACCCTCATATACGGTAGAAACTGTGTATTTGTATTCACCTCTAACACGCCATCAACCCAGCATCTTCAATTCATTTGAAAGTCCTGCCGTGCAGCCAAAGATTGTTCAAATCCACGAGGCACAATTGAAGGAAAACGTGTGTCCTCATCACCTAGAACATTCCCATGTACTGCAGTCATGCAGCCATTACTCTTGGGTTTGACTGTGTCACTCAGTGTAAACATCATACATCTTCATTGGAAAGTTGGAACCCGTTTTACAGACAATATGTGATACTGTCTAAAGTTATTTAAGTGCGAATAAAAAAGAAAACCTAAGGTTAAATGGTCAGTTTACTTAAATTAAACAAAATAACTATTGTCATTAACTTTATTATATAAGCAAATAGTTCTGTCTTTTATATTTCTCTATTCAATTCCTTTTTAAGGGAGGCAAATCTCTCTTGAACAACTGGCCATGAATGCAGCGCTATTTCACGATGCAGATTATAAATTAGATTATATGTGTTTGTGCCATTTAGGTGAACTGACCCTTTAAGCTTTTATTGAACTAACAGGTGCTTCTTATCAGGTGTTTCTGTGCAGCACTAGTGTCCTTTAAAACCTCCTAGCTTCCCTCCTCGTTAAGTTGTGCGTACACATCATCCTCCCGTGGGTCTTTCTGCAGAGAAAGGCTGCGGTCTTTTGAGCACGTAGCCGAGTGGAACGTCTCTGAAAAAGAAATAGCTTGTGGTCACCAAGACAATAACTGCAGAGCGTGAGCCTCACTTCGGGGGATTACCATCTCTTTCAAGGAGATGCTTGGATCAGAGGTGGCTCGGCCTCCAAAGCAATAATCCTAAAGCATCTTTTTTCAGTCAAATATGAAATATTTTTCATCAAGCACGGTATAGTGTTTGGCCCTAGCATGGACGCTAGCAAGAGCTGGCCCTCGATGGCAAACAACATTGCGAACAACTGATCTGCTGTCAGGAACAGAGCAGAAAGAACTCCTGGCCTGAAATAGCCATTTTGGTGGATGTGGCCTTCCTCTCTCCTCGCCTGTTTAATTGAAACCAGCTGGGGAGGGATCTGGGCAGCGATGTGCGCGTCCAGTCATGACTCAGACTCTCGCTCACAATCGGGGTACCTGAGCCCCCCCCGGCGCTGTTGTCAGACAAAAGTTATGTTTTTATTGCTGATATCTCAAGCTGCATACAAAAAGGAAAGTGTGACTGCTTTCTGCTGCAGCCCTGGTTTGGATTACACGCATGGACAATGTGCTATTTTCACTTGTCTTTTCTACACTATGATTTTCCTGTGAAAGTGGATGAAGTGGCCTAATTGCAGCAGGCGCTATTGTGTGTGGATGTCGAGGTGTAATTTAACAAAGTGCTGTTCTGAAAGTTGATGTTACGGTATTTTCTTTCAAACACTGTTCTATTCTGACGATGTTCGTGTTTGTGTGTGCCCCTGTTATAACAGTGCACGCTTCCAGACTTAAACAGTGCTGTTCTTGCATACTTTTTGCACAATCTACCAAATCTTGGCGCCCTCTCCTTATGTTCTGCAGTTATCAGGCTCTGCGTCTCTGGCACTGTAGCTCCCCGGGATGGAGAAGAAAAAGAAACAACCCACCGAAAAACGAATCTTCCAAAACGTTGTCTAAACTTGGCCGGGCCTGCTGCTGACGGACAGGTCGTAATGAAGTCTGCCTCCCAGGACATTGTGTTCTTATAGTATTACATGGAGGGTGATCAGATATTACATTGTGTCTCGGGGTCCTACACGGGGGCTGCTGCTTGTGGGGCTTTCTTGCAGTAAAGTCCGCTGACTGAGTGCAAAAGCCTGTGTGTGTGTGTGTGTGTGTGTGTGTGTGTGTGTGTGTGTGTGTGTGTGTGTGTGTGTGTGTGTGTGTGTGTGTGTGTGTGTGTGTGTGTGTGTGTGTGTGTGTGTGTGTGTGTGTGTGTGTGTGTGTGTGTGTGTGTGTGTGTGTGGGATACACACAACAACATGAAACTTATACTGATCTCACTCAAATCAACCTTAACAGGCTTTAAAACACTTCAAATGATGAATGCATTAGGAATATTGAGACCTTTCTCCAATATAAATTACCTTTTTATGGAAATGATCAGTCTTGACAGCATGACAAAGTAGCTGAACTCTTTAAGGCAATACTGAAACATGTTGTTGGATATCTAAACTGGCTGATTCCTCTCTCTCTCCGAAAATGATGTTTTAAAGAAAACCTATAAACAGTTGAGTTTGATGTCATTATGTTTTTTCTGTGGCTCAAAAGTAGCTTTACCAAGACTGGAAAAAAGGAGTGACAGGTGATGTAATCAGGGTTATCAAGGCTTGTGTTTGGAAACTTCATTTCTTTCAACTGACGCATTGCAGAAAGCCAAAGATGCAGTAGCAGAGGAGAAATCCCAGACGTGTGCATTAGCGAGACAGCAGCCATGTGCTTGTGAATTCTGTGACTGTGTTTGCATATCTCTCTAAGACCTCTGCAGACACCCATCACCCAGCTGCCTCGCCGCTAATCCCTCCTCCTAGACAGTTACACATGATCCTGCAGAGGCGTCGTGCCATTTGATGCAGTTATTTAATAATGAGGGGATCCAACAGGAAAGAAACACTCTCAGACACTTCCCAGTGAATCATGTGACCTCTGACCTGAGTTGGCAGGACTTGAGCGGAAGCACTGCCTGTTGTATTGGCAGCTAAACAAGCAGCTGTGTGTGTGTGAATACACTCTTTTAGGAAGTGTTTCATCAGGCCGATAAATGTTAGTGTATATTTAAGCGTGAGCATAAATGAGTGACAGGGTCCGACAGTGTTGCAGACTGGCAGCTCGAGTGTGAACTCTGCATGCTTCCTTTGTTCCTCTGACGTCTGACAAGGCTTAGGCGCTGTTGGTAATGATGTGGTTATTACTTCCCATCATGCCTCGCTGCATGCCGGGCCGTAAAACAGTGCGGTGTATTCTCTTTGTCCCTCAACGGCGGCCTATTGAGACCACTTTGCTGCTTTTTTATGAAGCGTATTGACTCTGTTGAGGAACATACCGACACACTCACGGGACCTCATTCACAAAAACTGTTCTCCAGCCTGATGTGTGATTTCAGCAGATTATCCCGTCAATGATGGAAACACCTTCTTTTATGTCTTGGGACAGTGGTATTGTTTTTCACTCCAAGTTTTGATTGAAGGGTATTTTACAGTAAGACGTTTTTCCTTTTGAATCCTGAGTACCCTCTTTGGGAATTTAAACCCTCTCCACATGGAAATCAATCAGTAATAGGGCATGGGCATCATATTTCCAATCGTCTTTGAAACCCAAGATTTATTCTCAGGCTTTATACCGCGGCCCCCGCTGTTGGGTTTGCACGGTGCCTCTTCTCGGGCTGTAAGGAAGTCGTGGTTGCCCCAGGCCTGGAGTGATGCCAGCTGTGGTCATGTGGAACCAGTTTGATCCTGAATGCCCCTTCTGCCCTCTGTGTTCAGCTTCATACGGAGGCTGCGTGGACATGGTGCTGTTTGGTAACACAACAACGGCTCCAGTCTCTCTGAAGAGTTGGGATTGTATGTCTGCCTCTTTATTCCCCACAGTGGGGTAGGATGACTACGAGGCCAAATGTTGAAATATGAAGTGGGTTTGCGACTGACGCCAGGTTTATAATCTGAATTCAACCCTCTGGAATTCACTGTTGAAGACTTCTGCTGCTTGGTTTTGTCAACCGAGCAGGAATGACTAGGGAAACACTTTTTTCTTTTAAGATGAGAGGTGTTAAGATGAGAGGTTTTAAGATGAGAGCTGCAAGAATTGTACATCGGTGTTAGGCAGCATGTTCATACAAATACAATACATTTAGATATTTGTTGTCCTTTATTGATCTAATTTAAATGCAGTTTGAACTGAAGACAGTTAAGCTTGCTGTTTCTCTTGTTTATTGTTATCAAGTGATCTCTGGGAAATGCAGTGTTTAACGGGAATGCTAAGGGCTGGGTCTTTGGAAATGAGGATGCTAGTGGTACAATAATGTCAATATTGTGACCCTTCGGTGTGAAGTATTAATATAAGAACAGTCCCATTGGTTTGGTATCTTTAGGTAATTTACTACAAATCATAACTCATCATAGCTAATCATTTCAGGGAACCATTGGTTTCCATTCAAATGACACGTAAATATATCAGTGGATTTGAAAAAGAGTTAATCCATTACAGAAAAACATCAAGTTTGCATAGTTCTTTTGTCAAAGTGACAGACATGGCAATCAATCAGCATATACACGGCATTATAGGGTTAGGGTTAGGGTCATGTAAGAACTGTTGAGGGTTGGTTAGATTTGACTTGTCTGCTAATTACATGTTATACTGTACAGACGTAACTGAAATAGTACGACAGATAAATCAAAATATCAAAACATTACAGGATATTTGAGATATAAAGCATGCCGAAGATCTATCGTAAAAGTTGTAATGTTGGTTGTCAGAGTTCGGGTTCCCAGTATCAAAATGCTGAATTCTTGCACCTCTTGCACAATCTTGAGCACATTATTCAGGATGTATGCCAAGAAGAAGAAAGGAGTACAGACACCCCTTCCATACCATGTGAAAACCTCTCATCTTAAAAATGTTTTTCCCTCATTATTCCTGCTCGGTTCACGAAATCAAATACATATCATTATGACACAAATTAGCCCTCTGCAATCATTACCCCATTGTTGGTGTTGTTTACATTGTTGTTGTTCTGCTGCTCTGCATACATCAACTCGCTCTCGTGTTAATTAATTCTTGCACTGAAATTAACTTGGGAGAGGTCCCGGGATGATTCATTTAGAGTGTATATGATTAGGACCAGCCTGGAAGATCAGAGGCTGTTTTTAATCTGGAGCACCAATGCTAATTCATCTACCACCCCCCCCCCCCCCACCCCCTTCCTTCTTTCTCTCAATCCTGTCTTGTTGCGGTTTTATTCTTTCCGATCATAAGACCCCCAACGCCTTCGCACAGCTGGTGCCGAATGGAAATTAGGTCTAGCATTTCTTTAGGGATGGGATGGATAGATCAATGGATGTATGGTTAGAGGAGATAGAGACCCCGGCGCCGAGGCTCTCTCTCCAGGTCTCCATTGAGGGGAGATTACATCGCCGGTCGGTGGCTGTAAAATGCAGCGCTCCCCTGGCAGACACCGAACAGGACTCACAGGACTCTTTTCAAACCTCCCCATTGTTAGCGAGGGATTATTCTTTGGGTTGTTATCCCATTACGCTATAATGGTTGCAATTTTCTGCTTAGGAATTTGTCTTTTCCTGCAGGGAAATACATGCCAGAATGTTTTTCAATCAAGCATTAATCTTCAGTAATTTGTAAAGATATTTCATGTCCACGACTCGTGACTCTTTAGATGACCCTCAATTGTCGTCTGGAACCAAATATAATTGTTTAAATTGAGGATATCATGTATTTAAATGTAAAAGCATATTGAGCTTAATGTAAGGAAAAACTGTATTATAAATTACAAAATGACACAAGAAGCAGGTATTAACATATGTTTCATCATTTCTCAGCATGCTTAAGTCAAATTCTTTGAATATTTTAGGTATTAATTTTTCCTGACATGAGCCATTGTCCCTTCTTTATTATGAAATGGGACATCAACAAGGCTTTTCAAAGTAATGCTCTTAACAGGTCATTAAGCTTTTTTTCTGTAAGTTTGCCCAAACACTAAAACCTTGTGTCTTTCACGTCTGATTAGTGACACTTTAATAAAGTCGTTTAAAGTTCAGCGGACTGAATTTTCCACCTTTTCTAGTGTTTCTATGGTCACGGGGAAAAACGACCCTCATTCAAGCCTCGACGCAATCTTTTAAATGCAAATCCTTTAAAAGTAACTGTGTAATTCTGTCTATGGGGACTCTCCCGACTTGGCTGCGAGAGAAAGTGTTTTTTTATATAAGGCAACCACGGCTGTTTTCCTTTCTGTCTTCTTGATCTGACAGCAATTGACTAAGCCAGTCCTTAAGGCGTGACAAAAGCTTGGCACAATCTTTACATTTCTTTTCCTCCTTCCTCCCCCCCCCCCCTTTGGCTAACTTCTCTTGGATGGGCCAAGGTGGACAAAGCCTGTCTTCTCTTCCACTTGATTGGGTCAGAAGGCTGAAGTTAAATGTTTGGTTGGAAATTGTCTTAGCATTCCCAGCATCATGTTTTCTCTTTCTGTTTTTTATGGCGCTCGGGGAAGCTCGGAAAAACTATGTCGAATCGCTCACAATCAAATCATTTACGGTGAGCTAACAGCGAAGGAATTAATGCATTTTATATGAGGATGCCGAGAATGAGGCAAAGTCCCCTCAGCAACATGTGAGAAAACTCTCTCTCCATTACTCTCTACCGGCTCTCTCACTCTCTTTCTCCTTCTGTTTTACTTATTGAAATTATAGCTGTCACCCACTTCACAAGGAGGAGAGCCAGGGGAAGCAGGTCATTGACTTGATTTTCATGGGAAGGCTGATTCGGCCATTCAGGGTCTGATAGGTCCAGTATTGACAGCCTTTTGCGGGAGGGGAGGGGAGCATGCCGCCTTCATTGTACCCACGGTTTGCTGAGGAAAAACAAGAGAGCGCCTTGGAGACAAAGGGCTCAATGGGAACAGTAGCCCCTGTGTCCCCTTGCTTCTGACTGCTGCTGCTGGGAGGCTTGTGTCTTCCATTCTGGCCTCAAGTGCTACTCCCACCCTCTCTCAAACACCCCGCCACCCCCCCGGCTCCCGCTCTTTTTTCATGCTGTCAAGTGGCTGCAGAGGTGTTGCCGTTTGCTCCTCTGACTCCTGACACCCTCCCTCTGAGTCCCATCGCCTCTGAGTGCAGAGGTTGTTTGTCATCTGTATTAGTAGAGAGAGACGCTGCTCTTCACTTGTATCTGTCTTGGGCCTCGCTGGTGTTCTCAAGTCACGACTTTGGGCTGATTTCTGCCTTTTACTGTGATAAAACATGTGATTTATCTAACACAAAGGATACACTTATACTGATGTTCTCTTCTGATACTGGTTATACCACCTAAACGCAGTAGGGTTAATACAAACTGCAGAGCTACATTGGTTACATTTCCATTCATGCTATTAAATGTATCACTTGTGTCTATTTGAAATAGTCAATGGGATACATTTTAAATAATGGCTGACAATACTTTTGTGTAGCAGCCGGTATTCCAAAAATAATTTGCATAAAACACAGATCAATACTGGTCAAGTCCAGTTCTCAAGTACTTGCTTTGTTAGAGTTCATGTCCCACTTGTGAGAGTGTGTAGTACACTAGTCTAGGTTGAAGGTTATCGGGTCAGTCTTATCAGAGCGTCTGTTTGAAGTAAGCCCAGGCTCTGTTTCCTTCCTGATAAATACTGTATGTGGGCTTACTCTGGGCAGACGTCCAAGAAGTGTGAAGGATGGAACCATTTGTGGTAGAGTATTTTCCAATGTGGTCCAAATCATCACTAATAAATTGCCGAATATTGCCAGAAACAGTTTTGACCTGATTTGAGGCGGTGGAATGCAGCGCTGTGTTGTTGGTCCAATGTGGTGAATAGTTTTTATCTCATAGCGACATCATGTTGCTGTTTTACAACCCAACAGATACATAACTCCTACTTATTTTAATTTGTTCTTCAGCATGACGTAATCCTGAGGTCTGACATTGGACATCAGGCCTATTTATCTCATCCCCTTTCATGGTTGAGTCTTTAGGCCTTGCAAACAGATTAAAAGAAAAGCGATCCCGCTAGTTTTTTCTGTTAGTGTTCTTAGCAGAACAGGGGGGTTGACCCTGTGGGTTTATGACCAGGAAAAAGAAATACAACTGCACAGGCTGAACTCTAACCCCTCATGACTTGGCTTACAACCTTTCCGAACACTTTTTGACCTCTAACCTTAAGGTTTTTTTGCTAACCCAGGAAATCACCCCGGCCCCTTTTGACAGCAATTCAACGCTGCCTTTAGTACCATCGATCTGACATTTGGTAAAGGAGCCATAACATGAACATAATGGAGAGTCCAAACTTAAGATATCATAAAGTGTTGACAGGAGAAGATCGTCTATGCATTTTTGTTTCAAGACATCAGAATGACAATAAGCCAACTGGAAACCATTAGGTTTTTTTTTTCAAACTCAGGCCCATATACTTCAAAGAATTTCATGAACACACACATTAACATCTTGGTTCCCTTCACATTTTTTCCTTTCTTTCTTTTCTCTTGGTGACCACAGTGGATCGGCATGGCAGACTTAGTAGAGGGACTCTATCCTCCTTACGTCCCACACACCCAATCCCCCACCCCCCTTACCCTCATCTAATACTCCCTGCTTTTGAAGTGTGGATTTTCTGGAGAAGTGCTTCGCCCCTCCCCGCCGCCCCACACCCAAATCTGCCTATTGATGTATCAGGGACCCTCGATTTTTGGTCGTGAGCTCTTTATCGTAATTTACTGTATCAGGGAGTGCTCCTCTCCTGGTATGTGGGGATTGAAAAGAATGGTCATGTGCTGAACTGATTAAGAAGTCGGCGGTGACCCGGGGTTAAACCCTTGGAGAGGAGGGGTGGGGGTAGGAATACAAAAGCAGTCGGAGCGAGCCTACTGGCCTGATAGAGGTGGTAAAGTGGGTCACACAAAAGATGGAAAAAACATCTCGTCCCACTTGAAAAGAAGTGAAACTTTGCAGACACGGACGTCAAGGATTCATCTTACCCACTGCTGTCAGGGCCTCCACCCTTAAAAAAAGTTGAGATAACTCCATTAAACTCAGCCTTGCAATTGTCATCTTGACTTGTTTTGGTAAAGACACTTTTTCCTTATCATATTCCATGAAGTTGAGATTACTTCACCCCTGTCTCTCCCCTCTCCGTACCATAACTCCAGACTGTTTTCGTAGCTGGCTTGTCTCTTAGCAGGACTGGAGTAAACTGAATGGTGACAGCTTTGCCTGCCAGGCGAGTTGTGTGGTGCAGTGTCTGTATTGAGTCTAGGCTTGAGTTTTTTTCTCCCCCAGGGTCTCTCCCCCCTTGGTGTTTGATGAGAATCAGACAGATTTAGCCGAGGTTTGTGCATGTCAGAGGCCGGCCGGCTCTCTGCGCACCGCTGCTGCCACGCTAACAGTGGCACAGCCTGGGACCGCTGAGATTACGTGTTACCAGGCCGAGATGTCACACGCCCGGGGGGCTTTTGTTGCCTTCAAAGGGACGCCTGGTCAGTCTTTTCCACCATTAGTTATCGCAGTGACTCAGATGAAACAATACAGAGTTAGGGTAGAGCAGCCATGAACTGTGACACATCAGTTCAGCCAAATGTTTCTTCTTTTCTTTTTCCATTCAACTTTACAGCCTAATGACAGAACTGTCCTAGAAACTCAGGATGTCCTGTTTCCCTTTGACAATTAATTGAGCTCTGCTGTTCTTCCTGGCAACACAGTTACATTAAAAAGCAGTGAACCGTTTGAATGTAAACTAAACCCAGCTGAGCGAATCCCACACCAGCAATCAGATGTAACGCCATATTGCGTTTAATTTGGAAAAAGCGTGTTAAAGAGTCTTTTCTTTGAGCCTTAGTTGTTATGAGGGGAGGCGGATCGGAAACTTTCTCGCTGCCAAATTGGTGGTCAAAGTTGTCAGTTTCTCTGCTTCAGCAGCGTGACAGTAGTCTTATCAAACTTTAACGATTCCCACCACAGACGTGAAGATGTCTCAATGCTGTCTTTGTAGGAAACTGTCTGTCAGCTCTCAATGAAAACCGTGCAAAATTGAGCTAAGTGGAATTAATGAGCGAATTTTGCCCTCGAGACCTGAGCTGCCTCTGTCTTTGTTTGTTGAAGTGAGTGTTTTCACCGAGGCCCTCCTGCCCTGGCATGGGGTTTGCAACGATCTCTCGGGTCCAACAGGTAATTCCCAGGCATTTCCCCTTGTTTGGCTAAGGGGGAAAAAGAAGCGTCTACCCATTCTACCCATCTGTGTATGTTAAAGTCATCAGCCAGTTGGAAAAAACACTAAAAATAAACCCCTGAAAATTGAGGTCAATTTGAGCAAGAGCCTCCTTAATGTTCATTACTTCATTCAGAAAAGATGTGTCCCATGCATCCTGGGAAATGTCCTAAAAAATGGAGAAATTGCGAAAAAGGCTTGAGAGAAGAGTCTTTCCATCTAAATTCTTTTTTACATCTGTCACAATGCATTTAACTCCTACTAATGGGAATAACGTTTACTCAAGGAGGAGACATGTATTAATTGTGAACATTTCCATTTGGTTATGTGTACATATGGAGAATAAACAGCACTTTTGATTCTGCTCAGATCTTTTTCAGCTAAGAGACGAACACTCAATGACATTGCGCCATTATTTTCAGCTGTCTCCTTCAAAGACGTACTAAAGTTTTACTTTGGATGAAGCTTTGATAGTTTGTTATTTTAGAAAGTTCTGGATGTCTGACACAATTATGTTCCCAGCTAACCATCCCTATCCTATGGCAGATTCAGAGAGAGGTTGTATTGAAGTAGAATATTCTATCTTATTAGAGTATGTACTATTACCTGATTTTCATAGTATTTTCTGACATCTTGATGTATACTTAATTTTGTCTTTATTTCACGAGTGAATATACTGCAATAGACTACTAAGATTTATTTTCATTATTGTTCTATCAGTTAGTTTAATTATTAGTTTGGTCTAATAAATACAATTGAATATTTTTGAATCGCATTTTAACAAAGCCCAATGTAATTACTGACAGAACATATATCCAGTTTAAAATAGAAAGAAAAGATAATAGAAAAGAAGCACAAAGTAGAAAAAGATTTACGCCTTTGTTTGACAATTTACTAAAGGAATAAACAGCTATTGATTATTCTTCCTTTCAAATTTTAAATGAATCAGCTAAGCATTTTATCTCTTAACAAACTACATATTCAAAACCTTTGTGTGAATAAATGTAAGACGTTGGGAGACAGAGAATGATATTGCTGCTAGTGTTTCCTGTTACAAAGCAATCACCATATCTCGTATGTGGATTATTCTGTATGTGTGTGTGTGTGTGTGTGTGTGTGTGTGTGTGTGTGTGTGTGTGTGTGTGTGTGAGGTTGGTGTGGCGCTTTGTAGGTCTTAGTGGGGATCCTCCTGGGCCCCAGTGGGACTACGATAAAAGCCTTGTGTGACACTGAATCGCCGGCCTTTAGAGCATTTCCACGGCCCTGAAAGGCAACAGTGATCATTCAGGGACAATCCTACCCTGGTGGTCTCCCCACTGGCATCCCGTAATAACTGTATTACCAATTAAGAGACGAGGCCGAAGCTGCAATCTGAGCCTGCAGCCGCCCTCGCAAATCGACCCGTCTTCTTCATCTCATTGGCTTGTGGCCGGGCTTAATGGGCTGTGAGAAGACATCATCCATGTTCTCCTTAACCCTCCTTCATTATGGTCTCACCATAATAGATAACAGACTCAAGATAATGTCATTTGACAATATAACACCATGCGCACTGTTTATTTTCGGTCTCCGTCCCCTTGACGGTTGTGTAAGATAATAAACGAGCAGAAAACGGAACAGCTGAGGCCAACGGAAATTTCGAGGTTAAGGTTACAGATATGGGAATTTAACCCTCGATTTCAACACCTTCAGGCACTGTGAGTGATGTGGGGCCCAGGCAGGATCTCCTGAAGGATTCTGGGTAACATACTTTTAAATAGGCATTGACATAGTTTAATTTTGAATCATTCACAGAGAGGATAACCCAGCTTTTATTCCATAATCATAGGAAAGCACACATGGAGGTTTCTTCGGGGTAAATTACAAGCCTCCCCGAGGGACCGCGGTGATATTTTAGCTAACGTTTCTCTAAAGCTTCCCTGGGGGTTTCAGCCTGTTTGCATGAAGCTGTTGATGGATCAAACCCACATGTACAGCGTAATATGGGCACTGTTATTTCAGAGTGTGTATGCAGTACATATTTATATAATTTAAAATAAGGCACTCTCTACTTTAAAACCCTTATCTTGTCTGTTTTTTTGGAGATGTGAACTTTTCCACCATGGTATTCCTTTATAGCCTTATTAGACATGTTACCTTTTCTTTGTCTATAAGCTTGCTCTCCAAATGTTCATTTGTAAGTCGCACAATAATAGCTTTAAAAACATATGCCTATAGTTAATCATTTTAACTTTAGTAATTTCATATACTGGACTTTTTAACGCTGGTGCACATCTTCAGTTAGGTTCACTTTATTTACATGCATGTTTTTTACGTTAACTATTTGGCATCATTTGAAAGGCTTCATTGCCGTCTTTAATTTAAGCCCAATGGCTAATCTGTCTGTTAATGAAATAAATCACTTGATCTGACATTTAATTTTGTGCAATTTTTATTCATAACTTTGGCAATAAAGCCTTCACCTTGAGGCACTTGAATATAAATTACAGCTTGAAAGATTGTTGATTTGCATAGTATTATAAGACTAAAAAAGAGGTTACAGAAAGTATATCATTTTGCCGGAGAATTCAGTTTTTTTCCTATTAATAGATTTTTGAATCCTGCAAAATTAAGTCTGTGACCCCTTGGAGGGTCCCTACCCTTAGCTCAGAACGGCTCAGGCTATTGAATCTCTGTGAACATATTCACAACCTTAAAATTAAGTAATACAAAGTTCAGTAGCCAATATTGCATTGTTTCTAGTTTGATAAATGCCTTGGCTCTGTCTGTGGAGAATTGTCTAAATGAGTTCGTGCTGGTGCATTTCTCCCACTGTACATTTCCTTTGAACAGAGATCTGGTTGTTTAATTTCTCCTGGAAGACAGAAAACACCCCGTGAATCATTTACCCACAAAAGTTTGGATGATTTTCATTTGTTGGCACTCGGCTCTCCTCCTCCTCGTCTCACAAACCCTGCAGTCGAACGTTAAGAAGTTATGGATGAGCATACTGATTCCTCTGATGAGCGAGTCCTCTCCCCACCCCCCCTTCCTCTATTCTGTCCTAATAGGAAACAGGGGAGATTCATCCTCCAATCGGCCGTCCACCCCCGGAGGCCCGTGATTGGGGATGTGTATGGTGGGGAGAAACCAGGGATGACAAATAAAAGCTGAACTCTTGAATGGCAAGGTTCTGCTTCCCGTGGCTCTGTTTGCAGCGCGGACCCCGAAGGCCATAGCCCCTCCGCCCGGGGGGTTGTCAGTTACTGATGGCACTGTTGTTGGTTTCAGTGTGAAGGGGGCCGAAGAAGCCCCACCACAATCCCGCTTGTTAAATAGCATGAATTAATGAAGTGGCGGAGCTGGGAACTTCCTACCCCTGAGCGACTTGTGGGGGAAAAAAAGAGGGCCACTTCCTTAGCATTTCTATGGGCCCCCAACTTCTTTTCATCCTGTCGGCTTCTTCCCCCTCCCTCCGAAACCCCCATTTTTTTTTTCACCCACCCTCAAAAACGTCCTTTTTTGAAGTCCTTTAATCCTCGGGATGTATGCCGGGTTGGGAACAGCGACTGATAAGCGGCCCCAATAAGTTAAAACATAAAATAGCTTCTGTACAGCTGTATGTATTAATGCAAATGTGAACAGTAGCTAACGGCAACAGAAGTTAAGATAAAAAAAAAGAAAGTTGTTTTTGGACTTTTTCGTCTGGTACTTCATTTTAACCTCATACTTATGAATCTAACAGAAATCTTAAAAAATACTGTTTCATAAAACTTCTCAAGGAATACAGAATTGCCTCAGCAGGAGGACAGCAGTCCCATGGCGCACCCGTCTCCATTTTTATTGCCACCCTACCTTCTTAATAAACATCATTATGAAACTGCATGGGATTTAGTTGCTGCTTTATTAGTCTTATGTTACGTATGATGTCAGTCTTCCACACACCTGATTTACAGATAGGCAAAGACACAGCAACACTTTAATAGAACAGTAAACTGCTCTGCTGATGCTGATGGATGGCAGCTGCAGTACAGTACGTCTAGTGTTGCACAGGACCACAGAGGGGTCAATTTAAAATCCCCTTCAGTACCAAACCCAGGACAATATTTATCAACCGTTAAGTGAAACAGCTTAAATAATGCCACCAGAGGGAAAGTCAGTATTTCTAGGCATGTGTCTTGCTGTTTCATGAGAACACGGCACTCTTTATGATCCACGAGGCTCATACGTGTTGATTTAATGCTCACAAATAGCAAGTTTAGAACGGCTCTTGACAGAAGATACTCACGGATCCGAGCGCGCTGACACTCGTTGTACTTTCATTTCGAGTGAACGAGTTCATTTTATGGAGACGGATTGGCCTTTAGGCCGCAGCTTCACCTAGACCTGGCTCTTCTCAAATTCCTGTGAAGCAGTCCCTGCAGTGAATCACTCGGACGCAGACCGAGGCCGCTGTGCAGATAGCGCAGATCCCTTTGAGGTAAAGGCTGGTTGGCCGCCAGTTCTCTAATGGGAGCGTGTTTATACTTTGAGTTTTATCTGCCGGTGAAGGGCCCTCCACGGTACAAAGGCTGGAATTCATCTCGTAAAAAGCTTGATACTGCGGCACAAAAATCACGTAAATAAACATATGAAAGGAATAATCAGCTAAGGTGGAAGGAACGGCAACAACACGGCAATCGCATGCAACTCAAAAACATTTGATCGTATCTCCTTCCTGGTCCGGACATCATCCAGGGTCTAAACATGGCCTCAGAGTCTCGGCCCGCTTGCTCGTTTTCAGGGCAAAACACTTTAAAGACCCTGATCCTGAGCTTTGATAGGAAGGGTTTCCATGATGCCTTTCTTCTGAAAGAGCAGCATCCTGCGGGCAGAGTAACTGATGTAAACGTTTCGATGTCTGGCCGCACCAATTTTGAAGGCGGGAAATTAATGCCGGTATTATTGAGTGATTATAGTTGGCTGTTGTTGGTAATGCACAATTATGGTTCATTCATTTAATGTTATTTCAAGCGAATCCAATCTATTTTCAGCCTCATGGAGAAGGAACAACTTCCCTGGTTGTTGGCAAATAAACGCTCAAGCGTTTGTGCACGGCGCCAAATGAGTCCGTTTGCTTGGATGTAATGAAGTCGGGCCAACATTTAATTTGGATTTACTTTAAGTGAAAGAGACAGAAAAATCATTTATTGTGGTGACAGTTGTGTATGAACACATAGTTAAAGTCATGTGAGGTTCAACCCATTTTGATTCATTGATGTGAAACTAATACGTACGTAAGTAACTAGGCCAAGTTTCGCAACTGGCTCCTTGCACTTGCGTTAAGACAAAATATGCATGAAACGAAATACACAGCGCGGTGTCCAAAAGCACCTCGTAAGGCTCCACGTCTGATTTGCTCAAGTCCCCGGCCAGCTTGTTAACTATGATATCACGGCAGCACCCCAGAAGGAAATAATGAGCAGGTCATAGACTCTTCCCATGGACAAAACACTGCGAAGTGTCCGGCTTCATGCAGAGAGCCCTCCTTGTCCGACGCGGCCATTATCTCCCGGGTGTATTTCCCTGTAAAGGAACCCCCGCGGTCACCGTCTGACTCTCACCCCCCCACTCTGCAACAAAGACCAGAGGAGCTGCAGGTAGCGATGCTAAAACCCAGTTCTGTTTTTCTCAATAAAAGGCAAGAAGGGCCTCAGTGAGCGCCCCTTTGAAAAGTTTATGAAATTAACCAATTAGGACCTGCAGGGCAGTGAGATAGAGACAAGAAAGGGGAAGAAAGACCCCTTCTATTTTTCTCTGGCTCTTTCTTTCACCAACACATACTCACACACATTGCACACTCTCCCAAAGCCCAGCATGGATTAATCACTCTGTCTGGGCGAATGAATGGTCGTTCACATCGCCGAGGCCTGTTATTTACAATTAAGTAGTTAGACAATAAAACTCACGCCGTGGAGTCTGCTCACTCCTCCACTGCCTGCTCTCACTGCACTACTTTGTCCTTGTTTTTCTCGTCTTTCTTTCTGTCTTTTCATAGGTTTTCTTTGTCACTCTTGATATTATCTCGACTTCTATTCCATCATCTTCTCTTGCGTTCTACTGTTTTCTCTCCTTCTAGGCTTGTCTTCTCAATCTGTGTTTGCCATTGCTTATTTTCATCTCGTCACTCCTTCTTTGCACTCCTTCCTACTGCTGTACTCAACTTCCCTCGCTATACCTTTTCCAAGTTGTTCTTATGTGATCGCTCCTAATTTATCTTACTCAATTTAAAGGGGGCCAATTATTAAGCAGATAGCAGAAGCAGATAATGTAAGTTCCCGTTAGAGGAAGGCAGCTGACTCGATAATGCTGTTAAATAAATCAGTCCGTTGGTAAGCATATTAGCATGCTGACAGCAATAATGCAATATAACCCTGCATACATGGTTGCCGGTTCGCCCTGTTCTTCTGCAGTGAACACTATTATTATTATTAGAAAACAGATATTCTAACCCAGAGGTATAATTGAGGAAGTGTCATGAAACCATGTTTACTCTGATCCGATATATTTGCTCTGTGGAATATGCTTTTTCTTTTTTAATGAATAATAAATAGCAGTAAATGTTTGAAGGTGCACATAATGTCTCAAACTGTGCTGTCTGTGAGATAACAGGAGCTAGAAAGGAACACAAGAAAGACACCTTAGATCACAAGCATCAAATACAAATAACTTTGGAACAAATTAAATGCAGTATCAAGTCTTTGTGAACAGCATCAAAGTTGAGTTTTTATTGTGAGGTACATGCAGACACGTGAAACATCTTAAACACTCACATTGGTACCCATGCATTCACAATCCAAGCCATGCATACGGCAGCGGTCAGAGGACAGACTGCGACTTGTGTCCGGCAGCACGGCCACTCATATCCCCCGAGAATCAGCATTTACTACAAAACAAATAACAGGACGCTAGGCTGGCTGCGCTGTGAGCATTCCAACAATCCCCACCCTTGTGTTTCGTTCCTTCCCTTATTCTCGCTGACTTAACTTTTCGACCTCCTTCAGCCTCGGTCACGTTTGGCCTGAAGTGGTTTGACACGAAGCAGCGCCACTGGGTATTGTTTCGATCACATTGTGACTCAGGGATTGTTTATTTGTCCAGTCTTTGGCTTATTTAGAAGCTAAGACTATTAGCGTACAAGTATTTGAAGGGGTCAGTTGACGCACACGTGCTTATAATATAAGAGGTAATGGCATACAGAGAAACCATATATGTGTTCTGGACTAACGCTTCGTTTCTTCCCTTATTCTCGCTGAGTTAACTTTAAGACCTTCTTTAGATTTGTGTCGCCTTGGTCAGGTCTGGACTAACATGGTTTGACTCGAAGCAGGGCACTTGGGTATTTGGTCAATCACTCAGGAATTGTTTGTTTGTCCAGAGTTTGCCATATTTCCGTATTAACGTAAAAGTATGAACGGGTCATTTGGCGAACGTTCACAAGCTCTGATAATATAAGAGGTAATAGAATAGAGAGAAACCATATACTGCATGTGTTCTGGACTGTTGCAGGGTTAATGGTTCATTGTGCTTAGTCTGTAGATCCTTCTCTTATTCTCTCTGACTTAAATGTACGACCTCCTTATGCCTCGTGTTGCCTTGGTCAGGTTTGGCCTGAAATGGAGCATACTTTTCGCCAGTATCAAAGACCAATGGAGGACAAGTATTCATGTACACAATTATTATTATATAAGAGGCAATGGAGTGGAGAGAAGCCATATATGTGATCTGGACTGTTGCAGGGTTAATGGTTCATATAGCTTAGTGTTTTAGCCTCAGCTGCTCTTTGTCAGGGTTTTTATCCCTATTGCAGAAGTATGACGGTAGAGTTTGGAAACTCTTGGTGCCCTCTCATGCTCTTCCTTTACTCGAGTTTTATTTTCCATGCAGAATCCTTCCAAGTCATTTGTACAAGTGGTCTGCTAAAAGCTTTCCTTTCTTTGAAGCATGTTGTTCTGAAATGGAGAAAATGGTCCCGTTCCCTTTGTCTAAATTACTCTGGACACTGAGTCAGCGGATGAGTTATTAGGTTGTTCTGCCTGTTACAAACAGATTGACAATGAAGCCGGCTGTTGTCTCCAAACTTGCCAAATAATATTTTCTTTAAAAATCATGTCTGAAATTGGGGCATTAAACCTCTTATTCTCTGCTGTTAATCTTCACACATAAAGCATGGCTTATGTAGCGTCCAGTGGTGAGTAGCATTGGTTTGGCAGTAAATCTCACACACAGGTTGTAAAAGCTGATTTACAGACATGATGGCCACAGTCAATTACAGTTTGAACTAAATCTGACTCAGCTCTGTTTATCTGTATTTTGGAGAATGTTTAATTAGTGTCAATAATGGTTTAATTATGCCATTAGTTTGCATGTCATAGGTTATGGGCGGCATTAAATGCAATGTATGGAAACTGACCAAGATGAATTCCCCTTGACAGCGAATAGATCTTGATCATTTCTGAAAGGGAAAAGTCATTTTTATTCTCAGTATTTATGCTGCTTAATATTTAACAAAAAGCAGGCCTGTTCTGACAGTTTTGAACCATAATACAGAAGCATAGATTTGGAGCTCCTGACGTTTCATACTTAAGCTTGAACCAACTTTGGACAATGTCATGGAGATAGAAATAAACAGCCTGGCCGAGCGGAGGCGGAGAGGTTTGGAAAACTGATTACAGGCCTTCGATTTTAAGCCCACACTTGACCAAAGAATCAACATATATACTGCGTAACATTTCAAGAATAGATGAGAAGGGAGACTAAAAGAAAAATAAAGCATGTTTCACAGAAAGAAGCATTACTCTTTTCGATTGCCAGCTCCAGGGCGCTTGCCAGTAACAACAAAGAAGAGTGCACTCCTTTTGGGATGGATTACATTTACGATCTTTGTTGAACTCCACCCAAGAAAAAAATAATCTCTGTCACTCTTTTGGGAGCCATGGCAGCACGGTGCAAACACTATCTCATCTCCTAAAAGCAGACATTTGGGTTAAAGGTTTTATCATCTGAGCATACACTGTACCGTGCCCTCAGTTTGACTTATGGAGGATAAATGGCATCTGTAATCTGTGTTTGTTTTCATACGTGTGTGTGAGTGTGTGTGAGTGTAGGTGAGATAATGCAGAATACGTCAGCCAGGGCTTAGATTAACTTCAGGCCACGTTGAGTGATTCACTCCTGGTTTATCTTAATTCTGGAAGATAAGGTGGACAGTTCTCAGACTCCCACACTCTCACTGTTTCACCGCGGTCACCGACTTGGATCCCACCTGTAGTCTGAAAGTGAATACTGTTGGCGATGGGAATTTGGTATTAATGGAGATAATTGGGCTCTGAAGTGTTGTAAGCGCCCACACACACAGTAACGTGACCCATTGAGTGAGTACACTGGATTCATCGGGCCAGCATAACGTCCACATTTGAGTTAGAGTGCCTCGCTACAATGGCCTCAAATAGCTCAAGACTTCTGCCAACGATCTATTCTCCAAGGATAAATGGCATGACTGTACTCATTTTCTTAACCTTGCCAAAGTATAATGAACATCTGCAAATATTACATGTCTTAATAAGATTTTCCAAACGGTACTCCATGCACGGTTGCTTTGACGTCACTTCAGGCCCTGTCCCTGCCCTTTTTGTCCCAGAATTCACATCGTGACCTTAAAAAACTTTCCTCGGTTCCCACCCAGGCGTCCCCACTCACAGTGACAGACACCATTCATTAGTGTGCTGTATTTGTCCGCGCTGTTCAGCCTTCTCTAAACAAAGGAGATGGAGCAAACACCCAGGAGTGTCTAATGGTCTCCCCAGCTGTTGATGCACTAATTGCAGAGGCCTCCGAGCGCAGCAAATCTGTCTTTGAGGCCGTGATGGATCTCTGACAACATTTGCAGACGAGACCATTTGCAGATGAGACGTCAATTGCAGAATCGGGGTTAGCGCCGAAAGGCTAGCATATATCACTCCGCGTTTTTGATAAATAGTTTCCTTTCCCAAACACAGCTGCCAAGTCAGATTCAAGTCATTTTTTTCCCCCCCCATCCTCACGGCTTCCTCCCAAGAAAATTGAAGACATTGTGGATAAATGTTACAGTCCAGTCCCACCTGAAATCACTCAATGGCGTATGGAGAAGTGCTGTATGGGATACAGTGGGGGATGCATTATCCATGTCCTCCATCCTCTGCTGTAAATTATCAAGCAGTCGTACCATCTGTTGCATTGAAGACGTAAAACCATATTTTGAGAGAGATGTGGAAACTGGTCTGTCTGCTAAATAAATGATTTGATGCAAACGGTTATAGCTTTTATTTTAGGTCTTCTTATTAAATGATGTGTGGACCAGCACTATGTAAGCTGACCTACATTGAAATCCCTCTATATTACGTTAATGTGGCTTGTCCTCCAAATATTTGACATTCTGTGGTTATTACTGCAAACCAGAACGGGCCTCGTAAACTAATCAGAGTACAGCACTTGACGCCGTTTGTCATTGTTCAACGGATTAATCCAAAGCACCTCACAGCGCCACGGGACATTTATAAACCTGGCAGTGTGCATGATATGCTCTAATAACTGAACTACAATGGATCACATTGACTCAGATTGACATAATACGACTGTCTACTAGTTTGTTTATTAATAACAGTAGCATTAACTGCTTAAATATGCAGATTAAGGCAGCATAATATATGGTGTTGATAATTTTGACACACACAATTATCACATTTTGTGGATTTCCTTTATTTTTTTAAGCCGATTATTTTCCTTTATGTTTTTTAAGCTGTGTTAATGCATACACTTAGTTATCCAGTGAGCGCTGTGTGAGCCTGAACCAAATGTCCCGCTGTTGCATTGATGTGTTGAATAGAAAAATGACATAATGTTGCAATGTTATCCTCCAATGGGATTGTCACCAGAGCAACAGAAAACGATTTGTGAATGTTGCCTGTCAACACTGCGTTCATAAAGAAACGCTGTTAGCCCGGCCATTTCTAGAAGATAAGAGTGTCGATGAAAGAAACGGGGTTCAATGTAGATAACGTCTGTGCGAGTGAAGGAGTATGTTTCTGTATTTTAAATAGATAAGAGAGCGAAACCATCATCTGCTGACGATATCAAATAACTCTACGTCTGCTCGGACTCTTGATGCCACTCATGGATCAGTCCCTTCACACATTTCTCACACTGATCTCTTCCTGATTTGGATCTTTAGTAAAGCAGGAAACAAACAAACAAGCAGTCATTGGTGTGGGATTATGTCAAAATCTTCTCACGCCGCGACAAACCCCCTTCAGTCCGTTGGATGTTTGTGTCACGTGAGCATGATTGGCTTTCTAGTAATGAGCCGATCTTTAAAAAAGGTACCCAGCAGGCCGGCGAGGTTCTATTCAAAATTCCATTCCCCGTCTGACTGACCTTAATCTGGATTAGTTGATTTCTTTCCTTGGATTAACATCTTGTGGTTCGATTAAACTTCACGCAGCCCAATGAGTTTGAGTCACGGCATTACAAAGCACTGCATGGAGCTTGTAGCAAAATAGAAAAAGCTCCAGCTTCTGTGTTTCCTCCACGGACTGCCTCTCCTGTCCAGCCAAACCATCTGGCCTGGAGAGATTTTTTTTGGCCTACCGAGTCTTAGGTCTACCGTGCTTTGCATAAGCATTCCTAGACAATGTGGAGACATACAGAGACGCGGTAGCTAAAGAGTCAGATAGACTCTCTGAAAGGCAGTTTGAAGTCTTAACTATGAAAACATTCCTTTTTTTCTCCTCGAGTTAAAGGTTTATGGATTGAGACAAAGAACCGTTTTACACTGGATAAATCATGTTGTACTAGAGCTCTTTGAAAAGATAGAGTGTAGTAGAGTGCAGAGATAGCACTGTTTTTAGCTAGTTCTCTTTAAGGTAATACAAAAAAACTGGTAAGCTAATTAAGTTTTCAAAAATCAAACAAGCCTTTCTAGCATACAGCTGTCTTGATAAAGTTGGTATTTATCTTGCTTGCAATATCATTAGATGGTTATGAGTGAGTTACAAAATACTTATATTAAATGGACAGTTGCTAATGCTAATGCTATGAGAGCAGTTCAAAAAGTTTATTGTATAACTTCAACTAGAAAGTTCACAGCTTGAATCCCTAGACACGCTGGGGGAAAAAAAACATGAGAACTTGAATAAGAAACACCTCTTCAATAAAATATATTCAGGTGCCCTTGAGAAAGGCACTTACCCGCTTATTCAAGCCACAACGGCTCAAATAGAGCGCCGAGTTGCCAACTGTAGATGGCTTTGCTTACGCTGACAGAGCTCCCAGGTGTGAATGTGTGTAACTGTCTGAATGTGAAGCAGACTGCTTGAATGTCTGCTCAGCAAAAGCGTTCCCTGGGTAGAAAGATGAGAATTCAATGGTCTACTGACAAACCCAATTTCGTGTCAGATGGAAATGATATCACCGTAATGGAAAATAAACCTCTCGCTACAGATACAGTCTGGCGTGCCACATTTCACAGAATGGAGACATACAGTTGCATTTATTTAGTTTTGTTTGACTATTGTTCAAACAGGTAATATCAAACGGTGCTGGACTTACGTGAACAGGTCATATGAAAGGGGAGCTATGGTGGAAAAATAGAAACAGGAATTAAGACCCAAAGAATGATGTGATGTTCATGTCTAGGTAGTGACTGGATTGGACTAGGGCTTTTATTTTGACAGACAGTAGATATTAAGGGCTGATACTAGCAGAGATTCAAGCATTGAAAGTAAATAGCATTAGTCCCTAATTAAATGTTTTCTTGTTTGTAACGTGCAGACAGGACATAATACAATGAGGGATCTGTCTAATAAATAAACAAGCACATGTGATCAAAGGCAGGAAAGAGCCAACAACAACTTTGAGGTATGACAGATTGCCATTACATTTGGTACAGATGTGAGTAGGAATCCTACAGAGAAATAATAGCCATTATGTCAGCAACATAACATATCGGTCCTACATATCAGTCTACCACTTTGGGACACTGTTGAGAGAAAAGACAGCAGAGAGAGGGACTCAAAAAGAGTGTGGAGGTGGGGGTTGAGGAGAAAAAGAGTGAAGGATAAGAGGAAGGAGGAGTACAGAGAGAAAAGAAGCAGAGAGGAGAGACAAGAGGCCCAATTGACTTTAGGGCCTCACTTGTCTTTTTCTTGTCTCTCAATTGCTGCCCTCTTTCCCCTTTTTCACTCTCCCACCCTCCCCTTCTCTCTGTGTCCCGTTGTGCCAAGTTGGTTGGTTTCATCCATGCATACCGTCCCGTTGTGGTGGGGGGGGGGCAGTGCGGGTGGAGGTAGAGGTGGTGACTGTTTCTGTCGGTGGCTAGATGATATGTGACACTGTAAGCCCTTTTACCCCTGCGCGGCCCTACTTAAATCCTCTTCTCCTCGGCACTGACTGACGGTGGCCAGACGTCCTCCGGCTCAGACATTCGAAGCTTTTGTTTCCCCTCTTGCCCTGGATGACGTGCAACCGTCAAACCAATGTTTTGATTTTGCTCGTAGCGTCCACGAACGCCGTATGGTACTGATACTGACACGGTTTGTGGTCATACCGAGGTTTTCCCCCAAAAAGTCCTGAAAATGGTTCTGATTAGTTGAGGACAAATATTGTTTTCATTTCGAGAGACTCGCCGTTTGACATTGAAATCTGTCCCAAACACTAACAGGGAAATAAAAGCCGATTTGATTTTACAACGTTGAACACACTCAGGATAAGATGTTTCCCCTTAGCTGGTTTTCTTACAATAAATGTGTGTATTTGTTTTGTTCAATCCAAACATATCTCATAAAGATTTTAGTTCCCGAACACAATCCGCCTTTTCCTGGATGCATTGTTTAAAATGTTGTGTAAATGTTGAATTAATATGCCACTTTGTGAGGGCTCTGTTTGTGTGTCAGCCCGGCTGTGGAGTGAGTTTGAGCTGCACTGTGTATCGTGTGTTTCATCTCCACAGATATTGATAATGACATCAGGTTTTTTGTTGTTTCTTCGGCTGCAAGACTAAACAATGTCCTCGCTAGTAAACTTTGTAGGACTTTGGTGTTCACCGTTTTAAGAAGCTCTTTGTTTGAGTGCTGATTGCTGGTTTCACTTCCCAAGGCAGAACAGCATTGCTCTTTTGTTGTCTGAGTATTTCTCTTTGTCAAATTCCCAAATGCCCACAAGTGTTTTTTGTCTTGGCAGCCTCTCTCTTTCTTTTGGGTGAAGTCTGGTTGATTTATTCAAACAAGAAGTTATAAAAATGAAGCGGAGAAGTCGGCTTTTTTTATGCTTTCCACAAAGTACATGTCAGATCTGCACGAGAGGTCAACTAACAAATGACACCCTTGTGTTAAACTGGGGTTTTGACCCCAGAGTAACCAAGGACTCCCACAATGCAATTCCTCCTAGAAATGAATCATCACCTTCTGACCTCGCGCGCTGACCCTCTAAACCCTGGAGAGAAACCTAAAGGTGTTATGGATGATAGTGGAGGCTGTGAGGAAGGAGGAGGGGAGTGAGAAAAGAAGTCTTCCTCTCTCATGCGGCGTCTATGGGGCCTTTATGAGTTGACAATTAATAGTCTCTGTGGGTTTCCTGAATAGGGAATTGAGACAAATTGTCTCTTGGCTATTCAGCTGCGTTCAAGCGTGCCGCCAAACAAAAAGAGAGAAAGAAAAGAAAAAAGTGAAGGCGAATTACCGATAATGCTGTTTTTGAAACATTTCCTTTTTGTTTTGGAGATACAGGCCCTATGGGAAGACCCCCCCCTACACTTCTGTGCACTCACACACACTCACACACACTATCCACTGAAGTGACCATTTCGACAACCAGAAATCTGCCAAAATAGACCCACTAAAGAAATTCAATTGCAACATTTTTTTTTTTTTATTGCAAGTTATTTTCAGTAGCCACAGAACGAGATGCTATACGTCAGTCGCTTCTGCTTTACAGACAGTGAGGCATTGACGTTAAGGCCGTCCAAGAGAGAGCCTCAAATTATGTGGAACTCTAAAGGAATGGGAGAAACGTTGGATGCGTAAAGGAAGAAGCTGGGAATTGCCATGAACAACGAGAGATAATGAAACATGGCCATTGAAGTTAGTTTTAAGGAAACATGGCCATTGAAGTTAGTTTTAAGGAAACATGGCCATTGAAGTTAATTTTAAGGAAACATGGCCATTGAAGTTAGTTTTTTGAATCCACTAATGACGTCTTAGAGCTGGAGCGTTGGTCTTTGGCCACAGGATTTCTTCCCATGCTATTTTCTCTTGCGGGCTGAAGTGCATACAAATGGCTTGTTAATTAAGATGGATGGTACTTCTAAAGGACCCATCTTCATGATAATAAGAGAGTTAAACATGTGAAGCCTTTTAAGAGCTCAAGGAAGTGCGTGTTGAGGTATGTGTGGCGGGGGGAGGCGTCGTCTCACCATCACACATGTATGAATGAGCATGTCATAGGCTACCGTGTGATTGGTTTGCATTTTCATCCATTTGTGTGTGAGAAAGAGAAAAGGGAGGCAGAGCTATCTCAGGGCCTTCAGTCTGTTTCCATGAATGGCCTCAGCAGGGGGAAACTGTCCCTCATTGTCAAGTCATTTGGCAGAAGTCTTTTTTACGCCACCTCATGTTAAATTCATCAACATTTCTCCGTCATTTTTTTCTGTTGCCTCTCAGAAAGTCTTCAGATCAGGTTTTCTTGCCAAGTTGGTTCCTTCTGAGGACTAAATGGCCGCCGCAGATGGTGCGCCAAAAAGAGAATTAGCTTTCGTGGCGAAGAAGCACAAAGAAAAAAGAGAAGGTTGTTTCTTGGATCAGGAATAACCAAGCTGACGTATGTGATGTGTAGCAGAATTTGTAGGGGTTGATTAGGGCGTATTAATCCATTTGGTCACTAGGGATAGAACAAATTAGACAGAGGCTTGCCCTATAAATAACAAATGTTAGTGCTAATGAATTGGCCAACAAAATCGTCATTCTTTTGGAGTGGTGTTACACTTGATGAATGTGAGTTCTTAATCTCTTCTAGTTCGGTCTACTCCATCTCCTGAGAACAATATCGTTAGCTAACTTTACTTATCTGCCGTTTTGCACTTGTAATCTAACATACAGTGGGAAAAACAGCTGCAGCAGCGGGATGTATCAACTGTTTTTGGTCAGAAGTAGTTTCACCACATAACTCTCCGAGCACCCAAAATTGTTGTTTTCACATTTCTGTCTTTTCTGTTTTTATGCTAAACTAAGCTTACCGCCGCCCTGCTCTCACTCCGCACGCAACAGACAAAGCGTTCTATATTTCTTATCTAACTCTCACCAAGAGCAACAACAAGCATATTTCTCAAAATGGCAAACCAGCCCTCTGACCCTAACCCCTAACCCTGATAAGTGCTTACAGAATTGGCCATTATCAAAATGTCCATTGTTCCAAACTATCATTCAAGCTACTATCTTATTTCTAGCCTAATCAGCAGAAGCTTTGGGTGGTTGTTGGGCTTCTTCTGGAGCGCAGGTCAGCCACAAGTTCAACTACTGCATTACCCTCCGTTCACACACACACACACACACACACACACACACACACACACACACACACATACCCTACCCACCCCCACCATGTTGCTCCTCCCAACATTAATGTTTTCAGGGTTTTTTCACATCAACAGGGGCTACTGGGGGTGCCTGGAGCTGTTCACACAACAATCCCAGTCCTGTTTTAAATTAAAGCTGGCTTCCACATCGCTGGTCACATTCTCACACACACACACACACACACACACACACACACACACACACACACACACACACACACACACACACCACACACACACACACACACACACACATATGCACTTACATTCCTGTTCCTGACTAGCTGGCAGTTAAGTATCATCTTCTTTCTATACTCACCTCAGCATTTTCTTTCATAAAGTACTCTGCCATCCTGTTCAACTTAAGGTGAACAGTTTATTATAAAACTGAACTCTGTGACATAAAATCTGGCATTCTTCTTACAGCAGTCTTCTTTATTGGACATGTGCTTATATATTATCACTGGAAACCCTCAAAGACAAATGTTTGTGTTTTGTCTTGCTGGAACTAAATGAGGACACATTTCCTCGATCAAAACCCAGTCACAAACAAACAAGTAGACGGGAAATAGTCTGGGAACAACATTTCCTTTGATGCCGTCTGAACTCCCAACCAAAGGCTGGGCATAATGGAAACCAGATCTAATGAATTGATAATCAAATCAGTCACAAACATCATTACAGTAACCTAGATCTCTAGGTTTAACAATTAGCTTACTGCAGAGGGGACATGTCACCACAGACATGACTTGATGGTAATGAGGCTGTATCCAGACTGCAATGCTATGCTAATGCAATTTACTACCCCCCCCCCCCCCCCCAGCTCCTGTAAATCTCATGCATGTATCAATGGTCGACAGCAACTATGAAATGGATGCCATAATAGTCTTTTAAAGCTCTCGCAGATCTCCTAGAAGTCTTGGAAAGAAACGCTGGCTCCAGAGGAAGATGTTGGATTCAGCGTTTATCTGCTAAAACATCACTGATATAAAGGCTAAGAGCAGAACATACAGGGCCATCTGGAACAATCAGCACGTCTTATATATATTTATTCTGGCTCCAGGCAAATCAGATCAAATTTGAATAATAAGACGACAATTGTATTATTTTTTGGACTTCACTAGTGGTTCTAAAATCTCTCATTTAGAGACGTATCAACCACATTGGAAAAAATCCTTTGTAAGTAGAAACGAACAGTGTAATATATAAATACTCCCTTTTTTGTGAGCGAAATGATTGATATATTAACTTGTAAGCTATATGTTGTAAGTGGTCCATGTCTTGCTGAGTCTGACAACTTCATTATACACCTGGAGAGTACAAGCTGTAGCAATTCTTCATGTTTGGGCTGTCGGATGAAAGCTGTATCTCTGGGGATTTCCCTCCCTTGATATCAGTTAAAGGATTACATGGTCCTGCACTGGCTGGAAAACATTTTCTTACCTCTTATCCTTTGTGAAAATGCATCGCCATCAAGTTTAGCACGGGGCGGCTACTTAAAATCTGACAGAAAACTGCAAACGAGCTTATCTTGTGTTGAATACATCGTTATGTTCAGCAAAGGGGCAACCACGGCATCAGAAGTACAGCCATTTATACTCAAATATATAGTATCCAAACATGGTCATACCCATCAAATCTGTATCAGATCTGGTAATCAGTTACAGAAATGGTTAATATCAGAAAAACCTTTGTGTTTTTAACGTATTTTGAGATTTGTTTTAGACACTTCAAAGTGTTTTGTTGGTCCAAATGCCATAATTGTAGGTAATAGTGGAGAAAGTGCATGTCATAAGAGCGTATACTCACGCAGAGTCACTGGCACCAACATGGACTCCAGTCATGGTCTCCTTCCATTTTTCAAGAAGTCTTTAAAACACAGACTGATAAAAAAAATACATTTCTTTCCTTACATCTTCAAAGCATACTTTTCACAAATAGGCTAATTATTTAGTTTTGTACCTTTCATCTCACAAGAAGCAGAAAATGCTTCTAACCTCTTAATCCAGGGATACAGAACACGCCGCGTTTAATAGGCTATGGTAATTTCAGTGATGGCTTTGAATTGTTCTCCAGCTTCAAGGAAATCTGCAGCCGCCATTATCTCCACTCTGATCTTGCACAAGGTCTAATTCAACTTTCCATCCAACTCACTCAGGTAGCAAGGAGAGCGAGAGAGTTATGGATGTTTATAGTAAAGAAAAAACCCAGTTTGCACTACTCATGTCCGGATATGGCGCCATTATAAACGGCAATCAATCACGATTTGTTTCCACTCTCCTGGAGATGTCAGAGAGCCCAGAATCTCTGTGAAACAAAACCCTGGTCCTGATGACCTGGTGGGTCATGCGTTATTTTGGATAATATATCCCATCAGAAATGCTCAGAGGGAACCGCGCTTGGCAAGAATTCGCCGGGAGCTCGAAGAGGTTTGCTGTGGACAAACAATCTCTTAACAGTTGGTGAAGTGGTCCGCAGAGAAGACCCCTTTATTAAAACCACTTGTCCAACATTGTCTGTCCTCTCTCTCCCCTATGGTCCGCAGAGAGGACAGTGATCCCCTTTATTAAAACCACTTGTCCAACATTGTCTGTCCTCTCTCTCCCCTGTGGTCCGCAGAGAGGACAGTGATCCCCTTTATTAAAACCACTTGTCCAACATTGTCTGTCCTCTCTCTCCCCTTGTTGGTTACGTGAGGCCAAGGTGCTTTGTGATGGTTTGCAGGCCCTCCTGTTTTGTTTTGTCTGACTCTATCTCGCTCTGTTTTTCTCTTTCCATGGGACTGCATATGATTTTGGGGGGAATCGAGGGGGATATGATCACATCCTTACTTCTCTCTCGCACAGTGCATTGAGGTTTGGCTGGCGTCCAGCTTTGTCTGCTTTTTCCCGGGCACATTCCCATCTCCGGCACGCTCAAATTCCTGTCTCCAGAGCGCATGCACTTTGCCGGGTCTGATGACTGCGGTTGGAAGATGAATTACTCTGCAGGCGTTTGTTTGACAGATGGAGCCGGTTGCAATTGTACACGTGTTAAAATAACCTTACTGCTGAGATCACTTTGACCTTTCCTGTTGTGTTTGCTTGTGTTGTGTAAAGACAGAGCAGAGCTTGCATTGTCTTTGACCGGCTGAACCAGTTCTTCAGCTCGCCATACATCTGGAACCATGTGTCTATGATGTTATATCTAAACATTTGAAACAACCACAAGGAGAGGTAGAGAAGGAAGTTGGGATTAAGATAAATAGCAAAGGTCTTTGTCTGCATATCTTGAGAGTTGCAGGACATTCTTTTTATTGAATATGGCATTTTGTCACCCACTTTTTCTCTTACACAGATGTGTGTGAATCGAACCATACGGTTTTCAGATTAAGCAAGGCAAACACAGTCATGGGTCTGGGCTTTTTCTAGACAGTCAGTAATCCATTTTCAAAGTTGAGAGGATGACAGATTTCTCATTACAATACAGCACTTTTCCGCATAGTATGACTTTCCGATGTGCAGGGATGTAGTCCGAAGCCGCTGGGAGTTTATTTCTTTGTTGAAGCAGTCCAAAGGGAATGAGTTTGGACGTCCTTTCTGATCTGCTAGGGTGCGGTTCTTCAAATGTTTCGCGGTTGGAAGAGATGAAACCTCTCCATCTGCGTCTAAGAAGGTCCAACGATGACTCCCCTGTTCCCTTCAGAGAAGCACAGCAGTGTGTTTTTCTGCTTCTGTTAGAATACTCTGCAACCAACCTTCAACTCGGTCAAGGTCCTCACGTTACACAAGGCCCCAGCTGAGCATTGGACCAATGTAACCTTAGATAACCATGTCTTTGTAAACAAACAGCACATCATACCTCTGATTGGATTAGATTTGGTTGTATATTATTCATATGTTGAATCAGCACGTTTTAAAAGCTTTCAGTGTTGACTCTGTTTTATGGCATTGCAAAAATTCCTATGTGCCATTAGGTTGTTTATACTGTGCCAAAGCCTGAGTAACTCTTTTTAACAGCACATGATTCTGCCTTTGGCTTCATGGAAAGGTGTTATATTTGGAATAGGCTTCTGATCCCAGTTTTTTTTTGACACATTTGTTCCAACGGGCTCATGTGCTCATCGGTAAAAAATTGATGAAGTGGAATCGTTCAATCTCAGAGGCCGACTGTAACGAGAGCTGGAAGTCGGTGCTTCCCCCAACCCTTGACCCTAAGTCGTCAACAGCATCTAATGAGACATTTAAACATTTTTGAAATGATTGTTTCCTGCAATGGGCGCACCCTGCTCCCCTTTTTACGGACAGATGAGCTCAACATTTTACAGGCCAACTGTGCATCGGTTGCACTCAGAGTTCACATTTATTTCTGCTTTGGAAGAAATGTTTAGAGCTAATGATGTGAGTTTCAGCCTTTGCCCTCAGACTATAACTGTGTTCAATGGAGCAAGCAGGCACTGTATTACTCATCTGTAATGTAAACCATTCCTCTCTTCATTAATCCCACTTTCTACCGGTTATTAGAAATAAGTGAATGGGTAACTGACAGAATATGTGCACGGCCTACATGGGATTGTCCTCAAATAAAAGATCTCTTGCTTCTGCTGCAACTTTTCTTCCATCTATTTGTCTGACTGTACGTCTGAGGTTTTGGCAGAACGTATGAGAAGTTTTATTGGGAAACATGAAAACCTGTGCTACTTCCACTTTCTAGATTTTGGGGAAACATTTTTGTTCTCACGGACGCAGGTAATGCTTTTACCTTCAGTTGTAACCAGAACTGTTTCTGTTTCTAACTCCAGATATTCAAATGTTGTGGGATGAAAGAATCATTTTTGGTATATTCTGTTACTTTTGAGGTAAGTGTCTCTTTGATGTCTGCTTTGCTTCCACAAGCAAGTCTTTCTAAAGATGGAGATGGCTACATGTAGCATGTTAGTAATACAACGTGGGAAGGATGCGGCAAGAATTAGTTACTTTTTAAAGGTCAGTTTACCCAAATTACAAAAACATACAACCAGCCCTCGCCACACAGATACTTTTGGTGTCATCTGCCAATACTCCTGCTTCCACCCCCATTCTGTGGAGGTTAATGTGATGTCCTATGCCCCTCACAGCAATACAAATGACATTAAAGAAACTTAAAAGCAGCATATCTTTTCAGAATCGATGTTTTGGTTACCTTTTGGTCATAATCATCTGCCTTAAAGGTGGGGTAGGTACATTTGAGAAACCGGCTCAAGATACACTTTTTGTTATATTCCATGGAATGCTCTTAACATCCGATAGCAATGAATATCTGAAGTGCTTTGACAAAAAATCCATAAAAAATATCATCTGTGGAAGCCGTGGCGCTGTGAAAAGCACGACCAACCATCTGAGCTAAAGTAACTGGATGGCCTATCTGCCTGTCAGCCTTCCATCTGGGCACAAACTTATCTCGTGCCCTCATTGGTCATGTGCGCGTTCGTGTGTGTTGGAGGAGGGGCTCTGTGAGGAAGTGGCAGATTTTTCTAATTCTAGCGCACTTGAGCTGGTCTCTCCAAAATTACATACCCCACCTTTAACAGTTTTCAAATGGACTATTTCTTAGTGGGAAGTAAAGTCAGGGAAAATCTCTTACAACTGGGGCATTTTTACCAGAAGACAAGTTTCTGCTGATTTTTTCAAGTGTATGCTTTGAGCACAACACAAATAAAAAACATTCTACTAATTTATATTGGGTTCACAGCAGAAGTAGAAGATATCTCAAGACCTTGGGAACATTAGTACAAAATTATGTGCATGGCTAAATACTACGGAGGTTGGGAAAAATATATATGGCTGAAGTGGGTCTTTAAATTCGAATTATATGAGTGAAATGCCTACATGATTACATCAGATATCTAAGTGATCCCACCTGTCAGTCCTGCGTTTATCATATATGCTCTGGGAATATTGTGACAAGATGAATTATCGCTGCTGGGTTCGAGGTCCAGTCTCAACCTCTTGGACAAATACCTTCCATCACTTAAGGTCTCATAATCGTCAGCGCTCAGGAACCACTTGACGCGTGAATCATTCATACCTGCCCATAAATAATAAAACCCTGGCAGCCAGTTAGCAGCACCTGCAACTTGAAACAGTAGTTTGTGAAACACAATCTTTCACCTTGTAAACTAATGTGTTTCACCTGCCGGGGCATCTGGCTCGGCCACAGACAGGTAGAGAGAACAAAACCTCTCTTCCTTCTTCTCTCAGCCTCCCCCCCTGACCTTGCTTCCTCTTCCTCCACTGAATATTTTTCACCAAAGCTCTCTGATATATTCGTGTCCCGTGGGAGCCTGGGTAATGCAAACTGGAAGCATGAGGCGTAATTATTTCTCAAAACTGCACTTCTACCCTAATTAGTTCTCTCCTCAGAAGTGGGCCTTGCATTATTTACACATCAAGGGGACACACAGGGCGGGAGATAAATATTCATTGTTTGTTGACTTTGCCCCGGTCCCTCGGCTCAAGTTGAGTCGCGAGCCGCTGTCACTGTGGCTTGTTTATGAGCCTCTTGCATCGTTGGTGCCCAGGACATAATCCGGTTTGTTCTTCTGTAATTATCTCCGCTCATGCAGACACCAACTCGGAGTCACTTTAATAAGTGGACAACATCCTCGTCCTGGCACCAGCAGAACAGACGAGTGTTCTGTGATGATTTGTTGTAATTGCGGCCATACGGAAACTTGCCCCGCTGCCGTCTGTGTCATAGCTGTACACAGCAAGGAGCATCTTTTATTCAGCCAGACTCTGACACCATTTGAGCTGCGTCTCCCTCAAGCTTTTTGTTCTGGGTCATCTTTAATGAACTGAGCTTTTCGGAAAAAGTGTTCTGTGGCAGCTGTTACGAATAGTTTCCTGCTACAGTTTGTGGCGACATGCAAAGTCTGCTTTTCCTGTCAATGGCCGGGTATGAATAGGCCGCTGTATCTGACCCCCCACCTTGGTGCTCGTACAGCCTTGAGGCCTATTGTCTGCTCTATAAATGCCTGCTGGGAAACTTTTGTTGCCTCCAAAAGCTGCACCCATTGTACACTTTTGACAACTGTTCTTTTCCCATTTCCTATCTCATCTCACTGACACGTAGCTTCATCTGTGCGGGTTTCAGGGGTTTGTGAAAGAGAGGTTGAAGCATCTTGTGATGCCGACTCAAGAATTACCATAATCACTGTCAACATTAATGGAGATCTTATCGCTGGAGAATTCAAACACGGCTTTTCCATATTTATAGAGTCAATAAACAGAGAACGTGGAGAAAAATGTCTGTTATGATTCAAAAGTGAGCGATGTTTTCTGGCTTTGAAATGCATATTTAGGTCAGCGGATGATGGAGGGGACTGCAGTTTAAGTTGTGGGATATGATTGGAAATGTAATATTGCCACACTAGACAGAGAACATCTGAAACCGTAAATGTCTCACTCTCACTGTCTCCAGGGTTTCCACTTTCCGTCAGACATTTGCTTGGCTGGGCTTGTGTTACTGATTAACTGTCTTCCTTCACTGTAGGTGGATGCTTGAGTCCATTTGAGACAACATATATTTGATGTACAAATGATTGCACTTTGTTTAAAGCTAATGCTCTTCTAGTAAGAGGGGATAAAGCCAGTCACACTTCTCATAAAGACCTTGCTTTGCTGCATCGGGGCATTGTCCTGGTCAAATGGCCTTCCCCAATGTGGTCCCACAAGGCTGGAAACTCTCTATTGTCTAAGTGATGCTGTAGTATTAACATTTCCTTCAATTGAACTATAGCTCCTACAATTATGAACAACAGAAAAGGCTTTCCAAATACCTTGTAGTATTTCCCTGAAGCTATGCTGGTGATGAACGATTCTCCAAGTGTTGTGGAAAAACCGTTGGGGATCCTTAAGGTGGCTCACATGGTCTTTTTGTAAAATGAGGAAAAGTTAAATGTCACTTTGATTTACTGAAATGACATAATTTATATAAACAATGTGTCTAATCATAGGTTTGACTCTGACCGCTCTTGCGTCTCTCTTACATTTAGGTTATCAGAACAAGTCTCACTATATGGCACAAAGTGTATCCACATGGGGGGTCTGTGGTCAACAGTAATGTGTGTTTATTTTTCCCTCAAAGACATGAAAGTGAAAATCCCTGAGCTGCAGTTAGTTTGCTCTACGGTTACGCTTACTGTAAATCTCTACGGAAAGGAGCCTCAAGTGAATTTGTAAATTGTAAATTCTGCGTGAGCTCCAGTGACGAGGGTAAATGAGTTCCACCATAGACCCGTTATGCATTTGTCTAGATATGTTAGTTTATGTTGGTTTATGTTGGCTTTGTATATGGAGCGGTACTAATGCTCCTTTTATACTACAGTGCCATCAACAAACAAAAGATCCTGTTTCTCAGCTTTCTTCTCTATTGCATTTATCTTAAACTAAATGAGTTTAGATATGTGTTTAAAAGGCAGCTTATCACCTCCAGTCACATGAATGCAATAGAGTTTGGACAGAGATAGCAGTGACTGCTTATCTTTAAGATTATCAGGTGTTTCTTTTACTCCATTTTTATTACATTTAGCTACTTCCTGATCTCGGGAGTTAAACAAACTCAATTACTGAGGAATTTGAGCATCAACACTGATTATTCAATTCTAAGAAAACAGGTAGGAAGAAGTGGATAAATTAGCTTCCTGACGAGCTAGCTCAGCCGGTGTGCAGTCAGAGGCCATTCCTCAATGTCGAGTAAAGCTGCTCCAGAGCCACTATTTCAAGCATACTACATTATACACACATGCATTTCCAAACATTTGGACTACCTATGTTGCAAATGTATTATCTTTTCAATTTACACACGGCATCTATTGCACGTCTGTCCGTCCTGGGAGAGGGATCCCTCCTCTGTTGCTCTCCCTGAGGTTTCTCCCATGTTCCCTTTAAACTGTGGGTTTTCTTCGGAAGTTTTTCCTTGTACGATGTGAGGGTCTAAGGACAGAGGGTCTAAGGACAGAGGGTCTAAGGACAGAGGGTCTAAGGACAGAGGGTCTAAGGACAGATGGAGTCGTATTGTCATACTGATATTCTGTACAAACTGTGAAGACCACTGAGAGAAATGTAACATTCGTGATATTGGGCTTTATAAATAAACATTGATTGATTGACTACGTCATCGAGTGCCGCCGAAGGACTGTTCCAATGTCCAGCATACTTGGAGCCCTGCGTACTTCGTAGCGAGACATTTCGAGGCTGCACATGTGTAGACTCCGCGGTCTCAAAATCCCCACAATGCTTTGCGCACGGACCAATTTCCCCAAATCTGTGGTGGAAAATGTAAGGCGGGGCCTCTCATATGACGCACACCTGCACACTTGCTCGCCTGTTGCACTCTTCGTTTTCCGAATGCCAGGAAGTAGTCTTGCCTCGCTTCTGAAGCAAGACGCTCGGAAGACATGTGCTACCAAGCAAGCGTACTCGACATTGAGAAACACCCAGAGGCTGCAATGACAAAATTAGCGTTGTTAACTTTATCGAAATTACTTTTACTTTTAGCTGCAGCTTCTATGGTTTAACAAACTCAATGAATGAGGTTTTTAAGGCAGCTACATTTATTTTTGGAATGACAGGAAAGTGGAAAATAGGGTAATTAGCTTTGGCTAATCACTGCAGTTTAGTTTCTACCTCTCTTTTCTTGCAATTGCTATTTTGATTTTGACCAAAATGCTATGGCAGAACACATAGACACATCAACACATCAATCAAAAGACACATGTACTGTGTTATAGCTTTGAAATGCAGACTATAGCCTTTTGAGTCCAAATAAATGAACTTAGGGAAAAGTAATGTTTCAGTCCCTTCAGTTTCTGACCCTTCAAGTCATATACCACACTTCATTATTTCACAGCTTTCCCTCTCCAGCCTCTCTGGAGTCTGAGAATGATAACTTCTTGTGCAGCTTCTTCTTCATCATCTGAAATCCAAGAAGATGGACATGTTTTTTTGTTTTTCTTTGCAGCGATCTTAACAGCTGTAGAAGGCCGAGTTTGGCAGAGCTCTAACGGAAACTGTGGTTGTTTGTTCTTGCTCTGCAGGTGGAGATCACGCTCCAGGACGTCAACGACAACCCTCCTGTTTTCCCTAACGACATTCTCGATGTGACCATTGAGGAGAACGTTGGAGATGGCTTCAAGATAATGCAGCTAACAGCCACGGATGCAGACAAGGTAATGGCTCCCTCCGTTTCTTTTCCGTCTGACAGTGTTTTTATACTTTGTGCCCGTTTTCCACTCCGCTGCCTTCTGAATAGATATCCTGGGAGTGATTCAAATAGAAAATAAGCTCTACATTTTTGTTCTGCCAGTGTCGAAACCGCTATAGATTCGAATGGAATGTTACGGCCAACGCCGCTGCCAATAATGAAATTACGCTTGGTCAACATTTAATATCTTTACGTTGGACCACATTGATGCCAAAGGAGCTGTAGCTACTCAGGGCAGATTGAAACAACATTGAGAGCATTCTAGGGATAATGGGAATGTAGCGCATATGAACTTTAGATTCAAGATGCAAAGCTTTATTGGCCTGTGTACATAGCTTCAGTGTAGATATGGCAATGACACACTTAAGTCACAGGCTCCTCCAACAGTGCAACATGAATATATATAGGACATAACACAAATTAAACCAGTACAAATGGTGAAAGAGAATGACATTTACAAGCGGTACATTGTGGGTTTTTCATTAAGAGGTGTTTAGAAGTGCTAAGACAAACATATTGCGAAATACACATACAGAATAGGAGTGAAATAATAGTTTAATTCATGAATGAATTGATGGTGGGAATCAACAGTTTTGATAATCCATTAGAGCCTATTTGTCAAAGCAAACACACCTACTGTTTTTTGCCAATGGTCTTAATTAAAGACGTCGCCTTGGACTCTGGGTTTGTTCAGGCATCACACTTTTCAGACTTAACAGTTCATAACTTATTCAGAAAACACTACTTTACTTTTCCTTCCAACACAGTGGCACAAAGTGGCCGCGACAGCCTTACAGAGCAACACAAACAAAAACACCTCTTCGAAGCAATCTGTCGTCATACAGTTTTCTTTTATGGACTCACTCACACAGAAATGTCCTTTTCTGTCTCGTGTTGACGTTATCTGAGACACGTGGAGGCCACTGGTGTCACACAGCCTGAAGGAGAGCGGACAGCGATTGATTTGATAGTCCCTCCGCGGCCTCCGTAGTTCATATTACATCACCGGGATCACTCTCGATTAGTTAAAGGCTCCATCTTTAGCTGCATTGGGCAGGTTATGGACATTAAATCCTGCAGTGAGTCAAACGCAGGCCCAGTCGGCATCTCCGAGGTCTGCGGTGCCTCACCCAAGCCAAAGGACACAGTGGAAGAGAATGGAAAAAGTCAGGTCATAGAGGGGAGAGAGATTACAAAGAGTGAGAATGAACTCAAATGTGATGTTTAACTTATGAGGCCGCACGTCTTTTATTGCACAGCTGTTACCCTCACCCCCGCCTCTCAGCTCGGATTGTGAGAAAGGTTTTACAAAGTCTCACTTCTGGTCATTTTCTTTCGTCGGAATACTATGTTGACCGTAAATCTAAGGACGTTATTTGATTATTTTCACAGTGTCGATGTTAACTGCAGATGGTCTTGAAATAAAATGTACTGTTGTTCCAACTTGCAGAGGAGCCTTTTTAGGCTTACAGATTCTAGAGATGTTTACTCCAAACTTCAGGTCTGCATGAATAGGCTGCTAAATAAAAGCCCGTACTTCATTCCAGCTCTCACTTGGAGCCAGATACGAGGCCAGCCAAGTCTTTGCCCACATCCTAACGCAGGAAACTTAAGTTGCGCTGACACTAAGCGCACAGAACGCACTGGAGCCCTCGTTGAGAAAGCCACATGTGTGAGCCTGGGCAGAGTAGCCAAGAGTGCAAGCTGTTGGCCAGCTGACGGCTGAATTCAGACATCATAATGATCCCTCCCAATTTAACAGTGCTACATGTGGGATTCATGTGTGAGGGTATTAAAATGCTGTTTCTTACGCATCCGTTTTTTTCCGCTATGCCCATTCCCACCCCGAAAAGAAGAAAGAGAGTTCAGTAGGGTTGAAAGAAAATCGATAAAAAACGTTTGTCTGATGCAGCGAGGCCTCTCTGCAAATGTTTCTCACCTCGTTTGAGGAAAAAAATCCGCCTTTGGAAAGACTTTGTTGTTTTATTAGAATTCTGACCTAATGTGGAAAATATGTCACAGGTAAAAAAAAAACTTCTTTATAGAGAAAAGTGCAACAATGGTTGTTTTAGGAGTGGTCTCTAAAAGTCAGCTTATCCTCAAATGAACAGTAATGTGTTCCAGAGGCTTACACAACCTCTGCGAGTATATTTTTTGTTTTTAACGTGTTGAAAACAGATTTGCAAAGCAGCAGTGCGTCCGGTCGGTGCATCTAACCCTTTTAAAGGCTTTCTATCTGAGCTCTCAGTGACAACACGTTGCTTGTTTTTCAGCTTGTCTGTATTATGATTGGCCTGACTTCTCGGTACTGTTGCATACAGGAAGCTCACTATCCCCGCCGGCGCTGTCTGCTTCGCACCTCTCACTTCTCACTGCTTTCTCCCAAAAACCACTCATCTGCTAAATGAGTTTCCTCCTGCTCCCGTCTGGTACAATGCTCCCTGGGACGCTACTGTTTAATTGGTCAGCCCCCCCTTCCCAAACAACCAAAGCTGTAAAGTAGTCAAACCCTTCAGTCAAGGTCAAGAGGGCAACCAGTGTGCAAGTGTATGAGTTTGAGAGATCTTAAAGGTCCCCTATTATACTGTTTTCATCAATATATTATAGGTCTCAGATATATACAGAACCTGTCTCTGATTGGCTGAAACACCAAACAGATCATTGCAGCATTACCCATAATCCCCTCTGTTTCAGCCCTGTTTCCAAAGTGCTGATTCTCTGTCTGTTACTTTAGATGAAAATAAGGAGCCCCTCCCCACGCCCCTCTGAGAGACATTTGGTTAAAAAGAACACGATGGTGCTCTAGGAGGAGATTCAGGTGATAAGGTGGGGGGTTACCTTGGTTGCTGATTGGCTAATGGTTACACAAACATCGTTATGACATCATAAAGTGGCCACAATCTGATCAGCTCATTTTCAGACAGATTTTTATAGAAATGGATCAGAAGAATCTTTTTTCCTCAAACGTTCAGAGTCTCTTTCCACAGAGGGGACACATGTTGATGTAGAATGAAGAAGAGGATTTTGTATAATAGGTGATCTTTAATGCATGTACAAGTGTGTGTGTGTTGGACTGTGGCCGATCTGGACCTCCTGCTCTCCCACCTCCCTTTGCTCTGCCTTTGAACCCTATCAGAAAATTAATTGGCAAACTGCGGGTGTTGGGTTCCGGACTTCGGCCCAGGTGGCTGATGGGATTGCCAGATCTGGAGCCACTGATTGATGACAGCAGGATCTTTAGATGAGCGGTGCCTCTGCTCCGTCCTTTTACTGAGCCTGGATGTCTGACCGGGTCTCTGGAATGAGAGGCCGGGTCAAGGATACGGAGGTTTTATCCGTCATAAAAACAAGCCTCGGGAAAGAGATAAGAGCCAGCACGAACTGGGCCTTTCGATATTGACTTCTATTAAAGTCTTTGGCGAGCGAACTCCGTGTCTAGACATGTTGGCGCATTGACATTTACAGTATGCACGAGGTCTGTTGAACATGGAGGAGGAAAAAAAGGTAGCTTTGTGACAGACAGAATCTAACTTGAATCCGGTCTGTTACATCAACAAATCAAGTCAAATAATGAAATATCTACCGTTAAATTTATTATTTTTCTAACTTTTTTGTCACCTTTTATCTAGCAGCATGTAGAACGTTCACTGATTGTTAATGCAGTCAAAAGTTATATGAACCGGCAATACCGGTGTCCTTCAATAAGACAACATTTCTGACAACAAGTACTGCTTTGGTATATTGGGGTCATATTTTGTAGCTCAGTCCAGGGACTTGACTTGGGAACCAAAGGAGTCGCCAGTTCAAGGTCCCAGTCAGGCTAAATACAGACTGAGGGTGTTTCTCAATGTCGAGGCCGCTTGCTTGGTAGCACATGTCTTCCGAGTCACTTGCTTCAGAAGCGAGGCAAGAATCCTTCCTCGGAAAACAAAGAATTGTGGAACAGGCTAACAGATGTGCGTCATATGCGAGGCCCCGCCTTAAATGGAGCGCGATTTCCGCCAAAGACTTGTAAATTGGTCCATGCGCAAAGCATTGTGGGGATTTTAAGACCGCGGAGTCTACACAAATTGAAATTTCCCGCTACGAAGTATGCTTGAAATAGTGGCTCTGGAGCAGCCTTCCTCGACATTGAGAAACACCCTGAGTTCACCTTCTGGGCACTACCAAGCATTGGTTCATGTGTGTATTTTTGACCTATGTGTGTATGAAATAAATACACTGAGTGAAAGATTGAATTTCCCCTCAAGGATTGATAAAAGTACATCTTCCTGTCTTTCTATAACAATCTAGATGTCTACAGTGTACATCATAAAAATAAGCTTTAATTTAAACACTTTACACGAGGAGGTGCTAGCGTCAGAAGTGCAAAGAGGCTAAGTAGTGACTAGCAGCGCAACGACAGGGACTTTAATACAGCATGACAAACTTGAATTTCATGCTAATATGCTCAAAATAGTGTCTTTCCATAGAAAACTGTGCAATTGTTCACGAGAGGTTGATTGTGTAAATTGCATGGTGAGTGTTACCACTACATGCCTTAGAGCTAGAGATTAAATTCAGTGACAGCTAGTAATGTTGTCCAACATTGCATACAGTTAATGTAAAATATAGCTTGTTATTTGACCACCATTGTCTACGAGGCAGTAAATGTGTCAAGATGTAGATAAAGCATTAGCTTAATGCAGCGCCTCCCCATATAAGCTTCCCATTGTCCTGGCAGGATCAAAAAGCATCACACAAACACCAGGCATGGCTGAAAGGGTCTCTTTTAGCTTAGCCAGCTGTAACCAGAGCTCCATCGCACTGAATAGCAGTAGCTTTTTGATGTTGCTTTTTCTTTTTGGCAGAAGACACAGAGTGAGACAGTTGTCTGATCTCTTATTGTCCCTGGCACAAATATAAATGTCAAGCGCTGTCATCAGACTCATTCAGTTGTCATATCCCATTCAGTCCCGCTCTCCTATTCCAAAGCCTCTCGCTATAGCCATCACATGTGTCACGGCGCTTGTAGTTGTCTGAGGGAACAGGGGATCTATTAGTTGCATTTATAGAGGAACACTATAGCTCACAGAAGTTCAAAGACTGAGAGCGAGACTCACCAGAACGTCGCCATTCATCCGCTGCTTTTATTTCTCTGGCTGGTGCGACCTGACCTCTTTTTGATTTGGATGAAGCATGTTATTACAGATTATGTGCTTCAAGTGAAAGCACAGTGGCTGCTCTGCTAACATCTCCATTATATCAAGAATGTGGTGCCTCAGACTGCCAGAAGTCATATTTTATGAAAACAAGAGATCTTCCAATGTACTGACACACTCTCAGCCTTTGTCCCGTGAAACACAATGGTTTTAAGAATACTGTGAAATCCAATATCTATTTTTCTAGATATGATCTTCTTTCAAAAATATATTGACACAAGTATTTGTATTCAATTTTTATGTGGAAACTGAGTTTTCTTTCAATTTCAAATCATAATTGAAGTTGACTCTTTTCTGTATAACAATATACAGAAAAGAGTAGGTGTGTCACAAACGAGCTGAGGACCAAAATGCAGAACACGGGAAACCAGAGATAGTCTCGGTAGGAGACAACACGGCAGATACTAGGCAAAGGGCTGGTCGGGGACAGGCGAGGGTTCCAGGAGAAAGCAGGACGGGAGTCGCAGGTACAGAACGGGTCAGGGAGCAGGCGAGGCAGGCTGGTCAAGGACAGGCAGGGTCGAAACCGGGAGAGCAATCCGAAGGGTAATGCGGGAAAGACTGGCATGCTGCAAAGTACGATCTGGCACCGAGGTGAAAGTGAAGTGGGCCTAAATACTAATGGAGCTGATGGGTGTAACAGAGTGAGAGAGAGACAGGGTGTGACTACCAGGTGACTAAGGAATGTTAATGCAGAAAATAGGTGAGCGAGAAAGCAGACTGTGACAAGGTGATGGTTTGAATATCCTACGTATAATGTTCAACATGTTACAAACTAATGTATTTTTCAAAGAAGAAAACAAACAACCAGTTGCATCCCCACCTTCACATCAAAAATCCGGAATAAAGCGGAAATAAATTACAATTAGAGTGTTTTCTTTTTAATATTAGACAATCATAAAGTTGTGAGTTGGTTTCATGTTTGTTCACATCAGCAGTATAACTCCTTTACATCCGTTTTCTCTTTCCTCTCCTGTCGTTGTCACGCTTGTATGTATGTAGTGTCTCCTTGACGAAGGGTTTCATTCATGCTAGAGGAGTACAGAAGGTGGTCTGATCTGAAGACATGACACGCTAACATCTGTGCTAAAGTGATTTCCTTCCAGATAGAGTTCCTTTGATACCTATAATCACTATGCTCTTCCTCTCTGGAGCCAGGGTTCAGAAGAGTACAACAAACTTACTGGCCCCTTTTTTCACTCTAAACCCTGGGAACAAGTTCAGCAAATATTGACCTAACATTTGGTCTCGGTTTTTGATTGCGATGAGCTAATCCATTCGAAACAATGACCGCGTAAACACAAATGTTGATTCCAAAATGTGAGGTTTGGTGCCGTAAACAGGCAGAATAAATACACTTGAATCGAGGTTACTTTATTTGCATTTTCAAACTATAATCTTACTATGTCTTCCTAACCTCAGGGTCCCAATGCTCTTGTGACGTACACCATCATCAGCGGGGCGGACGACAGCTTTCGCATTGACCCTGAGTCCGGAGACCTGATCGCCACAAAGAAGCTGGATCGGGAACGCCGCTCTAAGTATTCCCTTCTGGTCCGTGCTGACGATGGGAAACAGTCGTCCGACATGAGGCTGAACATCACGGTGAAGGACCTCAACGACCACACGCCCAAGTTCTCCCGCGCAACGTATTCTTTTGATATCCCAGAAGACATGGCGTCAGGTGAGTGTCATTCAAAGTAGCATCCTGTTATGGCACATTTCCACTGTAGCCCCATTTAAGCGTCCCTAAGCGTCCTCGCTCAGGCCTCGGGCTGCCTCGCTGGCCGTCCGAGGCTGTGGCGCATTTCCATTACAGTTTAGGACCTGGGGTAGCAACGCAGTGTAGGTGGGGCGATCTGTGCAGAGACATCCTGGAACACTTACACATTTCGAGTTGTTCCGTCGAGCTCCCGCTGGATTGTATCATCCCCAATGAGATGTAGGAACGTCGTCACCTCCTCGGTCGACCACGGTGTGCTTTTCTTTGACGTTGCCATTTTTGTAGCTCCTCCGTTTACAAAAATGCTGTGTATAAAAATGCTGCAACCTTGCTTCTAGATATATATGCTACGCTGGGGATGATTTCGCACGCGATCTCGTGACGATTCTCTCTGACCAATCAACAGTCGAGAGTGTTGACGTCAATAGTTCAGCCCTGGCCCTGGCCTGATAGAACCACGATTTTATGGGGCCGGAAAAAGAGGGAAAAAGTACCCGCTAGCCGGTGCTATGCTATATGGAAAGGCCACCAAAAACTGTCCTGGCCGCTTGAGGAAATGCAGTGGAAATGCGCCATTAGTAAGTCAAACAAACCAGAATCGAATAATGTAGACAGGCAATGTTTCGTCTTCTGCAAAAGTCCTTAGAGTGAACTTAGATAGCTCTGTTAAGGTCATCAAGAACTCAAATGATCTGAGCGGCTTCTGAGTAGAAGTTTATAAGAAAAATGTTTTATAGGAATATTTTCTATGACAGTGGTAGCTCTCCCAAATCCTCTTTATCTTCCGTGAGGGTAACATTAAGAGTTTATTAGGTCAAAGGGACATTAACTGATATTTGATTTATATGGAAACCTATCAGCGACCAGCAAGATTTACAATAATACTGACAACTTCCTGGCACCGCTTAAATCACAAGAAAGAGGAAAATATGTTTGGAAAATCCAACAGGAGTTCAAGTGAGGACTTAATTTACGATATATGTACCTTTAATACTAAAAAACACCTAATCATGGCTGTTATTGCATCATTTTTAAAGGGCATCAGTTTAATAACAATCACTGGAAGGGTTTCGGTTCAGTGAAAAAGCAATACTGGTGGAAACAGTTGCAATAATAAAGTCGCCTGTAGATATATTAAAGTGTAACTTCTCGTCTCTGTGGTACAACTCTCGCAGGCTCCATTGTGGCGGCTATTCTGGCCAGCGACTCCGACTCAGGGGTGAACGGGGAGGTCACCTACTCGCTGGAAGATGACGACGAAGACGAGACTTTCCGCCTGAACCCGGTGACCGGAGTCTTCAACGTGACGCGTCCGCTGGACTACGAGACCCAGCGGTTCTATATCCTGACGGCAAAGGCTCGGGACGGCGGGGGGCAGGCCAGCACGGTCAGGGTGTATTTCAACGTCCTGGATGTGAATGACAACCCGCCCGTCTTCAACACGAGCTCTTACAGCTCGTCTGTCTCCGAGAGTCTGCCGCCCGGATCCAGCATCGTCACTGTGGGGGCCAGTGATGATGATGATGGTGAGTTCATTACATTTTACTTTATTATTTGCCCCTTTTGTTTGTTTGTTTGTTCACCATGTAAAGCAGCCTTGGGTCCCTTGAAATGCACTATACAAATGTAATCTATTATTATTATTAAATAAGGCGATTAGTTAATTAGTCAATTCAAAGATCAATACTGGAGTGAAAACAAAACTTTGTAACTTTACATTACATTACATTTAGCTGACGCTTTTATCCAAAGCGACTTACAATAAGTACATACGACCAGGAAGACACAACCCTGAAGAAAACAGAATCAAAAAAGTACATCAGATTTCATAGAGCCAAACATTTCAAGTGCTACTCAACTGGCTTTAGGTAAGCCAGTCCTTTATTAGTATATAAGTGCTTTGTTAGTAATTCTATCGCTCGAAGTGGAGTCGAAAGAGATGAGTTTTCAGTCTGCGCCGGAAGATGTGTAAGCTTTCTGCTGTCCTGATGTCAATGGGGAGCTCATTCCACCATCTTGGAGCCAGGATAGCAAACCCACGTGTTTTTGCTGATGGGAACTTGGGTCCCTTTACGATTACTTACTTACTTATTCCTCTGAAATCAGAAATCCTTTTGTTCGTGCCACATTTCGAGTGTTACAGCAAAGGGGACAGTGCAGATAGAAGGCAACATAAAAATAAGTAGAATAATATATTAATAAAACAGGAAAGCACACAATTACAAAATAAAATAATAATTACAGATCCAGGGTAGAAGAGTTAATAGCGGCTATATCAAAGATAAATACGCATTAAAGTGTTGCTATGAGGATATTTCAAGGTAAGGGATTTCAAGAAAGCTCATTTTTTAAAATACTACAAAAAACAGAAAACTAAATTTTTTGGAAAATGCATTCTTTGTAAAATAATTGTAAACTATACGTAAAAAGAATCTCAGAAAATAAATAGAAGATACAATTTTCCACTTTTGATTTTCTCATGGCTTATTTTCTTATTTTCTTATTTTGTCTCAGGAAAGTAAAAATGTGCAACTTAAAAATATGTTTCTGTTTTATTTCCTAATTTGACAACTTGACAATGGTTACACATCAAACTCTAAAACAAATCACCACATGTTGGCACTGATTTGACTCCATACAGGTTTTCAGATGACTTTTTCTTGTGATTTAACCTCCAATAACAAATGTTTTTTTTAAATATAAACTAGAACCAGAAACAGTTGGCAAATACTTTAATGTGTACTTAGATCCCAGATAAATCAAGTATCCTGGAGACGTCCGGATATTTAAAGAAAACAGTTCTTTGAGGATGTTTGAAGCAGTAATGTACTCCCAAACTGTATAAATCAATGGTTAGTGAGCCAAAGCAGATGTATTTATTGTGCGCCTGTCATTTTTTTTACGACAGTCAGTTACACAAACCTACATTTTATTTTTCGTTTTTATTTTGCGCCCTGCATGAGTGACTTGATGAAATACATCTTCACCGTGTGATTAAGTGGCCTGAGTTATTCCTGCGTCTCAGGTGGTGGGGTTTTTGTGTTTGTGAAGTGCCGTGTGGTATTTGAACAGTCACCGCTACTCTCCTCCGCTGTAATTACCGCTTCACCCAGACCTAATGTGGTTATTGTGACCTACATTCCTGGGAAATACGCTGCCTAGCTCTCCACCAGAGTCTGACTTCTTTCTCCACTATCCACATAATCGGACCACATCATCCTGTCAGATACATACTTGCCGCTTTCCACTGTCAAAATAAAACGCCGCCATTGTTAGCACTTCCTAAAGCCCTGACCCCAGACCCCCAGACTTTTGCATAGCCTCGACTCGGATGGAAGCAGCACTCGAGCTTTTGACAACGGATTACTTGTATACTGTAAATACACTCTGGAGTGTGGGAAGATGCCGGCGCTTTCCACATGAATACCCTGTTGAGTTGAATTACAGACGCTCAATTTAAGCTCATTTTAACCCCATTTTAACCCCCACTTCCAGGGGGAGGGCTGCAGATTACGCCCGATTTCAAGGATAGATAGAAAAACGTCACAACCACACTATCAGTTTAGGAAGTGGTTAGCCGTGGTGTTTCTCTATTGATAGCCATCTGTCATGCTACATGAATGGATTGTGTACTTGGAGAACAAGAGTAGCAGCCAGAGCTCTCGCTACTGAATGCACAATATGTGGAAATGCACGTTTGATAACGCATATAAGTGCCTTATTCATACCCATACAGAATATTGATCAATCACATCTCGAACAATGGATGGCTATATCAACATTCAACCTTTACTACATCCTCCTGTCTATTTGTTATCTGGCTATTATTTTATTCAAGGTCATACTCTTGGAGATTAATTTGTTGTTGGCACTGTGTGTGACAAGACAAGGTTTGTAGTAAATAATACATCCAAACTCTCAGCCTGAAAAGACCCCATATCTTATCTGCCAAAATAAAATGTTGTTTCCAGGTTTTATTTATTCTCCAGCCAGGGAGAGTAATGTGTTTAACCTTTGGAAACAAATACAAATGTAATTTAAAATCACAGTACATGTGTTGTCTGTGTTGTTTGTGTTTCGGTATCCTCTGGTACGAAGCACTTTGGACTGACAGTGGTGAATTTGCTGTGTTTAGTTTACTACAGACAATGTTTTTATAATCAAATGATTAACTCTTCTGGATCAAGCTTTTCAAATAAATACATTTGACAATTTGTAATCATACATGAATAAAAATTGACCTTTAAAGTCTTTTTTTGCTATTTCCTAAAATGTCATTGACAAAATGATCAATAGATTAATCAATACAACTATTAGGGACTTTGTCAACAATGAAAAAAATAAGTATCTTACCTACCAAAATGTGTAGCTGCTGTTATTGACTTTAAAGATGTTTATGTATCTTTATGATCGTCTTGTAATTCCCTTTCTGCTTCTTTTCCAGGCCCAAATGCTCAGCTCCTGTACAGAATAGCTTCTGGTGATCCCCAGAGCCACTTTGTCATCACCAAGGAAGGAGTCCTCCAAACCAAGAAGGCCTTGGACCGAGAAACCCAATCCTTCTACAACTTGGTGGTCACAGTCAACGACCTGGCCCCTCCCCCAATGACCCGCTTCACAAGCACCGCCCAGGTGTCCATCATCCTACTGGACATCAACGACTGCCCGCCCACCTTCACCTCTCAGAGGAAGACTTACATCCAGGAGAACACGCCGGTGGATACGGTGGTGTTCACTGCCAAGGCCACGGACGCTGACAGTGGACCCAACAGCTACGTCGAGTACTCCATGAAAGGACCTTTCGGGAACAAGTTCAGCATCGGCACGATCGACGGAGACGTCAGGTTGGTTGGGGAACTGGACCGCGAGGAGCTTTCTAACTACACCCTCACAGTTGTAGCTACAGATAAAGGCGAACCTGCTCTGTCTTCAACAATGGATGTCACTATGATGGTTCTGGACGTCAACGACAACACGCCGAGCTTCTCGCAGAATATCTACGACATCGAGATTGAGGAGAACACCTTGACTGGGACTGATGTCATCCAGGTGTTCGCCAGCGACGCAGACGAGGGAACCAACGGGCAAATCCGATTTTCCATCTCAGGAGGCAACACCAACTCTGACTTCAGGATTGATTCGGTTACAGGGATGATTTCTGTGGCCAAGCAGCTGGACCGCGAGGCGCGTTCATCGTATTCGCTGGTGGTCCAGGCCGCCGATCGAGGCAGCAGCCCGAGGGTGGACCGAGCGACCGTCAACATCGTTCTGTTGGACGTCAACGACTGCTCCCCTGTGTTTGAGCTCTCTCCTTACACCGTCAATGTTCTGGAGAACTCTGAGAACTTACCCCAGAAAATTCTGCAGGTCAGTTTGTTTGTTTTTGTCACAAAGATTAATTTAAATTAAAGCAGTTTGGATTTCAATAACATTCACAGACACTGGACTGCTTGAGTGAAAAGACGGCAGTGTTTTGAATGACAGTTCTATAACTCAAATAAGCTAATGCCTTAACTATATTTGTAGTAATACTAACTTAATAAGTGTAGGTATGTGAACGGTACCAGTGCTCTAAACCACTTACTGTAGCATGGTGGTCTGTGTTTTTCTAAATGCCCTGACAAATATGTGACTAGATTTATATAGAAATGATATATGACTGCAATTTGCTCTGCACAATTAGGGAGTTATAGTATTTCACCGATATATGAAACGGGCTAAATTGCGTGACAGGGCAATTAACGTCTCTAACGACTAAATGAGCCATATATGAAAAAATTGAGGGTAAAGGCAGATTTCCAGTGACGGCACAATTCCATTTTATTATCCTGTGTGTACCTTGTGAGGAAATTGGGGTACACTTATGTGGTGGGAAGGGGTCCAGACGTGGTGGGCTTTTGCCACATCAGAACACATCTGTACGCTAACCTGGCTATATGGCTGTCTGCGGCAGAGAGGGCTGAGGCATTTGGGCACACCAGTAAAACGCGGTAGGGGAAAAGTCAGACTGACATATAGATCTGTACTCCCTGATTTTACGGATTCCATGAAAGTCTGATTAGACAAAGTGAATAAGTAATGGTCTTCCTTCCCTTCACAATTACCTTCATGGTGCCGTCCAGCACCGTGATGGTAATTACCTGTAAATTGCTTCAATGGAAAGACTTAGGATTGGCGGTTGTAGTGGCTTACTGCCAGCTACTGTATATATGGTTGTGAGAATTGAGAAACATATTTTCTAGCAAGGAAAGTCAAACAAATGGCATTGAAGAAAAACAACAACAAAACTGCTGGAAATCTTAAAAATGTGATTGTTTTGAGTTGGATGAAATTGTGCCAACGCCATTGCTCTGGTTTCCAAGCAGCTCTTTCCAAAGATCATTGTCAACTAATCCACTGAAATATCAAGTCAAGACTTTATAAAGCCCAAAAGCACAAGTTTTGTATCCACTGATGGAAAGAAACTACGTGTATTGACGCAAAACCTGTACTTAAATATAATTTTGAGGTACTTTACGTCAAGTGAGACTATGGAGCCTTTCTTGGGTAGTTTAATAATCATACAGTCACCAACCAAAATTGTTTGCCAATATTAGCCAATGCTAGCCAACATAAACCGCTGGTCATACCAGGCCAAGCAAGGCTCTAGCCACAAACACCTGAGTGTGTGGAGTGTTTTAGTGCTATTTGAGACAACTTTTAAAATATAAAACAATGATTTGCCTGTCTTCTCTCAAACTAAGGCGACATAGTTTTGGTCTGAGTAAGGGTTACTTTTTGTTTTGTACTTGAAACAGAGAAGTAAAGTACGTCAAACTGTACTAAACTAGTATGCATGTTTCTTCTGCCACTGCTGCCATGCTTTGACTTTCCAACTCTTCTATTAAAGAGGCCATTTCATGCTTTTTGGAGTTTTCCCAATCTGTCCTCTTTATTTACCAAAGTCTGTTCTTCTAGGACTCAAGCACACAATCTCTAAAGAACCTGTTTTTGGGTTTTCCAGGTTGTTGCCAGAGACGACGACCAAAGTGCCAATGGCCAGCTAAGCTACATGCTAAGTGGTGGGAATGACGAGGGCGCGTTCAGTCTGTCGTCCAGCGGTCAGCTGAGACTCACCCAGACTCTGGACCGCGAGGCTCAGGGGAAATACATTCTGCTGATTACAGCCACTGACTCAGGTAAGACCACAGTGATACCATCTCGAAATGTTTGACGTTTTTACGGCAAAGATTCGTTTTTGTTCTCTGTGCAGTATTATGTTTCAGTTTTGTAGTGTTTCAAAGTCAGTTTGAGCTTGGTTTCTTTAAACATATGAGGATGATCTGATGTAAGCACTGTGTAATATGTCCTGACATCGACATTGTTTATTTTTTCAAGCAAAGCTAGATACATATTTTTGTAATCATCCAACAAAACCGAGCTGAAAAACAATATTTTCATAAACTAACAGCAATGTCAACAAACAGCATTTTGATTTCATATTGTGTGCAGTCCCCTTTTCGTGTGGTACAATAAGCTAAACAATCCTGGAGTTTTTAGCTTAACAAAACAGTGTTTTTTTTTTACCCATTCTCTAGAAGTCCTTTCAGCGAGTTCGATTGAACAGCATCCTCTGTTTATTTGGACATGGCGGCAGAGCTTGTTATAGCCAGATAAAAGGTTAACTTGTTATTGCATGGAGGCCAGTTAATGTGCAGTTAAAGGAGTACGTGCGTATCCCTGTTGCAGCCAAATCACATGGTTCACAGTTAAGTATATGTTTCTCCGAGCTGCTCTGGCACGGCCGTCATGGTCTGAGGGTGGTTCTGTTTCATTCCTGGACTGACCATGTGACCATTCATAACGCTGTGTATTTTTGACACTGCTCAGGCTTTGGTGAGAATTGGGACAATGTTGCATGAAAAATGTTAGATACTCCTACAGTATGTAAACACACTTCTGAGTGAGTTTCCACTGCATTTCTAGGGGAGGAAGTTCCATTATTTTGGTTAAGTATATTAATCAAACCTTTTCAAAGAAAGAGTGTATTCTCTTCATGTATTGTTGATATGTCCTTGCTTCATACAGAGGTTTGTGCCACATGGACAAAGTTTCCCAACATACTAATTAGGATTCGATCCCTTATACGCTTCAAGAGGAGTCCATATTTAGAGCCCTGACAACAATTCCAAAATATTTTGACTGCGCTTTTCAGTACAATGTTGGTACGAGGCAGAAAGAAGGATTTGGGGTAGAATATCAAAATATCAAAAAGCCCATAATCATAGTACAGTCCAAATTACTCGGCAGCATTTTCTCACATTTTTGAGGCCTGGGCTGAGACGGTGAGGGAAATGCTTCTCCCATGCAGCCGCTATCTGGCAGGGAGTGTTGAAGGTGGACGGTTGCAGACATGTGTCCAAGTCTGCTTTCTACCATGGCCCATTTTCAACCGCAGACATTCATCTTAACATCCCGACGCCTGCCTTTATCTTCCTGTACTACCATATTAGACGAGTTCGGCTACAAAACGCTGTGTAATCGAGAGAAAAAAAAGGATTTATTACCCTTGAACTTCAGACTTCAAAAGTATTATTCTGTCAGACGAGGTCCTAAACTATCTGCTGCTCAGGAAATAGATTGTATTGTCAAATTTGCAACAGCCAAGGACGAGTAGTAGTAGCCTCTATGCCCTGCAAACACTTCATCACGAACAGAAGAGATAATTTTACCCAAGAGCAAGATTTACGATCAGTTTGCAGCATTTCTTTAAAACCTGTTCTGTGAATGAATCATAGACGTCCACGTACCCAGAGCTATGTGCCTGGGTATCGTGCTAACAGTGCTCCATCCTCCTGGGGTGCTTCCAGTCATCTCATTGAAGGTAAAGTCATTGAGCAGAGCGTCTCTGTCTGCTGTGCCGACTGAAATCTGTCATGAAATGGATGGAAACAAAAGATCTCACCGCGTGCTGGTTCCCATAATAGGTTCTGGCTCAGTAAAGCAGACAAATTTGGCCAACGTTCGCCATTATTTGAAAATCTGTGCACAGCCCTGCAATGTGGCATCCACACAAGCTGCTTAAAGGTGTTTTACAAGGCGTCTTGTTGAGAGGATATTCTGTTTTTCTCCCTCTCTCTTCCTTGTTCATGGAAAGTTGTTTCTTAGTTACAAGTTGTGCAGATAGCGGGGAAACATCGGGGGGCTGCGGGGTCCGGGGTGGATCCTAACGCCGGGCCAACATCTGGGATCAGCTGCAGGAAGATCAGATTAGTTAGCCACTGTTTAGCATTGCTAGTTCCGCCCCTGGGGAAGAATGTGAAACAAAGCGATTTGCATTCGGAGCCACACGGTAACATACTTTGTGTGTGCTGAATTGATTTAAACGGGCATCTGAGGTTGAAGAAAATATGTTTTTTATGTATCTGGCAGCTGCTAAAGTGTGTGTTTTCACAGCCGATTAGCATTTATGAGTCCCAGAAAGAAATTAGAAAGCATTCTTTTCATTCTCTAAACAATTATCTTCTTTCATTTGTAATACTTTTAATGAATTTCCACCATATGGAGGTACTTGGTTCACTTGACTGATTTCACAATAAGTAAATAAAGTTGCCAGACGCTTTTGTATTAGCTTTCTAAAATGGAACAGTCTTGGAAATGAAAAGGGACCTTTAGTGGAAAGAGAGTTTAGGGTAACTTTATCAAAAACCTATTTAACACACTACTGGAAAGGGAAGCCCCCAAAAAGCATAACAGGGCCCCTTTAGGAGAACTTGTGTCTTCACAGTAATGCTTGTATTCCCTGCTTTTCAAGTGACTAAACACATTTGTATTTCTGTCTGTTGCCTCAGCGCCAGTGTGTGGTGGTGAGAGCGTCCTCGGGCTGCATTGACATGCACGATGTTTGGTCACATTTATTAAAGAGAAGGCATACTAAATCCCTTGGCCTATGTCTATTATGGCGGACGTGGCCTCATAGAAATCCCATGTCTTTCACATCCCTCCAGCACATCGCCCCATACTGCCACGCTGTTTGTATATGGCCTTTTAGCTGCTGGGTGAGGGGCAGTTTTTTTGGGGGGGGGGGTAAACGACCGCTTAGCAGATAAAGAATTGTAATGACCATTCCTACCCAAAAACAGGATCTTTTATGCTGTTAAATGGCTCCCATGCATCTGGTGTATAAACCCTTCAGTCTTCTTGAGTTTTTTTCTCATTGACTTCATTCTTTGAATAATGATCTGCCAATCTCCTGTCATCAAGTGTTGAACAAGAACAACAACTAAAACTTAACCTGGGCCTTAAAATGGCCCTGTTCTGCCTTTTCGCGGTTTCCCTTTTCCTGTAGTGTGTAATATAGGTTGTTGTGCATGTCAATGGTCTGCAAAGGCTACAATTCCAAAGTTCCCTCCAGAGTGAGTTTCTCTTTCGCAAATAATAACATTAAAGCATGAAGACATGTCACAGTAGAGGAAGCTGAAAATGAGCAGAACCGGGCCCTTTTTAATAGGGTCCATTTATGAAGGTTTCACTCGGTCTGCAGTCTAGTGGCAAAACAAGACTTAACCAAATAAAATATCAGGTTCCTCAAATGAACTTTTACGGAGCAGTTAAATTGTGGATTAGCTCTCACAATGTGGTGTGGCTTTTTCAATGTGAGTTTTTCCTATCGCCTGTTTTCCACTCGCTGGTAAACTTCCACAATAAGTCGATCTGAGTGTTTGTGTTAACAGCTTTGGTGAGTAGTTTATTTTTTAAAGGGGTTTTGGTTGGATGGCAGAATGCACTTTGTAATGTTTATTTGCTGTGTTTTTGTGAGGTTAGCACACCAAGTTCTCTCAAAGCTGATTTCATTAAAACGTGTTGTTGCCGTTCATGGCTTGCTTTCCTTTTGAAATGCATTGCAGCGTTGGACGTGTGTGTGTGTGTGTGTGTGTGTGTGTGTGTGTGTGTGTGTGTGTGTGTGTGTGTGTGTGACTACGTTTGCATGCTTTCATTTTTTGCCCTTTTTTCCAAAGTCATATTTCAGTTTTTATGTAGCCCACGTATGAACATTATAGAGTTGTATTATGAGGAGTTATACTGCCAGTACATGTTCCCCACACTGGTCATGATCTGCTGGTGTCGCCGTGTCACCGTAAAATAGAAAGCAGTCAGAGAAAGTTCCACTGAGGCTCTGCTACAGTGGCATTTCCAAATATTCAACAACAGAGCAAATCAAAGCACCATTGTAATAAAACAAAAAACAAAAGGCAACTCACTTCATAAAATGTCACCACAGGCCCTAAAATATGAGAAATGGCAGCACTTCTTGTCTGCCGATATGCTTTCTTTGCCTGCATGCAAACCGCCAAACCCCTATCCGTAACATATGGGGAAGAAATGATGCAAAAGCAGTCAGACGCGGCACTCCATAAATAACAGGCGAGCTGTGTAACATTAGTTTAATTTGACGAATGCCTCTGAGATTGGCGTATTATTAGAAATATTCTCTCCCTCTTAAACCGAGTGGCTGCTTTGAGTGTTCTACTCAGATATCCCTTTCACTCCCTCGCTTGTTAAGTGTGAGAAAACCTCTGTTTACTCTGTTATGTTTGGCAAACTGAGCATTGGGACAGCTCACACCCTGCACACAGCTCCGCCGAGGCTATTCATGGGTGCTGGACGGGGTCGCATTAAAAGAAGCTTTGTTGCAAAGCAACAGGTTCTCAGAGGCAGAAAAATGTCAATTTTGCCTTGATGGCGGCCAATTCTCTCCCCCTGAGTAATGATGTGTTTTATTTACGCTGTCCCTTAAGAGCACAATCTAGCCGCAGTCCATAAACCGTAATTAACCGTTTATCCTTAAGCTTCAGCCTAGATGGGCTGTCTCATACATTTACACATTCATCCGTCTTCCTTAAGTCAACCTGTCCTGGACTTCCCACTTTAATGAATCCGGTTGTTTGGACATCCCAGCTTTATCCTTGTTTGTCAGATTTTTCGATAAAACATCAGTCAATCATATATAGGAAGAGATTATCAGCAGCAGAGACACTCAAACCTGCTACTTAGCGCGGCTTAGACTGAGCAACTCAGGGCAACTCGCAGCCTTTCCCAGGAGGTGGGTGCTGCTGTTTCCTTCAGATCAGCCCCCCGCGAGGCTCTCTCAGCGGTGAGCGTCCTCGTAACAGCTGTGGCGGTCAAAAAACAGATCACTTAATGGTCATTAACGCATGTATGTGTACCCCCTCCGGTTCAGAAAGTATGGCCACGCCACCTTCTTGGAGGTTAATGTGATTTGTCCAGTGGTAATGTACACTAATAAGGTGCTTAGACCCTGCCATATGTTTATGCTAGACAATACTTTCTGGGTTGAGAGGCTTACAGGGAAAACTGTCTGTGGGTCTTTAGGGTGCAACAGATGGTCAGATGGTCTAGTTTAGTCTCAGGGTCCTGAAAGCTTGTTATTTTGGACGCGAGTTCTTCTGGGGTTATTCTGGGTTCTTCGATTTTCTCCAAACGTGATCCTCGCCGAAACAAACCTCTTAGATCTGAGCTCAGATTCAGCAGTGAAATACTGTATAAGCACACAGAAATTAAATGTCATTCCCACCGCCGGTTTAACAAGCACTTTGAGTTATTTGGGATTATGCTGAAATATCAAACAGAGGGCTGTGTTTTGCTTGTCACTGCCCCAACTGTGTCATTCCCAGATCTGAGGGGAATGTGCTGCGTTTGATTAAATTGTAATGGTGTTTCAAGATTCAATTAAAGCGCGGAGGAATCCTCATGTGGCTGCAGCGCTTTGAGCTCCCCGACAGATTCAGTCGCTTTGTGTGAAGACGAGGTGCACCGACGCCAACGTCTGTTTTACTTTATCCCGTAATGCAGGGGGGTCAAACTCAAATACACAGTGGGCCAAAATAAAAAAAATGGGTACTAGTCGAGGGCCGGACTGGTTCAATGTTTATTGCAACACTTATTGAAATGAACTTATTCCACATATTAAACCTGGAACTAACAAAACTTAAATAATTGCCTATAAAAACAACATTAAATAATCAGTTGCATTCATTTCTTATGGCTCTATCTGCAGTCATTTCTTATGAGTACATTTTCCCACAGGCCAACAACAGCTTCAGAAAAACAATTTCCCTCAAAGAACAAACCAAACGTGCCCTGTTGTTGCAAAAAAGAAAGTGCAGAAGGAATCATCCATGTGAACTCAGTGTGCTGCTCTGAGATGCTAGCTCAGATACTTGGCGTCTCATCTCGGGTGCTAGGTCATCAATGTTTGGGCTCAGGCTCTGAGCGGAGGAGACCCTCAGGATGGAGTAAAGGTGTGCGTGCAATATACCGGCGGGCCAGATCTAATAGGAATTAAACATTATCCTGCGGGCCAAAATTAAATCCACCAAGGGCCTGATTTGGCCCCCGGGCCTTGAGTTTGACACATGTGCCGTAGTGTAATGGCTGCTCAAAGGATTACAAATAAACTGTTATCTGAATACCATCAGTGTGATGTGTCTCCATCACTGTCCCCGGGGTTGGAGACAGGGTTATCATCAGGACTTAGCTCGGACTTATCCTTTATGGTATCCATACCACTTCAGAGCTCAGTGACGGCATCGCAGCTCTCTAGGGTAAAGCCAACTCATGGAAACATTTTCTTTACTGATTGAGGGAGCATGCTTCTTTGGATCTAAACCCCATTTTCTCATGTGCAATAATAACCCAGATCATTTGGATGGAATATACACGAGAGTAAGCGCCGAGTGGCATTTGCTTAATGTTCTAGTCAAAGCAACATTTCTAAAAGAACATAGTTTGTCTTGATGTTCAAGCGATGACGTTGATACATTCTTGGCGTGAGGTAAATACCGATGATGTGAGTCTGTAATAGAGAGGCGAAGTCCCCCCCTTTCCGGGGGACCTCCATGCGACCTTATTTCTGAAAAAGTATGTATTGAAGTCAATGGGCAGAGAAAGATTATCTTTTGATCCCGTTTGAATTTTGCCAAGAATTACACATAGGATGTTTGTCAATTTAAAAGAAAATGTTGCAAGTCAAAAAAATGTAACACTTTGTTTTGTGTGAAACCGCTCAATGAACTACATCTCCCATCTCGCACCACACACCCAGACGGCCGTCACGTTGCACACTTTACTTCTTTCTTTCAGAATGAGGCGGAAAGTATTCAAAGAGGTGAAAATCACTCCAAGTCTGGGCACGTTGAGAGCTGTACACACACACAAGGGGAGTTAATCGGTTCCGTGAGAGTCAGCATGCGGGACCGGGATTCTGGGATTTGTAGTCTTTCTAATGCGTATTTTTCATAGTCTTATATTTCAACAGTTTTACGACGTGGAAATTATTTTTTAAGATTGACAAACATCATACGTGTAATTCATGGCACAATTCAAACGGAATCGAAAGATAATCTTTCTCTCTCCATTGACTTCAATACATAATTTTTCCGAAATAAGGTCCCATGGGTCGGAAGCAGATGGGCGGGACTTAGCCTCTCTATCAACAGCAGAGCAGTGTCAGGTCATAGCGGTTTGCTTTCATAAGTAACCCAAGATTAACCCCTGAAATAAGATTATGCTAATGGTACAATCTTAACACAGGCGAGAGGTAGTGCCTTGATTGCCTTATCTGTTTTGGCCGACATGTGATTTACAAATGAAAGGTGTTTAACATAATGGTAGTTAGAATGCAAACACATAGCAAATGGTTTCTGCTGTCTTGCAGAAGCAGTGACCTGGATATCTTGTTTTAATCTCCTTCAGAGATCTCTTTAATTAACTGTGTAGCTTTGAATTAACATGTATTTGCATTTATGTTATTTCCTCCTTCGTGCTGCACCTTAGAGAGGCCCTGCCCTGCTTCTTGTGTTTTGTCCTTTCCTGTAGTGTGGTGTATAGGTTTGCGTGCATGTAAATGGTCTGCAAAGGCTAAAATCCCCCAAAAAAGTTCATGCCAGAGGGAGTTTCTCCCACACACTACCTCAAACGCCTCTATTGGACGGCTGTGGATGGAGCGCTGGACTTCGAATCAGGGGGGAGCAAGTTCGAGTCCCACTGCAGTCAGCATGTCGTTGTGTCCCTGAGACACTTCTCCCCAAATTGCTCCTGTGGGGATTGTCCAGAGTACTGAATGTGTGTAAGTCGCTTTGGATAAAAGCGTCTAACATGTCAGAAAATACAACTAGCTCCATTTGTTTGCAACCTTTTGAAATAAGACAAAGAATTCAGGGGACAGGATTTGCCAATGGAAAAATTCATTTTTTGACCACAGCGCTTGGCAGCCATTGGTTGGCAGCTGACTTCCCGCTGCAAATTTCCACCAGCTATTTTTCCATGGCAAAATGAAATCAGTTGTCACATAGTGTTGGGCCAGATTAAGCATATTTCCTGATGCCCCTGAACCCCTCTTCCTCTTCTTGCGCCACGAAGCACCAGGAGACTGAAGCATCGACCCTGACACTGTTGCAGGGGCTTTGCCAGATTCCAGTAAAGACTGTTTGGAAAAGATGCTGGCATTTCTCAGCCCTCTTGGAGAGCATTCCTCCCCTATTGAGTCACTCCCTCCTCAGAAAAGAATAAGGGGATAGAAGTTATTTCCTACATAATAAAAACTATTCTGGGTTTGCTTCTCTTACTATTTCGGTATTTGGTGAAAATGTAAGAAACGGAAACAGTGGGCATACTCAGCTGCGATGTTGACCCGGTTATTAAGCAGCCGCCGTCTTATGATTCTTAAGAATGTCTCACCCTTTCCATAAGTATTTGAAACAACTGTCATTTACATACATTTGCATACCTGCCAAGATATAGTGTTCCCTTGATGACTAAATCCGTCAGCCCACGCGATGTAACATGATCGATCTGAACTATTTACACTTTGGACAGCAGGTTTTGGGGGAAACAGCTGCCAGGGGTTATGTGATATCAGTGAGCCCCGGGAGGCTGAGAAGGCACGTCCTGAGGCTGCACATGATGCTGTTCGGAGTGAGATACTAAAGAAAGACACAGAAAATAACCCCAGTTTGAACGAACGCCTGACGACGCCGCCGGGGTCGACGCAGGTTCAGGGTCAGAGAGAGGAGCGTCAGGGGGCTTTTGAACGCAATCTAGGTCTTCACTAAAGGGGGGTTGGTAGTGTTTTGCTCTATGCTTACTAAGGATTAGCTGGGGTGACTGGGTCCTGTGCCTCGGAGTCCCTGATGCGCTCGGTGACAGACGCAATGCAGGTCAAAGGTCAAGCAAGTGGTGGCGGCGGTGGAGCAGGTTGTTCATTCTTCCAAGGCAGTAAACAGGGTGTGACATCACATCCTGTGCAAAAGTGAAACGCCTGGAAGGAGGGCAGTGTACTCAGCATAAACACACACACACACACACACACACTGAAATAACCTAGCTTGGCCTGCTTCCGCTCTTAGTGAGGAAACAATGCTATTGAAATGCAACAACCACACAGTCTGTATAACAGGAGGCACTCATTCTCAGGTTCACACATGTAGGTAGTGCCTCTACTGTGTTGTGTCTCCACGCTTTAATGTTCAAAAAGCTCTTTATTTTTCTCATACGGCCTGTGCTGCAGCATCTCTTTCACCCTCTGTCTGAAACCAGAGCCTAGTCTGATTGGTTAGCTGGCCAGCTCTGTTGTGATTGGTCAACCATTTAGAGATGTCCCGCCCCTTAGCCTATCACGTACAATGTGTTGGATTGCTATCCAATAGAAGCGCCAGTGTTACATATTGATGTCACTATGTTCCAGAAGTAAACAAAGGAGTCCAATGGAGGCATTTCAGGCAGGGGGGCAGTGACCTTTCATAACTCTAATCAGTTCATCCTTGAGTGCGTGGGAGATTGGGATTTTAGCCTTTGCAGACCACTTACATGCACAACAACCTATATAACCCACTACAGGAAAGGGAAAACCCACAAAAGCATTCAAGGGCCTTTAAGTTTAGAGAAATATGCTGTAGCAGTTGGCTTGATGTTCAAACCCAAATATGTTTCTTCAGTCTCTCGTTTGGAGCTAATGGTTTTTGTAAATCCATTTCCCTCCCTGAGCCACTTACAAACCGGCAGCTTTACCCGAACATCTTTGATCAACAACAGTCTTAGTGAGTCGCTGACTGTCAAACACCTCTCAGAAACGTCCCCGCAACGGTGTATTTAAAGAGATACAGACATCTTGCACCTTGGATTGCTCTTCAATTAAGAGGATCGAGTGAAGAGGATCTGCCTTAATCTGTTGCCATGACAACCTGCTGAATCATGACTCGGGTCGATCCAATCACGGTGAACGTGTGACACCGCAGGCGTGCGAGGATTAGACAGCGGCATGGAGTACGCTGTTGATTAAGTAACCCTGCTGACTGTGTGCGTTTGGGCACTCAGCTACATGTTGTGGGGCTTTGATTACATAACAGCTCCGTGTTTATGCAGGATGGACTCCATGCTACCTCAATTGCATACCACAATTTACATTTTCCACTTGGATTGTGTTTCCTCAGCCCTTAGTTCTTTGCATTTGACACCAACCACTTCGTCAGCCGTCTTCTGTATAAACTGCCGATGATTCTGGAGTATTTTATTTATAAGCAGGATTCTCTTCATCGCAAATATTTGTAAAGGTGGAAATGCATAAGCACCTCAAAATTCAACACTGCCTATATTTGGTCATAATTCTTACAAACTGAAAGAATGAACTGCAGAGGACACGACTCATGTTGGTAGCGATTCAGAAATGATTAGTGTTGGTTTCCTCTTTCGGGATAGAAACTGTTTACTGTTACTTCTGTTTGTGTCATGTATTTTGCTCCAGCTCTGTTTATTCTGAACGCGCATGTTGGCCACTTCTGTTCTGACCAGGAAACCTGGTCCATGACGAGCCTTAGGTCGGAGGTCTGTTTATTATCTCAAAGCCGGGCAGTGAAGTGATGTTACAGTAAACCATCTCAAATCTCATTTTGCGAGGAATCCCCTGCCCTCCCGAAAGAAGCTGCGGTGGTCTCCAAACCCCACAGCAATGTTCACATTTGTTGATCTTCTTAAGGAAAAGCTCATCTCTGCCCACAGGGGGGTCACAGTTTAGTGTCAGCAATTTACCAGCAGCCGCAGAGCTCAAAGGGAATTTCAATTATTTCCCAAGGACACTATTCGTCTATATGTGGAGGCTGTGGCTCAGTGGGTAGTGTGCTGGAATTCAAATCAGGGGATAGCATGTTCGAATCCCACTGCAGTCAGCATGTCGTAGTGTCCCTGAGGCACTTCACCCCAAATTGCTCCTGTGGCGAGTGTCCACAGTACTGAATGTTTGTTAGTCGCTTTGGATAAAAGCGTCTAACAAATGACATGGAATGTATGTCGATATTCCTCAGTATTTTATTTGCTACAAACCAAAACATGTACTTGGTTTTGGACACAAGTCATCCTCTGGGGAGATAGATAGTTGTTCTAAAGTTTACAGCAATCCATTTAATAGAGTCATTTTTGTCTGAAGCAAAATGTTGGATTAGCCGTTTCCATCCATAGAGCTATGACGTTAGCTTTGCTAAAATACCCAGAGGTAGACAAATCACTCTAAGTTAGCACTAAGTGAAGTTAAAATACTATGTTCTTAAAATTACAAGTAAACATCCTGAATTTACAATTGTACTTTAGAAAAAGTACAAAAGTATTATCAGTGAAATGCAGAGGTGGAAGAAGTACTCAGATCCTTTACTTAAGTAGAAAGTAGTAATACCACAGTGTATAAATACTCTGATACAACTAAAAGTCCTGTATTAATTGACGTAAGTTAAAGTACAAAAGTGTTAGTATCAAAATGTACTTAAAGTACCAAAACTATAAGTATCTTTTATGCAGAATGTCCATTTTCCTAATAGTGTGTGTACATATGATATCCCTGGATTATGATTAAGACCCATTCATGTGGACATTATTTAAATGTTGCAGCTTGTAAAGGTTGTGTGGAAATACTCCTTGGTGAAGTTCCTCAAAATAGTATCTAAGTACAGTAATTGAGTAAATGTACTGATAATTGAAAATACCTAATATACCAAACGTACAGTCTGAACTATAAGTCACAATGTGTTTATGAGAAAAGCCGTTCTGTGTCTCCACATCTTTTAGTGACGTACAGTACGACAGAAAGGAGTCATTTTATCAGCAGTATCTTCTCATGAGGAAGCGGCAGGAAAAATAATTAATCTGACCAAAACAAGAACAATTGGCTCAAATGTAAAACTCATAATGTATAGGATAGTCCGTGCTGGCTGAGAAACAGAGCCAGTGTCCCTTCGGCTTTTCTTCGCTCTTTTCTCAGAGTCCTTGTGTTTTGATTTCGCACTGCTCCGCATTAATAGAGCATTTTGGTGGCCGTCGTCCAAGTGTTTTTTATTATCTCTTATTAATCCAGGCCCCTACGGTACGCAAGTTCACATCTGATGTGTTCCACAGCTGAGTACACACAGGCACAGGAGACGCAAGCTCGGGATTGTACTTGTCTTGATTTGGGTGTATTATAGTTTACACATTTGCATGGATTCCTGAAGAGAGCTGCAGGAGGGAACAACTACAAATTAGAGGTGGGAAAAGTGCCTCCTTCAGCCTGCACATCTCAGCTTTTCTCAATCCTCTGGTGCTCTCAGTCCCTATAAACAACTTATGCAAATCATTAGCAGTTTAAAATAACTTCAAGCCTTTAAAGATGTCCCCAAATCCCAAACTGTGACTTTCAGTAATAAAGCTGAACTTGTGCAGCGGGCTATTTCAGGATGGATTATGAAGGCCAGCTCAGGCGAGGCAGATGTCTGAGCCTTTCTTTTTGTTCAGGTGTTTCTGCAATGCAGCTCATTTTCATCTGCTATTGATTTAAATCCCGCCCCGGGGGCAAGCGAGCCCCGTTGCGTTACCCGCTCTGGGAGAAAACGGTTAGATTTTTGCTGAAAATAGCACTTCTCCTTCTCTCGAATTCCACAGACTAACTCGCTCAGTGCCATGCACCTTAAAATAGATACCTCGCTGTGGAAATTAAATCGTTCAGTGTCCAAGACCCCAGGAAGGACGCCTGAAAGATTTGGTTTCAGAGACATTGAGCCCTTTTGATGTGTTCTGCGCTGTGTTGATGTGGCAGTACTGCTGATGGAAACCCAAAACTGCAGCCAGAGGAATTTGCTTGCATTAAATGCAGCAGGAATATTGTGGCTGAACCCTCACAGGAGTATGACTCAGTGTGGATCTAGCTGCAAATGACAAGTCATGTACAATAAATGTGTCTAGAGTCAGAATGTCCTAATGACGCCCTTATTCTGTGGGTTAGAAAACTCTCCATGTTGAGGTCCATCATGTGAATGGGGAGATTAATGAGCTGCTTCTGTCCCTGACGGTTTTCTTCTTCTTAACGTTTCCACTGAAAGAAAAGCAAACTGCTATTGTCTCTAACAGTTTTTGCTTTGTCTCCAGGTAATCCGTCTCTGAGCGGGACGGGGACGGTGACAGTTCTGGTGGACGACGTGAACGATAACGTCCCTGTTTTCACCGCCTCCGCCTTCCACACCACCATCATGGAGAACGCTCCCACAGGGGCGGATGTGCTATTGGTCAACAGCTCCGATGCAGATGTGGGCGTCAACGGTGTTATAAGGTTAGTCTTATGTCTTATAACCTTACACTTATGTTCTGTTTTTATATTTTTTAGGGGAGACTTTTTTGTGCTTTACTTTTGAAATCCAACAGCTGATTTTCTTTCATACTATTTGACCCTTTGACCCCCTGAAAACCTTTTGAGATCTAAAGTTTGGTTTTCCCTGGTTGCAATGTCTTTGCAAATTGATGCTTTTATCGTAAAGTTAAATCCAAAACATATTTCGGGCCAAGCTCAAACTGGTGACATTAGGGTTCATGAACCTTGAGATCTCTTCTGCGCTGTCGAGCACTTTTAATCCAATTTATACAGAAAAGTAGTTTTGACTGATCTAGGGACTACAGTCCTTTTTAAAATAAAGATAAGAAAATATGCAATTTACTGGATAGACAAAGCAAGAGTAAATGTTGTTAATAGAATTGCATTTAATCTTGTTATTTCATTAAGAAAAACAATTAACATATTATAGAAATAACCTTAAACCGTAGTTTGGTTAGTGATTTTCCCAGGGACACCTTAAGGAAGTACATACATTAAATATTTTGTGTGCATGAGACAAATACAACTTTGTCTTTGTTTCACATCGAGAGGAGATCTATGTAGTTCCTGAAATCCTGTGCATTATCAAGTCGCTGTACTCCTCTTTGATTCCCTGGGGTGAGAATACCCTCTCAGCTCCACACAGGGCTGGGTTTGGCTTTCCTCTCGCCTTCAGAGAATCATTTTACCGCATCACCATCTTTGTGAGATTCCAGGCCAATTGTTGACAGGAGTTTAGGCGAGTGTAGAGTTTTAGTCCTCACTCAAATCATTGTTCGGGCCGCCATTCTCAAGCTGGACGACAGCTTTTTCACACTCACAGCCCCTCTCCACGGGGGGGCTTGTAAAAGCTTCTGGCCCGTCTCTCTCAGCCGGACACTGACTCGAGTCCAGCCCCTCCTCTCTCCTCAGTAACCCCACTGGGTGCATATTGGGGGGTACCGCAGTGCGCTCCAGTTTCCCAAAACATGGTAATGAGGATGTTAATTGTCCATGACAGTAGGAGTTGTGCCCATCAGGGGTCCTGGGGGGTTAGAGGCCCCTTAATGGAGCCCAAAACGGCTTACCTTCAGTTATTAGTTTTGATTCTCATAGCAAATTAAAGTCCCAAACTTGGCTTTGTGTCTGTTCAGATCTGTTTATATGGTTGACCATGTCCAAATAAGCTTTGCATCCTGTCTGCTTTCACAAGTGTTTCTGTAATTTGTCGTCCCATCTCTGGAGGGGGATTTTTTCAAAAAGCCTTTTCAAAATATGCACTGGTGTGTACATGTATGTGTCAGTTTACATTTACGTCTGGGTCCTTCTGGTGAAACATGATATTAGTTTGAAAGCCTAATACTGTGGGCCCCAGACGTGTATGTTATGTGGTGTTCTGCATGCATGTACTAAATGTAAATATCATCTTCCTCATAGAAAAGCTAAATCCACTGAATGATTCTGGATTTGTGTAACCTGCCTGACCTGTAGTGGCTCTGTGTGAGCAGTGTAGCAGGAAACAGTGGCTGTGTTTGATATAATCAGTTTCTGGATGCTCAATCAGTTCACTGCTCTGATGTCAAGCCAGTACAATGTGGGGACCATTAAAGGGCATATTCTTCTGTTAAATGTGCTTTTAATGAACCTTGAAACAGTGCCCTCTATAGACGGACACTTCAAACAATATTGAAGCATTCAGTCAGTCGCAGTGCAGCAAACAATTTGTAGAAGCTGTGTCCAGAGAAGGGCTTATGTAACACCTGGCGGTCAGTTTTAACATTAGAAACACCTGTAATAACACAATTACCTCACTGTAACATAAGATGTGCTCATGATACAGAAATTGAAGTAGCTCAAGAGCAAGTGAGAAGTAATTATGGAAATTGGAAAGGCTGAAATAGTCATTATGTGGAATTGTATACTTTTTAGTGTCCATTCAAAATGTAATTATTTGGAACATATAAAACATTTAACTATTTGCAGGTGCTTGACTTTTCTTTATTTTCTGTTTCTAGAAGTAGTTCTCTGCCTCTTTAATAAAAATGTCAAAAACAGAGAAGATTGATGTGCACTAAACATAGGGAATTGGACAGGACTGATGATAGTGAGGAGTAAAAGCAGTCACATGGAAATCTGTTACTTCTAATCACCATGTTTTGGTAGGTTCAGGACATTTATCAGCATTTACTGTCAGAATTTATTCATGTTATCGTAAATAGTCCAACGTAATCTTGCCTTCACAGAGTTTTCACTGAAACGTCTTCCTATCTTATCTTTCCTACAGCTACAGCCTGACCGGAGGACACGGCCAGTTCTCCATCAACCCGGCTACAGGACAGATTATCACCAGCTCCCTGTTGGATCGAGAGGACAGAGCCAATTACCAGCTGCTGGTGGTGGCAACAGATGGAGGGCAGCCTGAGGGCTTGTCCAGCTCTGCCACCGTGTCTGTGACGGTGTCAGACATCAACGATAACCCTCCTCGCTTCCACCACCACCCCTACGTCACCCACATCCCCGCCTCCACTGCAGCAGGTCAGTACGTGTCTTTAAAGGCACCTGTTCATGTAACTGTGCTCTCAGAACAGGATCACGTTATTTGTAAGGAAGTCTGAAGGAAGAGGCAGATTTTTCCGGTTGTGTATTTTCTCGCACTCGAGCTGGTTTCTCCATTCTTACCTACCCTACCTTTAAGCTATTTTTTCCCTTTTTTTCACTTTCAATGATTTGTTCTCCCAGTATATACATTATTTAAATATGTCCATGTTTATGCATCATGTCCTTTGTGTCTTCAGGGTCTCTGGTCTTCGCTGTTACTGTCACTGACGAGGACTCTAGTTCCAACGCCCAGCTGCACTACTCCCTCATTGGACGAAACTCTGAGAAGTTCAAGATCGACCCCGTCCGAGGTGCCATCACTGCCATTGAAAAGCTAACTGGAAACACCGAAGTTACCCTCACAGTTCGAGTAAAAGATGGAGGAACTAACCCCAAAACGGACACGACCACCGTGACTGTCCGCTTTGTTACCGGAGGAAACTTCCCCGTCATCAAGCTGAAGGAGCATGCCTTCACGTTCCCTGAGAGCCAGGCGACCAATCACGTTGTTACAACAGTCACTGGGTCATCTATGAGGGGTGGTCCTTTGTCGTATTACATCTCAAGTGGAAACCTGGACAACGCCTTCCATATTGATCAGCAATCAGGCGAGGTGTCCATCAGACATCCGCTAGATTATGAACACATTCAGAAGTACGTTCTCTGGATTGAGGCCAGAGATCAAGGCTTCCCACCGTATTCCACTTATGAGAAAGTGGAAATAACAGTGCTGGACGTGAATGACAATCACCCAGTGTTTGATAAAGATCCCTTCCATGCTGAGATACTGGAGAGCCTTTCACCTCAGAGGGTGTTAATCGTCTCTGCCGTTGATCTGGACAGCGGGCCTAATGGACAGCTTGAATACGCCATTATTGACGGCAACAAGGAGAACAGTTTCAACATAAATAGAGCAACTGGTGAAATACGATCCACGAGGCCTTTGGACCGGGAGAAAGTGGCTCAGTACTCTTTGAAAGTGAAAGCCACTGACCGGGGGTTGCCATTCAAAAACTCAGCAGTCAAAGTGATTATTAACGTCCTGGATGTAAATGACAATGCTCCACGTTTTTCCAAGATTTTCAGTGCTACAGTGGCTGAAAATGCCCCGGTGGGTTACACAGTCACCAGAGTCACCACCACAGATGAGGACGCTGGTTCAAATGCCATTAGCAAATATTCAATTACAGATAGCAGTCTTCCATTCAATATAAATCCAAACACAGGAGACATAACAATAAGTAGACCGCTTAATAGAGAAGACACAGATCATTATATTGTCAAAGTGTCTGCCCATGACTCTGGCTGGACAGTTAGCACAGATGTAACCGTATTTATAACGGATATTAATGATAATGCCCCCAGGTTTAGTCGTCCCTCTTACTATCTGGACCACCCAGAGCTCACTGAAGTGGGCTCCCTGGTCACACAGGTGTCCGCAACAGATCCTGACGAAGGTTTTAACGGCAAAATCTTCTATTTCATTCGGTCTCAGTCAGAGTTTTTCAGAATTAACTCCAGCACCGGAGAGATATTTGTGAAGCAGCAGTTAAGATATCAGAACTCGACAGGTGCCAGTAGTATAAATATAAATCGCCACAGCTTCATTGTCACAGCTTCAGACCGGGCAGTGAAACCTCTGATGAGTGAGACGACAGTGATTGTAAACATTGTAGACAGCAATGATAATCCCCCTGAGTTTGATTTACCCAGCTATTTTACTCCTGTCACTAAAAGTGTCAAGGTTGGCACCAGACTGATTAGGGTTGTCGCTCATGATGAAAAAGACTTTGGCCTTAATTCAGTTGTTGAGTACTTAATAACAGGAGGAAACAGCTCTAGTAAATTCAAACTAGATAAAACAGGTGGATGGATTACTGTCGCCTCCTCCCTTACATCTGATATGAATAAAGTTTTCCTCATTGACATCACAGCGAGTGACAGAGGAAATCCTCCATTGTCGGCGCGAACTACAGTACGCATTGCAGTCACGGAGGAAAACCACCACACGCCTGAGTTCTCACAAAGCCAAATCTCAGCGTCTGTATCTGAAAGCCTTGTTGTGGGAACGGCAATAAGGACCCTGTCTGCCAGAGACAAAGATAAAGAAATGAATGGCCTTATCACATACAATATTACTTCAGGCAACGAGAAGGGTCTGTTTTCACTTAATAGTAAAACTGGACTTTTATCCCTAGCTCTGCCTCTGGACTTTGAAGAGAAGCAACAACATGAGCTCAGGGTTTCAGCCACTGATGGTGGTTGGATCTCAAAAACAAGCTATGTCACTGTTACAGTGCATGTCACTGATGTGAACGATAACCCCCCTGTGTTTGATCCTGAGGAGTACTTCCCCATTGTTCAGGAGAATGTTCCCAGTGGCACCACTGTGGTCAAGCTGAATGCCACAGACCGTGATTCGGGAGCTAATGCAGTCATGGCTTATGTGATACAGTCATCAGACAGTGACCTCTTTGTTATTGACCCGAACACCGGGACCATCACCACCCAGGGCTTCTTGGATTACGAGGCTAAGCAGGTCTACCATTTAACAGTGAAAGCTTTCAATGTCCCAGACGAAGAGCGGTGCAGCTTCGCCAATGTCAACATTCAACTTAAGGGTGCCAATGAATACGTACCCCGCTTTGTTTCAAAACAGTACTACTTTGAAATCTCTGAAGCCGCTCCAAAAGGCACAGTGGTCGGGGAAGTGTTCGCCAGTGATCGAGACCAAGGAGATGATGGAGTGGTTTACTACCTCATTTTTGGGAGGAGCAGAAAGAAAGGCTTTGGCATTAACAAGAAAACAGGCCAGATTTATGTCACAGGTAGTCTAGACCGTGAGAAAGATGAAAAGATTTCACTGAAGGTGTTGGCAAAGAACGCGGGAAGCATCCGTGGGGCTGATATTGACGAGGTGTTTGTGAACATCACCATCCTTGATGCCAACGATCCTCCTGTCTTTACCCAAGAACTCTATGATGTGCAGATCAGCGAAGGTCTCTCACCTGGAGGTCTTGTAACCTTCGTGAGTGCTGAGGACTCAGACTCTGTCCCAAGTTGGAGCAGGTTTTCGTACTCCATTGCTCCTGAGTTTGATAAAAATGTGTTCACGATAAACTCAAAATCTGGCCAAGTGTCTGTGGCTGCAGAGCTAGACAGAGAAAAAACTCCTGTGTATAATCTAACAGTTCTTGCTGTGGATACTGGCTCACCCCCTGCAACTGGAAGCACCACAGTGATTGTGAACCTGGAAGATATCAATGATAACGGTCCAACTTTGACCACTGCTTATGCTGAGGTGATGGAAAATCAGAGAGCAGGCGTTGAAGTTACGACGCTTTCAGCGACAGACGCAGATCTAGCACCAAACCAAGGCCCTTTCCTATACAGCCTTCTCAGTTCTGGTTCTGCCAAAAGCTACTTCAGCCTTAGTCCAGCTGGAGTGCTAACCACCAGTCGTGAGATCGACAGGGAGCAGATTAGCGACTTCTACCTCTCTGTTGTGATCAAGGACTCTGGTGTGCCTCAGATGTCCTCCACAGGAACAATTCACGTCAAAATAAACGATCAGAATGACAATCCTTCAGAGCCGAGGTCTGTAGAAATCTTTGTCCACTACTTCGGGAACATGTTTCCTGGTGGATCTTTAGGAGATGTCAAACCTCAAGACCCTGACATTCAGGATAGATTCCACTGCTCCCTTATTCCCCCGTCCTCCGGTCTGTTTAATATCCCGGCTGGAACGTGCAACCTCAACTCAAAATCTCGCTCAACAGATGGAACTTTTGAATTAACTGTCCGTAGCAGTGACGGCGTCCACGGGTCAGTCAGCAATACAGCTCGAGTCCTCTTCATGGGTTTCACGAATGCCACAGTGGACAATAGCATACTAATTCGACTCAACTCTCAAGTAGTCAAAAGCTTCCTTACCAACCACTACCTTAGCTTTCTACGTATTGCCAACTCTCAGCTTGCAGGCCTAGGCACCGGGGTGCTGCTTTATGGAGCATTTGAACTCAACAATCAGACTTTCCTCATGGCAGCTGTGAAACGAGGCCACGGACAATATGTCAACCCCAGTGGTGTGGCCACATTCTTCCAGAGTATCAAAGACATTTTATATAGACAGAGCGGGGTGCAAATAGATGCGGTGGACCATGATCCATGCACACGTAACCCGTGCCAGAATGGAGGCAGCTGCAAGAGGCGTCTCAGTGTCGGGCCTGATATGAAGACAGAAGAAAGTGTCCCAGTGATCCTTGTTTCCAACCACCCGCTGCAGCCCTACGCTTGCAGCTGCAGGCCAGGATACGCAGGAGCTCTGTGTGAGACAGACATAAACGAGTGCCAGCCATCGCCCTGCCACAATGGCGGCACCTGCCACAATCTGGTGGGAGGTTTCTCCTGCACCTGTCCAGAAGGTTTCACCGGGATGGCCTGTGAGAGGGATGTCAACGAATGCCTTTCCAATCCCTGCAAGAACGGGGCGCTGTGCCAGAACTTCCCAGGCGGCTTCAACTGCCTCTGCAAATCCGGCTTTGCAGGTACTATACATGCAGGAGTCACATTTTACATCTGCCTACACAGTCAATCATGTTAGGCTTGAAAAAACACATGTGGACACACACACACACGCACATTGACACTCACACAATAATGTACTCACGCATATGCTTTGGGTCCAATGAAAATATTTGCTTCTGAATGTTTCCAAGCAGTGTTTTAGCCATAGCGGTCAATCATGTCTGCCAAAAACAGTTTGTTTTTTGGATTACTAGTTGGGGGGTATCAGCTGTGATGCGGATCAGCCTGCCATGTTTTCTTTAATAAAAAAGACGATGTGAAGCTGGCCCTAGTGAAGACTTCAGTTTAGTCTCCTTACACATTTCACCAGTATCACTTTTCATTCTGTGCCTTCATGTGCTCGCAGCTATGACCACACACAGATACACAGATGGATTTTATAATCAATATAAACATTTGACACATTTACCTCAGTTTTGAGTTGTTTGATAAATGAGCAGCTTTATAACAGATCCAATCAGGCCTTTTGATTTGGAAACGTAATGAAAACACTGTATCATTACCCCTTGATAAGAGGGGAGTAGATTTTAAGTGGATTTACTTAGAAAAGTCATTTGAATCCTGCATGTTGTCCTGCCACTGAGTGCATCTGAAAGACATTTTCAAAGCAGGCTATTTACCTCAAGGCAAGTCATTACTGTCCGTTTTTATTATGACGATAAAATATTACCACAGATCTCTAACGTTTCATCAAGATAAATTACCCTTGTGAATAAATGCACCTATTGACTTACAGTAGTTTGCATGACCTCACAGTGAACTCTCAACTTCCTGTTTTCACCGCCTGGATTTTGGCACTGGAATCAATCTCCATTAAGCAGCTTGTCTCGGGATTTACAGACTTAAATATATTTACAGAATGTCTTTGTCAGTGTTTTTGTATATTGCCTTGCCCCTTTATGTTTATTATCCATGTCACATTTCTTATCATGATGTACAGTTGCACCAACTCATTTTCATGTTGACATATGTGACAGCAATGTATGTACATTGCAACTGTTTCTCTTTCTGCACTGCAAAACAAAGCCTTATCCAGACGTAATTTGAAAATCTGATTATTCTTAGTGAGAATAATCTGCCAATCTTTTTTCCAAAGAAAGTTTCAAGATGTTTTGGAACAAGTGATGTCATCTTGGACAAGCAATGTCTATTCCTCAATAGCATCTCTGAAGTTTGGATAGAATGAAACTTCACTAAAACTTCCTGTTATGTATTTTATGGTTGTTCCGACAAACACTTGATTGTAAGACTCGCTACAACTCTTAATGAAGTGTTGGAGCCCAGATTTTTCCTTTTTTTCGCAGTGCATTTCTCATCTGTGATGTGATGAAAGGCCTGCATGACTTGGCCTGTGGGGGAAAGTGAACTGAGTTCCTCTCGAGGTTTTCCTGTGTTGTCTGCCACCCCATCCATTTTAATTTGTGTTGTTCTGTGAACCCAGGCAAAACGTGTGATTCCATCATCAATCACTGTGAGTGTAACCCGTGTTTTAATGGCGGGTCCTGTCAGAATCTGGTGGATGAATATTGCTGTCATTGTCCATTTGGTAAGTAATAGTAGGAAACTTTTTAGGGTATTAGCGAGCCTGGGTAAATTGAAAAGCAAGATGTTTAAGACATGCAATCTCCGGTGCTCCAAAAGTCATGCTATAATAATCCCATTACTTAAAAGGGGCTACTGTCATTTCGTTTTGTGTCTCCATTTGTCATGATTATTATTTCTTCTGTCATCATAAGCCTCCAATATGGGCAAAAAAATGTAAGGATGCAAGATTATGATCCAACATCAGTGATATCTGCTTTGGTACTACTAAATACAAACATTAATATTATCGCTCGATAAAGATTCTGTTTTATGTGTAGATATTTTTATCTCATGGTAAATCATTCATTGGCTTCCTCTCTGATTCCTCTTTTGGTTTCTGTCCTCAGGGGTTTTCGGCAAACACTGTGAACTTAACAGCTACGGCTTTGAGGAGCTCTCCTACATGGAATTTCCGTCTCTGGATCCCAACAATAACTACATATATATCAAGTTTGCTACCCTGAAGAGCAACGCGCTGCTTATGTACAACCACGATAACCAGACCGGAGACAAGGCGGAGTTCCTGGCTCTGGAGATCTTCGAGGGACGAATGCGCTTCTCCTTCAACTTGGGAAGTGGAACTTATAAACTGATGACTATGATCAAAGTTTCAGATGGGCAGTTCCACACAGTCATCGCCAGGAGAGCTGGGATGGTAAGAACGTCTGTTTTTATGGTAGATATTAGCTTACAGGTTTTTCATCGTGCATTCTTGAAAAATGTACAACACCACATGGTATGGACTGACAACGTGTGCTGCACCATATAGCATTTATGTCCTGTGTTTTATTGCTCAAACCTGCATCCACATTTGGCTTTAAATTCTCTTGTACACCATCAGATGATAATTAAACTTCCCCCAAACCGTGGGTAGCTCAGCTTATGGTTTTCAAGGTTTGTAATTATATTTTATTGCTCATTGTGATTTACAATTTGAGGATCCAAAATGGCCCTGAAGTTGAAACTCTGTCTCCTGTACTCTGAATGAGAGGCTTCGTCCTGCCAGCAATGCAGTGGCAAGCAAAGAGGGGGAAAAAATCCAAGCAGGCCCTGTCAAAGCTTCTATAATGTAACTCTCCTGCTGGACTTCAAATCTGTCATTTCCCACCATGCACCGAGGCTTTCATAGGGAGCTGGTAAAATCGTTAAATTGTCAGCTTTGAGAAGGTGCAGAGTGACGGGATGGAAAGGAATACAGCAAACGTGGAGACTGTCTGCGTCTATTGCCCTGCAAATCAAATGCAGTGGTGGGCATGTAAGGACTCTTGAAGAGTGAGACAGAAATGTGAGTGTGTCGCGATTCAAGTGGCGAGTCCCTCAGGAGTTGTAAGTGAACCTGATCACTGTGTGTGCAGAAGGTGCTGTGGGTCATTTCGGTGGTCAGGCTTGAGGTCTGCTCTCAGTTCCTGACTCCTGAATTCTGAGCCAATGTCAAAAGCAGACAGAAACCACAGACACGGTCACGCACTGCTTCACTGCGAAGGCTCCAAGTAATCAGAGGGAGCAGAAAAGTTAACAGATACTGTTACAATTGGAATTATAATCAGCGTCCAAATCCGTTTAATTGTCAAATGCAATAAATGACACACAATTTTCCTCGGCACAATGAGTTTCACAGCAGTAGGAATAATAAAGCAGTTTGCCAAATTATCAAATAATGGATGGGTTCAATATTTAGACTGATATGAATGCCAATAACTTTGTGACATCATTACTGGTTTTAATGCAAAAAATCAGTTTTCGATTTGAACCTGGATGAATTCAGGAGTAAAGCAGCACCATTGATCACATTAGAGACGTTGATATGATGATGTTGTAAGCAAACAGTTGTCTATTTTTAGCAGATGGGATATCATTTGTATCTTGAGATAATACATTAAGTATTATCTCAAGATACAAATGACTGAAATGGAAAATAAACTCTTTAAATAGCACTTTACGTTAGTCGGTGGTGGAGACCAAAACTGAGCTAAAACGATGGTGAATATTGGAATTTCATTGGTTCAACATGACTCAAAATAAATTACAATTTCATCCCCATCTGCTAAATATATGTATATATACATCATACATAAGGTATTATCTCAAGATACAAATACGTGCAGAATAAAGCAATACTTTAATAACATTAAACATGATTCACGTCTAATGTGGTGAGATGGTGGCAGAAGCCTCAAGATTTCTACTCTGCAAAACTGGAGAAGAGAGAAAGAGAGGAGTAAATCACATTTGTGCGAAATTAGATTAACATCAATTAGTGGTAGAGTAACAACGAACATGTGACCGTAACGGACTGGGAAAGATCACAGATGAGAACTTCCAAGCTGCTTGTGGATTTAAATTCGTGTTAAGGAGGAACAAACAACAACTTCTTCTATGAATGAAGTTTGTGAAATGTAGTTTGACAGATTAGGACTCGGCGTAGCTGATTAGCATTGGCAGCTAATCATCAACCCTTTTTATTATTCTTCCCAGAAACAAGCTGAAAACGAATGCCTTAAAGTCATTACTCAATGCCTGCACCACAACAGAGCGCAATGCTATGGTCTGTCCATGATATTAGTCGAACACAATGATCTCCAGTGGCGCTTTCTTCATATTTCCTCAGATGTTAGCCAAGCACAAAGCACGCTCCTCATCTTTCCGTACATTCGGTATTGATTTCCAAGCGGAATCCTTGAGATTCATGTTTTCTCCACTACAGTGAGACACTTGACAGTAACTGCAGTGTATTTAAGTCGTGGATGGAGTCCCTTTGATCACAGGAAGAGACATTAATAAGATGTGGATGTGACGTTCTTTATGGCACTTTAAAAATCTTCCAGTGTTTGAGACAAATGGTTGTTCCTCGCCTTGCTTTTGTCACTGTACAGTATGTGCTTCTTTTTCTGTATACGTGTCCATGTGTACGTTCAAGTGTGACTCAAGTGTACTGTGAGGGAGAGTGTGTGTCTGTATGTGTGTGTGCTTGGTGGGGTCGTGCTCTCCTGGATGATTTGTGTTGAGATCCGGGCTGGTGTGGTCCGTGTTTACTTAAGATCCAGGAGAGGTTGAGCATGATTGCCCTGGTTTTTCAACACTTTCACACACTTTTCCGGACATTTTCCTCACCAGCCCATTTATTTTCCTCCTCGTAGGGTCGTTCCCTCTCAGAGCACAGAGGGAGCAAGAGAATAACCCACATCTGGACAAAAGCTTTGTGCCATTAACGGGAAAGGGGAAATGTTTTGCTGTAGTGTATGGCATTTTCTTATTTCATTCTCCCATTAACCCCTTTGATGAATTGATGAAAAATAATTGGCCTACATGCCATTTGGAAGGCAAAGCTCAAGCTAACAACAGGGCTTAGTTACACAAATTCTCAGGGAGAAATAATTGTAGCGGTTAAAGTAGCCCCTAGTGGGCTGAAGCAGAACCCTGGAGTGAGAGTTATGCTGCCGTGCACACGAAGATGTTCAGTCTGGAAAAAGGTTTTCAGTCATAAAGGATGTGCACACAAAAAACAAACAAAACATTTTTCAAAGGATTTTTAAATCTAGTCTTGCTGTCACAACCTCAGCAAAATAAGCATTGACATGCACATGTGTGCAAATCCTGTGACCGTCATTCATTGTGACATTTACAGAATGTGGCTGAATGCACGCTTTGTTGTCTTTTCCAGACCATGTTCAATGTTTATGGAACATTTCAATATTTTTTTAGCGATCCGCATTTGCTTTTCTGGCAGAATAACATTAGAAGATTGATATCACTCATGTTTTATGCTAAGCTACCGCTAGCAGCTAACTTAGCTTGGCCCAAAGACTGGATGCAAAGGGGAACATGGTTTCATACAAAGATAACAATCTCCAGCTACCATCACTGTTACCTGTTTGTTGTCCTTTGCTTTAATACCAGTCTCATGTCTGTATGCTGAATACAGAGCTAGCAGTCACAGCTAACTTAGCTTAGCCCAAAGACTGGAAACAGGGGGAAACAGCTAGCATAGCTCCAACCAACGGTAACAAACCCCACCTACCAACACCGTTAAATGTGGGTGTTGTTCTTTGTTTTGATTAATGAGCATGTACTACATCATTCCTCAAAAGTATTGACTTTCCAGTTATACTATTTTCTAGGGAACATCTGGAATAGTACCATGACAATGTTTGAACTAAACCAGCACAAGTGACACACACACATACACACACATGAACCTGATTATAAAGATGGAGAAACAGAGAGACTGTCAACCACAGTCTACCAGAAATAGTTGTTTTATAAAGGAATCTGAAATGAGGAGTAATTGACTGAAGCATTGCGACTTCACAGCTGTTTTTCTGACATGTGACATGCGTGTGTATTTCTATCATCCTATAGGCTGCATCGCTGACTGTGGACCAGTGTGGTGATGACCAGGAACCAGGCTACTGTGCTGTGAGCAATGTGGCAGTGCACACGGACTGGTAAGAATTCAAACACACACACACACACACACACACACGCACGCACACACACACACACACACACACACACAAACACACACCACATGCATGACACAGATGTTCTGTTTCTAGGGTCCTAATGTATACATTGAAAGAGCGTTGACAGTTTAAGGTCCTAGGCTTGGAAAGCTCAATGCACAATGAAATTGTCCGTGTCTGGCAAAATAATGGAAAGTATGACAGAAACAATTGTTTTTCTGTTGAAGATGTGGTTTTAGTTTACCCCATGTTGTAGCATAAGACAATGTTAATGGAAGAGAAGTAAGGCAAGTAGAGCAGAACATGAGAGGAGGAAGAGTTGTTTCTATTTTGCATTTCGAGGATGAAATTGAAGTGTCAAGTACAAAGTCGAAATGTTGAGAAAAGAAGCTAAACATTTGAGCTAAATCACACAACTAGCATTATTGTTTAAAAGTTCGACTAGACGATCAATGCTTCTACACTCCCTACTCTGAAATGCTGTACATGTGTTTTGCGTGTATATGGGAGCGTGTGTGTGAGAGAAAGAGAGATTTGACAGATGAAGAAAGGGCACAGAGGTCTACAGACAGTGAAACTCGCTGACCCACAGTGTCTTTCTGGAAATGTGCTTGTTAGTGTGTGTGCGTGCATACTTGAATGCATTGGATTCTTGTGCATGCCTGCGTGCATTTAAGTCTCTGTGCCTCTGTTCATATATGTGTGTGTGTGTGTGTGCAGGATCCTGGACGTGCAGCCCAACCGGCTCTCTGTTGGAGGCGTCAGGTCAATAGAGTCCGTCCTTCATCGGCGCGGTCAAGTCGCCACCCACGACTTTGTGGGCTGCATCATGGAGTTCAACGTCAACGGCCGCCCGCTGGAGCCCAGTCAGGCGCTGGCATCGCAGGGCATCCTTGACAGGTCGGCATAACCCCCCCCCCTATACTCCCGTTCACCCCCTCCATCATCTCCCTCTTCTTCCCATCTGTCCGTCTTCTCTAACCTTGTCGACTCTCGCTGTGGGACATCTGTTCACACTCCCAAACCCTCTCAAGAGTTTTTAAAACGTTTTTTTTCATCATACACATTTTTGACGGGGGAAACCAATTGCAGAATTCCGGAGATTTTTTTTTTTCTTCTTTTCTGTCCCGCTGGTGAATACTGAGGCGAGAACAGATCTTTTAATATGCAAATGATCTCTGGGTTCTTTATGTTTTGCCGCACGGGGAGAGAAATTAAAGGCTCATCTGCCCCGTTTCTCTTTCTGAGTTTCTTCTTTCAGCGGACCCCCCGGCTGCAGACTGAGCGGCTGACTTGTCAAACTGACGTTGTGTTGTGTCGTTGTGTGTGCAGATGTCCGAGACTGGAAGGAGCCTGCACCACAAGCCCCTGCAGACACGGGGGAACCTGCTTGGATCGCTGGTCCTGGCAGCAGTGCCAGTGCGTGGATGGCTTCACCGGCAAGTTCTGTGAGAAATGTAAGTACATCCCTTTGAAGTTTTACTGCTGAGTCTGCCCTTACTAAGGAATATTCTATCATGATTATTTATGATCCTTCCCTCATGAGTCACCAAACTGCACCATTTAGCATAATATAGACCACATCACTGCAGCTGTATTTCAAAGTATTTGTGTATTTCCTTTTGTAACCACTACAAATTGTTTTCTACTTTTTTATTTATTGAATTAGTTCACTGGACCATACATGTACTTTGTTCAAAATACAAACGTTTTTTTACATACAGCAAAAAAAAGAAATATATATATTTAATAAATGCATAAATACTCCACATCAGATAATGTACACTAATCTAATTACGCTACTGTGTAGGTGTTACATTAGGTTAAGCAACGTTGCATATCATCAATACCACACTTATTTTGAAACCTTATTATTACTGGTAAGTCTGGTTACCTCTGCACTTCATTTGTCTCTGTTCACCATTGGGTTTGAGCTTGTGGTAAATCGTTTGATTTGCCTCACGAAAGACGATCACACAACTTTTCCTTTAACAAAACTGAAGCGTACTCTCTCAGTCTTGTGTTTCATCTCCAGAAAATAAAAATATAAACATGCCAGGAAGAAGAGTGCAGGGAATGACAAGTAGGAACATCCTCTCCACAGAAGGAAGCAATGAGGTCTTAGAGAAATGTAAAAAATGTTAAGCCAGTGCCGTGCCTCAGATCCTACCAGCCATCTTCATGTTGTGGTTACAGTACATGTTGTAAATCTTACCCATCAGTCAGTGTCTTAGCTAAGCTTATCCCTGCATTACAGCAAAACGTGTGCTGCTAGAAGCCATGGCAACTTTCTGGAGGGCTGGTTGGTTAAGTACTAGCTCATTCAAACTACAACCAAAATGGATCTTCACCAGAAAGGTCCATTTTGTGAACTGCTTACACATTAGCGCTGTTTAAATGTGTTTTGTCCAAATATGAAGCTTATACACAGCAGCACAAATGTGTGTGTCAATGTCCACCAAAGTATTCCCACAGATGTAAAAACCCCCTGATTCACCAAACAGATTTTGCCACAGAACTTTGACATTTTCATAGCTGGTGTGGCGTCATCTTGAATCCAGCCGCAAACCCAGTGACCGTACGATTTATACTGCTCTGTGCCGTTTATTCAAGACATTATAAGGGAGGAAGAAGGAGACTGGCATTAATTAACATCAAACAGTTAAATTCAATTGACCCTTTTACATTATTACAAAAACAAAATACGTATATTTTCATTTTAATTGAGTATTTAAATCAACTTTGAAGGGGGAGTTGCTCTGCTCTTTTGATTGAGACTCTTCCCTGGTCTTCACATTTCAAAAATACATTTGTTTTATTTCTTCATTTATATTTTTAATGGCTGCCAATGTCATACTCGTTAGGGTTAATCTGACATCATATGAAAGACACATTCTAAGGATTGTTTTCTGGATACACTATTTATCAACAGTACTGTATAATATCTTAAATAACAACTTGTTATATGGCTGAATCTTGAAATGTGACTTCAGAACATATCACATTCTGGTATGCAACACGTATTCTGGTATGAATATGAAGTTTAGGAAAAGGTGTTCTACCTGATAAGTAGTTCACTTCCTGTTTGCCATCAGCAGTTGTATATTGTGGTCATAGATACGCACCGTTCATAGTATATAAGTCTAGAGCCTTTATTTCTATACAACCCTTTTCGTAGAGATATTGAATGTGACTTCCAAGATGTATAAAACTAGCCCAAAGCACAACATAAATTCACACACTTTATTTGTCATCAAGCAATGACCAGAAATGTGTTGTATTACATTTCCACTTAAGCTATTAATATGAAACTCTGAAGCGAGTGTAGTTGCATTGTCTCTTCCACTTAGGGAAGACATTTGTAACCACTTGTGAGAATGTAAGGACCAGTTAGTGGTTATGGCACTCGGACTAGGAAAATAAATTGCGCCTTAAGAGGAAAAATGTAAGTTTTACAGTCGGCTGTGAAAAAGGATTACGTTTACTCTCCATCTTTCTCTCCCGCAGACATGACAGCGGACACCGCCCTGTCCCTGGATGGCACCGGGCGCCTGGACTACTCCCTGAAGCAGGGCCCTAAACGGGACGTCCTCCTGACGCAGGCCCTGCAGGGCGCGACCTCTGACCCCGCCGGGCCCAGCAGCCTGGAGGTCAAGTTCAGGACGCGGAGCAAGAGCGGCACTCTGCTGCACGTTCAGGAGAGCAGCAACTACACCACTGTGAAGGTGAGGGGGAGGGCGAGTTAGACACGAAATGATTTAAACGTTGCTTCCTGTTTGAAAGTAATCAGATCCATTAATGCTGGAAACTGACATTTTGTTTTGAAGAATAACTCACTATAATGTATCAAAACAGTGATGTAAATGCATAATGAAAAGATGATAAGGTAATACACTATGATCCTTGCAAAAACTAAATGTCAGCAAGTATGTAAAAGAAGCGATACTACAGTGTAAAAGTACAAAAGTATTTGCATCAAATTATACTTTTAGTACCAAAAGTTAAATTACTGGTCGTGATGAATGGCACAAATAAGCACCATATGGTGTTCATAACTTAAATGTTGCACTTGGTAAAGCTATTTTATATACACACAGTTTTACTTTTAGTAATGTATATATTTTGTATTATAATCTAAATCTGCAAAGTAATTAGTAACTAAATATGTAAAATAAATGTGAAAAGTACAACAATTGCCTACAAAATGTAGTGGAGTAAAAGTATAAATTATCTAAATTTGAAAATAATTAAGTTAAGTACAAGTACCTCCTTTTTTAACTTAAGTACAGTACTTGAGATGAACAGTATACAGAGCTTTAATGAGTCACATGTCTCCTTCATCATTATGTACTTTCCAATATTTCCATACCCTTCCTTTTCTAACAGAAGCACTGCTGTGAATACCTCTAAATTATGAAAGGCATCACCCCAGGTAGTAGTTTCACAATAAAAGCCTTTGAGGGAAGTAAACGTCGCTGAACTGTTGCAAGTGTTCATGAGAGGAAGTCTGGAGTTTGCATTATCAGCACACAACAGCAAGTTAATATAACCAGATGAAAGAATGAGGAGTCTTCGTCCTGAAACATTAAAATATACTTAAACGATAAATAAAGGTTATTTCGGTTGAAGTAAATCCTGCCAACGACTGACAGTGTTCCTGCTGTTTGACCTCAATAGTGTTATTGTAGTATTTTTTATGTCGTGTGAAGCAAAAGACCATTTTCCTCCAGATATACAACAGAAGCTCCTAAAAAAACTTCACATGCAACCCCCAACCACAAGTCTCACGTCAACCATTTTCAACTATTTCATTTGGAGAATCAGCACAAATAATGTGTGACCTGTTAAAGTAATAGTTTGGACTTTTTAAAATGAGTTTGTATTAAACCAGAGTCACTGTGATACCTACAGTATTGCCCCCATGTTGGAGAAAGAGTCTGAAAATAGCAGCAAAACCTTTTTTAGACTCCGGAAAAAGTCAATTTGTGTTAAAGTCCTCGCTTTATTTAGGATGTTTTCACAGCTTTACCTTACTGTGAGACAGGCTTTTCAATCAGGACACTTAAGCCGTTATCTCAGCCCTCTTCAAAATCACTCCATCCATTGACAAAATAAATAATTGTTCCTGGCAGAAGACAGGAGTTGCTGGTTTACTTTTGCATCCATCAGTTGGTTTGTTTGTGTTATTGGTGAATCCAAAACGTTCACTTTAAAACACCAAAGTAACATTCCTCCACAAACAAAGTCAGCCACACACGTCCCCATGTACAGATACCATGATTAAGATTCAGCTTAGTTTGGCATCAGCTAATTGGCCCGCTAATTAACCAGAGCAACAACTGTTTATGTAAGCGTCCGCCAGCAGCCGTACTAGCAGACTTGGAAAGGCTCATTAGCGAATGTGTGAGTTATAATTAGTTCATGATCAGCCTCTGGTGCCAGGACACAAATCATCTCTGGCTCATTTGTTTGAAATGACACAGCACAGGCTCTGCAATATGCCAGATGATTTGTTGTAACACCAAAGGCATTTAAAAGTGTGTTTAGCTGATACTAATATAACGAATCCTTGCTTGAAGAAGATTGAACTTATTGTCATTACGTAGTACAGGTACTATATAACGAAACAGTTTCTCTGCATTTGACCCATCCTAGTGTTAGGAGCACGGGGCTGCCATTATGTACGGTGCCCGGGGAGCTGTGTAGGGAACTGTGCCTTGCTCACGGACACTTCGGTAGCACTTGGTCTTTCCGGGACTTGAACTGGTGACCTTCCAGTTACGAGGCCAAGTCTCTATGGACTTCGCCACCACCGCCCATGTGTCTGTGCATGATTTCAACTCTCCTTACTTTTAAAGGGGCCCTATAATGCTTTTTTGGGGTTTCCTCTTTCCTGTAGTGTGTTATATAGGTTTGTCAGCATTTGTTTACTTCTGGAACAAAGTGACATCAGTATGTAACACTGTCTAGCGCTCCAACACATTGTACGTGATAGGCTAAGGGGCGGGACATCTCTAAGCTTTTGACCAATCACAACAGAGCCAGCCAGCTAACCTATCAGAGCAGACTGGGCTCTGGTTTCAGACAGAGGGTGAAAAGAGGTGCTGCAGCACAGGCAGTATGAGAAAAATAAAGAGCTTGTTGAACATTAAAGCGTGGAGACATGTCCCAGGAGAGACACTACTGATATGAACTCTGAAAATGAGCATATTAGTACCCCTTTAATCACAGCAGTTATCACCCACACTCTGTCTCTAACTATAGCCAAACTCTGTGGGGCTCTTTCTTCTTCTCTCATCCTGTTCACCCCCCTTCCCTCTCACCCATTTTGGGCAGCTGCCCAAAGAGGCCTAAGCGCTCATTCACCCTCTTACATTTTTTCTTTTTCGACCCTCTCCGCCCTCATCACCAGCGACCCCTTCCCACTTTAGCATCAGCCTTTCTCTCTTATGAATTTGTTTTCCGGAGCCTGAATGTCCATCACAGCTTCCTAAACAAACTGAGGAAGTATTATAAGTACCATGACGCCTAAAAAAAGTGGGAACCCGGGGGAAAACGTACTCTCAATGTACGTTTGTCCAGAGTCTGGATTATATATTCTGATATATTAAAAAAACAACCGTGTTTAAAGATGTTTAATAGATAAACTTGATGATTGGTTTTCCAGGTTTAGTGCAGGTTTTCTTTGGCTTTGGGGACTTTCCGCTTTTCCATTTTAAATCAATTCTTCCGGAAGCTACTTATCATTGCTGATTTGTTGGGTCTTTGAAAAGGGAGTTGAGTGGGATTACTTTTCCATCGAATGAAAGTACACATATGAGATTACCATACGCACGGTAAGCCGCACATTTGTTGACCGTGCCAAAGTGAGCTTGATTAATTTCTTTTAAAGGCGCTCTCTTGTCCTCTCTTCAGGAAAGAGGCTTCACCAGTGGGCGTTTTGAAGTTGTTGTCAGTGAGCTTCTGGTCATCATCTGGCTGAATAACATTAGCTGCACACGAGTTGTGAGAACATGATTTAGTGCAGCGCGTCCCGCCGGGAGGAAGATTTATGAGCGTCAAGCTGCATTTTTGTTTTCGATCCCTGACCTCAGCATCAGATTGTGAACGCAGAGTGGTTGTCGTTCTGCAGGGAGAAGACTTCCTCTCATCGCTCGTGATTCATGCTGACATGATAAGTCATTGCGTTAAAACACTGCATTTTTAACCCTGTGTCTCTCCTCAGAGAACATTATCTATCGAACGCTTGAAATTAATTATAAGAAACTGCAGATTCATCAACCGTCTTATCCAGTCTGTCTTCTCCAAGCCATGATGTGCAGTTTAAAGGGGATATTAAAGGTCCCCTAGCATACTGTATGTCATCAATATATTATAGGTATATACAGAGCCTGTCTCTGATTGGCTGAAACACCAAACATATCATTGCAGCATCCCATAATCCCCTCTGTTTCAGCCCTGTTTCCAAAGTGCTGATTCTCTGTCTGTTACTTTAGATGAAAATAAGGAGCCCCTCCCCACGCCCCTCTGAGAGAGATTTGTTTTATTTTTGTTTATTTTTCATAACAAAATGGTGCTCTAGGAGGAGATTCAGGTGAAAATCGTTATGACATCATAAAGTGGGCAACATCTGATCAGCTCATTATCAGACAGGTTTTTATATAAATGAATCAGGACAAAAAGTGAGCAAAGCTTTTTGTCCTGAAACTTTCAGAATCTCTTCACACAGAGGGGTCACATGTTTATGTATAACAGACATGAACAAGTGCATTTTGCATAATAGGAGACCTTTAACATGGATCTGTTTTTTCTTCTCCCAGCTGAGGAACGGGAACATCCACTACATCTCGGATGCGGGCGTCGGGGGAAAGGTGGAGCGGACGGTGGGCGACGCCGTGCTGTCGGACGGTCAGTGGCACACGCTCCAGCTGCTGAAGAACGGCTCGGCCACGCTGCTGCTGGTGGACGGAGCGCACCCCCGGGTCATCCAGCACCCCACGCAGGACTTCGGGGGCCTCGGCGTCCTGACCTTTTCCCTCGGAGGAATCCCACCCGGACCTGCGCAGCAGAAGACTGCAGCAGGTGAGGCAGCACAGAGGATTCAGCGTGTGTCTGGGTTAGGGAGTAGAAGGGTAGAAGGTCATGGGTTCAAGTCATTTCTTTCTATTATTGAGTGCTGAGACACTTTTTCCTGATTGCCACTTTGATCCCAGAGAGGCAGTGGCTACTAAAAAAAATGTGTTATTTTGCCCTAAAGATGTAATTGGACACACAGTAGGGCTATTCCCTTTTTTACAAACTATGAATTCTAACCTCTTACTTTCTTGTACCATATTTGTATATGTAAGTAGTTAATGATAAATAAGTGGAAACAAATAATTCTCCTTACAGATTGTATAAGAGTTATTGGTTAAAATCATTAAAATATGCTTGTAGCACTGTATGGCTATAAGCACTCATCAACATGCAAAACGCTTTATAACAATAATCAAAACACTTCATCATTTTTAAATGACTTATATGGTCAAGTGTTATTCTACTTCTTTAATGCTGGACACTGACATATCTTTTGAAAAAGGCCCATATTATAATGTATCTAAACAGTTAGGATAATGCATGATAAAAAGATTATAATGTATTACGACTATGAGAATTATCATACATTATAATCCTTTTAGTTTAGATGTGGCCCTCTTCAAAACTATCCATGTAGTCAGACACTTGCACCGGCACATCTTATTTACATGTATGTGTGTGAAAGTACATGTGTATTTACGTGATATGTCAAAACAAATACCGAAGCTTACATAAAACTGGCGTTTGACCAAGTCACTCACCCCTTACCTTCTGTATATTACTAATGCAGCAGCATGGTATGGAAACCTCTTCAACATATCTTAAAGTGTGTACACATGCACATACTGTACTAGTGTGTGACGGAGCGTTTCAGCCTTATAAATCCAGGACACACCGTATTTTTTCCCCAAATGAATTTATAGTGTGCTTCTCAAACGGCAGACCATATTTGGTGGCGGTCCAACAAAAAACCTGGCCTGAAATCTGTTTCTCTCCACACTGCTGAGATTTACCTGCTATGCATTTACATTAGTTACATAAATGTTTCTTTATCAGAATATCATGGACGAAATGACCAAAATTTATTTAATTTGACTTTGTCTTGGAACACCCGCCCTTTTTTTGTCCCATTTCCACGGACTTCTTATTTTAGTTTAGACCTAAATCACAGATCAGATGTCCTCGAGCTGGAAACAGTTTGTAAAAGGTGAAAGAGAGGCTTTCCAGAGGGAGGTAATGAAACACAGTCTACTTTAGAGATGTCACGGGAGGGAAAACTCAACTAATACTATGCTCAAATGTAATACAAAAAAAGGTAATTTGTTTACCATAGAGACCTGGGCATACATTAAATACTGTGGTTCTGCAGATCTGTGGCGTTACGTCAATGTGTCTGAACTGTTGTGTCTTGTATACATTTTTCAAGAGATAATGAAAAGGCACAACTGGATTTAATCTGCACCGGGATAAATTCAATAAAAAAATCTATTTACATCGGTGAGGCAGTGCTGTTGGGCATCACACGAAGAAAAAGATTGAATTAGACACACAGACGTTCATCCAACCCAGATGTGTGTCTCGAAGCAATACAAAGCTCCGACGATGGATTCTCTGCTCGAAAATATTTTGTATTATTTTCAAATTGGCCAGCTATCGATTGTTTGAATATGTATTTTTTTGTCCCAAGCTTGAACCAATTACCTGACTAAACAGAATTGCTTTAGCTCTGATTATAGCTCCCAGTTCCTATTTACGAGGAAGCGATCCAGCTCTGGCAGACATTTTGAAAATTAGCCTGGTGGCAATCGGAAATGACTCCCCTCCAGGCCAATGTTATGTCCTTTTCAGCTGCTGATGTCTGCTTCTTGTTATCTGAACTTTTTCCCTCTTTCATTCGCAGGTTTCGACGGTTGCATGGCCTATGTGAAGTACAATGGGGAGAACCTGCCGTATATCGGAGATCACAACCTGGTGACCTTAACCAAGACCAGTTCTTCTGTTAAGATAGGGTGCAGGGGTCCCAACCTGTGTGAGAGCAGCCCATGCTGGGACGGCTTGATGTGCGTCAGCCAATGGTACACCTACCAGTGTGTCCCGCCCGGCGACTGCAGCTCGAACCCCTGCCAGAACCAGGGCAGCTGTGTGCCGGACCCCCGTTCAGGATTCACCTGCGTCTGCTCCGAGTTCTACACGGGCAAGATGTGTGAGACCCTGGTGGCGTGTCTTGGCGTCCAGTGCCCTCAGGGTAACGTCTGCAAGTCAGCCAACAACGGAGGGTATGTCTGCAGTGCTAACCCCACCGCAGAGACGATGGTCCTTCCCATCTGGGCGGTGCCTGCTATCGTTGGCAGCTGTGCCACCGTCCTCGCCATGGTGGTGCTCAGTCTGATCCTGTGCAACCACTGCCGGGGCCGCAACAAGACCAAAGTACCAAAGGAACCCAAGGAGAAGAAACCCAAGGAGAAGAAGAAGAAGAAAAAGAAGAAGGGCAGCGAGAACGTAGCGTTCGATGACCCGGATAACATCCCACCATATGGTGATGACATGACGGTACGGAAACAACCAGAAGGGAACCCCAAACCGGACATCATTGAGAGGGAGAACCCCTATCTGATCTATGATGAAACAGACATTCCCCACAACAATGAGACCGTCCCCAGTGCTCCCTGCGCCCCCTGTAGCGGCCCAGAGGCAGATATTGAACACTACGACATAGACAACGCCAGCAGCATCGCCCCGTCAGACGCCGATATCATCCAGCACTACAAGCAGTTCCGCAGCCACACGCCCAAGTTCTCCATCCAGAGACACAGCCCGCTGGGCTTCGCCAGACAGTCTCCGTTACCCCTCGGAGCCACGAGCTACAACTACCAGCCTCAGTACACCCAAGCACTGAGGTCCACCCCGCTCAGCCACTCCCACTCAGCCTGCCCCACCCCCAACCCTCTCTCCAGGCACTCCCCAGCCCCGTTCAACAAGCCCTCCTCCTTTTACCGGAACACCCCGACCAGAGAGCTCAACCTGGCCCGGCGTGAGGGCAGTCCGATGGACATGCACAACGACATGTGCCAGCCCCCACCCATGTTCAACTACGCCACCCGGCTGGGGAGGCGCAGCAAGAGTCCGCAGACCATGGCCGGCCACACCTCCAGGCCTGGCAGTCGGCTCAAGCAGCCGATTGAGCAGATCCCTCTGGAGACGGGGCCTCCTGTGGGGCTGTCCATCGAGGAAGTGGAGCGGCTGAACACGCCTCGCCCGCGTAACCCCAGCATCTGCAGCGCGGACCACGGGCGCTCCAGCTCGGAAGAGGACTGCCGTAGACCACTGTCGAGGGTCCGCAACCCCGCCGACGGCATCCCTGCCCCGGAGACGTCTTCAGAGAGCGACTCACACGACTCCTTCACCTGCTCGGAGATGGAGTATGACCGGGAGAAGCCGGTGACTTACAACTCCCGAGTTCCCAAGCTCTCGCAAGTCAACGAGTCCGACGCTGACGACGAGGACTACGGCGGGAGGCTGAAGCAGCGGCGGTACTCGAGTCGGAGGGCAGAAGGAGGGCCGGGGATTCCCCAGATGCCTCCGACGGAGCAGCATTACACACTGCCCCACAGACTGGGCCAGCAGCCAGGGGGCTTCAACTGGGACAATCTGTTGAACTGGGGTCCCGGCTTTGGACATTATGTGGACGTGTTCAAGGACTTAGCCTTGCTTCCTCAGAACGCGTCTTCGAGAGACATTGAGATGAACAGTGGGGACGGCTCAGTGACCATTCTAAACGAAGGAGAAGCTGAGCAATATGTATGAGACTATTTATTACGATGTTGTAGAATATGGTGATGTTCTCCATTCAAGAAAAAAAAGAAAAAATGGAAGACTGTATATTTCAAGAGAACATTGGACTACATGTTTTTGTATTCACAATTACAAGACGACTTTCAATGCAGTAAGGCAGAAAAATGGCACCTGTAACATGACAGATTTTGTCTTCAGCCACCTTGGTTTAGTTTACCAGTCTTTTCTAGGTCCAAAGTCAACTGTGCATTCATGTCTCTGTGGCCTCATTACAACGTATCCATTGACCCTGAATGGCTAAAAAACCCATGCCTGAATTCAATTTAGTGACTGCAAGGTCCGTTCACATTATCTTGATCAAACATTTCTGTTTTTTATTACCGACATTGCCTCTCCTTTCCTAAAATGTCTGTCACATTCGCACCTGAGAGATAAAACGGTAGATAATATTAATACTCACGGGAAGAAAATTCCAGCAGTCAATTTTTTATTTACTTAAAAGGAAGCATGTGTGTTTGATCTGACTGCACCTGTGACAGGACACGGCCCTCGTGTGTAAGTTAGCTCGCACGGTATGGCAGACCCCTCCATACATGATCCCTTTTCTCTTTGCCCGGGTGTGTTTTCTCACAGAAGACTGGCTAAACACTCCAAGAGTGAGGATTAATAAAGTCGCCTGCCTTACAGACATTTGAGGATTTCCGTTCAGACTTTTCCTCTTCTGTTTTTATGGCCTGAGTTCAGGAGAGGAGATTTTGGCAAGATAGTGTTTGTCATTTTCTGACCAGCCAAGCGTTTAATGATGTATGAATCCTATAAACATGACCCCAACTAAAACACTATGAACTTGTGTACATTTTTTTTTTATTCATGAGTAATCATGGAGTCATTTGTTGTTGTCCATTATTTTGACATGTATGGTTTCTACATTTTTGTACTGTTTATTAACTTAAATTACTTAAGCTGTGTTTTTATGGATATTTTCATATGCTGAAACGTATGTTCTTGCTTTCGGGGAAAGTAAGATTGAAGACTTATTTTTTACATGTGTTACATATGTAACATCAGTATTTTCCACTTTTGATAAAACTATAACATGCTGTATGCTTTGTACCTGTAAAAAGCCAATAACAGAATAAAAAAAGTATTTATTTAAAACCTGCTTATAACTTTTTCTTTCCTGCAGTCGTATGAAACTGATTTAGATTCATGTCAGCGTTGGCAGTTTCTAAAAATGGTCAGCTCAGAATATATCCCATCCTTAATCTTTTAGGTGCTAAGGTATTTAATACTCAAGGCTCACTCTGTGCCGTCTTTAAATAAAACCGGGTCTGAGCAAAACAAGGCATTTCAGGACCCGAATGAAACTGAGACATCTCTGTCTCGGCCAAGCTAAACATCAAGCGGACTGCGAGACGCAGGGCCCTATATTGCTTTCAACAATTATTTACATCTGGCTTATTGAGCAGAACCTCTTTTTTGTCATAGCTCAGTGATTCGGTATGCAACATGCTTATCTTCTCTGTCATCGGGGGGAGAGGGGCCACGAGAGAAAACGCAGGGAGCCGTGAACCCGGCGCAGAGTGACAGCCCGAATCTGGTTAAATTAAGTCGGGACTCGCTGAGGGGCTCGCCCATGCAGAGAGCTCTGTTGACCGGAGCCTCTTTGGGAAGGCCGTACCACGCTGATGCTGGGATAATAATAACACTAGCAATGATAATGAGAGTGTGTGTGGGTGGTGGGGCGAGTAAATAGGAGATGGGTTCAAATAAACCTCACAGCATCTCGTCTGCTGTGACTGAAAAGTATCAGTCAACTTCCCTATAGGTAAGAGACAGGAGAGGCTTGTATACACAAAGAGGACATTGTTCTACACCAGAGTAGGATGTAAAACACTCATGAGGACTGACATGAATCTGTCTTCCTGATTCTCATCTGGGCAGGGTTTCTTTTTTTCCCACAAGTGCTGTTTTTGGATATTGTCCAGACGGCTGCTGGACTTCACCGAATGGCAGAGGAGCTTATGATGTGTTTAAGGATTAATGGCAGTGTTTAGCTTAAGTGTGAACGCTGCTTGTTAAATTATAGGACATGGCCTTTAGAAAAATACAACTTGTGTTATTCCAGTCGACGCAAATGGTGCTGTTTCAGTGAGCAATGACAAAAGAAACTGCTAATGCTGCAGCAAAGTAATCATTTGTGTGCTTCATAAAGTCACGGAGATGTTTGCAAAGTGATTTCCAAAAGTTAGGTGCCAATAAGTCAGCCGTAATGTGTTCTGCAGATCTACACTCTGAATGCATTCATCTTGAATGAAGGTGTGAAAAAAGCAGCGTTGGTTTTCCCATGGAGCTCCCTCTGACGTTTTCCCCTCCGAGTCCACAAATGTCATCAAAACATAATTCCCATTAAAATGATTTCCCTGTTGACTTAAGAGTTTCCCCAGTATTTATAAAAGGATGTGGCACTGAGCTGTGAGTGACTTCCTTGAAACAGAGAGTTCCTCCCACAAAAATCCTCCTGGAAAGCTTGTTTACAGAGATTGATTATTCTGAGCCTCGGTGTCCTCATAGCTGCAGCGCCTCCCGGAGTGTCATTTAAATTACTCATAATTAAAAGCACATTCATCCCTGGAACAAAGGTCATGTTTCACTCTTACTCTCATGTGTTGGTGTTAAGTGACTTTTGATGGTGCACGTGTGTTAAACAGCCAGAGTGAACTTCATCAACACCTCGAAACTAATTTAAAAAAACACTATAAACTCCAGATATTTTAAACAAAAACGGTGTTTTTTATAAGATTTTAGGGCAAAACTCAGCTTGAACAGATGGGCTTCCCTGGCGCCACTTCCTGTTTTTCTTTCTCTCTCCCTCCCCTGTTTTCTCTTCAGGTGCTAACGAGAGGACTGGTTTCCACCTGTGTAGTCCTGTAATGCTGCTCATTGGTTCCTTCAGACATTGAGCTGGCCAATCATCAGTCAGGGACCTTAACCCTCCTGTTGTCTTCGGGTCAAATCTGACCGATTTACTACTTTCATCAATCATAACTTTGTAGTTTTACATTCGATTGCATTAAGGCTTCATGATATCCTTCACAGGAGACATTTGAACACATACAATGGCTGATCACCACTTTCATTGAATTTCCCGGTCAAAAATGACCGCCATAAAGAAAAGGAATTAGTAACCATCCGGATCAGATCAAACACACACACAAACACCCACACACCCACACACACACACACACACACACACACACACAAACACCCACACACCCACACACACACACACACACACACACACACACACACACACACACACACACACACACACACACATACTCTAGATGTGTGTGTTCCCCTTATGTGCCAATCCCCACATGTGAATCACACACACACACACACACACGCACACACAGAAGAATTTGAAACATGTCCCGCTCTTATGTGCCCATCCCCCCACATGGATCACACCTGGCACACGCAGTACTTGTTCAGTGTCTATTCTTTGTATATTTACTGCAGTGTTTCATGTATACCAGTAGTCTGATACAATATGTACAGTTTGAAAGGGTGTTAAATGACATTTGGTGATGATTAATGGTTTTTGTGTTAATGTAATAGCAGTTAAAACAGGACCGGTCAAATTTGACCGCGAACACCAAAGTAAGGGGGGGGAACACGAAGACAATAGGAGGGTTAATAAAAGTCCACACCTAAGTAACTTGTTTTTTCTTTTGTATCTGAAACACTGTTTTGAAGATATTGCACCACTTGTTAAGAATAACTTACATGTGTAGATGGAGGCCGACTGTGGACAGTAGGTGAGTCGGGGTAGCTTTACATTTGTTTTGGAAGTTTTCTATGAGATATTAAGTTAGGTATTTTGTCTGTGCTTTTGCTCTGTCACCCTATTATTGTCTTTTCAAAAAAGTGACATAACAAGTGACGTAAAAAAGATTGTTAGACAGGTACCCAGTGAATCTGACAACCAATACACATTTGCCCTTTTAGTTTGGTAAATGACCTTTCTTTACCTTTAGTAACAGAGACCCTTACAAACCAATCCCAACTCAAGGTCCACTGCTCTCTTGTTCTTGCGCTGTTGCCATTGACAACATATCTTTTATGTTAATAGACCTTTGTGGAGATTGTTTACTCATCTTTTTGACGCAGAAAGTTTTGTTCATTTTCTGACACTTTACGTTCAACACACTTTATTGTGCTTATTTGTCATCATACCTTTTAATGATAAATGGAACATTCTCAATCCATAAAATAGGCTTCTGCCCCGCTTTTACAGCTGTGTTTCCTATTCAAATCACAAAAGCAACAAGTGGACCTTAAAGACAATGCTAAAGCTTTCAAGTATCGTTCAATCCTTTTACAAATGTCAAATTACAGTCATCGTCCATACAGTCATATACCTTGCAGCACTCTGAACATAAAATTAAATGGCCTACATCCCTTTTTTTAAGATGTCAGGGGTCACAGTATTCACACCTCTCCCCACTGTGCAGTATATCTCTTCAGTGTGTCTCCCCTCATTAGAACAGTCTTATTGCTCTGCAGCTTGATGGACGAATAGCCAGTTCATCGTCTGAGGGCTTACACTTGAATCAACATTAACGCTCCACAAGTTATCACCCTGCTCTCAATTTTCCCATCTGCATTAAAGCTGCGAGCCGCGTCCTCGATAAGTGTTCCTTAATGCTGTGTGTACTGCAGCCAGCCGGTGCCTTTCAACGCACATGAAAGCTTCAGCGAACCGGAGCTGTTGGGAAATGAAAGAGAAAGATAGATGTGTGTGTGTGTGTGTGTGTGTGTGTGTGTGTGTGTGTGTGTGTGTGTGTGTGTGTGTGTGTGTGTGTGTGTGTGTGTGTGTGTGTGTGTGTGTGTGTGTGTGTGTGTGTGTGTGTGTGTGTGTGTGTGTGTGTGAGGATAAAGATTGCTGTCCCATCTCTGGAAGGCGCCTTTCTTGGTCTTCGAACGTTAAACTCTGCGGTTTTTAGGGGCTCTGGTTAAAGCGAGGCTCTCGTTGCCACAAGCAGCTGAACATTTATAGAAGTGTATGATGGATGCTAAACAGACAACAGCGTCATCATGAGACCCCTGGCTCTGGTGTCACCCTGCTGTCAAGGAGTCGCTCTGTCAAGCAACACATCTGGTTCTGATCCCACGTGTGGCATTCTGCTGCTTCAGCGATTTCTGACTTTTGTTTTGTTTTCTAATTTGGGGAGATGCTGCTGACTAAAGAGCTGGTTAGCTCACTGGGAGTTTGGCAAACCAGCACAACGGTTTCTATCCTGGGAAAGAGAGGATTCTCCAGTTGGTCCCACTGGTTTCCTTTGCGTTGACAAAGCAGATGTTGGTATTGTCTGCTTTGAAAAATTAAATGCAGTGGGATGAACCTGCATGCAAGGTTTGCAGAAGAGCTAGCTTATAGGTGGATTATGCTAAACAGCATCTCAGGCTCTGAGCATGTTCTTCATCACAATTGTGTTAAAACAAAACTTTAATGCTGCACATTTCAACCATAGACTGATTTCAACAGATCAAATGATGACGTGTAAGGGGTAGCTTGGGGCAACAAACTAATGGAAATGAACACCCGGGACATTTTAGCTCAATGTTTTGGTATTATACGGTAGCGGTAGCTTGATACTTTTGTGACCTGTTTCAGTGTCATTGCTCTCGTCGACCCTGTCTTTTTCCAGAAATGTTCTAATAACCACGAGTACACTTTACCTGCACAGCACTAGAGTGTGGAAGAGCAAAGTTAGCTACCAGCTGGTTTAGAGCTAGAAGCTAACTTTGCTAATACCAATGTCTTAGCAGCTCAATATCCTGAGGCCTTGCTCAGAGTCTGCAAAGCCTGAAACAGAGCTTAAAGAACTGTATACAGTGATAATGGCTGAAGATAGTGTTGTGACCAACAACAAAAAAACATTTAAACAATATGTTCATTGTCTAATAATCAATGTTAAGACACATGTGTCAAACTCATGTCCCGGGGGCCAAATCAGGTCCTTGGTGGATTTAATTTCGGCCCGCAGGATAATTTCTAATTATTACTATTAGATCTGGCCCGCCGGTATATTGCACGCACACCTTCACTCCATCCTGAGGGTCTCCTCCGCTCAGAGCCTGAGCCCAAACATTGATGAACTTGCACCCAAGATGAGATGCCAAGTATCTGAGCTAGCATCACAGAGCAGCACACTGAGTTCAAAGGATGCTTCCTTCTGCACTTTCTCTCTCTCGACAACAGAGCATGTTTGGTTTCTCTGTGAGGGAAATAGTTTTGTTGAAGCTGTTGTTGGCCTGTGGGAAAATGTACTCATAAGAAATGACTCTGGAAAAGCAGCAGATAGAGCCATAAGAAATGAATGCAACTGATTATTTAATGTTGTTTTTATAGGCAATAATTTAAGCTTTGTTAGTTCCAGGTTTAATATGTGCAATAAGTTCATTTCAATACGTTTTGCAATAAACATTGAACCAGTCCGGCCCTCGACTAGTACCCATTTTTTTATTTTGGCCCACTGTGTATTTGAGTTTGATACCCCTGCTTTAAGATATACAATTGGAATTAAAATGACACCTGGTTTAATATACAAACCAACTTAAATCCTTTAGATCCGACCCACCTTATCATAGTTTCACCAGATTCCTCTGCGTTAAATTCTTCGGATCACACATTGTGAAAGACAGCACGAACCTTTCCTCTCATTTTAAACCCTGCTATACCTCACCTGGCCACCGGTTGTCCTCAGTGAGCTGTATGTCCTGCTCTAACATCACCTGAACACTCACCTGTCACAACATCAGCCTCTGTCTTTATACACGGCCGAGCGAGGAAACACTTATTTCGCCCCACTTTCCCAGCCTTGTGTGAGTTCTGCTTTCTGCCATATAAAGTATGATTGCTTGCCTGTTTTTCTTATCTTATTTTTGAACAAGTGAAACATTGTTGTTGGTCCTTGAACTGCCGCATTAGTGCATTGTTGCCTCCTTTGAGTCCTCATTCCTGTGTAGGTTTCTTGAATCATCACAAGCTCTTTTTGTGAGCTCCTCTGGAAATGCTCTTAAACAAAAAACCCAGAAACTAAATATAGACTTGTCCTAACTCCTAAATTCACTATTTTGGCAACATCTGTTAACTGTTCCCTGATTTGAAAGTCGGATTTGGATTGGAATTATTTCTTGAAGTGCATTTCCCCCACTTTACACAACTCTTCAGCTGACTTGACAAGAAAATGGAGAGGCACTTGAGGCACATCACAGCATGTATATACTGTCCATGCAGTGTCCAGTTCATAAATCTGGAGGGTGGACATTTGGATTCATCCTTTAAACTCTGTGACAGCGATTCTTTAATCACACTGGAGTTCAGTTTGGACCACAGCTCCAAGCAGCCGTCTTCAAGAGGTACGAATTACTCATGATCCGCGGCTTTGCAGACAAAAACATTGCATAAATGATGGTCAACAAGCAAATCACACAGACAGGGCCAAAACCCCAAGACCAGAATATAACATCACACACACACACACACACACACGCACACACACACACACAGAAGTCTCCATGCGGCCAAATATGCCTGGTGTGGGAGGACTGGCTCTCTAAATGTTTACTGCTGGAACGGCCTTTGAAGACCTCAGCTGCAGTTTAATGAAGAATAAAGAGTGACATTTTACAATGTATGAAAGTTAATTTAAAAACCATGAGGGTAAGCAATTATGTTTAAAGCTTTTAGTTTAAAGGTTTATAATGCTGATTGCAGTGCGAGATATTGTAACCATGATTGGTCTTTGATTGAGGAAGTGGATTATTTAATTGCACTTCTGCCACTTGCATCAACATTTTGATTGTTTTCAACTGCAGTGGTAACGCAGGACATTAAAATAAATGCTTCAATAATTGTGTAACTTTTAATGACGAAAAAATAAAGTTTGCGCCATTTATGACCCACTTTGATAAACTGTTATTTTCTACATTAAAGGGGGTCCTTTAATACCCCTTTTCCTTTAGTGTGTTGTAGAGTGTGTTGTGCATGTAAATAGTCTGCAAAGGCTACAACCCCAAAGTTCCCTCCACAGCGAGTTTCTCTCCCACACAGAACATTAAAGGTCCCCTAGTATACTGTTGTTCATCAATATATTATAGGTCTCAAATAAATACAGAACATGTCTCTGAAGTGTTTGGCTCAAAACACCAAACAGATCATTGCAGCATTACCCATAATCCCCTCTGTTTCAGAACATGTTTCTTTCTAGGAGGCGGTGTGGCGCAGTGGTCTAGTGCGTTTTGTGTTCGTATCAGGGGAGCACAGGTTCAAACCCCACTGCAGTCAGCATGTCGTTGTGTCACTGAGACACTTCACCCCAAATTGCTCCTGTGGGGATTGTCCACAGTGTTGAGTATGTAAGTCTCTTAGGATAAAAGTGTCTAACAAGTAATGTTTCAAAAGTGCAGATTCTCCGTCTGTTACTTGAGATGAAAATAAAGAGCCCCTCCCCAAATAACTCAATGGTGCTCTAGGAGGAGATTCAGGTGATAAGGTGGGAGAAGGTTACCTTGGTTGCTGATTGGCTAATGGTTACACAAGACAAAACATCGTTATGACATCACAAAGTGGCCAAAATCCGATCAGCTCATTTTCAGACATATAAATGGATCAGGACAAAAAGAGAGAGACTCTTTTTTCCTGAAACTTTCAGAGTCTCTTCACACAGAGGGGACACATGTTGATGTAGAAGAGACATGAAGAAGAGGGGACACATGTTGATGTAGAAGAGACATGAAGAAGAGGGGACACATGTTGATGTAGAAGAGACATGAAGAAGAGGGGACACATGTTGATGTAGAAGAGACATGAAGAAGAGGGGACACATGTTGATGTAGAAGAGACATGAAGAAGAGGGGACACATGTTGATGGAAGAGACATGAAGAAGAGGGGACACATGTTGATGTAGAAGAGACATGAAGAAGAGGGGACACATGTTGATGTAGAAGAGACATGAAGAAGAGGGGACACATGTTGATGTAGAAGAACATGAAGAAGAGGGGACACATGTTGTGTGTAGAGAAGAGACATGAAGAAGAGGGACACATGTTGATGTAGAAGAGACATGAAGAAGAGGGGACACATGTTGATGTAGAAGAGACATGAAGAAGAGGGGACACATGTTGATGTAGAAGAGACATGAAGAAGAGGGGACACATGTTGATGTAGAAGAGACATGAAGAAGAGGGGACACATGTTGATGTAGAAGAGACATGAAGAAGAGGGGACACATGTTGATGTAGAAGAGACATGAAAAGTGGATATTGCATAATAGGTTCCCATTAAAGCACGGAGACATGTCACAGTGGAGACACAACATACAAACGAGCAGAATATGCCCTCTTTAAAGGTGAGCTGTGTGTGTCCATCTAAAGACACACACATTTTCCTGTGGATTTCTGCGGCTTATGTGGACTCGTGTCCCACATGTTTGGTCAGGACGGTTAGCATTTATTTTATTGTGCTGAGTTAGGGAGAAGATTACCGAGAACTGAAAACAATGCTGGTGCTCCTGCCAGGTTTCTTACTCCAGCATAACAAACATACGGGATGAACTCAGGGTGGTTGTTAGTCTTCAGTCCCAAACCACAATCAGAAAACCATCAACAGCAGAAGGACAAAAGTGTATTTTCTGTGCAGATGTAGGACATGGGATACCTTACCCCAAATATACATACTATCAAAACGTAACTGTCATGTACACACACTATAAACAGACAGTTGTAGTTGTGTTCTTACCAAGCTGTACTTGTTCCTTCTCCTTCCTCCGACAACTTTAACTGTGTCAGGGACTATTTTCTTAACAACAAAAGAACATTGGTAATACTTGTGTACTTCAGTGCAGCATTATGGATGAAGTACACAGGATTGTTCCACTCCTGAGTCGTGCATTAGACCCTGTTGTTGTGTTATAAGCTTTAATGCATCTGGCTACAAGGAGAATTCCCCCGCAGGGACAATGAAGAAGAATTGAAATTGAGGGGATCAGAGCGCTAAACAAGCAGCAGCGAGGAGGGACTCAAATGCTTGTTAAAGGAACCCAGTGGAGTTTTCGCTGTAAACAAACAACTCCAAAGTTCACTCACTTAACCACACACTGGTGTTACCTTCATGCTGAACAAGACCTTCCTATCTGATCGAACATTTGCAAACGCTGATTAAGATTGTTTTGAATCCTGCGTTGTTAAAACTGGCTCACAGATTCATATTCATCCTATTATGTTTTGATATGCTGCCCTCATGGCACATGGGGATTCATCTGGTGGTGGTAATGTCGCATTAGAAACCACAGAACTGAACATATCATCTTAAATGGAAGCTGGAAATGATAACATTGTTTGCTTTGGGACCAAAAACTGATTTGGATTAAATAAAAAACTGCTGCCCAGAAAACAGACAGCAAACAGCAAACAATGTCAGATATGACTTGTTGTATTGTGAAGTGTTAGCCATTGTATTAGCACGGTCTATAATACGACAATTGGATGGATTTCAATGAAATACAGAAGTCCACGGCCCTTACGCAGCGCCCACACGGCGGCGTGCGATGAAGCTTGCGTGTCTGGCTCACGATCAACAACCAATCACATGAATATCCCGCCCCGGACACACAAGCACGCGGTTTGATTGGCTAGAGCTTGTACTGGCATATGATTTGATTGGCTGACGCCTCCATCGAAGCTTCAGAAGTTGAACATTGCTCAACTTTTGAAGCGAGCAACGCGAAGCGAACGGAACCACAATGCTAGTTCGTGTCAAAGCGTGACGTCACCCCATTCGAAGGGAATGGGCAGATAGCGTTGATGCTTCAACGCACGCCGCCGTGTGGACGGGCCGTTAGTGGACAAACCCTCAAGACTTTGTTATCCTCTGACTTTTGAACATCATGAGGTTGATATTAAAACTTTAAAACCCTTTGAGTTACAAACCGTGATATCTATTGAAGGGATTGCCATACAATCACAAGTTAAGTCAATCCTGTACCTCACGAGATGATTTGTAATACATTTGGTGATCCTCCAAATCCTTTGAAGCAGCATAATCAGGTCAGTACATTGGTTAATGAGAAATATCTGGTAAACCAATCCCAGTGCCGTCAGCTTCAGCTTAATTTTTTGCATTTTAGCACTCAAAGCATAGAAGCACCTCATAGCTGTCAAAGCTTTATTACTTTGTGCTTGATGTCCACTGTCTCAGTGTTGGACTTATCTTCTGGCAACGTGGGAACAAAACAAAGTTAGGAAGTGAGCTTTAACTGTATTGTTCTTCACTTTTTTGAGACTTTTCTCCAAAATATTCTGCGCATTGAAGTGTTAGCTAAAGACAAAAGCAATCTGAGAACCATGTTGAAATGGTGTTATGCTGATGGGGTCCAACAATCTAACCTGCAACTTCGAGGTCATCGAATTAAGTCTTTGCCAGTTCACCCTGAAGTCAAAGTGAGCTCAACTCTAACATCTTGTCCCATGATGTTCTAGTTCAAACTGGTGGTACATGGTGCAAAAACAAAGGCACAGTCCAAACAAGAAGTCTACCTCTTTCTAAAGAAACCAGCTAGAGCTTCACATTCTGTTATTGTTGAAACCCCAGTGTATTGTACAGCCCGGGCACAACAGCCGCACTAATGTACCGCTGATGTCTTCTCTCAGCGACCGTATTATGAAACACAGAAACAGCTGCTCTGCACTGTATGTAATTACCGCATATTTCTGCCTGTTGTGATGTTATGAAACCCTAGTGTTCTCGTCTGCGTGCTGCTTGCCAGAGTGTGAGTGTGTGTATAGCACGTACATAAACTCACACACACAGGTGTTTGCACATATACAGTGCACACAAACAGCTGTAGCCGCTCCTTTTGACCTCTCGTTTGCTTCTCATGTGCTGCTTTCCACGCCATAACTGTGGATGGTTATGATATGGTATGATGCCTGTAGGAAATGGCAAAGGCTAAATGTCACAATCCACAACAGCAGGGTGGATAATCTGTTTCCTACATTTAAAATTGGATGTGCCGGGCGGCTTGGGGAGTTGGAAGCGTTGTGATGGAGCTGTGGCTGTTATTCTACAGACCTATTGCAGATTGAATTTGCCCCACCAAACTGGAATTCCAGAAACAAACAGCGAAACATCTGAATGGACGGCTCATTAAACCATTAGCACGGCTTCTCATTGGCACATGACAGCCATTTAGCTGCACTCCCATAACAGATCCCCGGGTTTTTTCCTAACACCTGGTGGAATTTTTGTAGTTGAATAGTTCGCAATAGCCTCCACTTTGCGCGTCTTTCAGCCTCCTGACAGCCTCGCGTGTAAATGCAGTGGAAACAAAGTCACATACAAAGCATATGGCACTTTTTAGGTATGGAGGAATGCGTGCACACTTGGCAGCTAATAGGAGCACATTAATTTTGACAAGAAAAAGAAAGAAAAAACCTGATTGGCTACTTCAGTCGCCCGGTTCCCTTTGGATTTTCCCATGCCCTGCTATCTTTTCTCAAGTCTTAATCTTTTCATTCTGTCAGGCTCGCTCTCGGCAGCCTCCGCGCAATTTCCAAAGGTCTGGGCTTCATGCTAATTGTCTCTCAATGGCCACGGTTACCTCCCACCTACATAATGCACCTTGTTTCCTCCCGCTCAGTCTGGGCTGCACCATCTCGCTCTCATTCGCATGCAGGAAAGCAAGGCCTCGGGCTGCGGCCACGCGAGGCAACTACCAGAAAGCAGGGGGAAGAAATGATTTGCTTTCCTGTTTTCTGTGGGTGGGCCGACCAGCAGGACATTATGAAGGATGAGTTGCGTGTGATTGCTGTTGTGTTAGACTAAACGTCATTCTCAGCTACAAGTTCCTCAACATTATCACACAGCTCATCATGTCAGGCCAGCAGCGCTACCGAATCATACACGTTATTTTTTGAATTAGCTTCACTTTCAATTCAGGGCCTGCTCCGGCATCTGCCAACAGTTTGATGTATAGTTCTCAGACACAGCGAAAAAGGCAAAAGGGAGGTGAAGGTTTATGAAAATCATACTTACGGCATGAATGCGGGGCCCTCTCGCAGGTTAAACGGGAGTACGCCGCAGTGAAAGGAACACATAAGTTGTGCTAATATGTGTCCCGTAGAGCCCAAATTGGCTGTTTTTCTGTCGCTGGATGAGATCTCAACGACAGGCATGCACCATTAAGATCTATTCAAGTACACAGGCTGTGATCTCCCAGAGAGGGGGGGCGATGGGGAACACAGGGGTGAGAAAAAGTAAGTTAGAAAAAACGTCATCAACAATTCAAATGCGCCTCATTATGGACCGAAATAAAAGCCTAATTAGCATTAAATTGCTCCCACATTTGTTTGCTATTTTTACCTAATTTCGTCTTTTGCATTTTTTCTTTGTGGATGTGTGTGTGTACAGGCTGTGTTGGAGGGTTTGTGAGTCTATGAGAGAGATGCTTAATTATTAGAGAAATTGCAGCGCTAATTAAACCTCCTGTGATGAATATTGCTTTTTGAGTCCACAGTGTTTTTGTTTGGAAATAAAAAATTATTTTTCTCACAAATGAGCCGACGCTAAATAACCACGATTGTTTTTTGATCTATATCACAAAAACTGTCAATGCAGCGTCTCTGCGATGTTTTCAAACTTATTAACCTCTAATGTCACTCTTCAATGGCAGCGTATATTTATCGCTAACATTTGTTTTTGACTGTAGTTGGCAATTAAATTAGAGCTCAATTATTTTTTTTAAATTAGAAACAGAGTTAGGGAAAGCCCTGACACAGCGGACAGAATCTAGTTTCACAGCGACGGCCTGAACGTTTTTTGTTTTTCAGGCATCCTCCAAGATGGCGCTCTTTCTGGTTGGATCATGAAGTCGCTTTAAAGAGGCCCTATTATGCCTTGTTGTGTTTTCCCTTTCCTGTAGTGTCTTGTTATATACCCTTTGTTCATGTACATAGTTTGTAAAGGCTAAAAAACCCTGTGTTCCCTCCAACAGATTGTACGTACTACACTAAGGGGCGGGACATCTCTAAGCGGTTTGACCAATCACAACAGAGCCAGCCAGCTAACCAATCAGAGCAGACTGGGCTCTGGTTTCAGACAGAGGGTGAACAGAGGTGCTGCAGCACAGGCAGTATGAGAAAAATAGAGAACTTTTTGAACATTAAAGCATGGTCACAGTAGAGACACTAAATACCAATGAACCTGAAAATGATCATAACAGGGCCACATTTTTAAGTACTTCACTAGATCATGAATCACAGTTCTTTCCAGCGTCCAATGAAACGTTGATTTTAATCAGACACACCAGGATATCCATAAAATAAAACAATATCCAATATATACATTTTTCCACCATTTAATCTTACTCTACATTAAGACAGCTTCATTGTATCTGTATGTCTGGGAATGTAGTGCCATGCCTGCTGGGAATTGAATCTGATTGATTATAATATCATCTCGACCAGCAGACCATGATTATAATGAGGTTTAAGATGCCATTCCTAACTAGCTTTCCACCTCTGGTTAAAAAAGCACCCAGTGATACTCGCCTCTCTTCTCCCACACACTTTCAACACCGTCGGCCTGAGGATCGGCCAACTTTCCAAGACATCTTTTGTTTCTCTTGAGGTGTTCAGTTAGTATATACTACACGCTCGGATTCATCTATTTCCAATTTATAATTGAGTTGGAGGCACAGAGGTTCTGATAATAAACCGTGACCTCTCTCAAGTTCGAGTGTTTTCCTTGATCACTGTGATGTCATTCGGCCGTCAAAATGCCAACAAATGACTTACTTGTAATTTCCATCCAAGTTGAGGAGGGAAGGAATGCTGATTTCCAATATGTGTCCTCATAGATTAGTGCAAATACAAAACCATAATGAAATTATACATGCAAGAAAAACGTTTTACTTTTTTTCATATTTAGAAACTTTGATTACACTCTCTTACCTTAAAGGGGCCTTTCCTGTAGTGTGTTTACATATCTTGCAAGTTTAAAAGCTTGTACATACACACAGGGGGAGTTAGTCGGTTCCGTAAGAGCCAGCATGCGGGACCGGGATTCTGGGATTTGTAGTCTTTCTAGTTGCGTATTTTTCATAGTCTTATATTTCAACAGTTTTACGACAAACATCATATGTGTAATTCGTGGCACAATTCAAACGGGATCGAAAGATAATCGAGGGCGGGACTTTGCCTCTCTATGGTCTGCAAAAGGTAACATCTCAATGAGTTCAGAAGGAGCACTCCCCCCCTGCCTGAAATGCCTCCATTGGACTCCTTTGTTTACCTTCACAAACTAGTGACATCACTATGTTACACTAGCGCTCCAACACATTGTACATGATAGGCTAAGGGGCGGGACATCTCTAAACGGTTAACCAACAGAGCCGGCCAGCTAACCAATCAGAGCAGACTGGGCTCTGGATTTAGACAGAGGGTGAAAAGAGGCGCTTGATAAAGAGTTTTTTTGAACATGTCCCAGGAGAGACACTAAACAGTCATTATTAAAGAACTCATCTTCTTCATACTATTAAGTAGTAAAGAAAGAGAGTTGTCTTTGTCTGCTTCCTTCCTTCACTGCGAGTTTGTGTGGAGGTCAGTTGTGTGTCGTTGTCCAGGACACTGAATCCAGACCACATCTCCATGTTGATCAATCAAAGAAAACCAAACACTGCTTTCCATTCTCATCAGCCACCATGAAATCATGCATAAAAGGGAAAACAATCTGCGCTGTGGACAGATGCTGAGGTTTCGCCTGCTTTCCAAAAAGCTCCTATCATGGCTGACCTGCCTCTGAACCTCTCCTCTCCGTCTCACAGTCACTGCCAATGTAAGCAGATGCCTCTTGGAGGTTCGCTTTCAGTCTCTTATTTATGCATGGGATGATAATGCTATCCTGCATGTGATACTTCAAGAGAGGGTAGAGTCATAACTAATGGAATTTATGCTAAACAAGCACTCCTCTTCCCCTTAGCGTACCACCCAGGTTTTCCGCTGATACGCTCACCTCCGCTGAGCATGGAGCCCACACAGTTTGCCACAACAGATTTAGCTCAAATACTGCAGGTCCTGCTGGATTGAGCCCTTTATATCTCCAGCTGGGGAAGCTCACTCCTCTAAACTCCTACAGCGGAGAAGCTTTGAGAAAGATCTATAAAATGACACAGCATAAAAGCCTCCCTCCCTGCCTCTCCGCCTATCTCTCCGTGGCTCCATAATACAGGTTTTACAGTTTGAAAGAAGGTATCAGTCTCCTGTAAATCCTGCAATTGGATACTTCTCATCCGCCAAAAGTTCAGCAAATCGTGAATCAAAAGTTCAGGAGTAAAGTTATAATCACAGGATGCATCCACACTTACTGTAGGGTCATCACAGTCATTCAGATGGGCTGTAAACAAAATCAGGATGTGATACAGCGCTGTAATCAGAGTTTAACATGAAAATTGTTGAGCTCTGAGATGGTTCACAAACTGGAGGCCAACATCTCACATCAGGCACTTTTGGCAGGAAATACGTTTGTAGGTGCTGTATATACTCAACCTTTGGGTATTCTGTATTGAATGTCATCAATAGTAAATGTCTACTGGTTGTGTGGTTGTCATATGAGAGGAACATTAGTTCAGTAGGAGCTTTCAGTAAATACAAATGTGACTGCATTTGTACCTCCTCAAAAGCTACTCGGGTACTATTTTAGCTTCAGTAGCGTGTGTGTGTGTGTGTGTGGTGGTGTGTGTGTGGTGTGTGTGGTGTGTGTGTGTGTGCAGAGGACGGGCCAGAGTATTTTTGTTGGGTAATCTATGGTAGGCTAACCATACAGTGGTGGGGCTCATACATACACGCTA